>JAWWNH010000025.1:2400000-3000000 GCA_034641385.1 Darevskia mixta | reverse complement strand
TTGGCTGCAGGCCTCTTGGCAGGATGGAACTACGGTTTGAAGATGGGGAAGAGAGAGGGGATGTTTTAAATTGAGGAATAACTGGCAGCCCAAAGCAATGGGATGGGAGAAAAGTTCCATGACACACGTGTGAACTGGAGTCTATGCTATTTTTTCCCCCTGTAGTGAGACAACTCTCCTGGATTCTTACGGATATTTGCATCTAAAGAATGATCCTTAGAGGAGAAGGGGAAACCGAATAGCAAAACTACACATGGCTTTGGGAAAACTGGGCACTCCTTATAATTGTACCTGGCTTTCCAAAACAGAAATACAATAAATGCAGATTATCCTCATTGCAGAGCAGAGACAATCCAATAATTTGTTAGAAGCTAATTGGTTATTTTGTCAGATGCCTATATCACAAGATGCAGAATGCCAAACTCCCCTGACATGGGAGCATGTCTCCATCAAGACCATAGTGCACCTCAAGTTGTTTTGGGGAGGGTGAGGGGGCTTTGCAGGCACAATTAACATACAGAAAAGATTAAAACCTGCATGGAATGAATGTGTAGAAAAAGTTGCATGCAAAGAGAAGAACGAAAAAGGGTACCAATTTCAACAGTTCAAGGTAGCAGGGCATCTGGATGAAAAGAACCTACTGAAGTGAGGACACGGCACTGATTACATGGTGCAAGTTACCTCTCGTATCCTAGGGTACCAGATATGTTCCGTATGCAGCAGTTCTGTTGTTCCATTGGTAATCATTATAGCTTAGGAAGGCAAAAAGAAATATTTCGCATTATGGCAAAATAAAGCACAACGATTCCATGCACCCCAGCACTAAATTCTGTATGAAACAAGAAGGCGCCCAAGTCCAGAATTACAACACAAAGAGGATAGTCTGCTTCAGGCAACCCTCAACCTGTCCAACCTCTCTATGAAAATCTCCAAAAAAGACGACTGCAGAACTTTAGCAACTTGTTCTGTTGAAACTGAATCACGATACCCCCAAATACCAGGTGCTGGGTAGTAAGACAGTCAGCACCTCCAGAATCTGCTTGCCAGTGATAAATTGGCATCTGACTGGCCATAGCTAGAAAGGCTGGCACAGGCAACATTCATATGAGTTGCTCCTGAGGTTAGTACAGTGCTGAACCTCCTATTTCCTTCTACGGCTTTAGCCCAACTGTTTGGCCATTCTAGTGAATGAACAGGCTCTACCACCACCAATCTGTCCCCTCCCAGCACTTCTTATGGACATCATTTCATATATTTTTCTTTTTAACCAACACCCCATCATTGCTTATTTGTTCCCTCACATAATTTGTAAATCATTCATTCTGTATTTAGGCTGTGTTCTAGACGAATTCATTCCTCAAGGGCTAACCTCTAATGCCAGTTTCAAGAATGTTGAAACCAGGAATGGACAAGTAACCAGAGTTGGCACAAAAGGAGGCAAAGGTCCACTTGAGAGCTGCAGGGAGATGATTCAGAGTGCAGATAAAGTGACTTTTGCATATTATTTCTCCAGATCTGTCGCCTGTTAATTGGGATGGCTAGACCGCAATAGCAGCTCCCGTCTGACGCCTCATGAAGGTTGGAAGTGGTCAAGGAAGAAGGAACAAAGATTCTTTTCATAAACAAAATGTTCTATATTTATGATTCCTAATTTCCATACAGTAGCTCTTCCCTGAGGCATGCAGAAATGTAGCCATCCTGATCTATTAGAGCTGCAGTCAGGCTATTTGACCTAAAATCCTGCAATTAGTACACAAGAATATATGCTCAGTGTCACTGATGCCCAGCGGGGCCTGAGCTTCCACACAAAAACAGATTCTGTAACCAGAAAACCAAAGCAGCACAATTATTGTACAAACAAAATTGAAAGCATATATTTTGTACACTTGTTTTGAGATTATTATTTTAGAATTTGGAAGTGTTTGCCTTTTTATTGTCATCCATTTGGAAAAGAGGATTTGCAGGACTACGAAGGAACTAGGACTTCAGCTGAGCAGCATATGGACATGTGTGTCCTGACTGCGCATAAAGCTGCAGATCAGTAGCCAACTAAGGCAAGTCAATCAGGGAAACAGAGGCAACACTCCTCACCCCAAAATATCATATTCACATTGAATATTTGTGAATTACCAAACTTGGTGAATATGCCAACCTCTCTTGCAGCTGCAGATACAGTTGAAAGTGTGCTTCTTGTTCCACTACATTTACTCAACACAAAAATCACTCTTGTAGAATAAGGACCCTGAATCTTGGTGAATGTATGTATTACACACTGTATTTTTGAGATTTTTAACTACTGGTGGTAACATTGCCCCTTCCTCCGGCTCCTCCGCATGTCACAGGACCTCCTACCATACTGCCAAACTACTTCCTGCAATGTCAAGTAGAGCGAGTTCAAATCTCAGTTCAACCATGGACTTATAGAGCTGACCTTAGACCTCTCAGCCTTAATTGCTCACTGCAACATGGGAACAATAATGCCTTTTCATGAAGGCTTGTTGTTTGGAGGATGAGGTAAGAACTCTTTGCAAGCTTTGGAACTAATGATAGGCCACCATCTCAAAAAAAGATTCCACATAATCTTCTTAGATATCTGTTTAGGCTTTCCTGGGAACCCAGCATATATTTTAATCCCCAAAGGTGCTTCAAAGCAAAGTTGCCTTGAGTCATCTGGGCTTGGTCAATCTGTAGCAGAGTGTTTTCCTATTTTGCTTCCTTGTTGGGCACATTCAGCAAGGGGAAAAAAAACAACCTATGTAATCACTGGACCAGTTTCCAGTTTGGGACTTGTAGGTTCTCTCTAACCATTCCAAAAATGGTTTCTGCTTTCAAATGCTCAGGAAAAGAACCTGCAGCCCCTTTAGAAAAGGCAAGCAATCAGCTAAAAATGTGGACACTGTTGCTACTCTCTTTCCTCATAGGACAGTTGTTTCTCATCAAGTGCAATATTAGCATTGGCTGCATTGTAATCTTTAAGTAACAGATCTGGCCCTGGCCTCTAGTCATGTAAACATGCCAATTATTTCCAAAAGTTCTTTGTGCTATTTTATACTTGTTCGCCCTGTTAAGACCTGTCAGAAAGAATATACGTAGGAGCACGAACACACACACACACCCCACCATCACAAAAAATTATCATGTTCTAGTTTCCTTAGACTTGCCAATGTAGTCAAGACACTGTGGCTCCAAATAATGCTATAAAAAACGTTGTATAAGCAAGGCAGCAATAATAAAAAATGGGTTTTCAGAGTAGGAAACAGGCTCATTCTTTAGTGTTTGCTGTGAATAAACAATGCTTTACCATAACCATGGAACCAAAAACAATGGTTTAGCATTGGAAGGACAAACCGAAACACTTGGTTCACACACTATCTTCTCCTCCTCTGGCATGGACATGTGGAGTTTGGGTTCTATTCCTCTTTTTTAGACAAACCACAGCTTGTTTGTGACATCCAGACCAGGACAAACTGCAGTTATGCTCAACTATAGTTAGTTAGGAGCAGGACCAATCATCACAGCCAGAGGGCTACCCGTCTCCACGAACATGGCAGACTCCGAGGCATAGAGAGCAGTGCCATGTATGCTCTAGGAGGCTGAGGCAGGAAAGGCCCCCCCAGTTCAGCTCACTAACTGACTTAGGAGGAGGTATGTCAGTGGATTAGGCTCAGGACAGGTGAGGGTCACCTGCCTCGTCAAGCCCAGATGCTGCGATCAAGATTCAAAGGATAAAAGAGAAGCAGAGCTGAGGTGCTGTGTCTGCTCAACTTCCCATGTTGATTGACCACAGCTTGGTTGTCCTCGGAGCTTCACAGGACTGAACCCCTTGGATCGGCTGCAGAGGCAGGAACCTGGCCTGACTGTTGGACAATGGACTTGGCTTGCGGTATTGAACATGGACAGCGTTTCCTGACCTGTTGGGACTACTAACATTTGCCCTTGGAACTGTATACACCAGCAGGACTGGTGGCTAGGGATTCAGGACCCATGAAGAGAGAAGAACAGAGACGGATACGTCAACATATTTTCAGATTGCTTGGGAAGACCCACAGGAGATTTAGGCAGCTGTGTGAAACAGGTCATACATACACCATTATACTTAAGTATACAAAAGAATACAGGCAACCCCCCATTTGTGCGCGTTTGGCATGCATATGACCATGCACATGTGTGCCATTTTCGGCACCAGAAAGGGGTCAGAGTGGGGGCAGAACTCCCCCATGCAAATGGGGAGTTGCCTGTTCGTAAGAGGAGCCCTGCTGGATCGTTCCAAGCCAATTCCCATAGTAGCATAAGAAGAGCCTGCTGGATCAAGCCAATGGCCCATCTAGTCCAGCATCCTGTTCTTACAGTGGCCAACCAGATGCCCATGGGAAACCAGCAAGCAGAATTCGGGCACAAGAGCAATCTCCCCTCCGGTGGTTTCCAGCAACTGGTAAAAGAAGCCCACATGCAGAGATGAAGGCAACATTCCTCTCCCACTATTGCATCCAGACACTGAAGTCCCTGAAGGTGCAGGATACATACAGCCATCACTACTAGCCGCCCACACTTTTTTTTTTAGTTGTTTAATGAGTGTGCTAGTGTGAAACAAATTCTGGTACCTCTCTTGAGTGGCTGGTGAAACCCAGCTAGATGGGAGGGGTATAAATTAACAACAACAACAACAACAACAACAACAACAACAACAATAATATATTGAACAGCAAAAACCTTACGAAAAGCTTTGGCTAAAACATGTTAGACAGTCTTCACATAGTAAGTAACCAGCTTGAAACTGTCCTCTTCTCACTCATCTGCTAGAGTCCAGCCCAAACTGGCATGCTAGAGTAACCTGGCAAGCTTATGTGAAGCCCAGTTTGGTGTGCTTATTCAAGACACTAATTCAAAGGGCCCATAGCAGTCCTCTGCAAATCCCTGGGGACAGGCTATGGAATTAGCTGCATTTGTCTGGGTATTTTCAAAATTCAATATAGTTTCTACTCTTTAGACAATATTATCTCCTAGATTAAATCTGCATTGAGACAACTTTCATCTGTTTCATCTCCCACTCTGAACTACCTGAAAGATCAAGATGGAAATTGCTTTTGCTTACCTGTGTTGTTGCATTTCCATTTGTCCAAAGAGAGAATAGCTCTGGCCGGAGCCAAGAATGCAAAAGCACTGGCTTGGAACAAAGGTAACCTGAAAGAAAGAAAAAGTGAAAAAAGGAAATACCTCAAACTTTTGGTGCCGTGTCATAACTTTCATGCAGATCTTTTCTAAAGAAAAGAAGAATCAGAAGAAGTCCTTCTTGGATGTGTTAGTAGGCATTTGACCAGATTACACAAAATGTTGACTTAAATACCAATAAGATAAATGAGGGTGAGGAAGGGGGTCCACCCCCCAGCTTATCTGTGGACTATTTGGGAGGCTTTTGACAAGCCACAGCCAGTGTTATATTACCCCATCAGCAAAATGGCAATATTAGAGTGAGCTCTCTCATGAAAGAGACAGGTAAGTAATATTTTTTAATACAATCCACTCCTGGGAGTTTTTCCCCCTAGAAAGTGGCATGAACAGTTTAATAAATAATTTCCCCATACTGTAGTCATCTATTGATTATGCAGTAGAATTCAAAGTCCTAAATGCTCAGGCTCTGCACAGTTCAGAGGTCAGAGGATACTGCACCAGATGGACCTTTGGTCCAGCAGGGCTCCTTTACATGAGCTCCTTCCTGCGTGCTAAGGATCCAGATAAAAGGCAGTCTCAGTAATTGTCTCAAAATTGCTCAGCGTGGTGCTGATCACATGAAGGTTGCATGTTCGATCCCCGTAAGGGACAGCTGCATATTCCTGCATTGCAGGGGGTTGGACTAAATGATCCTCACTGTCCCTTCTATTAATTCTATTAATTTTTAATTTTAATGCCCCTACCCACCCAAGCCCTTATAGTGTGAGGCAGCTAGCCCTGGTGACTATATAATGTTTACTGGATGGATTTCCCCCAAATTGATTTTTGAACTTTGAATTTTATTGTTATTCATGCTTGCATACTGTATTTTATGCTGTATTACAATTAAGTGTTTTAAATTTGTTGTCAGCCGCCCTGAGCCCGGGTTTCTGAACCAGAAAGGGTGGAGTATAAATAAAATTTTATTATTATTATTATTATTATTATTATTATTATTATTATTATTAAATCTCTTCCCCATGCCCTAGGAAGTATGTTCTAGACATAGGAGCCAACTCCTAGGGGCCATGGGGGCTTCGGCCCCCACAATAAAATATTTGTGGGGGCCAGGCCCCTGCAAAGTTGATGGGCATTCCCATTCAAATGGTGTGTGCGCACTGCGTTATGTGATCGATTATTCGAGGCGGGCCTTGTCTTATCTGGGCCCCCACAATATTTTATTCAAGTTGGCATGGCACCCCTGGTTCTAGAGCAGATTGGTGGGTTTTTTTTGAGGGGGAGCTACAAGGGGGAAAGAGGAATAGCCAAAAGAGTCCTATCCCATTCTGCTGATAGAAGCCTTACCATCATCTGAGTGACACTGTTGATACAACCCAATGTATTTGTGACCACACAGAGGTGCTGTGACAACATATTAAACTTGGTGAAGTGTAATATCTGTATTAAAGAAGTTATCTTGGCAGAATATCATTATTTATAAAGTGCACATAAATAACTCAAATTTGCACAGGCAATAAGCCGTGGCATTTGCTTTTGAAGAGCAACCCACACATCTATCCATATCAATCAAGTAAGGCCAGTGCTGGAAGAAACACAAAGGAATATTCGCCTGATTTATAACATGAGCGAAAACTGAACATTATTCTTTGCAATAGCAGAGAGAGGTATGCTGGGCGAATGACTCAATATCACGGGGATTTTGTTGGCGCTTGTGCTCTGCCCCTGGTAAAGTTGTTGTTGCTCTTCTCCCTCACGTACACATTACCCTTTCAAAAGCCCTCTAATTAAGTGTATGCAATTAGATACATTCTTCAAAAGTTAGATCACTAAGTGTTTAGAATTTATTTCCAGAAAGGGTTTCTTTCTTCTCTGTGGGGTAAAAAATAAGAATCAGTCCATGTTTAAACATACCTAAATCAAATTGCATTTAAGCCATGAGTTCACTTTTTGTAGTGATTAAGGACTGATCTTTTTAGCATCTTACAGAATCTGTGACTTCTTATAACGAGCAAATTTATTTGGGACATGTGAGACATATCAGGCTTAACAAGTGCATTTCTTGCTTCTCAAACAGTTCAGTTAGAATAACCTCTTTGTCAAAAGCCTGTCAGTTAGCATGCAGCAAATGCTTTCAAGTATAACTGGGGTGGGGTGGAAGGAATTAGTGCTACTTTGTTACAGGTTTTGTTACAATCAAACAGTATATACATTTTGTAAATTAACAAACGTAAAACATTCTAAAAACGAGGTACACAGAGAATCCAAAAGGTTTAAGAGAAAATCTGGAGATACTGTGACAGACTATTTTAAAGGCTGGAGCGTACAATCTTGTATCTATTCACTTATGTTCTACTAATGCACATTTAGAGTTCATCCAGGTGGCAAGAGCAATAATTAAGATGTTTAATAGTCTTTTAGATGAACCTAAAGGTAAAGGTAAAGGGACCCCTGACCATTAGGTCCAGTCGCAGACGACTCTGGGGTTGCGGTGCTCATCTTGCTTTACTGGCTGATGGAGTGGCGTACAGCTTCGGGTCATGTGGCCAGCATGACTAAGCCGCTTCTGGCGAACCAGAGCAGAGCACGGAAACACCGTTTACCATCCTGCCGGAGCGGTACCTATTTATCTACTTGCACTTTGACGTGCTTTCGAACTGCTAGGTTGGCAGGAGCAGGGATCAAGCAACGGGAGCTCACCCCGTCACGGGGATTCGAACCGCCGACCTTCTGATCAGCAAGCCCTAGGCTCTGTGGTTTAGACCACAGCGCCACCCACATCCCTTAGATGAACCTACGCTGGTGTAAATAACTTGGATTCTTAAAATCAGAAGTAATAGCCAGAAACCATTAAAGTATTTTTGTACCAGTGGAATTTGAGCTTGCAAAATACAGAAAAGTTTGACTTAAAGAGAAAGGGGAAGATTAAAGGACTGCCGTCTGGTACAGAACTACCATTCTCATATTTCCTGTTCACGCTTAGGAAACCAGCTGTGTGGTGTAGATTCTTACACTCCCTCCATCTCACTTCCCCAGTCTGCTTTCATCACGATACAGCGTGCCAGTACTAACCATGCTTAGCACTGATTTTTGCAGGGAGAAAACCAGAAGTGAGAGCTCTGTCTTCTGGTGCTCATTTTTAGGAAGATTTACATATGGTTGCTATAGCCTTTGGGCTTCCTCTGCTCAGGGAAGAACTGCTTTTAAGGTTTGTAAGAATTGCAGGGCAGGGCAGTTCACAGGGAGGAGCAAGATTTCCTTTCTGGGAACTACAGCATCATGTCTTGGAAGAAATAGCAGGAACATTCTGAGCAAGTCAGGAAAAAACAAAGGACAAAAAGTCTCTCTCTCTCCCCCCCCCTTTAGATTGGTACAATTGATATCTTTCTGTGGATCACCTGACATGAAACTAGAGTGTTTGTGGGCGGGGGGAAGCTCGGTTAATTTCATTGTACACAGGTTGTACGTTGACAATAAAGGTATTATTATTATTAGATCATATCTACTTTAATTCAAGAAACTTGAAATTGTATTGCCCAGGGCTTGAGGTTTTTCTTTGGGAAGATTCTCTTCAATCATCTTCATTTATTTAAACAGGCTTAACTGAACTCTCCTACTGAGCTGCTGCTATCTTACCACCCAATATTGTATTTCATATGTAAATTATGCCAAGTACCTTGTTTTTGAGGGAAAGACTCCAAGACTTGATATTACTTGGAAGAACAGGTGCCATGGAAGGAGATAACAAGAGCCTAATACAATGAATTGTTAATATTATTTTAAAATTTTGTTACACTTAGGATAAAGATATAGAAAGAAGTACTGGAGCTTAATTCCCTGCTACCACAAGGGATATTTTTGAGGGGTGTGGGAGTTAAATATATATTTTGGAAAGGCACAGAGAGCAAAACTACCCACAAAACAGTGTGTGCTCTCCACTACCATACTTGTATCAACTAGTTTATCCCCTCAGTGCTTACAGTGAGCTGGAATCACCCCCAGTTAGCAAGGCAGAGAAGTGATTTTTAGACTGAGAAGAGGTCAGTTGCTGTTGCTTTTTGACCCCATTTTAGATTGCTAACGTGCCACAAATGTGTGCAGCTGGATGAGGGCTCTTTGCCCTGGTTCAGAGGCAAAGCGCATGTTTGCAAGCAGAAGGCTCCATGCTCTATCATTAGCAGCATTTCTTGGGAAAGGACTGGAAGGATGGGAAGGGCATGGATGGGAAGGGCCTCTAGCAGAGCTCATGGAGTGCTGGTGCTAGTCAGAGAAAACCAGTGGACCAACCATATCATTTGGCATAAGGCAGGTTCACGATTCAGATATTTGAAATATCAGTCATGCTTTAAAAAAATGTTTCAATAGCTAATTATTGTTTTAATAAATTAACATGTATACTCAGGCGGGCTACTTATTTCTGACCTACTTTTTTATTTAAGCTGCACTAATTCTTGAATCACTGGCCAAAGTTGAACTAGTTGGTTGGGATAGGGAGAGATGTACCTCTAAACCAGCCTTTCTCAACCTTGGGTCCCCAGATGTTTTTGGCCTACAACTCCCATCATCCCTAGGCAGCAGGACCAGTGGTCAGAGATGATGGGAGTTGTAGTCCACCAACATCTGGGGACCCAAGGTTGAGAAAGGCTGCTCTAAACAGTTAACAGGCAGTCAAATATCATCCTCTTAACTTACCTGCACCCAAACGTTGTTTGCAGCAAAGTTGTGATTCCAACACAGAAGAATATGGTCCCAATCAGCTGGCTAGTAGCCCACTGGTCAAATCCAACACACATGGCATCTGCTAGCAAGAAGGGCACTGCTATAGTGCCACTGAAACACGTCAGGTAATGCTGCAAATACAGAGGGTTAATATATTTACAAGCATGATATATGATTGCCTTCAGTTTGTTTACACCATTACTATTAGCTCAAGAGCATATTTTTCAAGCGCAATATATTTCCAAATTGCTTCCAAGCAACCATCAATTAACACCTGCTTATGGATAAGCAATTTCTAAAAGCAGGACTCAACTGTGAAGACACACGCCGTCTGGCAAGACCAAAGCAGAAGTGGTGCTGCATCGCAGCACAAAGCAAAGTAGAAGCGGGAAGACAACAAACAATGCAATAGGTTGTTAAAAGCCATCTGGAGAGCACAGCATCACCACTCCCTAAGGAATTAAGTCTTGATGCAGAACTTCACTTGGGATAGATTCCTGCCAAGGGTTAGGAAATGCCAGTGTAAAATAAAATCAGCAGGTATACTACCAAGAAACCTTACTGAAAACTATTGTTTTCTGTAGTGTGGATATGGGAAACACTGAGGAGGGGGCCATAGCTCAGTTGTAAAGTGCCTGCTTTGCATGCAGAAGGATCAGCTGCTGGCGTCTCAGGTAGCTGCATTGACAGGAACTGTCCAAGACCCTGGAGAGCTGCTGCCAGTCTATGAAGACTAAGAGACTGATTCTGTATAATGACCACTGCACAGAAACTATGGAAGTTTCAGACACTCCAAGTATCCCTATTTTCCAGGGATGTCCCTGATTTACAGAAGCCATCCCAGTTTCTGATTTGATCCCAGAACGTCCCACTTTTCCTTAGGATGTCCCTATTTTCATTGTAGAAATGTTGGGGGGCATGGAGCTATCCAACCACCAAGCCGTCTGAAGGCAATCCTGTATTGGGAAGTTCTTTAAATGTTGAATGATTTATTATGTTTTTGTATATGTTGGAAGCTGCCCAGAGTGCTGGGGCAACCCAATAAGATGTGTGGGGTATAAATAGTAAAATTTTCATTATGGAATGGGACGTCCCTATTTTCATCAGAGAAATGTTGGAGGGTATGAAGTAATTCTTAAAGGTATAGAAGCATACAATTGAATGGGTCAGGCGGAATCTTGGAGGTCATCCAGTTCAGTTCCCTGCCAAGTGCAGGATCTGGAACATAATTTGAAGATTTATATGTAAGATTGTAATGGAGATAATCAATGAATTGTTATCTCCATCCTTCATTTCTGCCTGATTTCAAGATTCTGGGAAGCTTTGCTCTAAGGATTTGTTGTTCAGTCGTTCAGTCGTGTCCGACTCTTCGTGACCCCATGGATCAAAGCACGCCAGGCACGCCTATCCTTCACTGCCTCTCGCAGTTTGGCTGTATAAGTTATAAATAGACAAACTCCCAAAGTCTTACTATATAATAAATGGCAAATGTTCCTATATATTCAAAGGGCATGGTCATTCACTGCAAAAATGAAGCACTCAAAAGCACAGTTTAATAATAATTTTACACAACATAATGGAAAGCATCTTTTCTTTAGAAATGCCTTGATACCAAGAGCAGAACTCCTGGGCATGGGAAAAATTGAGTTTGTGGGCCAGCAGGCTTATCGTTTAGAAAGGACCTAGTGATCCTACTGATCAGTACAGGATCTACAATTCAGAAGTCAGTGACAGACAGCCATCCAGACTTTGCCTAAATGCCTCCAGTGAAGGAGAGTCCACCAGCTGCCAAAGCAGTTTGCATCACTGCCAAACAGTTCCTAAGGCTTAGTCGGAATCTGCTTGGAAGTCCTGCCCTCTGGAGCAACAGATAACACAGCTGTTCCACCTTACATGACAGTCCTTCAGATACTGTCACGTCCACAACTTAATCTTTTCTTCTTCAGGCTACTACACCTACCCTGGTCTTTCAACCATTCCTCATAGGACTGGAAACAGAACTGCAGGCAAAGGATCCTTGGGTCTTTTCTCTTGAACTACACACACAGGGATCCCTTCAGCAGGACCAGATCGATGACAGTATAGTCCCTGCAGCACACAAACGAAATGGCACTTCTTTCCCAGGCTACAGGAGCAATGGGAAGTTCTGCTGCACAAGACCCAATGACTTGAACGGAAACTTTGCAAAAGCATTGCTATGATCTTCCAAAGCTTCCATTTGTTTCAATAGGGCATGTTCTGTTCTTTGGTCAGGTCTGTATCTCTCCTGCTTGATGCTCTTAAATACATCTTAAGACCTGCTGCTTGAGGTAGCCACCTCATTTTGACTCCTAGTGGAGCCACCTCTGCTTCTAAAATACCTCATTTTGGCTACAAGGCTGTGCAGACTACAGTACCAAAATTCCCAGGATCACCCATTGGTAGAACAGCAGTACAAGATTATGGATTGTATTTAGAATTCCCAAATTAATGCGCTAAGTGCACCTAGCAATTGGGGCAAATCAATGTGGACTTTTGGGGTAAAGAACTGCCAATATAAGCAATAGAACAATCATTTCCAGAGGCTCCAGAAATATTTTTGCCCTCTCCAGTGTACCAATATGCTACTGTTGCATTGAAGTACTGTGAAAGCAGAGCTGGCTTCTCATCTTCCCAGCTTCAGCAATTAAAATTCAGAGAACTAGGACGAAAGAGAAAACTGTCTGTAAGCCAACATCAGTTCTTGAAATCTTTCATTCCTGTGTTGCTTGCCTGCATTACCGGTAGTTAAGGCTTTGTTCTGCTGAGTAATACTTAAAATATTAAATATAGCACAGTAGGAATAACGAGAGCACCATATTTTTCTCACAATACGTACCTGTAATCCCAAGAATATGCAGAGGTACCAGGGAGGAACATCTTCAATTGTGTATATCATGTCCGTTCTTTGGGCGTCCAAGCTTCCGCTGCTATCTAGTGTCTCCGCCAGCGAACTCTGTTAAAAACAGATCAAGCGGTGGAAACAAATAATTAGTAATTTAGTATTATAGAAGAATGCACCAGTTCAATATGCAACATGGTTAAGAGAGCACATTTGACAAGATCTGTGCCCTGTTTCAAAGCAGCATCAATACACACACTTAAAAAGCAAGATCTTTTAGCTTTCAGGTAATCTGTTGCACTTCGTATGCAAGAGATATGTACACACACACTCACCCTTTCATATAACCAACCTCTTCCCTTTGCCTACAAGCAGGGCATTATTCACTTCTTGTAATATAACTGTGGCACATTACGCCAAAAAGAAGATTATGATGGCCAATTGGATTACACAAACAAATAGAGCATGAGGAACACTAAATCACATATAATCAGGAAAGGGGCGTTTAAGAATAAATATAGTAAAAATAAAACTTGCATAAGAGACCAAGATTTCACAATTCGTGGTACAAATACTACTTACTACAATGGATGTATTCCTTTCAGTACACATAGCTGAATTTTCAGTGAGTTAGACTCAAATCAGGGTTGCATTAGAATTTGGGCAAGACACAACAGGATGAAAAGTCTGACCACACTTACTAGAGCAGGAGAGAAAACAATGGTTCCCTTTATAGGCCCTATGTGAAAAAAAATCCAGCTTAAAAATAAAGTTTCTAGACTCCCTAACATTTGAAAGCATAATGGTAAAAATTGCTCAAGGATCAAACATTAAGATCCTGAGAAAAAAAGTTTATATCCCAGCCAGATAAGGATTCTGAGAGTCGCCGGGAGGTATTTTAAACCTTCCTCCCTTCCCTTGAGGTTCTCCTAAAGCCCCTTTGAAATTCCTCTGAAGTCATACAAAACTCCTCAAGGTTATCAAAAACTACCGTATATTCCGGCGTATAAGACGACTGGGCATATAAGATGACCCCCAACTTTTCCAGTTAAAATATAGAGTTTGGGATGTACTCGCCGTATAAGAAATACGACCCGGCGTATAAGACGACCCCCGACTTTTGAGAAGATTTTCCTGGGTTAAAAAGTAGTCTTATACGCAGGAATATACAGTATTTGAGGCTAATTACAATCTCTGAGTTCCCTTCAAACATAGCCCTCAAATATACGGACGGGACAAAGTAATCCAAATCCAGTCCTGGGGATGGTACTCACAAGACAGAGTTATAAAGAATTGGGAATTTCCCTTACGCAAGCTGCTGAGACCCCCCCCCAAAGAAAAAGCAGGCTAAAATCTCATATTATTTTAAACCCAAAGCAGACGATACAAGAAACATGGAGAGCCTGCACTCCCACGAATGGTCCGTCGACCGTACCTGGTATGGGAAGGATATGGAAGTAAATGGAGGAGGGGAGGGAGTCGATTTGCTAACAGAGCTAAAACAGGCACTGAGAAGAAGCCCAATATGCTGGTCTTTCTGTAATTCTAAGTATCAAGGCCATACATTGTCCAATATTTTTCAAGAGTTCACTGAAATCTTTCATATTTCATAGTAATAATTTGGAAAGCCAAGAGAGCGCTGAGTTGGCTCACTTGTAATTCTGGCAACTACCGTATATTCCGGCGTATAAGACGACTGGGCGTATAAGACGACCCCCAACTTTTCCAGTTAAAATATAGAGTTTGGGATATACTCGCTGTATAAGAAATACGAGCCAGCGTATAAGACGACCCCCGACTTTTGAGAAGATTTTCCTGGGTTAAAAAGTAGTCTTATATGCAGGAATATACAGTATAATGTTTCTATGAATAGTAAGCAAAAATGTGAAAAATTAGCAACACTGATGGTATCCTCAGGCTTATTCATGATACATTTCTGATTCACCCCCTCATTGCTAGTTGCTCTTCTTATTCCAATGCAGGGTAAAGAATTACAGTAAATAGCCACAACCTGTGCTGTAGAATCTTGGTGTTTTGCTGGTGGATCACTATTGTGAGCCACATGGGCAATGGCCCACCACATTTTGGAGAGGAAAAGAAGACAGAGAGCAGACGGAGGAGGACAGAGGAAGGAACAGATTTAGGTATTTATTTATTCGATTTATATCCTGCCCTTCCCCCAATTCAGCAAATAGACAAATACAGTGAAGCTAAAATATATACAGTACAGTGAAACTAAACACACAAACTAAAACATGGGCATCAGATTAGGAATAAAGGCATGGGTAGGCAAACTAAGGCCCAGGGGCCGGATCCGGCCCAATCACCTTCTAAATCAGGCCAGCTGACGGTCCAGGAATCAGCGTGTTTTTACATGAGTAGAATGTGTGCTTTTATTTAAAATGCATCTCTGGGTTATTTGTGGGGCCTGCCTGGTGTTTTTACATGAGTAGAATGTGTGCTTTTATTTAAAATGCATCTCTGGGTTATTTGTGGGGCCTGCCTGGTGTTTTTACATGAGTAGAATGTGTGCTTTTATTTAAAATGCATCTCTGGGTTATTTGTGGGGCATAGGAAATTGTTCTCTCTTTTTTTTCCCCTTTTTCAAAATATAGTCCGGCCCCCCACAAGGTCTGAGGGAGAGTGGACTGGCCCCCTGCTGAAGAAGTTTGCTGACCCCTGAATAAAGGGATCTAAAAGGTCTGAAATGGTTCTTCAGCTTATATCAGTGGTTCCCAAAGAGGGTAGTAGCATCCCTTGGGGGCCAGTGGGATCACTCAGGGGCTACTAAGAGGCAGAGGGGTGCCAGAAGTGTAAATGACTATCAGACTGGCCACACTGGATCAAATTCATTAGTTTTGTTAAATGAATTACAGTAAATCATTTTAATTGGATTTTGAATAAATGAACAACTGGTTGTTACTGTTTTGAATTTCACTGTGTTTTTCTATTCCTTAGTGGGTCGTGTAAACCGCCCTTCTGAATAATGCTTTTTATAGGGTAGCAGGCACTGGAGATGAATTTATGGAACCAAGTGGGTGGTGGCCCAAAAAATGTTAGGGAACCACTAGCCTAGCTCTATCCACAGAAGAAACAAGACAAACAAATTCCTTCCAGTAGCACCTTAGAGACCAACTAAGTTTGTTCTTGGTATGAGCTTTCGTGTGCATGCACACTTCTTCAGATACCAAGAACAAACTTAGTTGGTCTCTAAGGTGCTACTGGAAGGAATTTGTTTGTTTTGTTTTGACTATGGCAGACCAACATGGCTACCTACCTGTAACTGGATCTATCCACAGAAGTTGTTTTAAATATTTGTTCAGAGATACTTTTTATTGGCCACAGCCAGTGTTTAATTTACCAATCTCAGTGGAAAGAAGGGCTTGTATAACTACCATGCTGACTTGAATCCATATTTGGCTGATTTGGTTGTTGAATAAAAGACCCCAAACCAGTCCTTTTTTTCTAAAAAAAAATGTTTAGGGGTACTCTCATTTTCCTACTCATATTGAAATACTGCTCCTCAATAAGGCCAAACTTGGGTTCACAAAATGTTTAGGGGTATGCGAACCCCCCCCTTCATGGATCACTGCCTTGTCGTGGCGAAGGGGCTTGAATTACTCAGGGAAGCTATGGACAGGTCAAGATGGACAGGTCGTAGTGGAGAGTTTGGACCAAACGTGATCCACCTGGAGGAGGAACTGGCAAGCCACTCCAGTATCCCTGCCAAGAAAACTCCATGGACAAAGACAACAGGCATATAAAAGATATGACGCTGGAAGATGAGCCCCTCAGGTCGGAAGGCGTCCAACATGCTACTGGGGAAGAGCGGAGGACAAGTACAAGTAGATTCAGAGCTGATGAAGCGGTTGGCCAAACCCGAAAGGACGCTCAGTTGCCGATATGCCTGGAAGCGAAAGGAAAGTCCGATGCTGTAAAGAAAAGTATTGCATAGGAACCTGGAATGTAAGAACCATGAACCTTGGTAAGCTGGATGTGGTAAAAAACGAGATGGCAAGAATAAACATTGACATCCTGGGCATCAGTGAACTAAAATGGACGGGAATGGGCGAATTCAGTTCGGATGACTATCATATCTACTACTGTGGGCAGGAATCCCATAAAAGAAATGGAGTGGCCCTCATAGTCAACAAAAGAGTGGCGAAAGCTGTACTGGGATGCAATCTCAAAAATGATAGAATGATCTCGATACGAATCCAAGGCAGACCTTTTAACATCACAATAATCCAAGTTTATGCACCAACTACCAGTGCTGAAGAAACTGAAATTGACCAATTCTATGAAGACTTACAACACCTTATAGAAATGACACCAAGGAAGGATGTTCTTCTCATTATAGGGGATTGGAATGCTAAAGTAGGGAGTCAAGAGATAAAAGGAACAACTGGTAAGTTTGGCCTTGGAGTTCAAAATGAAGCAGGGCAAAGGCTAATAGAGTTCTGTCAAGAGAACAAGCTGGTCATCACAAACACTCTTTTCCAACAACACAAGAGACGACTCTACACATGGACATCACCAGATGGGCAACATCGAAATCAGATTGATTATATTCTCTGCAGCCAAAGATGGAGAAGCTCTATACACTCAGCAAAAACAAGACCTGGAGCTGACTGTGGCTCAGATCATCAGCTTCTTATAGCAAAATTCCAGCTTAAACTGAAGAAAGTAGGAAAAACCACTGGGCCAGTAAGATACAATCTAAATCAAATTCCTTATGAATACACAGTTGACGTGAAGAACAGGTTTAAGGATTTAGATTTGGTGGATAGAGTGCCTGAAGAACTGTGGATGGAGGCTCGTAACATTATACAGGAGGCAGTAACGAAAACCATCCCAATGAAAAAGAAATGCAAGAAAGCCAAGTGGCTGTCAAATGAGGCCTTACAAATAGCCGGGGAGAGAAGGCAAGCAAAATGCGAGGGAAATAGTGAAAGATACAGGTTTCCAAAAAATAGCAAGGAGAGACAAGAGGGCCTTTTTAAATGAGCAATGCAAAGAAATAGAGGAAAACAACAGAGTGGGAAAAACCAGAGATCTGTTCAAGAAAATTGGAGATATGAAAGGAACATTTCGTACAAAGATTACCACAATTAAGGACAAAAGTGGAAAGGACCTAACAGAAGCAGAAGACATCAAGAAGAGGTGGCAAGAATACACAGAGGAATTATACCAGAAAGATATGGAGGTCTCATACACCCCAGGTAGTGTGGTTGCTGACCTTGAGCCAGACATCCTGGAGAGTGAAGTCAAATGGGCCTTAGAAAGCCTTGCTAACAACAAGGCCAGTGGAAGTGATGATATTCCAGCTGAACTATTTAAAATTCTAAAAGATGATGCTGTTAAGGTGCTACACTCAATATGCCAGCAAGTTTAGAAAACTCAGCAGTGGCCAGAGGATTGGAGAAGATCAGTCTACATCCCAATCCCAAAGAAGGGCAGTGCCAAAGAATGCTCCAACTACCGCACAATTGCGCTCATTTCACACGCTAGCAAGGTTTTGCTAAAAATTCTACAAGGCAGGCTTAAGCAGTATGTGGACCGAGAACTCCCAGAAGTGCAAGCTGGATTTCGAAGGGGCAGAGGAACCAGAGACCAAATTGCAAACATGCGCTGGATTATGGAGAAAGCTAGAGAGTTCCAGAAAAACATTTACTTCTGCTTCATTGACTACGCAAAAGCTTTTGACTGTGTCGACCACAGCAAACTATGGCAAGTTCTTAAAGAAATGGGAGTGCCTGATCACCTCATCCGTCTCCTGAGAAATCTCTATGTGGGACAAGAAGCTACAGTTAGAACTGGATATGGAATAACTGATTGGTTCAAAATTGGGAAAGGAGTACGACAAGGCTGTATAATGTCTCCCTGCTTATTTAACTTATATACAGAATTCATCATGCGAAAGGCTGGACTGGATGACTCCCAAACCGGAATTAAGATTGCTGGAAGAAATATCAACAACCTCAGATATGCTGATGACACAACCTTGATGGCAGAAAGTGAGGAGGAATTAAAGAACCTTTTAATGAGGGTGAAAGAGGAGAGCGCAAAATATGGTCTGAAGCTCAACATCAAAAAAACTAAGATCATGGCCACTGGTCCCATCACCTCCTGGCAAATAGAAGGGGAAGAAATGGAGGCAGTGAGAGATTTCACTTTCTTGGGTTCCATGATCACTGCAGACGGTGACAGCAGTCACGAAATTAGAAGACGCCTGCTTCTTGGGAGAAAAGCAATGACAAACCTAGACAGCATCTTAAAAAGCAAAGACATCACCTTGCCAACAAAGGTCCGTATAGTTAAAGCTATGGTTTTCCCAGTAGTAATGTACGGAAGTGAGAGCTGGACCATAAAGAAGGCTGATCGCCGAAGAATTGATGCTTTTGAATTATGGTGCTGGAGGAGACTCTTGAGAGTCCCATGGACTGCAAGAAGATCAAACCTATCCATTCTTAAAGAAATCAGCCCTGAGTGCTCACTAGAAGGACAGATCCTGAGGTTAAGGCTCCAGTACTTTGGCCACCTCATGATAAGAGAAGACTCCCTAGAAAAGACCCTGATGTTGGGAAAGATTGAGGGCACAAGGAGAAGGGGACGACAGAGGATGAGATGGTTGGACAGTGTTCTCGAAGCTACTAACATGAGTTTGGCCAAACTGCGAGAGGCAGTGAAGGATAGGCGTGCCCGGCGTGCTCTGGTCCATGGGGTCACGAAGAGTCGGACACGACTGAACGACTGAACAACAACAACATGCGAACCCCTGCATCCCCCCAGAAAAAAGCACTGCCCAAAACCAAACCCATTTACTCATCAATGTTGTGTTTAGTATCAGAGAGAATAATTGAAACTACAGCAGCAGATGATTTTTTATTTCCACTCCAGTGCTGATTTAGGAACAAAACACATACTTCTGTAGAAGGCAATGGAGAGTTCCTTTGTTTTGTTTTGACGGGAACTTTTAAGTTCTCCCTGTGGTTGTGATTTCAACCATGACAACTCAACCCCGAGCACAGCATGGCTGACATCAGTTGAACTGAACGAGATGCTAATGAAGGGAAAAGGCTTGTTATGCAGGATAGTTACACCTAGTTGTACTAATGCCAGATTTCTCAAAGCAGCATGTGGCAGGGAGCAGGCAATCTTGTCAGATCTGTGGAAAACTCCTCACAGAGCTCCTGCCTACAGGGAGCTTCTCCCTTTCTCCCTCTCCTGGGACACAGTCACTGACAGCGAGGAGAGGCTATGCTCCTAGATGCGTTTCAACTACCATGCCTTCTTCTTTTGTGTGTAGAGAAGAAGAGAGGTGTGGTTGAAGGCAAACATCCATGAGCAGGACGTCACAGACCTGATGAAAGCTGTTCCAACTTGCCAAAGATCAAACAAACAAAGGAGAATTTGGGGCTGAGCGATGACAGAAGAGCCTCATTCAAAAAGGGGTGTACATTTGTTGTATTTGGAAATGGCTCTACGGTTAACTTATGAGAATGCAGAATGTATTTCAAGGCTACACCCTTCTAAGGGAGCAGTAGGAAGAAGACAAAGTAGCTTGGCTCATCCCAGCACATGGCTCAAAAATGCCAACAACATTTTCTAAAAAAATAACTGATCAAGAACTAGACTCTCATAACTCATGCAGTGTAGCCTAAGGGGTAAAAGCAACCTAAATAAACACTTTCGAGAGAAGCTCTAGCTCAGTCTCCAGCAAACACGTCCTCAATGCTAATAATCAGGAAAACTAAAGGAAGAGGGGATCAAGACCATACACACCCCATAACTTAAAGCTTCCTGTCAGGGACTGGCCCGAGGCAGGAGGAATGGCGGAGGGGGGAGAGAAACCAAGTAGCCATCAATGTACACCGGAGGAGGTATTGCAAGCATGGGAGGAGGAGGAGAGAGCACCACAATTGTCACCAGAAATAGGGAAGGAGGTATGGAGAAGTGAAAGCGAGGAGCTGTCACCGCCCGTGTTGTCGCAGGAGGCGGAGGCGGCCAGGGGGGCAACAGGAGGAGAGGAGGAAATGGAGATAGAGGCGGAGCAAGGGGCTGAGGACCTTGCCAGAGCCTCGACAACCACTTCCAGGGAAGACGAAAGCGAAAGGGAAGGGACCAGCGCCGTGACAGATAGGGTCAGGAGGCGGAAAAGGAGGAGCGAGAGGAGGCGCTGGGGTTTCGCTAAGCTTCTATGCTGGGGACAAAATCGAAAGCCTTTACTCGGGGGATCTGACACAACGGGGTCGGATGATGAACTGTAATGCTTAGTAACGTGAGCGCGTTAATAAAGCTTTTGCTTTAGAAAACCCACGCGTTGGATGCTTACTCTTGAGGAGGACACATATCCCTCTCACACTTCCTCAGGAGGGATTTGAGAAGCGAGAATTCCAGGAGGCCTGGAGCACTATTTACCAATTCAGTGTAAAGGAGCACAGAACCTTTGCAGTCTGTCTTACAGCCCACCCAGGATGCACATTTCGGTTGAAACAAGACAGGAGGAAGAACTCAAGCCCCATTCCCCAAAGAAAATCCTTTAGGGAGTTCTGATTCTCATTCTGAGGACAATATCTTAGGTCCTAAGAGAAGGTAAGAAAATTAACAAAAGAACATTTCCCACCACTCCCTCCAAGCTTTCCCCAGTGCCTCCCTAGAAGGCCTGGCACTCCCCATGAATAACATGGGATGAAGCAAGGCTACTGGGGGAAGGGAAGAAATCAAACAAAATCAGACGTGGATCCTAAGATAACACAGGGAAGGTTTTCTATCCCCATCTCTCTCTTGCAGTCCCCACACCTCATCCATATAATTCAGGTTGGTCCCCCAACATGCTCCCCACCCGCCCAAGGCTTTTCAAGGAGGAGGGCAGGATGTCAAACGTCCCTTCTGTGAACTTGCTTAAGATTTTAGGATCCTAGCCTATGGCTAGTCTAAAGCCAGGGTTTGGTGTTGGCTCAGGAACCTTGGTGTGTTTTCATATAAGGCTTGGTGTTACATGCAAACCAATCACTCTTCCTTCACCATGGTTTGTTTGCCCACCCCAGATGGTAACCAAGATACAAAGAGCAGATGAAAAACAAAACAAACTTTTGAAAAGCAAGCCATGGTTTGTTTGATCATCTGTGGGACAACTCATAGGTCATTTGTGCTTTGTTAAACAAACTCTGTGCAAAACAGACACGAGTTTTCTAAATCATTTTCAAGAACGTTTTTCACTTGCCTAAATCAATGGAAATCCAAGTTAGCATGCATGACAAAAACTTTTTTTTACGTAAACAAAGTTTAAACTTTAAAGTCAATGAAACTTAGAGTGATGTGTTAATTTGAATTAGAAGCAAAGAGCATTAATTTAGCAAGGAGTTGTACAGAAGCAAAATAGCGTTAGTTATGCTACATAAAAACAGCATGAAGACAGGTTTCTACAGCTTTTCTGTGACACCCACATTTGCTGAGACCCCCCCCCCCAAAGTAACTGAACTAAATTGTTGAAAATAGTTTTACTGGAATACTTGTAAATATTTTAAGGCATGACAGTTTAATAGTGTGCACTTCCTTTATATTTAGATATTAAGCAATTTTTAAAAACAAAGTATCAGATTCTAATGAGGTGTGAGTGTAAATATCAGTTTCGTAGAGACACTTGAAGAAAAAAATAGTTACAACTTTGATTTTTCAGTCTGACTAGCACTGTACCCATTGCTGTTGCCCAATTTTACTTGTAATACAGCAGCCTGCTACCGGTAATTAATTTTATGAAAACAATGCCTTTCTAAAACTGGCTATTTCCTGCATGAAAAATGCAGCAGTTTCCTACTCTTCCTCATATCACAGGGAACAAGCAGGTTCATGTAGGAAGAGCTGATGAGTGGTGGGATGTGGGAAACCTTTGTTCAAAATAAGAATGATAACATAAATCTACCACGACTCCTTTAGAAAAGGTACTAGAAGAGCTTTACTGTCACTACCAAAGGCAGCAGACGCAGCATTAAGGTAGCAGCTGCAGTATCAGCAGATGTGCGGCTTCTGTTCCACGAGTCAGAGTGAAGACCAAGCAAATATATTACTTAACCAATATCAGATAGTCAAAATATGTGTCTTGGAATCCGGAGTCCAGTAACCCAGTTGTATAACTTTATCCTATTAGTTACACATGCTGCAATTCCCTAATCCCCTTATGACTGCCACCACCTACAATCATAGAAGTAAGTCTAGGTGGTCCAACTTTGGCACCGTTTCCCTTGCATCTCCCTGGCTGCCAACATTAATCTCTGAAACAAAGGTGGCATTAAAAACAGAAACGCTCAGTCATTTTGCCTCCCTGAATAAGCTCGGTGTTTATAGCTGGACTCTGGAAAAAGGAGGTTTGTGCAACAAGACAACTGCAGCTATAGTAAAACTGATTATCAAAACATCTACTTCAGCCCACACAAATGAGGGAAATGATGTACAATCCTGAAATCCACTGGTAAATTATTATGGCCCCAAACATGAAAATTTTCAAGTACAGTCTTTCCAACAGATGCTTTTACTCCAAGAATTATCAACGTTCCCTTAATCAAAGAAACCTGTCCTTAACACTTCATCTAAATTATGGAAGGATAGAAAACAAGGGAAATTAAATTAGTTAAAAGGTAATCAGTTATAATGTCACCCCCCATTTATTCCATCCTATTTACTGTATCTTTTCTGTAAATCAAATAATCTCTAGTATATTCATTAAAAAGCAAAGGGGGTGGGAACGTGATGCTGAAACTCCCCCATCTAATACTATCTTTATATAGAATAAAGAAAGGTGATTCTCAGCTTATTTTTTCCTTTTAAATATAATTTTGCAGATCATGTAAGATCAGAAAGGGCAACTTGTCGTTCCAAAAACTTCTTTATGAATCCAGCAGGCCTTGAGGGAAACCAGATAATCTTACCTCTCATTTTAAATATTGCAACAAGGAATTGCAGAGAGGGAAGTGTATGATGGCAAAATATCAATTTATTAAGGTTCAGGGGGAAAGGTTCTGTGAAATGAAACTTGCTTCCTCTGTTTTCATAGTCCCCTATCTTGCTGAAATATTTTCCAGTCTGCAAAAACCTGCATACAGCAAAGTAAATTTCTTTGGTAGACTACACAAGCTGCTTGATTACTTTTGTAAGCAGAATTTATGGGTTTTACTGTTATCAAGAGACATTGCCTTGAAGTCTTAACAAGAGACATGGATAATGTCAGGGAACCACAAGGAAGACAAAGGAGGGAACAAGCAAAATTAGCAGAAATGTCAAACTGAGGAGAACAAGAGAAGAGTGAACAGCTTCCACAGAACTGTTAAGGTCTCTTCATACTGCTTGTCAGGATACTGATTACTGAATCCAGGGTGTGTCCCTTGAGAAACCATACCTTCCACTGATAGATATTGTTAGTGGGATGGGAAAAGCACTGTCTGCAAATGTTTGGCAGACTGTGCCATACAACCAACCATCACATGGTAATAAACATGCAATAAACAGGATTTCATGAATCAGATTTATTGTTCATCATGATCGACCTAGAATATGCAACAATGCTGCTCCACACTTTATCTTTCATTCTGAGTTAGTGGTAGCGGTGAACTTTTTTTTCCAGCTATGCTGCCTGCCACAACCCAGAGAAGATACAAGAAGGTTATGAACAAACAGATAAATTTCTGTAACCTTAAAACACCATTACAGTCTCCACCTTGATTCTCCAGGCAATTCCCCATCATCTCCACACACTACCAGCACTCAAGCTCTCCTCCTGGCAGTGACTGAGTTACCTTCCCATGGCTTCCCTCCAAAAATACTCCAAGGGATCACCTCAGTGTGTGTGCAGCATCCCGAGCTGAGCAAATGAGTTACTTTGGCTGCACCAGCGCCAATCTTAGAATCTAGTCCAGAAAGATACCTTTTCAGCAATTCCATTTTCAGTTGTATAGATTGCCATAAGCTCTGTATTTTCCGTATCTTGATCACCGCTTGATGTAGCTCCACCATTCATTACAACCTACGAAAAAGAAAAAGGAATTAATATATAAAAATAGTTACTGTAGATTGTTAAATAACTATATCCTCTAGGGCAAGCGCAGGAATTATTATTCTCAACAAAGAGCGCAACATTTTCAACGTACTGAGTTCATCGAGAGCCAACTCCCATCAGCTTGAGCCAGCTGATGTACAAGCAAAAAAAGTGCAGGTAAAAGCACTGTAACCACTTGCTTCTGCAGCATTTAGCTCTCTTCATGCCTCCTAGGAAGGGAGGCTGGCTGGAAGAGACAGAGAGAGCTGGCTGCTGGTGCTGCCCAGTGTGCCCAGCACTTTGACTTGTGCAATGTTTATTTTTCTTCGAAGGCCTTTGGTCATTTCATAAAGGAAAAGAAGATAAGCACCGTCCCATCCCCACCGGCCCAAAACCAGTCAAAATATTATCTGAACTTCATTTTCACCTCACCGACTTTTAGGGCATGTTTGGGTTTACTCCCCTCCCTGAACCGCGAATGGGGGAGCTACTGAAAGACTTGGCACAGTACTAGACAGAACAGGAATACTGCAGCATAAGCACAGGACCCGTCAACAGTATTTTATCAATTTAAAAGTGATATACACATTATGCCACAACAGGAAACAAAATGTACACATTAGAAAAGACATCAGCTCCTGTGGCTTAATACAAACAGCATTGGTATGGAGACAGTGACTGTAACAGCAGACTAGAAACCCTCTGGTCCAGTCTTACACAGGGCAGAACAAAGGTGGAACAACCCCTCAATACACTATTCAAATACTGGAAATGACAATTAGACTAACATATAACCATGGTCAGCAAGTTCATGTTTCCATGTTGCAATGAACCAATGTCAAGCTATCATCAAATGATGAATTGCATTACTTGGAAGTGGTTTGGTAATCTGTGGCTAAATTGTCATAATCATCATCAGCATTTGCATGCAATAGTTCCACACCTATCTAGTCAACTGTACTCTCTGTACTATCTAGTCAACTGTACTCAAAGAGGTAAGACTCTGATTGCTTGAGCAATCTAGTCAGTGTACACAACATTTGTACCTGCATTCTGAACAAAGTCATTCATACAGAGCCCTAAAATTCATTTCTAAACCATGGAACTATTTTTTCTTAGTCGCCTCTTCATACTAAAAATACATTCAGAGCTCTTTCTTTCAGAAGACTCAGATTAGCAAGATGGATTTTACAACAAAGATGACTTTTACAACCAACTTCTGCTCCAGAAATAAAGATCAGTAAAGCTTTCTGTGAAAGGCATATCACAAGTCACCACTGACCCATGCTATTTTCAAAGTTGTACTATTGTAAAATGCATTTCCACACAATGGGAGTCTTTAACTGGACCTCATGGGGCACACTTTGTAGAATCAGTGCCTAGAAATACCTGACTGAGAATGATGATTGAAGCTAAGCTTGTGATTACATTGTACCACCACAGGGAAGCAATGCAACTTTTTGGAGTATGCAACTTACTGGTAGTGTGAAGAAAGCAGGATGCTTGGATTCATCCTCATATTTGCCCTCTGTTGGACTTCCAGTTTCAACTGACTTAGACGTGGTGTTCTTGCCAATTCCCATTGTTTCCCACAATGCTCTAAAATTCACGTAGTCACTAAGTTATTAGTACAGGGATAGGGTTTTCAATTAAAAAATAGGGCACCTCAGGAAGTCAGAAGAGCATCACAGGAGTTCACAATGGAGCACGAGGTCCTGTAAGTAACATGTGCTTCTATGGCACCTAGAAATAAAGAAATGAAACACCAGTAAAAAAAAACTTGCAGTACAATTCCACAAGACATTTGCTGCAGTGTATAAACCTCACCGAGAATCCAGGTTTTATGACAAGTTAATTACATTGAGAATTTCAACCAATGTCCAAGGATGCCCTAAAGAAGACAGTCAGCCACAGTCTTTTCCCCCTTCACAACATAGCAGAAAAATTCTGGTGACAGGAATCTTGAAATAGATATTCAGCCCTTTGCAAGGCTGATGATGCCAACCTGCCCCAGTTCTTCCTTAAAACTCAAAATGAAGTTTTACCACTTACTCTTCATCCCCTGCCTACTGAAACTAACCCTGAGTTTTGAACTGCATATATTTGTTCCCTTTTAGCCATACTCCCATCTTCCTCCTACTGCACCCTTCATCAACCTGGTACCCTCCAGATACTTAGGGCTCAACTCACATGAGCCCCAGCCAGCACAGTTATAGGATGCCAGGGCTGATGGCAGCTGTAGTCCAAAACAGCTGGAGGGTACCAGATGGGGGAACGCTGCTCTATTGCCTCCCCACTGAGGAATTTCAGGTGATAAACTGCAAAGGTCCCTGTCCTACCATCTGACACCATAGTCTGAAGCACCACACCTACTGAGTGATGGTGCTGTTTACATAAATAAACAAAGGCAAAACAACAACAAAAAACCTTGCCTACGCACTTGGTTGTAGGTAAACCTTTTAAAAAAGCACACAAACACACACATTATGACAATTTAAAGCTGGTCACAATTAAAAAATGGATTCTAATCAAAAGTACAGATGTGAACGCAGATCAAATTTCAGTCAAACTGGGGATAATAAAATTAAAGCTGTGTAAAGACTGCCTTTGATAAATGAACAAGGATGATTTAATTCACACACAAATAACTGTGCAAACTCAGATTTAAACAATCAAAATATCCAAAGATGTTCCAGAAACAAACCAGTGCTCCATCCATCTGCAGTTAGTATTCTTGGGTATGTACTTTAAGTTCACATACCGGTAATCATTTTTAGGCTACTCCAAAACCCTTTTCTATAAAGGGACACGAGTTGCAAAATGTCCAGAGATGTTTGCCTCTGTTGACAGCTCACTTTACACAGTCTCTTACATCTTGTTTTGCATGAGTGAATTAACCAACTCCCTTTACTACCAGACTTCTGTACAATAATGATTCCACTTTATTAGAACCACTGAAGTTAAAACACTTAATATGTGTTCTAACTGAATATGAGGCTAACATTGATCTGAAATACTGAACAAACAAGTGGCTTTTTGGAAATTGGGATGCTACCATTCTATGAGTCGATGATAAGGCAGGTGTCACATGGAACAGATTTGGGGAAATCATCTTCCTTTAGCATATATATTGCTGTGAATGTAAAGGGAACAAGAGAGAAATGAAAGACTGGGAAGACCAGGCTTTCAATATGTTAGTCTCATGGGGAGCAAATGAAATGTTAAGAGGGTCCACTTTTAAATGACCTGGGGACAGTAACAATGGCTCTCTCCTTTAGCTCACTTCTATATACCGGTAAGTTGAGACACAGACAAAGGGCGCTTCAGTTCCTTCCTCTCCAGAGAAGCAAAACAAAGGCAGATTGGTAGTGGTGGCGGTGGCAGCGGTGGCGGCTGCATGCACATTGGGTGGGCAAGTTGAAGAACATTTTGCCTTTGCATGAACAGTTGAGGGACAGAGAAAGTGAGAAACCCTGGGGATAGATCAGGGGTCCCCAAAGTGGGCGGTACGTGAGATTACGTAGTGGGGTGCTATGAGGCAAGGGGGTGCTAGAGGTGTAAATGACTATCAGACCTTGAAAAGCTAGTATCACTGGATCAATCAATTTTGCTGAATTAAAGTAAATAGTTTTAATTGGATTTTGAATTAAATGTGCAACTAATTATTGCTGTTTTGAATTTTATTGTGTTCTTTTCTTCCTTAGTGGTTAACATAAACTGTTATGTTCAATCAATCAATCAATCAATCAACCTTTATGGGCATACAGAGAAGACTGGAATATATGAATCAAAACATAAAATTGGCATCTGTTCACAGGAGGAGATGCTTTAAGATAAAACTATACAGGCCTAGTAAGGTTAAAAAATACCACTCAGGTCTTATGATGACGTAGTTCCATAGCATGGGTAGGCAAACTAAGGGCTGGGGGCCAGATCTGGCCCAATCGCCTTCTAAATCTGGCCCGTGGACGGGTCCCCCCAGCCACAAAAAAACCAGCGTGTTTTTACATGAGTAGAATGTGTCCTTTTATTTAAAATGCATCTCTGGGTTATTTGTGGGGTCTGCCTGGTGTTTTTACATGAGCAGAATGTGTCCTTTTACAGTATTTAAAATGCATCTCTGGGTTATTTGTGGGACATAGGAATTCATTCGTCGTTGTCGTCGTCCCCCCAAAAAATATAATCCAGCCCCCCACAAGGACTGACGGACAGCCCCCTGTTGAAAAAATGTGCTGATCCCTGGCGTTGCTCAGATATTCTGCTACTTCCTCCATATGATCGTGCGGGCAGCTATTCAATAAAAAGGGAAACCCTGTAGGAGTCAGAACAATTTAACCTCTCCTTCAGCAGGGGGCTCAAACATTTGTAGCGAAATACTGCATAAAAGGGACAGTAGAACAAGACAAGTGCAATGGTCTTGACCCGTCCTACACTGCAAGGACAACAACAACAACAATAAGAAATTATTTGTACCCCGCCCATCTGGCCGGGTCCCCCCAGCCACTCTGGGAGGCTTCCAACAAACATTAAAATACATCAAAATGTCACAGATTAAAAACTTCCCTAAACAGGGCTGCCTTCAGGTATTTTCTAAATGTCAGGTAGTTGTTTATCGCTTTGACCTCTGCTGGGAGGGCGTTCCACAGGGCGGACGCCACTACCGAGAAGGCCCTCTGCCTGGTTCCCTGTAGCTTTGTTTCTCACAGTGAGGGAACCGCCATCTCTGAATATGGAATTTAGTGTTATGCTGTCTATTATACTAAATAACGTTTTTATAGGGTAGGGGGCACTAGGGATGAGTTTGTGGAAACAGGGGGCAGTGGTGGAGGCCCTAAAATGCTTGGGAACCACTAGGTATTGGGGGGCCACATGAGATGATAGGATTGAGCTCCTGGTATACCAATTATTCCTTCCTCAGTCTAAATTCCTCCTCAAACAAAAGGGCATAATCAACCATATTATCGTGTGTTACAGAAACTTTGCTCTCAGGCTTTTGCCGTTCCTTTAAGTCCCATGACTCATTTCCCTCCAAAGAATGGCAGGTAGCCAACAAGCACGTTCTGCTCCAGCTCTGAAATTCTATCAATGGACACCTGCAGTTTAAAAGCAGCTAACAAACGTGGTGCTCGACTCCAAGAAAAAGCATATGATAAATCATGAAGCCAGAAATAGCAATAATACAAAATGCTTTCATCAAAAGGCACAATAAAGAGGAATTATTGTAAAAGGCAATCAAGAGTATTACACTGATCTTCCTTCGTGTTAGCTCAGAAAACTAGTCTGCAGCATTACTGGCCACATTCCTGAGGCAAAAGGCAATGAATGGCCTTTGAGAAATCACCATGAGAAACAAATCCCTGTATAATCTCACAAAAAATTCCTAACAAAATAAGGACTGTTTCCTTTCTTCTCTCAAAAGCTTGCCTAGAAAGAATGATTACAGGCACATTTTAAAACTAGAAATAGGCAAGGAGGGCAAGGGAGAGGGTGGTGGAGAAATGAGAAGGTACAGAATGGCCTGCAAACCAAGTCAATGCAGCCCACGAGAAACTCAGTAAACTCACCCCACCCTGTCTTGGTAGCCTACCAAGGCTGTCTGTCAAATACCTGTCAGGCACATTCTGCTGAAGAAAGACCTGGATTCAGGTTGGTGGGCTATGAAGGCCTGCAGGAAGGGAACATCACGCTTGCTAGAATCTAATTCAACCCATGCATTCAAGATAGCTGCCTCCAGCTTCTGCTTTCCATTTTCACAACAGCGGAAGGCCTAGCTAGTTATGTAAACTACAAATGCTTCGTAATTATATTTCTGCTTTCTGACCTGACCTGAAGGGTGAAAAAAACATGCTTGCACAGCACTCTGCAACAAATTTTTGGGAGACAACAAACCTTTCTTTTAAGGTGGGGAAATAAGGTGGAAATAAGTGAAAATCAGATTGGCTAAGAGACTGGCATCAGTATCAAAAGATTGGCCAGCAGGCCAGGAACATTTTGGGGGGAAATTCACAGACTGTCCTGATTAGCAAAACAATAATGCTTTTAAGCATTTTGAACAAGTGAAGCAGATAATTACTGTATTTGGGCAGAGTTTTGATTAGCCAGAATAGTTAGCTGAGAGACCAATGCTTGGCAGAACCTCAATTTTGCACAAAAGACAATTCCCAATTCATTACAAGACAGCAGCTTCTGAGTCTCTATTTGGCACCTGTCAGACCAGTGACACCAAATAAGCCTTCGTTTTCTTCCAGTGGAAAAAGGGGTTGCAGAAAGATGGATGCAAGAAATTTGGATGTACCATTGATAAGATACAAGCTTGCTGGCTTTTCCACAGTAGTCGTATCAACTGGAAAATTCCACATGGACAGGCTGAAGTCATAATCCTTATCCATGAAGCTGAGATAAAGAAAGCATTCCTAGCAACACAACTTACCAATGAAACTGGGTGTATAGCTGGTTCACACATTTCCCTCATAAAAAGGGAGCACAAAGATTCAAACTCAATATAGGAAGAATGGAACTAACACAGGGGTGGATGTGGAGGTCAGGATAGGGGGTGGAAAGGCTTATCCGTAAAAAAAGAAGTTACATACAAGAAAAGATAGATAGCACATCCAATAGCACTTTGATGTGCTGAGAGTGATTTACCAGCTGGCACTGGGCACAGAAGAAGTGATACAGGCCTCCACTTCCTCTTCACCACACTCTCATTCTCACTCTCACTCTCTGCTCTTCCCCTTCGGGCTTTGACAAGAAGCACCTGGGAATCACTAAATACTTTGAGGCGGTTGGAGGATGGATGGCGGCTAACAGATTGAGGTTGAATCCTGACAAGACAGAAGTACTGTTTTTGGGGGATAGGGTGCGAGCGGGTGTGGGGGACTCCCTGGTCCTGAGTGGGGTAACTGTGCCCCTGAAGGACCAGGTGTGCAGCCTGGGAGTCATTTTGGACTCACAGCTGTCCATGGAGGCGCAGGTTAATTCTGTGTCCAGGGCGGCTGTCTACCAGCCCCATCTGGTACGCAGGCTGAGACCCTACCTGCCCGCAGACTGTCTCACCAGAGTGGTGCATGCTCTAGTTATCTCCCGCTTGGACTACTGCAATGCGCTCTACGTGGGGCTACCTTTGAAGGTGACCCGGAAACTGCAATTAATCCAGAATGCAGCGGCTAGACTGGTGACTGGGAGTGGCCACTGGGACCACATAACACCGGTCCTGAGAGAACTACATTGGCTCCCAGTACGTTTCCGAGCACAATTCAAAGTGTTGGTGCTGACCTTTAAAGCCCTAAACGGCCTCGGTCCTGTATACCTGAAGGAGCGTCTCCACCCTCACCGTTCAGCCCAGACACTGAGATCCAGCGCCGAGGGCCTTCTGGCGGTTCCCTCACTGGGAGAAGCAAAGCTACAGGGAACCAGGCAGAGGGCCTTCTCGGTAGTGGCGCCCGCCCTGTGGAACGCCCTCCCAGCAGAGGTCAAAAATATAAACAACTATCTGACATTCAGAAAATACCTCAAGGCAGCCCTATTTAGGGAAGTTTTTAACTTGTGATATTTTAATGTATTTTAATGTCTGTTGGAGGCCGCCCAGAGTGGCTGGGGAGACCCGGCCAGATGGGCGGGGTACAAAAAAAAATTATTATTATTATTACTTGTAAGCACCATGAAACCTCAAGCAGCAAGGCTGTGCAGAAGACAGATGACCAGAAGCTCAAGTCTCTCACAGAGGGCAATGTGGGATATTGTGGAGGTACTGTAGGATGATGGAAACTTACAATATTCAATAACCATCAACAGTAGTCCAACAGACACATTCAGAACATTCCGGGTCAAGACCAATCACCATCTATTTTCATTATATGCACAGCACACTGCATCTATACCACAATTCATATACAGTGGTTCCTTGGTTCTCGAACGTGATCTGTTCTGGGAGTCCATTCGATTCCCAAAACTGTTTTAAAACCAAGGCGCAGCTTCTGATTGGCTGCAGAAGCTTCCTGCACCCAAGCAGAAGCCGCGTCAGACGTTCGGCTTCCAAAAAACATTTGCAAACTGGAACACTTACTTCCAGGTTTAAAGCATTCGGGAGCCGATTTGTTCGACAACTAAGCTGTTCAGGAACCGAGGTACCATTGTGTGTGTATATATATATGTATATACAGAGGGACCCAGATGGCGCTGTGGGTTAAACCACAGAGCCTAGGGCTTGCTGATCAGAAGGTCGGCAGTTCGAATCCCTGCGACGGGGTGAGCTCCCGTTGCTCGGTCCCAGCTCCTGCCCACCTAGCAGTTCGAAAGCATGTCAAAGTGCAAGTAGATAAATAGGAACCGCTCTGGCGGGAAGGTAAACGGCGTTTCCGTGCACTGCTCTGGTTTGCCAGAAGCGGCTTTGTCATGCTGGCCACATGACCTGGAAGCTGTACGCCGGCTCTCGGCCAATAAAGCGAGATGAGCGCCGCAACCCCAGAGTCGGACACGACTGGACCAAATGGTCAGGGGTCCCTTTACCTTTTACCTTTTATGTATATACAGTGGTACCTTGGTTTACGAACTTTATCCGTTCTGGAAGTCTGTTCTTAAACCAAAACTGTTCTTAAACCGAGGCGCACTTTCCCTAATGAGGCCTCCCGCCGCTGGTGCCCTTCCACCGTTCAGATTCCATTCTTAGACTGAAGAAAAGTTCACAAACCGGGACACTACTTCCAGTTTTACGGAGTTCATAAACCGAATAGTTCCTAAACAGGGCTGTTCTTAAACCGAGGTACCACTGTACACACACGTACACACACACACAAACAAACACACAAAAGTGCAGAGAGTATTTAGTTCAGCTTTCCTGAACTGATGCCTTCCATATATTTTTGATTATAATAGCCACCATCCCTGACCACTGGCCATACTGGCTAAGACCAGTGTTGGAAACTCAGATATACCTAAACTATTCGCCAAATGCCACCTTAAACTTAGGTTACGGTCACCACAATGGAATGTCTAGGCGCCATTTGCCCCCAATTGATGGTGGTGATGATGATTTTCATTTCTATACCACTTTATATTTTAAAGAAAAAACCTCAAAGCGGTTTACAACACATTAAAACATCAAATAAAGCAACCCAGAATAAAACAAATTCAAGCTTCAAGGAAAATAAGGAGTCAGCATGGAACTCTCGAGTAGGAATTTCCACTAACTGTGTCTACCAACCCAAAAAAGCCTTTCTGTTTGTTCCTATCAGCCATGCCCCAGATCGGGGCAAGACACATACATGTAAAAGGGCCTCTTCTGATTACTTTAAAGTCCAGGTATGATCAGAAGGGACCCAGGTGGCGTTGTGGGTTAAACCACAGAGCCTAGGGCTTGCTGATCAGAAGGTCGGCGGTTCGAATCCCTGCGATGGGGTGAGCTCCTGTTGCTTGGTCCCAGCTCCTGTCAACCTAGCAGTTCGAAAGCACGTCAAAGTGCAAGTAGATAAATAGGAACCGCTCTGGCGGGAAGGTAAACGGCGTTTCCGTGCGCTGCTCTGGTTCTCCAGAAGCGGCTTTGTCATGCTGGCCACATGACTTGGAAGCTGTACGCCGGCTCCCTCGGCCAATAAAGCGAGATGAGCGCCGCAACCCCAGAGTCGGACACGACTGGACCTAATGGTCAGGGGTCCCTTTACCTTTACGATCAGAAGATGGTCAGCCCAAAATGTTATGCTTATAGGGTTGTGCTGTAAGGTAGAGGTGGCAGTCAAGATCAAATACCTTGCGCTGGGGCATGTCTCTGCTTTGTCTCTATCGAATCCCAATGTTCACTTTGACTGTGGTGTTGACTGTTGCTAGTGCAGCACCATGCTGTACACACATGGGAACAAGCTCCCACAAACACACACACAAACAGAGCTGACATTCACAATGCAAACAGTTTAAGCATATACAAATCATGCTTTCTGAAAATAGCTGTGCTTGAGCAATGCCCTGCCTTCAGTTTGTGGCAGCAAAAATATGTCCATTCAGAATGAAAATGCATCTTTTAAATTTTAATTCCTGCTCTAATTGTTACATGATCTCCTGAAAAGTGAAAGGAATTGTTCTTGCTTGGTGTTCATACCTATTGCCACTTTTTTGTTTGGATCAGAAAGGGTTACCTGATGGGGGTTTTAAGCAGCTGTTGGGGGTTTTAAGCAGCTGTTTTCTCCTGAACAAAGCACTTCAATTAGCCTCTCAAGCCAAGCAATAATAAAGATACAAAATGCATAATGATTTATATGACTGGTTATTTCTCAAGAAAACTAATATGCAGTCATTCCTTTCTGAAGAAGTGTGCATGCACACGAAAGCTCATACCAAGAACAAACTTAGTTGGTCTCTAAGGTGCTACTGGAAGGAATTTTTTTTTATTTTGTTTTTATTCCTTTCTATAGGTAGAGGACTGAGGCATAGAAAGACTATTTTTACAAACAAAGTTATATCTATTTCTCTTCCCACCCACCAAATCTCCAAAACTGAAAGCTTTATTCTAAACCACATTTTCCTCATCAAAAACAGACACTCCACTTTAGTGTGTTCAAAGCATTTCACATACATTATCTTGTAAACTTTTATTCATATTATTGCCCCCAAGCTGCAGATTAGATAGCTAATGCTAGATATTGACAAGCTGAAAGGTGTGCAGAGGGTGACAACCAAGATGGTCAACGGTCTGGGAACCAAGTCTTATGAGGAACGGTTGAGGGAGTTGGGCATGTTTAGCCTGGAAGAGAGGAGACTGAGAGGAGATATGATAGCCCTCTTCAAATATCTAAAGGGCTGCCACACAGAAGATGGAACAACCTCTGGAGGGTAGGGTTCAAACTAATGGTTTCAAGCTATAAGAAAGGATTTTAAGCAATGGTTGGGCCATCTGTCATGGGTGCTTTAGTTGAGGGTTAGACTAGATTACCCCTGGGGTCCCTTCCAACTTCACAATTCTATGATTCTATGACAGTGTAGTTTTTGCCTAAGGCCATTTAGTCAGTTCATGGCCATGTCAAGTTTCAAATCAGGGACATGCAAACCAGACACTATGCAACCCCACCCCTATTAACAATGCACATAGTTTGAAGATTAGTCTGGATTTATTTATCTCAGGACACAGAAATACACTGACACTTCTAACTTCTTGATAATTTGGATTTTCATAACTTGTAGAGGGGAGTTATGAAAATTAAATTTTTCAAGTGGTAATACTTTCAAGACCAAAACTCCAGCATATAAACCATATAAATTCTCTAGCTGAACTTCTCTTACATTAGCTACAACTTTCAGCTGGTTAACGACTATCTTACCTCAAGACACCAGGGCAGATAGCAGAGTCTCTGTGGAATAGTTTCGCCTCCTTCCTACCAGCAGCTGCCAGCTGTAGCGATCATACTAGCACCACAAGCACCATGCAGAAGGATTTATATTCAATATATTGTATAACTGTACTTTATCCTATCAGAGTAAGTGCTTATACATTACACAACTGTTAAAAAATACCAAGACACACCACATGGTCACACGGTGTTACTACATGCCTCTGACATAACTAGAAACCTTGAGTAAGTAGCGATCCCTTTAAACAGTACTTGGCTTCTGCAAACCAAGCTCAAAAAGGAAAATGCAGGCTGCATCTGCCATCATCAGTTGTTTTACATATTGTGAAATATATATGCAAAGCCCCTTGAAGGTGTGAAACCAAGTCCTTCAAAATCTGGATGCCCAGTTCTGAAAAACTATTGTCACACTGGCAAATTATTCTGGTTCACCCACTTCTATTATCAGTTACAGATATGTAGAGCAATCCATGAAGTTTACTGTTGAAAATATAGGTCATGAGAAAAAAATTAGTCATCAAGTTCCATAAGACAGCAGCATCCTAACATCGTTCTAACACTCTATCATGATATTGCAAAAAACATGTGGCGCAATTTGGCCACAACAAAAGCATAAGCACCGACTTTTGCAATTATGCCTCATCTACCATAAGCTGGGATGCAATTTTCTGCCACAGTGGCAAAAGTTTGCTCAAGTTACAAGCTGTGCTAAAGAATCTGCTCCAAAGTGCTGTTAGAGAAAGGTAAAGTCACAGATGTGGGGAAACCTTTGCATGCACCCAACTGTTTCCCCACTCATTTCAGGTAACTCCCTATTATTATTATTATTATTATTATTATTATTATTATTATTATACCACCCTTCATCATAACATCTCAGGGCAGTTCACAGAATAAAATAGAGCATAAAAACAAGTAAATAAGTAAAACAAAACAGCAAAACAATAATCCCCCTTCCCACAGACACATTTAAAAGGCTGTAGAATATTTATCAGCAAGTAACATAATAACTAATCTCATTTAGTAACATCAAGTATAATAACTATATATTTATGTAAAACATATAAATATAAAATAAAGTTATGTCATAAGATTACTGCAGATAACTGGAAAATTGTGTGCAGTTCTGGTTGCCTCACCTAAAAAAGGGTATTGTAGAGTTGGAAAAGGTTAACCAAAAAGATCAAAGTTTGGGACTTTTTAGTTTAGAGAAAAGGTGAACAAGAGGCGACATCATAAAAGCTTATAAAATTATGCATGACATGGAAAAAGTAAATAGAGAAAAGCTGTTTTCCCCTCTCTCGTAACACTAGAATTCATGGACCTCCAATGAAGCTGAATATTGGAAGATTCAATACCGTTGAAAGAAAATACTTCTTCATACAACGCACCGTTATACTATGGCACTTGCTCCCACAAGAGGCAGGGATGGCCATCAACTTGGATGCCTTTAAAAGAGGATTGGACAGATTCATGGAGAACAAGGCTATCAATGGCTACTAATTTTCTGGGTGGATCAGACAAAGGCGTTCTCTCCAATATTATCACACAAGTCAATGAGTTTGCATTTGGTCTTCTCAGTAGTGGTGGTTAAATATGGAGAAGCAATGTGTGAAGATAAATACTCTATGTGAAGAAGAAAAAGTAGAACATCAGATAATTCTGCTAGGCTTTCCACAATCCCTACTGGACACAATGGCTATTTTCTGCCTCCACAGTCGGAGGCAGAATGTTTCTAAAGTCCAGTTACTGGCTTCCCATCTGGTTGGCCATTGTGAGAACAGGATGCTGGACAAGATGGGCCATTGGCCGGATCCATCAGGCTCTTGTTACCGTATTTTTCCGTGTATAAGACAATATTTTTTCCTAAAAGATAATGTCAAAAATTAGGGGGCGTCTTATACACCGATAGTGCCACGGGTGGACTGGTGATTGGTTGTTGCTGCAAAAAGGGCGTCTTATACATAGGGGCGTCTTATAGATGAAAAAATATGGTATGTTAAATGTATGGGGAAATATCAGGTTTTAGCAAGTGACCTTTGGGAACCTAGTATCTTTCAGTGCAAACAGCTTGGTGTGAGGAAGATTGATACAAGCAGGTTAGTTAGTTTGTTTATTACGGCCATAGGCCCATTTCAAAACAATAAAATGCTTCATACATCATACTTCGTACATCTACCATCAAGACAGAATGACTAAATTGGACAACAGTAAAATGTGATTAATTTAGTTAAAACATACTCTAAACAATCTTGATCTGTCTAAAATCATAGCTTAAAATTCCATCATATAAAATTATTATTATACATCACAGACTGATCCCTTTAGCAATTTGTGTGTTTAGATGAACTATCAAAATCAAGCAGTGGTACAAGCAGGCAGGCAAACAAACAAACATGGGGCTGACCCTCTCAACTCCTTGAAGAGACAAGATCTAAGTATTAGCTTTGCTTGAGATTCAATAATATAAAAAAATGGAAAAAAAACGCATAACTCTGTGCCGTGTGCATGAGGGGTCTTTAAAAAAAGCTGATAGTGTAACCTCTTTGCTTGTACTGTTCCATTTGCTTATAATTTCATAAAGAATCATTTATGGCATATAGTTCAGAAGCACTAATATGGTTCGTAGATAATTCAGAATTCAGGCTATTGTTGTAACAGAGAAATACAGCACAGAATGCAGTTTTCCCCTCACAAAACACCCACAACTTTAACTTGCAATTGCTCTCTAAAAAAATAAATGTTCAAACTCGGACATTTCGATGCAAACAATTACAAATCAACAGCGCCATCTAGCTTCCACTTGTAGTGCCCATTAAGCTATTGGAAGGCAGGCAGGCAAGTACACAGGCACATACACAACACACAAAGTGGCCATCAGAATTGAAAAGCAAACACACTTCCATCACTCACAGAAAGATCTGTTCTCTCACTGTTTTATTTTATTTTATTTTATTTGACATATACTTCCTTGCATCGTAAGATCTCAGAGTGGTTCACAAGATAAATATCTCACTCACTATTTACATTTAACCAGAAGTATTTTTCTGGTACAAATATACTTTGTAAATATTAGTGCAAACACCCCACAGAAACACTCCCAAATTCATTCTCACAAAGGACATGTGAGGAAGCAAGCATCTCTCTTTTTCTGACCAGTTTTGCAACACACACTATATATAACACCGTTCTATCATTTCATGTGTTTGGGGTATGAATGATATAGAGGTGAAAGCAATTAGGGTTTGTTTGTTTTTATAAAAAAAAAGATTTGAGAATTTCACCTCTCACCAAAGGCTGGCCAGTTCCATAAAAAGTACAGGACAAAACATAGAGTTATTTTGTTTCCTCAAAGAGAAAAAACTTTTTTATAAAACTTCTTTTAGTGTGTTAGTTTACATAACTCTTGCAGGATAAACTCACTTAGAAGACAGTTAGCAATATGAAATCCAGAACACAAGGAGAAAGAATACACAACAAAAAAGTATTAACATTTTAAAGAAACTATTTAAAAATGCAACCCTCAAACTACTGTCCTCTACTCCAGTCATGTTAGCCACCTGAGAATCATAGCCATACTCTAAAAAAGGATGTGGGGGATTTTAGTCTTATTGAAAGCATATTTTAGTTCTTGAACAAAGTCCAGTGTTCATAATTCATTTTGATGGGTAAAATACACCAAGATAATTAGTGCTCATGTCTCCCCATATCAATGTTTCCAGATGAATTTAATTCACTGTGGATTCCATATTCTCCTTGAGTGTGCAATTATACAGGACCTACACCATAATTAATGCAAATTACAAGCCATGCAGATTTAATTGCTGATTTCAGAAGAATGGCATCCTTGTAAAGGATTTTCTTTCTAATGTTAGGAAAGATATGAACATGCAAATAATCAGCATTTCAGAGCTTGCTCCTTCTGCCCCAAAACACACAAAAATAATATCCACTCACCACAAATTTGGGACTATATAAACATGATTTGCATTGGATTTAGTACAGCACTGCAAGTGATATATCGGCACACAAAAAGCACTCACTCATTGCTATGTACTTGCAGGGCATCTTGAGAACCTGGCCAGAGCATGGGAAAGCGACTAATGGCAAGGCAGCTCTATTGGAAGGGAATATATTTTGCTTTCCATGTTTCTTTTTTTATACATTTGCTACATTTATATCCTACCTTTCCTCTAAGGACCTCAAAGTAGCACAAGTGGTTCCTCCCTCTCCATTTCATCCTCATAGCAGCCATACAAGGTAGCTGATGCCGAGTGATAGTATCTCTGGACCAGTCAAGTTTTAAGGCTCAGGGAGTATTTGAAGCCAGGGCTCCCCAGTCCAAGTCCAAAACCCTAACCACTACACAATACTACTAGTTCTCTCCTTAATAATTAAAAATACTGATCACAATGCTCAGGTAAGACATTTGATAAACCACCAAGACCTCTCACTAATCTTAAAACAAGACCCCACCATATAAATCATTTCAGTGTGCAAAGACAGAGGTGATATCTCCTAACAGGCAAGTGCATTTTTTAAATATAGAATTGTAGAGTTGGAAGGCGCCCCGAGGGCCATCTAGTTCAGCCCCCTGTGATGCATGAATTGTTTCCTTATTTATTGATTTCCAACATTTTCTTCTTCTTTGGGCTAAGCAGCCGTGTTCTACACACATGCACACATAAAGGTAAAGGACCCCTGACAATTAAGTCCAGTCGCGGACGACTCTGGGGTTGCGGCGCTCATCTCGCTTTACTGGCCGAGGGAGCCGGCGTTTGTCCGCAGACAGTTTTTCCGGGTCATGTGGCCAGCATGACTAAGACGCTTCTGGCGAAACCAGAGCAGTGCATGGAAACGCTGTTTACCTTCCTGCCAGAGCAGTACCTATTTATCTACTTGCACTTTGACGTGCTTTCAAACTGCTAGGTTGGCAGCAGCTGGGACCGAGCAATGGGAGTTCACCCCGTCGCAGGGATTCGAACCGCTGACCTTCCTATCGGCAAGCCCTAGGCTCAGTGGTTTAGACCACAGCACCACCCATGCCCCTAACATCCAATTTCACTGGTTTCTTCTAACACTTGACTCTGTTTAGCCTTAAGCAGTCCCTTTTCAACGCCTCCAGCAGCTATGTTCAAAGGTTTGGCTTAAGATGAAAAGCCACAATGCCAGAGCCCACAGCTCTAAAATGTTGATTTCCATCCTGGTCTTTTACAACAGGGCTTGTAGATAACCACTCAGCTGACCTTACCCAGGGCAGGCAAAGTGTTTCTACAAGATCAAATAGGAAAACTTTCCTCATGCCTTCCTCCCCCCTCAATTAAACATAAAAGACTGGGGCCCATCTTGTCTAGCATTTTGCTTTCTGCAGTGGCCAGCCAATGGGCTCCAATGGGAAGCCCACAAGCAGGACATAAGCACAGTAGTAGCCTTCTCTCACTGCTGTTTCACAGCAACTGATATTCAGAGATTGTCCTGGCGGTAGGATATACAGCCATTATGACCAGTAGCTATTGATAGTATTACCTTCCATGAATTTGTCTAACAGCTTTTAAAATGAACTAAGGTGACCGCCATCATTAAGACAAATATGTGTGGGCAAGTGCGCTAGTAAACATTTTGTTAGGCAAATAACTTTTGTGGAATCATTTGCCAGGTTCTTCTGAACAACAACTCCACAGAGCTACCGGTATCTGTTAAGAACAAGTTTACTGCTCTTCAGTGGTATAACCTGAATAGCAACTCTTTTCACATTGGCCTGGCATAGATAGTAATTCCAAACCAATCTCTTCTTGCCGTTATGAACTGGCTTCACCACAAGTCTGTGCATTAGGCCAGAATTACATGTTGCATCTGAACATGGGGGCTGTGTTTTAATGTCAGTTAATAAACCAGGAAACAGCCAGGGAAGGAGAACTCAGCTTCAACGTTTATTTACGATTTCATAAACTGTGGCTTAGGAAGGCTCAAACAATAATCCAAACGGGACCATGCATAGTGCATGTTTTAATTTCTTCTCCAGAGTGAATATCTGGATTTGTTCACTAAAGTTGCATGTTTGTTTTTTTTAAAACGTCAGGGTGATACAGGGCGGAAAATATTCCATTGTTATATTTTTCATGGAAAGTTTTCATAAAAAAGAATGAAAACGTATTATTTTTGGATGCTGAGAAGGTGTTCAACAATGTCCCTTGGGTATTTATGAAGAGAATTATGGAAATTATGGACTTTGGGACAGCAGTTATCAAAGGGATTGAAGGGTATATGGAACAATGGGTGAAAATGTTCATCAATGGAACAATGACAGAGAGACGCAGTATTGTTTTAAAGATATATTCAATATGTTTTCATTGCTTTGTTGCTTTATCCCTTGTTGTTTGCTACCCAGAGCTCCTCTGGAAGAAAGGGTGGGATATAAAAGTAATAAACGAACAAGGAAACATTTGTACCATTTTATATAGCACTTTGCACACCCGAAAGTGTTTAATGTGAATTATATTGCTTTAATCTTTACAATAACCCTGTAATGTAGGTTAAATTTATATGCCCTATTATAGATGGGGCGGGGCTGAGGCTGAAAGAGCATGGCCTGTCAAATGCTGCCTGTGAGCTTACAACTGTGAGATTCGAGCAAGTCTCCTGACCATTCTTGTAGGCCTCCACTTAAAGTAATTTCCCCTCAGGAAAGGGATGTCTGAAATTCACCCCAGATACCCCATTGTTTCTGTTCAACAAATTATAGAGGCTCATAAGATTCTTCATAGCCTGGAGACACTACTACTTCATCATACAAGAAATGAGTAATTTGGAATGCGATCTGTGAAACTGTCATTTACAATACTAGCTTTTCATGAAAAATGCAACTGATGACGTGGTTTGTTCTACAGGAAAGCTTATGCCATAACCGGGGCATCTTGTAAAACGGGAACGTGTCTCTCCCTGCCCCGCCCCGCCCCACCTTCACTTTCACTGCCAGCAGAATGCCCTCTCACACTGTACTTGGCAAAAGCCAGGGTGCTCCGCCCTGGGGCAGAGAAGATGAGTGGCAATGCCATACGCTGGAACATCTCCCTCCCACTGGAGGGGGGGGGACGTTCTGGCTGCAGAAGCAGTGGGGCAAGCAGGGTGCTGCCTCTTGTGCTTTCGCTGCCTGGTGCTCTAAACCAGCGTTTTTCAACCGGCGTGCCGCGGCACAGTAGTGTGCCGCAAGACACCGGCTGCTGTGCCGCGGGAAGACACCACCTGCTGTGCCGCCCTGGGCCGCTTCCGCTTCCGGGTCGGTCCGGGCTGGCGTCGCCTCGGCTCCGCTTCCCGCTCACCGACCGCCGCCTTCGCCGGGGCTGCCGGGCGCTTCGCCCGCTGCCTCTGCCGCCCCGGTCACGGTCGGGGACGGGCGGGAGGTGCCGGTGCCACCGGGCTTGCTCGGGGCCGGGGGGGTCGGGGTGCATGTGGTGGTGGTGTGCCGCGAGATTTTTTCCATGGGACAGGTGTGCCGTTGCCCCGAGGAGGTTGAGAAACACTGCTCTAAACCTCCTTTTAAAGACACCTTTAAAAGGCGATTAGACCCAACTCCGCAAGTGGCAGAAAAAAAAACAAAAATCATTTATCTTCTCACACAAAAAGCCATGAATAAATTCCTAATTCCTGCATTTCCCCACCTCAGAAGGAGGATGGGGAATTCCCAGTATTCATTTTAGAAGATGAAACGAAAGAATGGGTGCACATAGAATTAGATATAATCAGAAACACCCTCACCTCAGTGTACCCATTTCTAAACCCTCACAACACAAAACAGATTCACACAGACCATGCTTAAAGCATGGAAAGAAAAAATAGGAATACTGTCCCAGCCCTGTCCCCCTCTAATCCCCCAGCTTACCACCCACTGTTCCACCATGCATCCCAAAGCTTTCAAATAAAGCTTTGGCAAGCCAAAGGTCTGCACCATCTACAAAATGGCAACCCCATACTGATACAAGAAATGCAAGACAAAGAAGGGAACACCCAAATACCCTGACTGACCCAACAACAACTACATGCCTTCTTAAACAACCCAGCAACAAAGGCAACTGCCACTAGACCCTTGACTAACTTTGAAAAACTCCTACTACACTTCTTACTACAATGGGAACACGACACAATATACAAAATAAACTCAACCTAATGGTCAAAACTGTGGACTAAATTGCCCTTCAAATCCCTCTCAGCCAAGAAGAGGGAACTCATTTTGAAACTAATTTACAGGTGGTACCTAATACTACAGAAACTGGCAATGATACACCCAGAAACTTCACCTAGGTGTTGGAGAGGCTGCACCATCATGGGTAAAGGTAAAGGGACCCCTGACCATTAGGTCCAGTTGTGGACGATTCTGGGGTTGCGGCGCTCATCTCGCTTTACTGGCGTACAGCTTGCGGGTCATGTGGCCAGCATGACTAAGCCGCTTCTGGCAAACCAGAGCAGCGCACGGAAACGTCGTTTACCTTCCCACCAAAGCGGTACCTATTTATCTACTTGCACTTTGACGTGCTTTTGAACTGCTAGGTTGGCAGGAGCTGGGACCCAGCAACGGGAGTTCACCCCGTTGAGGGGATTCGAACCGCCGACCTTCTGATCGGCAAGCCCTAGGCTCTGTGGTTTAACCCACAACGCCACCCGTGTCCCCACCACCATGGGTACATACCTCCATATGTGGTGCAATTGCCCCCTTTTGGATAGCAGTTTTACAATAAATCTGCAACTCTAGAACCGGCTCTACAAAATATCTTCCAAGACTCCCATGCACACTCCCATGATAAATAACTCATAAGCCACTTACTCTCAGAGGTTAGGAGTGTCATAACCAGACACTGGAGGGACCTATCATGAGTGAACATGGACCACTGGTACCAAACTGTATGAGAAACCGCCATACTCGAAAAGCTAACTAACAAACTGAAATTAGCATGGGGGAAAACAAAGAACGCTTTCACCCGGTGTGGTTCCCCTTTATTGCATATATAGGCCAACAAGATACCGTAAAGACCAACCTCCCCTGACAGCATGCAAATTGATATGGCTGGTTTAACCCAGCAACACACCCACCCACACTGCAACCAACCAAATACAACCAGCCATGTCCTGGGCCCTCTGGCCTCTCAATTCACCAGCAAAAATAAGATCCGTACTCACGTGATGCTGACACAAAATCTCTGCTCATATACTATGCCGAAGAATGAAAGTTTACTGTCTCCCCGCCCCACTCTATTCCCTCCTCTCTCTCTCCCCACTTCACTTCCCCCCTTCGCCATATTGCCTATAACAATAATGTCTCACATAACAGACCTGTATGAAGGACTAAGCTATTATTAAACAGAGACGTGTTATGCACCTTTGTTACTCAAGAAAAACCTCTTCTTAAAAAGGAGATTAGAGCATTCATATACAGTAGGAGAACAGATGCTTAAATGACACCTCTGTGTTGCTGGGGAGCAGCAAACGAAGCCCTGCTTGTGGGCTTTCTCAATGGCTATGAATGATCCCTGTAAGAAGCAAGATGCTGGACAAGATGGGAGTTTTGCACTGAATCAGAAGAGCTCCGCTTATGCCCATTGCAATATAGAGTGACACAGCAAAACTGCTGGCATGTCATTTCTGTGTGCAGAGGTCAAGCTGAAAGGGAAGTTACTTTGATGAAGGGTGGAGAAAGGAAGCAAGTGCTGCAGGACAGAGCAGAGAGGATAATGGTTACCATGGATGCCTGGGGACATGCATTATAGCAACCCTTCAAGAACTGCTCAAGGACGTGCTGGAAAGGACACGCCCACCAGCAGTCGTCTACCTCTTACAAGTCTATCAGGACTGCTCCTTACATTTGTTGTTGTTGTTGTTGTTGTTCAGTCGTTCAGTCGTGTCCGACTCTTCGTGACCCCATGGACCAGAGCATGCCAGGCACGCCTATCCTTCACTGTCTCTCGCAGTTTGGCCAAACTCATGTCAGTAGCTTCGAGAACACTGTCCAACCATCTCATCCTCTGTCGCCCCCTTCTCCTTGTGCCCTCCATCTTTCCCAACATCAGGGTCTTTTGTAGGGAGTCTTCTCTTCTCATGAGGTGGCCAAAGTATTGGAGCCTCAACTTCAGGATCTGTCCTTCTAGTGAGCACGCAGGGCTGATTTCTTTAAGAATGGATAGGTTTGATCTTCTTGCAGTCCATGGGACTCTCAAGAGTCTCCTCCAGCTCCTTACATTAGGCACTAGCAATTCTGGGTTTCTTGTTAAGTGATTGCGGGCAAGGAGCTATGTATCTATGGCAATAATAATTAATTTTATTATTTATATCCCGCCCATCTGGCTGGGTTTCCCAGCTATGTGCTCATCACATACTTTTTCAGCAGGGGGCCGGTCCACTATCCCTCAGACCTTGCAGGGGGCCGGACTAATGGGGGGGATGAACGAATTCCTATGCCCCACAAATACCCCAGAGATGCATTTTAAATAAAAGGACACATTCTACTCATTCAAAAACACACTGATTCCCGGACTGTCCACGGGCCGGATTTAGAAGGCGATTGGGCCAGATGCGGCCCCCGGACCTTAGTTTGCCTACCCATGACATACACACATGTTCTTTATTATGTGCACATCTTAAATATTTGTGAAGCAGGCTTCAGGGCTCCACCAGACATTCAGTAGCAAACAGAAATAAAAAGGAGGGGGCAGGGGGCTTTTCTGAGGGAGAAATGGCAGTCAGTGGCTGTTTAACCCAAATCTGCAAGGTTGGGCTTCCAGGTTGACTAGAGGAAAGGGCAGGGCAGGGCTGGGGAAGGGCCCTCCCCTGCAAACCTGCCTCACCAATGGTCCCTTTGTTGCACCTTAAAAACAAAACACTGGGTTGGGAATTCTTCATTTGCAATCACATGTCAAGTTTTAGCTTCAGGGTAATGCTGAACCTCATGCACTAGTACGAAAGGAGAAGGAAGAGAGAATCAGAATGTTTTGAGAGAATCCATTACAGGTCATGTCTTATTTGTGGATATTCCAGACTAACTCTGATAACTTTGCAGGGAGGAGGAATGGCACCCAGGGGAGTATATTTCAGGCAGTGAGTTTCAGGGTACGTTGAGTATTTGCTGCTTAAAGACAAGACTTCCCATGCGGAGTCTCAAATCACACAAAAAGTTGGTTTTCTAGGCTCCAATCATGTGCTGAACTGTACTATAGCTCCACTTCCCTGTGACTGTGGGAGTGCAGTCCTGCTCAGCTCCTGTGCACAATCAGAGCTAATCGGAACCAGAAGAGTGGTCACTTTTACAGCAAACAAGGTCATCTGTTTCATGCTGCAGGCAAAGATGAGATAGCTGGCTTTGTTGCCAAGATAAAAGGTTTGATCTCATCAAGAGAGATAATGCAAAGCCAGAAAACAGCACATTCCGCAGAGCATGAGATAAATATGCCTTTCTCCAGATATAAATAATACCATTGATAATAACCACTTAGTTTGTTTAAACTGTATACCGGTAGCACATTCACAGAGAATGGTGCTTTCCAAAGTATTTCAGGATGGGTCTCTACCCCAAGAGGCATACAATGTATAATTTAACACAAGGGAGTCAACTGAGGAAGGAGAAGCCAGTGTCCAAATCGGAGCAATTTTCTGGCAAGGGAGATAGCATTTTATGGACAATCATAACCCCTGTCCCAGAGTGGTGTTGTACCAGGTGACCATATGGCCACCCATCTCACCTACCTAAGTCTCTGTTAGCCACCCCCTTCACCCATAATCAAATAATGGGTATAGATGTTTTATTCAGACAGACCTGACATTTAACAGCAACACCAGCAGACCAGGAGGATGGGGTTGGCTAACCAGTATCCTTAGATTCTGAAATACAGCAGACAGAGTGGAAAGAGAGCAAGGGCTTTCATATAACTAGCCCTCCTCATTGTCTCTGCATAACTTTGCCCAGCTCCATACCACCCCCTACCCGGCACCACAGAGATGGCAGCCTCATTCCCTTCCTCCATCTCTGGCCCAGACACATACTGCTGTTAACCCACCTCTAATCATAATAGTAGAATGTAGAGAAATAAATAAAAGATATCAATCCAACCATCCCAGTCAGAAATCACCCCATCTCTCACCTGGGGCACTCACCCAGGGAGGCAATTTGCTTCAGTTATTTGCACTTAAGCCTACTTATATGGGACACGGGTGGCACTGTGGTCTAAACCACAGGGCCTAGGGCTTGTCGATCAGAAGGTCGGCGGTTCAAATCCCCGCGACGGGGTGAGCTCCTGATGCTCGGTGCCTGCTCCTGCCAGCCTAGCAGTTTGAAAGCACATCAAAGTGCAAGTAGATAAATAGGTACCGCTCTGGCGGGAAGGTCAACGGCGTTTCTGTGCGCTGCTCTGGTTCGCCAGAAGTGGCTTAGTCATGCTGGCCACATAACCCGGAAGCTGTCTGAGGACAAACGCCGGCTCCCTCGGCCAGTAAAGAGAGATGAGCGCCGCAACCCCAGAGTCATCCGCGACTGGACTTAACGGTCAGGGGTCCTTTACCCAAGCCTACTCTTAATTACTATAGCAGGAAGTTCTAGGAAAAAAATTGCTTGCTACAACTATGGATTGGATAAGAATGCTCCAAGTTGAATGCGGACATTGTTAATGCAATCATTGTGTTTGGAACAAAAGGATTATGAACAACTTTTGAATCCCACAGGTTAATGGTACCTCTTACCACATGTACCGGTATGAACAGACACGAGAAACTGCTAAGGAAATTGAGAAAAAGCAGAAAAGTTTAAAGCAGGGCAGGGCAAAACCTAACATTCAAGCAAGTTCAAGAGACTCTGGATTTGCAAGTGCCTATCAGAAATGTTTAAAAGAACGAAACAAAAATCGGATTTCATTATTGATTTTGTTATGGTTCTAATAAAGCAGTCTGCTGTGCAAGATAATTGTGAGCCTTGCCACAATCCTGGCAATTAGCTGACCAATTATATTAATTCTAACAGCAGGCATAACACTTCTGTCCCCCTTCCCATTCATGTTCTGCCATGTTCAAGGTGCAGTGTCAAAATGAAGTGCTATTTCACTACTGCAGGGCCAACATAACTGTAAGTGAACTTGCTGGCACACTAGAAAACGGTTTTCAAGAATAGCCTTCACTCCACAACTAAATCCACCTTCCCCAACCAGGTGCCCTCCCATCAGTTGTTGCCAGCAAGCACAACTGTATGGTGATGGAGTGCTAGGCACTGTAGTCCAAAACATCTAGAAGATAGTAGGTTGAGGAACGCTGAACTAAATCAACACAAAATTATTTTATTGGACCAAGTTTGCAGAAATGCAAGTCGCAGTTTGTGACCAACTAATTATTATAATGAGCTATAACTTACTTTAACCAATTAAACAAATGATAAGAAACAAAAACAACTGGAGACCCATGTTTGGGGAACCCTGACTTAGACTACCAACTCTGACAATACATACATTTTTTTACCCAAACAAATGAGTGCTGTTGGCTTTCTTTTACACTTGATCACTATAAAATATGTGCTACTAGCACACTGAATATTCTTCACCAAAGGTAGTATAAGAATTATGTCTCATCAGTTGCTTGGTAACACAGTTGTTAGCTCCCCAAAACAGAATACACAACAGGCAAGGCAAGGTTCAAAGTTTATAAATGTGGAGGTATCAAGCTTCAAGCAACACAGACCTCTTTTAGCTGGCAAGATGGCATTACTATTTTTCAATTATATTAAAATTGGGGAAGTCAGTTACTTCTACATACGTTTTTTGTTCTAACAGCAAAATTAGGGTAAACAGCTATGAATCTTTTTAATAAAGTTTGTTACTGACATGGGGATTTTTAGAAAGAGGCTAATAAATGATTAATAAATTTAAGCTGTGATCCTGTACCCATTTGCCTGGAAGTAAGCCCCACTGAAATGAATGTGAATTCTTAGGACTCCACTGCTAATGTTTTAGGAAACATTTCAAGTTTGTTATAAGAATGTCAGTGATGTACTCTGTCAGTGAATTAGAGTGGCTCAATTCTTACCTAATGCTGAACCAAACCACCACTACACATGAATGTGGAAGCATGCAGGTACTCAAGAGGAAAACTGGTAGCCACTTCCCTTCCCCCTGATCCTCTTGCTAGCCATACTACCCGGAGCTAAGTCATATTTGGCTTAGTAATAATAATTTATAATAATAATTTATTATTTGTACCCCGCCCATCTGGCTGGATCTCCCCAGCCACTCTGGGCGGCTTCCAGCAAACATTAAAATACATTAACAATTAGCATTACATCCCAACCCAGGCTCCAGAGAAACCAGGCTCACTCCAGAGAAACCATGAGCTGCAGCCAAGGTTGCCCTTGGCTTACTGCTTCTGCTTTGCTTGCAGTGAGACAACTCATGACCTCACCCACCCACCCAGGGGGTGGGTCAGAGTCCAGACATAATGCATAGCCAACCTCTGGCTTAGCTTAAGGTAGTGCAGGAGGACCAGGAGAAGGAGCGGAGCAGCACTAGTTTTCCTCCAAGTAGTCACACACTAATGCATTCATGCCCAGCCATGGTTTGGCTTAGTGTGGCATGCAAACTATCCCAGTGCATCCTCTTATGTATAAAACACACCGTGTTTGCTTGCACAGTGGCTCTTCTTCACATCACACTGTTAAGGGAAGGTTGCCCGGTGGTGCTGGAGCATCCTACGAGGTAGCACTCTATTTGTGGAGTGCCCTTCCCCTATAGGTACATTCAGTGCTGACACCACTGTCATTTTTGGCAACAAGTAAAGTCGTATCTGTTCCCTTAGGCTTTTTAGGTATTCAATGACTGGCTGTTTTAGTCTTCGCTTCGCAATTTGCAGTCATTTCGTTTGCCATTGTTTCTAGCAATGTTTTGTTGGTTTCACTAACCTCTTTTAAATCACTATTTTATGTCGAACCCCACCCTGGAACCCAGGTACTGATGAAGAAGGCTGGGTTATAAAAGCACTGAAATAAATAAATTTGTCTGATGCTTCCCACAGTTACAGGGAGAAGTTAGTTATCCCCCTCTTTGAGGAGACCCACCATCTGTAGTGCCTCCAACAGTGATTTTCTGTCCATTCAACAAATTGCTAGCTGTCACAACAGTGTTCAGGGGAAAAAACCAATTCCAACTATAATTAGTACAACAGATGCATTGTTCCAAGCCTTAAAAAGTTATTGAATGATCGGTGAAAGTAGAGTGAGTCAATATAAAAAAGCAAACAGGCAAAGAGCTATCTTCTAAAAATAAAATTATGGTGCCGACATTGTAGATGATCATAACATTTACACCTAAAGCTAAATAAACGTTTACTAATAGAGGGGGCTACAAATGAAGGACAGTTAACACAAGCACCACATTGGGAGCCAGGCCAACAGTTGTCTACACCAAGCTTAGCAGAAGCTTAACCAACAGAAATATGGTGCAAAAAGCCATTACGTAGCTGTAGCAAGTGGTTTAGAACAGTGTTTCTCAACCCTGTGCCTCCAGATGTTTTTGGCCTACAACTCCCATCATCCCTGACCACTGGTCTTGCTAGCGAGGGATGATGGGAGTTGTAGGCCAAAAACATCTGGAGGCACAGAGTTGAGAAACACTGGTTTAGAACTATGAGAGCCAATGTTGGCAGAAAGCACCCACTACCCAAAACCCATCTGACAGACCCACATAGCTGGGTTTCCACCAAATCTGAATGCCTTCTGAAGCTTCTTGTCCTTTCCACACTCAATGTCCTTTCCATATCTCACATAACCTTAACAAAGCCTTTCCTGAACTATCTGAGCTTCTCCATTGCCATGATCCTCCCCAACTCAATTTTGTTCGCTCGGTGCCAATACCTGACTAGTCCCCATCATAATAATCTACTGTAGATTAGAATAATTGTCACTTAGGCGCTTTATACAACACCTGGCACATTAAATCAGCATTCAGAAGCAGTAATGGTACTGATGAGGCCACAATCTGCATGAACAATCAAAAACATGTCCCATAATCCTGTGAGAACCAACTAACATGCTGAAACAGAAAGAGTTACCTGCATATAGAGAGCTTGAAAATCACTTCTTAAGAACATTTTTGGCAGATCCCACAGAAACCCTTACTACGTATCCTCCAGAAAGTCTGATCCAGTGGGCTCTTGTACAACTTTTGTTCAACTTTAGCTATAGCTGTAGTAGTGACATCTCATTTTTTTTCTAGAACAAATATGGCTTCACCTATCTATAAGCCATTGGCTTTGTGCTTTACATTCTTTCTTGAAAGAGCAGCAGCCGCAGCAATGTAGACATATCCAGTCTGAAAACCTTTCCTACACTCCTGATTCTGTAGCATGGAGGTTTGACAAGGAACACAATACATTTCTGAACGCAGGTCAGAGGCACTGAGCCATTAAAGGATGATTATGCAAGCTGGTCCTTGGATGAAGGATAACAGCTTGCTTACGAAAAAAACAACACACACATGCTATTTTCTTATTATACAACTTGGACAGAGGCCTAATGTCTTTTTGCTAAAATATGCTTGTCATGAAATACTTAACAGGGCAAATGAAGGAAGTTCAATTTCAGTAAGTTCAGACAGAGGTGGCGACCATCATTAGACAAAGTAGGGCAGCAGATTTTGGGTACCACTGAGGGCAGCGGTGGGCAGAGATAGGTCTGACATATACAGCCCAACCTACTTAGATGTTTTCCTGAACAAAAGCTAATATGAATGCACGACAAGAATTCTACTGTCTCCTTGCTCATTTCAACAAGGCTTATACAGGCAGCCTTTCTAAGGGAGGGTATCCTAATGTTAAGTAGGCGGGGTGTCATGTGTATTTTTTTAACTCAGGCACGAAAATGTCTTGTGCTAGCAGAGGATGTCAATTTCCATATCGTTTTTTTGGGTATTAATTACTACCACAGCTGGAATTCTTCACATTGGGTTCAGCAGCCTGCCTGCTCATGAGACAAGGAGGAAGCATATCAGTAGAAGTATCCTACTGCAAGACATTTTATTTGCCAAAGCACATGGCAGTGACGTTAACACATATTTTATTCCAAAACACCTGAGGAAGAAATTTATGAGCGACAAACTTCTGACAGACATCAAAAATATTTTAAAGTGCTCAAATGTTACAATATCTGTGTTTATGCTTCTGAATATATTCAAGTTTTTCAGCGGAGAAACAATGAGAGTGGAGCAAAGCAAGAATAACTGATCAATGTATGGTAAATCTCTCTTTGGCAGAATCAAGCTAGGGTGATTTATATCTAAGCTAGGGTAATTTATAAATATTCTTTCTTCAACCAAACTGCTTTCTAATCAAATTGACTACAAATTGCTTATAACAAACCTATCCTACTGCTATTAGAAAGTTTGGATCTACAGTACAGATTATTTAATGAAAGTATGTTGCCCAAACTATTAAGAATTTCTCACATGTATAATGCTTGAACTCGAGTAGCCTGCCGATACTAGATCTCGCATAGTGACACTTATGTGCTTTCATCCACAAATCCTAAGCTCTTCATACAACAGTACAACAACAAGTATTCTAGCAACAACTGAAAAGCAGACATTCCAGCTGCCATCTAAAAACCAGTTAAATGATTTGAAGCACACTGTCGTTCCTACAAAGGTTATCCATTCCATAGACTGACATATAACATTTTTCTTCACCAAGGAGCAGTTACAGATCCTCCAAGTGTACCTATTTTCCAGGGACAATCCCAGATTTACAGAAGCTGCCCCGGTTTCTGATTTGCGCCTGGAATGTCCCACTTTTCCTTAGGCTTAGGACATCCCTATTTTCACCAGAGAAATGTTGGAGGATATAGAGTTATGCAACTTGTGAGCTAAGAAGATAAGTAACTATACAACCTATAGAAGACAGCTGGATGCAATCCTATATAGGGAAGGTTTTTCTAATGTTTAACATTTTATTATGTTTTTATATACGTTGGAAGCCACTCAGAGTGGCTGGGACAACCCAGTCAGATGGGTCGGGTATAAATAATAAAAGTGTTATTATTATTATTGTCTAGGATGTCCCTAGTAGGAGGGTATGCAGTTACACATGTTAACTCCTCCTATATACTACTGGTATCTGCATGCATCTTAAGAAATTAGTGACTCCAGCTGGATTAAACTATTTTCAGTTAGATACCCCACCCTCATTGGTTACTAATAGATTTAGATGATTGATCACTTCAGTTGGTGGATCACAGACAGAGAACTGATCACCAAGCTATCAGAGAAGAAACAGCTTTCACGTGACACTGAAGGTTGTATCTTATCATTACAACAACCTTCAAAGAGAAGAAGAAAGGTTGAACAAATGCCAAGGAAAATAAATTACCGTAATGCCAGATACATTCTTTTTTAAAAACGGTAATAATCTAATAAAGAGTTAGAACCCACCAGTGAGCTGCAGAAGGCAAGCATAGTGACTCATCAAGTTTCCAGAAATGGATATTGGGGGGAGGAGAGGCAATCAGCATCAGGTATTGTTTGAAGGTTGGTTGATTTAATTTATAACAATTTAATTTAATCCTTTCCCCAGGGTAGCATACATTGCCCCCAACACTATTTGATTCTCACAAGACCCCTGTATAGAAGACAAAGAAAACGTTGATAGGCCCAAGGTCATCCAGGGAGCTCCATGGCTGAATGAGACCTTGAATCTCCCTGGTCTAACACTGTCACCACATTAACAATACATTTTCTAAAAGTAAAGTAAGTCCACAACTTATGTGGGAGTTAACTCCCAGGATTTCAGGCAGCAGTCTTTCCCAGCCCTACCACTGAGCTATGCCCCCTTTTATAGAAAATTTCAGGGCATGACATCTCTCCTGGTAATAAACATTTGAATCTATGATGCTCAGAACAAGAATGTGAACCAGGTGGGCATGTTACTGAAGCAGAGACTTGGGAGGCAAGACTGGCTGCTCAGATCTATTTAGAAAGGTGGTGCCACACAAGAGAAATTTTTGGTCACCTGTGCAAACCTCAAGCTTTCAAATAATAATTGGTTAATAGCCCGATTTCTGTTATTTTGAAGAGAATAAAAGTCCTCGCTCCTCTACAAATTGCTGGAAAAGTATTTTCCTAAGACTTTCATCAAAACCAAAGATAATCCTTCTGGTCAAAACATGTTCCTCTTTACATCCCATTCCAGCTTTGAAGTCAGCAACAGAACACGGAATGCAGCTTTATTTTTCCATCTTTTAATCTTTTCCCTACCTTTCTCGACATCATGAAGGACATTCTCATTTGTTAATATCCTCTTCCTGCAGTTTCTGAGTAAAACAAAAAGTACGTTTTAACTTAATGGACAGCTTTTCATAACAGCTTCTTTAACAAACACTATTATTGTCCAAGCAATTTCATGAGGAAGACCGCCTTCACTTAAGAATAAAACCCCAACATCTGTCAACTGTTTGTACATTACTTGTGCAAAGTCTGGCCTTCTCCCCAAGAAGCATCAAAAAGGACGAGGAAATGGGGGACTGACCACCTTCACCTCAATGGATCTGGCTGGGGAAATTAGTGTTGTGGAATCGGATCTCCTTTATGAATATTTCTTGCCACTACAGTTTAATGCAGTGGCAGGAGGCCCATTTTTCTGTATTAACACTTACCTCCCACCAGCACGCACCCTAGACGTGGTGGTTAAGATTTGGACCGACCTAACAAGTCTTATAGAGCGGATAAATGTGAAAAGCCCGGATTCAAATGGAAAATGGATCAGCAGAACTTGGAGCAAATACGCTCCTTCAGATATCTGGGAATCCTTTTCACTGAGACACTATCATGGAAGGGGCACATTGAGGCTATGAAACTCAAAGCGCAGAAAGCTTGTGAGGCATTAATGAAATTCTATTTTATGGCAGGTGGTCAGCTATTGGAACCTGCGTTGAAAATCTTTGCCAGTAAAGTGGTCTCCCAGATGCTTCATGGAGTAGCGATATGGGGGCAAGGATCCAAATGCCAACAAAGCCTTCGAAATAGTGCAGAACAAATTCCTCAGGAAAGTGCTCTCGCTTCCCAACGGCACTCCAGCTCCTCTTCTCCACGTTGAAGTTGACATGACAACAATACAGGCAAGAATTGATTAAAGGTAAAGGGACCCCTGACCGTTAGGTCCAGTCGCGGACAACTCTGGGGTTGCGGCGCTCATCTCGCTTTACTGGCCAAGGGAGCCGGCATACAGCTTCCGGGTCATGTGGCCAGCATGACTAAGCTGCTTCTGGCGAACCAGAGCAGCGCACAGAAACGCTGTTTACCTTCCCGCTGGAAGTGCTTTCAAACTGCTAGGTTGGCAGGAGCAGGGACTGAGCAACAGGAGCTCACCCCGTTGCGGGGATTTGAACTGCCGACCTTCCGATCGGCAAGCCCTAGGCTCTGTGGTTTAACCCACAGCACCACCCGCTTAAATTATGTGAAAAGACTTCAATTTCTTTCAGAGGAGGGATTCCCCGCCATGTCACACACAGAACAGAAACAGACCAAATGTTGGAAGGACGGTATCCAACACCTCTTGTCCCAATACCAATTACAAGATTTTCAGGTGACTATGAAGATGGACAAGAGGCACTTAAGAGATTTGTCTCTTTAGGTCCAATGCAGAAAGGAATCTAACCATGATGGCTTCTACCAAGAGTTCGCCATGGTTCCCACTTATTAAAATGGAGCATACCCGGACCAGTTACCTGTCAAAGCTCCCACTTGCTATGCTTAGAATCGCTTTCACAGAATTACGATTCCAATCTATGCCCTCGGCGATGTTGGATGGACGCTACGGCAAAGTACATTATGAAGAAAGACTTTGTGTGGGCAACCCTCTGTGGAAGACCTGTGCCACTATTTATTGCAGTGCTCGTTATATATAGACCCAAGAGACCGAGTCATAAAACCCAATTCCGAATGGAACTCACTTGAATAGGGTGGAAAGGGTGAAATGGCTGCTGAGCGATACTGATGACTTTGTAACTTATAAAGTAGCACTCTATGCGTTGGCAGCTAAGAAGATCAGGAGGAAAGAACTAGATAAAATAGCGGTCAACTGCAAAGGGGATTCGGATATTTAATTTGGCACATTTTACCAGAGAATCTTCTAAACAATCTTAGAATCTTCTAAACAATCTTAGTAGTTGTGACCGCGGTTTACCGGTATATTGTATGTGTGGTGCCTGATGATTTTTATGGTTATTGCTGTTTTTCCTTTTGTTATTTTTCTGAATGATGCCATGGCCTATGGCTAGCGCAATAAAAGTCTATGGTGATGAAAGTCTGGCCATCCATGCATTATTCACATTTTCAAAATGCCCACACACAAGCCTACAAAAATGCAGCTGCGTACATATTCCCCTTCAGTGCTTTGCATTCTATCCTGCCCTGTCCCTGACATCTTTTGCAATACCTACAACACTCCCTAGCATTGTTTACTGGATCATTTTCATATGACCATCTTCTTGTGATGTCCATTGTAAATGATGGGTATTTTGTGGTTTGCTATGTTACATTGTTTTGATTGGTTGATTGTATTTGTGGTATCTTTCTTTTGTATTAATATGTTGTTAACCACTTTGGAGACCTTTGGGCCAAAAAGCAATACTGTATATAAATAAGACACAACGTAACTTATACTGTCTCAGCCATCCTTGGCATGCAGGTAAGCGGCCACTGTGTTTAAGCTGTTACACAGTTGAGATGCTACTAGCATTACATTTCCCATTCTATGTGTGTCCACTTAAGACACTGAGGTCTGTCAAGCACCTCCTGCATCTCTGACCTGCGGTCAAAGATGAATGGGTGCACATCCACAGGCAGCAGCAGAAGAGAACTTACTGCACCAAAACTGCATCCTGCTCTTACAGTTAATTGCTCAACCACTATTATTTTAGGCAGAGAGGACTTTTCTAACTGCCTACATGACCAAACCCTTCTTTATGGTCCAGCTCTCACCAAACAGGTCAATAGTTTTCAATTACACTGCTGATATTTGATCACACACAGGATACTTATGTCACCTAATTATAACAGCTTACACATAGCTTCATGAAGAATCTGTGAAAATCAAAAACTGAGCTTCTATAAAGTTGGAGGGAAGCAGTTTAGTATTCTATAGAGGAGGAAAGTGATATTTCCAGTTAATCATCACTGATTTCAAGCATGGTTACTTGGAAACAAGTTCGTCTGAAATCAATGAGATCTACTTCCAATATTTACTGGCACTGTGGGCTGTAGAGCAAGAGTTATAAGAAGGCATTACTATACAGTGGAAAATAACAATTTGGGAGAGGGGACTATAATCATATTATTTTGTACTGTGCTTTGTTAACTACCCCCCCCCCTTGCGCAATTCACCAGGCATTACGCTCTGCTAGCAGGAATACATGCTAAGGTGTGACCTCTATCTTTGTTCTTAAAAGTATTAAGATGATGCATCTAAACCTATTTACTAGTATAAATTACAGATAAAAACAAAACTTCCAAGCACTATTCATTTCTGCCCTCCAATCTAGTTTCTTGTTCATTCCTTTTGTTTAGCTTTTGTTCCTAGCATCAGACCATCAAAGAATTAAGATTTCACACTAAGCTTCCTATCAACTATTATCTTTAACAACTACCTTTAAAAAACCATCCAAGGGAGAAGACTCTTTTTTTGGAATAGATTGCTTCCAGTGCTGCTGGAGTGCAAGATCCTGCCAACCAGGGCAATTCTGTAGATAAGCAAACTGCTTGGACTACATGACATGGTAGGAATTGTCTGATGTTCTCTCAATTCCCAGTCAGTAGTGGGCTGCAAAAGGCCAATCTATTATTTGCTTGAAATATTTGCTTGAAATATTCTTTTCAAGTAGCCTCTTCCCAGGGTCACTCAGTTCTTGCCCACCTCCCCCAAATGCACAAATCTAAATAGTCATTCCACACCCACACTTGGTATTTGTGCTGAGCTTCTGTTCAGCATTTCCAGTCCTGCGGAGTCTCCAACTTTCCAGTTTAACAAGGACTAAAATGAGGGCTAAAAACTGTCCAGCAACAGAGCACTCATTGACCCAGAATCCTTGAGAGACAATGCAATCAATTCTGACAAGGAAAAGCAATTATTTCAGTCATTCAAAGCAAATTCATTGATTGTTTCATCTTCTGCTTTTCAAGAGGGGACTGAGCATTCAAAGAAAATAGATAAAATAGCTAGTATAGGAGTAGATCAAGGTTGTGTTCCAAGCTTATCTTTGAAGGGCAGGGGAATACCTATGTCAGTTTCAAAATGAAGGGATGAAAAGTGAGCGAGCATATACTGCTATGGTAGAATATACTATCTTTTAAGAATACAGTAAGTGTATGGATTCAGCAACATTAGTAGGTATCAGCTACGTCATTCAGTTCCAGAGAATACATTTTATCTAAGGCTTGAATGATGCTGCTCAATGAAAGAGAGAAGAGTTAATTCCTTGTCCTCCAATATTAAATAAATGCTTTCTAGTTTGAAAGGCAGGCAGCTTATGAGTCAAAGTTACAGAAACACACTACCGGTATCCCTGCATCAATTTTAAATTAGTCCCAACCAGACAGGGAATGTAGTCTATCACTGCAGGTGAATTAACCTAAATTCTTCACCCGGTTTATAAGCCTTATATGTCTGCCACCCATTTTGTTTCAAAAAAAAGATGGACATACAAGTGAAAGGGAGAGGTTACACCCAGGAGTGCGTTAGGGAGAAAGCATTCATTTTTAATCAGATGGATGATTCTCGCTGGCACCAACCCATTTCAATCCTCTTATCCTTTTCCAACAGTCAATTTGAAGGCAAAAACCCTGCAGTAATTAGCTAGATGTTCGCTCTGGTATCACACGGGGAATGGCTAGAATGCTATTATCAATGTACAAACAAGAAGGGAGCAAAATGAGGCTAATATCTGCTGTAGTAGCAAGGCATTATCAGGGAGACAGAGACAGACAGAGAAACAGAAGTGATGGAATGAATATACCATACGATAACAAGGCTTTTGTAGTTACAGCTACGGAGACAACAAACTGGGTTAATATAAAAATAAACAGAAAGATACTTCAAGTGCCCATAAGTGGAGGAAACGGGTTGCTAGAACTCAAATCAGCTGTGGGGGCAGGAAGACAAGAGAACCAGGGGCTGCTCACCTCAGAAAAGATGCAAAAAGGGGCAGAGGGTAGGACGGCAAATGCTATAGCTTGGCATGGAGGGAAAAAATATGTGTATCTAGGCTGCAACCATCAGGGTCTAGTGGGGAGAAGAGGAATGGCAGGATTCCTATAGGCAGAAGATGCCAAGGTGGAAAGAAGGGGCATCTGAGGGACCACATATGTGTGCAGGCACACAAGGAAATCAATGACTCCAGGAACATTGTAAAGAGGAGTTCGCTGAAGGGCGTGACAGCTGTGCATGCTGCAACTATTATCATTGCACAAAACAGTGTACAAAGGTTAGTATTGATTATTCGGGGGGGGCAGAGAAAAAGGGGGGTTGAAATAACTGCGCCTTATAAACCAGGAGAAGCAAAAGAGTAGAAAGAAAGCAAAGTCGTTAACTACTGGTCAAGGTAGCCAAAAGAACAAGAGGCGTAAATTCAGAATATTTATAGAGGGGAAGGGCAGAAGAGGTGAACAAAATGGGCTATATTGGGGGGGGTAGGCGGATGCAAAAGGACGTGGGCGCGGGACCTACCTTTTTGGGTCGGGGGTCGTTATTCTGGGGCAAGGCGATGCTTGGAGGAGTCAGGGAAGGCCGGCCAAGGGGGGGGGGGTCCCAAGCGGCGTGTAGGGATAACGGGGCGGCTGTGGGCCTGACAGGGCAAGAAGAAACCAGCGATGGGAAGCAACGAAACGAGAAAGGGATGCTCAGGGAGGATGGCGAAGACAGGGAAGGAGCCCAGAAATAACCTGGATATGTGGGGGGCGAGGCATTCGGGGGGGCGGACAGGTGGGCGTTAATGGAAGAATGGGGCAGCCCCCCCCCCCACCTTTCCCTACCCGAGCGACCTTCCCTCCCCTCACCTGCCATGGCTGGAAGCGGCTGGAAATGGCGGCGGCAGAGGCCTGGGGTGGCTGCGCTCCCTCGCAGAGCGGCGGAGACTGAGGGAGCGCGAGCGAGCGGACTTCGCGGCCGAGGCATGGAAGGAGGAGGAGGAGCAGGAGGCGGAGGAGGTAGGACGCGAGGGCGGGCGAGCGAGCGAGCGAGGGCCGCCCCCTCCTCACAAGATGGCGCCTTCCGCCGCGGCCCCTCGGGCAGCGCGGAAAGAGCGCGGGCGGCGCCGGCCTTCCTTTCTCGCGCTTCCCCCCAGCCTCCCGCCGGGAGTGATGGCGGCGGCGGCGGCGGCGTCTCGGAAGCGGCGGCGGCGGCTTCTTCTCCCACCGCGGCTTGGAGGGAGGCGGCGGCGGCGGCCCGGCAGGCCGGGGATGGAGATAGCGCCGCCGCCTTTCTTTGTTCTTCTCTGAGGAGGCTGCTGCGCTCGTTGTTCGTTTTCATAAACGGATTAATCCATATGCTGTGTGTGTATATATATTTCCATCTATCTATCTATATAGGCGATGTATATGAAACGGTAACACCTATTTTCCATAAAATCCTCGGAGTGGAATAAACGAACGAGTGGACGTGCCTAGATTACGTATTCGGACAGGATATATATATATTTGTAATATTATTATTATCCATTGAGTTTATATGCCGCCTTATGCCCGCAAGTCTACCCAAATACGTCAATTCGACTGTATGCACCCATTTTATTTATTTATTTATGCTATTTTTTCCTGTATTTTTATACAGAATATGTTATATGTGTGTGAGGGGGAATTTATTATTGCTGCTGTTATTTGCCTCAGCCAACATCCAGCCCCGTCGTTTGAGGGGAACGGTGGCTCAGCAGCAGTTTAACCCACAAAGGAAACTTGGCCGACAATTAAGAAAACGAGCCAATTGTTGGTTTATTTCCCCTTTTCCGTCCTCTCAGGGCGCGTTTCTTCTGAGTTGTGGTGACAGGCAGAAATGCAACAGGTTCAGCTCCCCACTCCGGGTGACGCTCTCACTGGGTACTGGCCCTTATGGTTCTGTTCTGTGTCTCAGGAGGACCCCTTAGCTTATCCCCAGCACCCAGGTGCCTGCCAGCTCTTTGGGACTACAACTCCCATCAGCCCCTGAATCGTATAGGTGTGTGCTTGCTGGGGCCGATGGGAACTGTAGTCCAAAACACCTGGGAGTCCACCAGGTTGGGAATCACCAGCGTGCCTGCTTGTGGGCTTCCCACTGAGGCATCAGACTGGCCGCTGTGGGGTACAAGGTGTGCTTGGTTTTTTTTCTGCCTGCCCCAAAGCTTTTTAGAGGTGGCCTACCTGAATGGGGGTGAAAAAAGGGGGCATCTCCTTAAAAAAAATAATTCTGGGTTCATGGTAAGCTCCTGACAACTTATGGTTGGGTCTACAGTATATTGAGGTTTTTTATAAAAAAAAATATAAGGCACTTTTTGCCTGGTATTATAGGAATTCTAATGTCTCATATATATAAATCATATGTATGTATTTGCCTGGTAGATTTATGATCATAAGTATATAAACCACATGTCTGAAATAGTATAGAACAATCCTGAAGGCATTTTGACTCTTCCAGCCACCTCTAAAATTCTCTGCAGTGAGGAAGGAAATGGGAAAACCTTTCCATTGTCCCTTTGCTGACAAATCCTGTCTTAAGGGCGTATTGTGTATGAATAGGGTGAGCCTGTGACCTGGATTCAGGAACTAAGTATTTAGCATCTCAAAAGGAATGGCCAGGCTAGCCAGGTGAAGCAATCAAGTGACCATTATCAGTACTGTACGTTGTTGTTGTTGTTCAGTCGTTCAGTCGTGTCCGACTCTCACTTCATGAGAGACTCATCACTTCGTGACCCCATGGACCAGAGCACGCCAGGCACGCCTATCCTTCACTGCCTCTCGCAGTTTGGCCAAACTCATGTTAGTAGCTTCGAGAACACTGTCCAACCATCTCATCCTCTGCCGTCCCCTTCTCCGTACATATCAGTACATATCCTGCCAAACAGCCCGCCTCCTTCTGTGATGCATGTATGATGTTTTGGGAGGTGGTCTCTGGCTACAGGATGGGCAACTTCAAAAGTCTATGTAAGGGCTTGCGCACCATTGTTCATGTGGTTGTGAGCACCCTGTTGCAACAGTTAATAAAGATCAGGCTTACTAGCTGCCTTGCTTCTCAATACAGTGGACCCTCCGGATACAAACTTAATTAGTTCCAGGGGTCCATACGTACCCCAAAAAGTATGCGTTCACAACCCGAAATAACCCAAGGGTCCACTGTATTCTCTGGTTGGCCTCTGTTATTTTCTCCGATGGAGAACCTACTTAAGGACTCTATACGGGCTCTTAGATACCCCATAGGGGACAGCGAGCAGTTTTTTTCTTATAACACTGGGAATCATGTGTATACTCCCTTGAGTTACATGATGGAAGAAATCAGGATATAAATGTAATACATAATACTGAACAAAGATGCCTAGGATCATGCTGTAAACCTCTGGAACATTTGGGGGGGGGGAGAAATGGAGGAAACATAAATAGAAGAATTTTTTTTAAAAAAAACAGGATGGAAAACAGGAAATGGGGAACAGAAGATAAGGAACTGGGTGCAAATTAATAAATACATAATAAAAGAATTATGGAATAGTAGTAGTAGTAGTACCGGTAAGCTAATAAGCATGACCAAAAAGAGCCTATTCACCTGACTGTGCCATTTTTTAAATATTTATCAATTCTGTTTTCATTTCAAGGCTTTTGCAGGTTTAAAAGAAGGGAGAACATAAAATAATTAAAATTGCACAGAACAGAAAGACTACAAAGCATTTTCTTAATCAAATATTTCAATATTTATGGGGGGCACAAATGAAAATATATATTTTACCAATTCACAGATGCACACAGATAAATCACTGCACATGTCAAATCTTTGCCCCCTTAAGAAGATGAAATAGTACTGTATCACTAAGATGATACAATTGAGACAAGAGCTGGCTGCTGTTCTCTCTTTTCCAAAAAGTTTAGATTTTTTTGAGAAAAAATTGAGGGAGTACAGTTTGATGGTGACAAATAAGACCCCTCCAGAAATCAAAGAACATGTGGCAGGCAGCTCATCTTCCCTGTCCTTGCCAGCCTCATCCCTATACCTCTATGCATAGGGGAAACCTAAGGTGCATTCTCCTTGTATCTGGGGTCTCTGCGCTCCCATGCATAGCTTTCAGGGGTATAGGATGGCAGTTCAACTCTCTCCTTTGAAGTTCTTTCTTCTTAGAGTGCCTTGTTATGTCATTCAATCTCCAGAGGAAGCGTGTCCTTGGTAGCATTTGAAGTTTAGCTCCAGTATTCTTGTTGGTACATGTGAACTGACGGACCACTTCAGAACTGTTATCTGCATTAGTTGCTTGATAAGTGTCACATTTCAAACCATGCTGCTTTTTCTATTCAGAGGCTGATCTCTGCAAAAGAAACCATAGCATCTGGATCAGGCTTTGTCAAAAGAGCAGGTTGCTCTCTAGGTCAGTGACACAATCGCCAGCATGTTACAACATTCCTCTTTGGCCTTCAAATCTTTGTTGATCTTTCAGTCATTGCAAATAATTTCTTGTTTGCCTAGACTAGAGCTTGACTACTTTCTCAGTCTTGCTAGGACAGTAGAGAGAGCTCTAAAAATCAGATAAAGAGAAAATTTCTAGTGAGTCTGATCTCCCCAAGGCACAGTGCTGCCTAGGGTCTCCTGTGCTCATGGGATACATTAACACACTTCTCTGGGGCCCCTTCTTTCTGAAGGGAGTATATGCAAGCCCAGGTAAGTGGAGAAATGAATGGGTTTCCCACTGCCTGTGACAAATACCCTACTGTTGCCCATAATAAAACAGCTGTCAGCCTGATCCTATGCATGTTTACCTGGGAGGGGAAAGGCCTATTAAGTGAGACTTAATTCCAGGTATATATGCATATGATTATAGCCTTTACTGACTACTGCTCTCCTATCCATCCTAGATTTACTTGGTTTCTGCTGGAATTTCCCTACTACAGTAGTAAGCAAAAAGAGGAAATATTTGAATAAGTTATCTGGCTGTTTATTTTACACATATTGCCCAATGACTGTCAGAGGATTCTATTCAAGTTATATTGCTTTAGCAGTGAAAGCACCTGTAGCCATTGTTTCTATTTGAACAGCCACAACCATGACTAATAGTGTAGTTTTTTGCTGCACGGGGACTCTCCCAGCATTACTTTTGTATCCTTTTAATGCACGCCATCTGTAGTGTAGGAGGAGTTATTTTGAATGCATCTACACCACCATCTATGCAAACAATACCACCCTACACAGCATGCTGTACCATTTAGCGGTGCGGTTTGTGTGCAGGTAGAATTATACTGGCATGAACTATACATAATTATATTAGACTGGAACTGCATGTAGGCCTACCCAAAAAAACAGTTACTACTGGACTGGAAAGTAAAAATGTACAGCCTACCATTTCTACAACATTTTAAAAGTCTTCCAGCTTACACTGGGTCAGTCTGAATGAATATTGATTAGGATGCTGAAATCAAACCCATTGATATACGCGGGTATTGCTGCATGATTCTTGCGTAGCGCATTTCCATATTTCTTGACATGTTTTTCTCAATAGAGGAAGTCAAGAAAAGGAGGCTTTTGCTCTAAAAAGCCCTGTCTTTCTATTTCAGGAATAAGCATGTTAACCGACGTGGATCTATCTTTACCCCCCACCCCCAAATCATATTCTTCTGTGCATGCCCTCAGTTTATCTGAAGGGGGCATGTTTTGGTTGCTTGTTATGCAGTAATTGTATGTCATGTCTCAAAAACAACAAATAAAAAGAAAGTAAAAAATGTACTCGGGTATCGTAAATATTTCCCCCCTTAATTTTATTTTTTAGTAACATTTAGTTGTCTAAACTCTCTTAGCTCTGCCATACTGTATGTAAGAATCATTTGACTGTATTGCTAAGGATCAGTTAGAATGAAGATGGATTTATGAACAGATAGAAACAGATGTTCCTCTCTACCATAGATATAAGCAAATAAATAGGTTGTGTAAGTGGTAGTAATGATAGGTTTGTTTTAGATCAGTGTTTCCCAACCTTGTGCCTCCAGATGTTTTGGGACTACAATTCCCATCATCCCTGACCACTGGTCTTGCTAGCGAGGGATGATGGGAGTTGTAGTCCCAAAACATCTGGAGGCACAAGGTTGGGAAACACTGTTTTAGATAGTATTGTGTTTTCATAATTGATTAATCATTAGAAATGGATACCTTGGTCATGTTATTGGGTCAAGCAAAAACAGCATCCTACCGGTACTTACTCCTCTATCTGCATGTGCTCATTTGATTAGTGCCATGGATGTGATTGGAAATGGGTTAAACAAATGTGTCATGGATGACTGCATGATAAAAGGAGGGTGGTTAAGGTTGCAACCCTCCCCCCCTGCACCACTTCTATCTTTCTCCCACATGGTCAGAGCATGACAGATGTTTTCTTGGGTCACCTGGAAAGTCAGAAGGAGAAACTGCAAATATGGTGCTGCAAGGTTAGTTGATTTTAGTACAGTCACAGGCTATAAATTAAGAATTGTAGAAGATTTTGACTGAACAGCCACATCCATATTGAGGCAGCTCAAGAACACTTTAAGAGGAGGGAAATGGAAAAGTGTATCTGAATTCCCTATCCCAACCCACTTCCCTGACAACTTGATAAGCTGAGAGCATTAAATAGCCTTTCTGGTATTTCCTTTTTCTCTTGAGTTTCTATCCATATGAAAAAAATAGCATTCTGATTCCATGAACTGGCTTAATCTGTTGTGGGGCATGCATGCAGGAAACAGATGATATAAAATATGCAGGCCCCAAAAGTCTTCCTAAAGAGCCAGGTTCCCCTAATATCTGAAGACCCACAGTGTGGGAGCCTGACATGCCTTTACTGAACAGGGTGCCAATCCATTAGATTGGTGCCACACCTGAGAAGGCTGTGCTTCTAGAACCTGCCAAGGTACCTGCCAAGGATCAGCTGATGGAGGCACAAGAAGAAGAAGCCTCAGGTTGAATGGAGGTATGAGAAGAGAAGAATAAGAGTTTGGATTTGATATCCCGCTTTATCACTACCCGAAGGAGTCTCAAAGCGGCTAACATTCTCCTTTCCCTTCCTCCCCCACAACAAACACTCTGTGAGGTGAGTGAGGCTGAGAGACTTCAAAGAAGTGTGACTAGCCCAAGGTCACCCAGCAGCTGCATGTGGAGGAGAGGAGACGCGAACCCGGTTCACCAGATTACAAGTCTACCGCTCTTAACCACTACACCACACTGGCGTGTGGAGGGCTTCCCAGCAGCTGCATGTGGAGGAGAGGAGATGTGAACCCGGTTCATCAGATTACAAGTCTACCGCTCTTAACCACTACACCACATTGGCTCTCTTCAAATTTAATTTTCTATATTTTACTAATTTTTTCAAGCGTTCTCACTAGAAACTTAAGGAGATAAAACAAGGCATAGTTTTCTTTTCAGGAAAAATAATAATTCCCCCTACTACAAATTAAAAACAAACTCAGGTTTGGATGCAGGTGGGAGCGAGTGATCCTCAACGGATTCATGTCTATTCCCAGTAGCTTTCAACGAAAGGACCATCCCCTGGAACTGAGCCTGGGGAAAACAGGTGACCAATGTGGATCATATAAATTGAGAGTAATTTGCTCTGTGCAGGCAGCTCCACCCAAGGATCTGGCAGCATCTGATTTTTCTGGTGGCTTTTCAAGGGCAGCCCATAGAGACAAACATCTGGAGGTTACTAAAGTATTAATGCACAAGGTTCTCTTTGAAAGAGAGCATCCAAAACTGGTTGTTCCCTAGCTTCTGCTGTGACTTTGCACACACCCCGTACCCCCACCACTGCTATTTTTGAGATCAAAAGTTCCCAGCCACACTTGGAAGCAGTTGCCATAAGCAGAGTCTGATGCACTTCTCCTAAGCTTAATGCAGTCCACCGGCCTTCCTTGCAAGGTGGCCATACCTGGAAAACTTCCTGGTTTCCCTGCCTGAGGAGGAGGCAGCTTTGGAGAACTGTCTGGTTACTATGCAGCGCTGGTGGGCTGTGTTTGCCTTAGCCTGCCACAAGCTGTGCACTCAACACCCTTTTGTCCTTCATTCTCTGTCTTCCCCCTTGATATTTTAAAATCATAAATTGTAAAACCATGTCTGCATAGGGTCAGGGTTTCCATGTGATATGGGGAACAGTGTCAGCAGCATGAACTTTTAATGCTGAGATTATTCATTTATTTCTTTGGCAAGCATCTCTGCTGCCTGTTCAGCATTTCCTTTTTAAACTCGTGCGTGGTCAGAATGTGAAGGCCTCTTTCCATACACGTGATTTTGAGCAAGGAAATGGGAAGAATAGAAGGTCCAGTTTTAGTTTGGATGAAAAATGTTGAGAATCTATATTGCACTTTGGTGTTTAAAGAGTTTCACATAATGGCCAAAGGCTGTTGGTAACAGGTGACAATTTATATCACTGGAGGATGCACAAGCAAACGAGCCTGCAATAGCTGATTGATAATAGAATAATAGAATTTAGAGTTGGAAGGGACCCCGAGGGCCATCCTATCCAACTCACTGCAATGCAGGAATCTCAACTAAAGCATCTGTAACATATGCCAATCCAACCTCTACTTTAAAACCTCCAAGGAAGGAAAGTCCACAGCATCCTGAGGAAGTCTGCTCCAATATCGAACAGCTCTTACTGTCAGAAAGTTATTTCTGATGTTTAGTCGGAATCTCCTTTCTTGTAACTTGAAGCCATTGGTTCAAGTCCTACTCTTCAGAGCAGAAGAAAGCAAGCTTGCTCCATCTTCCATGTGACAGCCCTTTAAGTATTTGAAGGTGGCTATCATATCTCCCAGGTGGTGCTGTGGGACCCAGGTGGTGCTGTGGGTTAAACCACAGAGCCTAGGGCTTGCTGATCAGAAGGTCGGCGGTTCGAATCCCTGCGACGGAGTGAGCTCCCGTTGCTTGGTCCCAGCTCCTGCCCAACTAGCAGTTCGAAAGCATGTCAAAGTGCAAGTAGATAAATAGGAACCGCTCTGGCGGGAAGGTAAACGGCATTTCCATGCACTGCTCTGGTTCGCCAGAAGCGGCTTTGTCATGCTGGCCACATGACCTGGAAGCTGTACGCTGGCTCTCGGCCAATAAAGCGAGATGAGTGCCGCAACCCCAGAGTCGGACACGACTGGACCTGATGGTCAGGGGTCCCTTTACCTTTACCTATCATATCACCTCTCAGTCTCGTCTTTTCCAGGCTAAACATGCCCAACTCCCTCAACCATTCCTCATAAGGCCTGGTTTCCAGACCCTTGATCATCTTGCTCACCCTCCTCTGCACACCTTCCGGCTTGCCAATATCCTTCTTAAATTGTGGTCCCGATAACTGGACACAGTATTCCATATGTGGTCTGACAAAGGCAGAATAGAGTGGTACTATTACTGCCCTTGATCTGGACACTAGACTTCTGTTGATGCAGCTTGGAATAGCATGAATTTTGTTTTTTGTTTTTGCTGCTGCATCACATCTTACCATCAGAAACTTCTTCCTAAGATTTGTCAGAATCTCCTTTCTTGCAATTTGAACCCACTGGTTCAGGTCCTCCCTTCTGGAGCAGCAGAAAGCAAGCTTATTCTATCTTCCATGTGACAGCCTTTTAGATATTTGAAGATGGCTATTCTCTTTGTGTGTGTGTGTGTGTGTGTGTGTCCTTTTTAAAAAAAAATATAATTTTTATTGGTTTTTGCACATATTTCCCAAACATAACATCCCATCCTATACAACATAACAAACCTTCGGCTATCACAGCCTGAGACTTCCGTCAACATCGACTAATGGTTTTCTAACTTTCTGACTTTGCATGTTATTTTAATAGTTATTGCTATAAAATCCATATCCTAAATAAACTCCTTCTTGGTCCTCTTTCACAATAATTCATATGGTTCTCCTTACAAAACTTCTGGCAACCCTACAAGCGATGTCAATTGATTACAACTGTCTTTCAAATATATCATAAATTTCTTCCAGTCTTTCAGGAAAGTCTGGTCTTGCTGGTTCCGAATTTTCCCAGTAATTTTGCCAACTCAGCATAGTCCATCAGTTTCATCTGCCACTCTTCTTTTGTTGGTACTTCTTCCTGCTTCCATCGCGGGGCTAATAGTATTCTTGCTGCAGTTGTCGCATATAAAAACAATTTTTTATCATGCTTGTGAATCTCTGTACCTACTATACCAAGTAAAAGGGCTTCTGGTTTTTTTTACAAATGTATATTTCAACATTTTTTTAAATCTCATTATAAATCATTTCCCATAAGTCTTTTACTTTCTTACATTCCCACCACATATGGTAAAAAGTACCTTCGAAGATGGCTATTCTCACTCTTCTCTTCTCCAGGCAAAATAGACCCAACTCCCTAAACTGTTCCTCGTAAAGTTTAGTTTCCAGACCTTTTATCATCTTGGTCACCCTCCTCTGCTAGATATAATGCTAGACTTTATCAGTATTAATCAGGAGAGAGCCTTGTGTGTTATCCCCACTTTGTAGCCATGGAACATGAGGCGGGCAGGCAGAGAGGGGTGGTTAGGGAGACAAGCAATTTGTTGTCCACACTACCGGTACTTTTCTTCCCCAAACAAGGATCTCTTTGGAAACATTTTGGCAGAAAAACAGAGGGCCTATTGCACACACCACTTTCTGCTGCACATAGGATTTTCGCACTGACGTACTGGTAGTTAGCTTGGGTTATAAAACTCACTCCTATAACTTCATCAGTCCAGGAGCTGACTGTCCTTATGACGACACTGCCCTGACCCCACAGACCAAGTGAGCCATCTGAAGAGGCAATCGAGTAAACAGGAAAAGCACACTGGGACAACGGGCTTATTGTAATTAATCAAATTCAAGAGCTTTTGGTTTGGATGAGTAACTTAGTTTTTTTCAGGATTAGTCTGCCACAAGAAAAACCGATACCTTGAGTTTTGTGGCTTCATTAAAGACCAGCTGATTTGTTGCGGCATCAGCTGCTACCGGTATGCACTAGAAATCCACAAATCTTCTGCTCCACAAAATCTGTAAAGATGCCTCTAGCTGATTCTTTTAATCTTTATTTTTGTAGCACAGACATTGCATTGATCAAATCAATCTTAGAGCAGCAAGTAAAGGTCAGGGCTGCTTTAGAATAAGGAGTTCCTGTTTATGTTTAATTTTTTTGTTTTCTTAACGTTTTGGAAAAATAAAACTTAAGTGGGGGGAGTGTTCCTCCTTTTTTCCTGGAATTCCTTGGTGGGACTTGCCTACGGTGAGGGTTGCATGGCATCATTGTGCAACCAACTTTCACTAGTGGGGAAAAGGGAGCAGGGGGTGGAGGCGGAAACAGTGGCCTGGGGAGAGTCAAAGGAGGGTGGGCATTTCCCTGGGTATATGTCAGGACTTTCTTAGATTGGAAGCTATCCAAACCCAATTTCTTAGAGCCATCCTCAGGATCCCCCCTTCTGTAGCAGGGGCGGTCATGAGACTAGAGGTGGGTTGGCAGTCTTTTCGGTACGTGGCCTTGAAGACAAAACTCTGGCTATGGCTCAAGTTATGTTTTAACCCGGTGGGCTTGGCCCCCCGATATTGAGGGATGATGTTCAATCATTGTGGGAAAAGGAGATTATAAATGAAGTGCAAACCTGCGGATTGTCGCATCTCTTCCTGGAGTCTATGACATTTAGCCAAGCTAAAGTTGTGATCTCTCAAAGACTGAGGGATATTGCTAGGCAAGAGGACATTGCTCTTGTGAAACCTGGGATGTATTTGCAGGAACAGATATCTCAGATTTCACCAGCCCCTTATCTGGCGGAAATCCACTATGTGGAATACCGTAGGCTCCTTACAGCCGCTAGGTTAAACGTTCTGGAATCGGCGGTTTTGTGGGGAAGGTTCAGGGGAGTCCCATACGCCCAGAGACTTTGCCCCTGTGCTCTGGGAGTGGTTGAGTCAACTGAACATATTCTTTTGATCTGCCCATTCTATGCAGATCTTAGACAAAAACTTATAGCTCCACTCCTATGCCAACATAGCCCAGTAGACAGAGAAAGATTGGTTTTGTATTTGCTGAACAAGTTCACTGGAACAACAACCTTCTCGGTGGCCAAATTTCTTTTTTTGGCCTTTAAGCGTCGTAAGGCTAAAACTGACTGTATTGACACGGGTCTAAATGTATAACATACTTCTCGCTGTTTCTAAGTATCACACTTTTCTAGATGTTTAGATGTTTTAACTTTTGTATGGTTAATATGTGCTTTCTGACTGACGGTCGAATAAATTTTATTGATTGAGTCAAAGGAGGCCATTGCAGCAGAGTCAGTAATGTGGGAGAACTGAAGGAGATTCATGTAGTGGGTGGACGGACGGTCAAGTAGTCGGTCAAGTAGATTGTCAAGTATCAAGTAGTTGGTCAAGAAGCATATACCAGCAATAAGACACCCACCTGGAGGTACCCATAGAAAAGCTTCCCAAAGAGACAACCTTGGACTTGCTTGGTGTCGAGATCATGAGGCAGGTATCCTTTTTATTGTGTAGTCAGGAATGACTGAATTTATTGCAGTCGGAGACCAGCTTATAAAAACACATTTGGGGGAACAATCCCCGAGGACAAAACATACATATAAAACATTGTACAGTGGTAAAATTAATTTTAAAAACGCAATAAGCATATAGATAATAATAATAATAATAATAATAATAATAATAATAATAATAATAATAATAATTAATTTTTATTTATACCCCGCCCTCCCCGACAACGCCGGGCTCAGGGCGGCTCACATCACTAAAATCACAATAAAAACATCAAGCATAAAAGAAAAACAATTAATTAACTGTACAGATTAAAAGATTAAAAATTAAAAACCATCTTAACGCAGCAGCCCATGAATATGAAAGAATAGGAGAGAGTCTTATTTACAGTATTATATTATAGTACGAGGGTTAGGTTGGGTCGAACTAACAAAAAGCTAGGTGGAACAGCTCCGTCTTGCAGGCCCTGCGGAAGGCTATCAGATCCCGCAGGGCCCTAGTCTCTTGAGACAGTGCGTTCCACCAGATTGGGGCCAAGACTGAGAAAGCTCTGGCCCTGGTTGAGACCAACCTAGCCACCTTATGGGTTGGAACCTCCAGCGTATTATTATTCGTGGACCTTAAGGTCCTCCGCGGGGCATACCAGGAGAGGCGGTCCCATAGGTACGAGGGTCCTAAGCCGCGTAGGGCTTTAAAGGTCAAAACCAGCACCTTAAACCTGATCCTGTACTCCACCGGGAGCCAGTGAAGCTGATAAAGTACTGGATGAATATGATCCCGCGGCAACGACCCCGTAAGGAGCCTCGCCGCGGCATTCTGCACCCGTTGGAGTTTCAGGGTCAGTTTTAAGGGCAGCCCTGCGTAGAGCGAGTTACAATAGTCTAGTCTGGAGGTGACCATCGCATGGATCACTGTGGCCAGATCAGGGCGAGAAAGGTAAGGGACCAACTGCTTAATGCGGCGGAGATGGAAAAATGCCGCCTTTACTGTGGCTGCAACCTGCGCCTCCATAGAAAGGGAGGCGTCGAGGGTTACACCCAAACTCCTGACAGAGGGCGCTGGCACTAATTGAGCCCCCGCAAGAGATGGGAGTTGGCCCCCCAACCCCATATCGTCCCGGCCCAGCCAGAGGACCTCTGTCTTCGAAGGGTTTAACTTCAACCGGCTCCCACGCATCCATCCAGCCACAGCCTCCAAGCATCTAGTCAGTGTGTCTGGGGCCGAGTCAGGACGGCCGTCCATCAACAGATAGAGCTGGGTGTCATCAGCATATTGATGGCAGCCCAGCCCAAAGCTCCGGACAATCTGGGCGAGGGGGCGCATAAAGATGTTAAAAAGCATCGGGGAGAGGATTGCGCCCTGCGGGACTCCACACACCAAGGATACTTTAAAACTTTGAGATAAGCTACCGCAGAGAACTGACCCTGGGTCACTCGCGGAACCAGGTTTAGGGATTTTCTAACAAACTAGTTTGGATCAGGGGAAGGTCTATGCCTGCAGATCTGAACACAGAATCTGGCGACCATCCGGGTCGTCTTCTGATCTTTGCCTAACAGGAGCAGTTTGTATTTTTGCTTTTCCGGGAGGTCAGCTAACCTCAGCAGCATGGAATCAATGGTCTCACTACGTGCCTTCATAGAAGGGACATCTAAAAAACAAGTGCTCTGGGCTTCCTATTTCCCCCAATGAACAGGCGTAGAGTCCTTGAGCCTATGGGACTTTTTTGTAGGATCCTTCCAGGACCGGCAAGGGCAGAGCTGAGCTTCTGGCGTGCAGTCAGGATGCTTCCTGCTCTTAATGGTATTGGGGTGCTCACATGCACACCTGTATTCAAGCTGGCTTTTGCCCACAAAACATTTGGGATGGTCACACATTGTGCACATAGCAATCCTCACTTCAGGTACCATTGGGAGAAAGAAGGGGCTGCATCTCAGCGTACAGCCAGCCTTCTCGGAGGTGGCAGCACATTTGTAAAATTCCCTCCTTTGTAAAGCCCACCCAGCTCAGCCACTTGCAAGCTCCCAGAGAATTGCAAAAACATCATTGCATTACGTGCTCAGAAAGCGAAATGAGCAGCATAACACGGGGCTTTGAACAGCCTAATTCCGTTCTGCTTTATGGACTGGCATTGTGGTTACTGTGCCAGTTTAGCTTTCCTGGGCCTGTCATGTTGGGAGAAAGGCATAAAAGTGATTGAGTGAAAAAACAAGCAATGGGATGGGTAGAAGCACACAGCTCTTGAAACTGCTCAAAGATTTGATCGACTGAGACAGCAAAGCGAGAAGTTCCTGTGACATCTGAACATGTATTTCCCCTCAGAGACCAAAAGTATTCTGGGCTCAGTGCTGTCCTGGTTTCTGACATCTTCGGTGGAGCTGTGAGGGGTCCCATGGTGCCAAAGGGCACGTTCCATATGCCACAGCTATTGACTGGGGGGCAGTCGCAATTTCCTGGTCTCTGGTCATTCACTGTCTGTTTTACTCTGATGCTTGCCATTTGTGGATACCTTCCTAAAATGTTGTGAATGGAAACTGCAAGACTTCTTGCCATCTTCTAGCATTTAGCTTCCTCCTGGGGAGTCTCAGATCTCTGACGGAAAAAGGGATGCCTCTTGTCTCCGATGCACATAATGACATGTCCTCCCTGTCCACATGCAGAGACCCAAGTCACTCAAAGGCTGACAATTTACACCATGGGTAGGCAAACTAAGGCCCGGGGGCCGAATCCGGCCCAATTGCCTTCTAAAACCGGCCCACGGACGGTCTGGGAATCAGCGTGTTTTTACATGAATAGAATGTGCCCTTTTATTTAAAATGCAGCTCTGGATTATTTGTGGGGCATAGGAATTCGTTCATTTTTTTCCTTCAAAATATAGTCTGGCCCCCCACAAGGTCTGAGGGACAGTGGACCGGCCCCCTGCTGAAAAAGTTTGCTGACCCCTGATTTACACCATGCAGCTGTATTACTGATAAACATAATTGTCTGCAAAATGTTATCAAGTATATTTTTAATGGAAAAGATTTTTTTTTAAAAAAAAAAAAACAGGAATGAAGGGTATTGCAAACAGCTACAGAAGGCAGAGTAGAGCCTTCTGCAATGTGTAATACAGGGGGAGGGGGGAGGTGTTCAGACAGGAACCCCTGATATCAAATATAGGTTATTATGAGGATTGCCCTAATTTCTTTTGTAATATGTTGGAAGAAATGCTGCCTTGTCACTTAAGTCCATTTCATTATATAAATCCAGTCTTCCCGCTGGGTGCTTTGTAGGGCATTACTGCTTCAGGACTTATGCCTTAACAGAACAGTCCTGTGCCAGTTGGCGGAGAAGTTAATCCCACTTAGTTCAAATAGAGTTTCTCCCAGGTGTCATGGAGGAGATTAAGGCTACTGATGGCTACTAGGCATGATGGCTATGCTCTGTCCCCTCCTTCAAACCTCCTCTCCCCTCACCTGTCACCTGGGGACAGCCATTCCATTAGGCGGCCTCAGTGGAAGAGATAGAGGAATCCGCAGAATTCATTGCTAGAGGCCCACCTCCACCAGACATCTCACGGCCCTGAACTGTGCCCCCTAGCCATTATAGGAACAACAGTTCAGAAATCAGTGAATGAGTTTTGATTTTGATCTTCGTCTTCCCTCCCTGTCTCTTTTCCCTTGTGTGTCATGTTTAGGTCATGAGCCACGAATAAAGCTATTCTGAGCACTGGCTAAAACCAAAGCTTGAAGGGACAAGCTGCCTCTTGAGCCTCCATTTGACAGTCAAGTTTGGTTAAAAGCCACAAAATGTGATGTGATAAGTCCTGCCAAGCCCAGGAAGCGATGTGATAGAGCAGGACCGTCACAACCTATTGGGTGTGTAGCGTTGGGGCAGGGAGGAAGCTGTAGCAGTCAACAACAAAAACATTACAGCAAGCAGAAGAGGCTTCTCAAATTCCACAAAGTCATACTTTCTCCTGATTCCTAAGCTTACCCTACTTTCCCAGCCTCTGCTGCCTGAGTTTACCACCACATTTTTAATGCAATCCCATGAACGGAAGTCTAGTGTCCAGATCAAGGGAAGGAATAGTACAGCTCTATTCTGCCTTGGTCAGACCACACCTGGAATACTGTGTCCAATCCTAGGCACCACAATTGAAGAGGGATATTGGCTAGCTGGAAAGTGTGCACTGTGCAGAGGAGGGCGACTGAGATGCTAAGGGGTCTCAGTTGAGAGAGTTGGGGAGATTTAGCCTGAAGAAGAGGAGATTGAGAGGGGATATGAGAGCCATCTTCAAATATCTGAAGGGCTGTCACAAAAAGGATGGAGCAAGCTTGCTTTCTGCTGCTCCAATAGATTCAAAAGACAAGAGATGAGAGTCCAGCTAAAGATTAGGATGAACTTTACAATGGTAAGAGCTGTTTGAGAAGTGGAGTAGACTTCCTGGGAAGGTAGTGGACTCTCCTTCATGGGAGGTTTTTAAACATAAGTTGAATGCCACCTGTCAGGGCTTCATCAGCTGTGTTACTGGCATTGTAGGGGGTTGGTTTAGATGACTCTCAGGGTCCCTCCCAACTCTACAATTTCATGAAACAGTTCTGTGGCACTGTGCAGCCTTTTGCCTAGCTTGAAGATCTTTGGGTCACCATGAAAGAACATTAACAAACCCAAGTGCTCCCCTCCCCTTTTCCCTCCTCCTGTCTTCCCTACAGATCTGGATCAGACCTCATTCACTGCAGCACTGGGTTTCATTCAAGAACAGTTGTTGATTGCACTCAGTTCCCAGCCTTCGCACCATCTTGCAAGGGTTTTTGCACACACCCCTTCCCCTGGTTTGGCACCCCAGAGGCAAGGCAGTAGGTTTGGAGGGTCTAGAATCTCTTTGTCCTTGTTCCCAGCAGAACTGTTGGTACCACAGGAAAGAAAACGGGAGGCATTGCTGCAGCAAAGCAAGGCCAAGTTGCCGGACTCCTCAGGCAGTGCCCAATGGGCCCACTACCTCTTTACGGCTGTGGGAGAGCCAGGCTGGCTTGAGATCCACAGCCACAATGGGGTTGTTTAAAGGATGCACCATCAGGCAAACTCTCAGCCATCCTGCAAGTGCAGAGCAGACCTGGCCCTTTCAGTGCTGAGTCGTAGCCACCCAGCCACAGACCACCAGATGGTCAAGGAAAAGTCAAGGGGCATCTTCTTTCTTCACATTCTGCTTTTGGCTGTCCGCTGATGGGAAGAATGTGTTGGGCTAGATAGAGCAGCCTTCCCCAATCTGGTGCTCTCCAGATGATTTGAACTGCTACTCCCATCAGCCCAATGGTTGTGCTGGCTTACAAGAAAGGAAATTCCAACTACCGTAAACATTAGAAAGAACTTTCTAACAATAAGAGCTGTTCAGCAGTAGAACGGACTCCCTCGGGAGGTTGTGGACTCTCCTTCCTTGGAGGCTTTTTCAGCAGAGGTTGGATGGCCAGCTGTCATGGATGCTTCAGCTGAGATTCCTGCATTGCAGGGGGTTGGACTAGATGACCCCTGGGTCCCTTCCAATTCTACAATTCTACAATTCTCAGTTGGGGAAGGCTGGGCTAGACTGACCTTTGGATCTGATCCAGCATTGTCATGATTACATGCACATGTTGTTCTTTGCAAACCTGTGACTGTCTTCATAAAAAGGTAAGATCCTGATTTAGTTACACTTGCACACCTGCATGCCTTATTGCAAACAAGGCTGACATTCATGCAGGTCTGAACCTTCTGCCCCCCCTACCCCCCAAAAGAAACTTCTGGAAATTCACCACTCCTTTTGCCTTTGGTGTCTCAAAGAGCAGGGCAAGCAAGCAGCTAAATCTACCTGAATTTTCTAATAGCCTGGATGTTACCATTTTGTGCGCAGGCAGTTTTGAGCTTTCCCTTGGTAGCATGTAGAAATTTCAACTTGCATGTGTGCATGCAATAAATCAGTACCAAGAAATATTAGAACATGTGCACACATGCAGACAAGGAGCAAGAGTCTACATCCATCTCTGTCTCTCTCCAGTATTGTTAGTCTACCAAATGTTTTTCCTCAGACAGTCCTAGAAGACGTTATTTCATTTGATGCTCTCAGAATCGTCTGGAGAAAGGGAGAGGGAGGAAGAGGACTCTGTGGCTTGAAATCAAACAAGAAGAGACAGGAATGGCGTTCCAACAAGTCATCTCTTCCTATCCTCCAGGTTCTCGTGTCCGCATTTCTGCAAAACAAAAATCCAGGCTGTCTACAAAAATAGCAGCAAGTCTCTGAGTTGCTCGATGGCAAATGTAGGGTCATATGACTAATCAGTCGCTACAAGCACAAAAGCAAAGTCTCCGCAGCCAGATGCTTTTGCTGAAATAGATGTGAACCTGTAGCTCTGTGGAGGTGCTGGCAGCGCTCATCTCTTGCTATGGCAAACAAGAGCAAACCTGAATGTGTATTAATCAAGATGAATTATCACTAAACAGAATCAGCCTATGACTACCCCACCATGCCTCCCATCTTCAGTGCTTCACCTTCAAGACGTACTTTCCCCTCCAAGCCATTCTGCTGCTGAAGGGAAAGCTATTCACCCTGACACAAGATGCTGACCAGACACTGACTCATCCGCATGAATCAGCCAACTGCTTTCCTCGCCAGCTTTCCACGCCTAGAAGCAGTTTTTGCTCAATGAATTGTACAGTCCTTTGGCCAATAAAGCAGGAGCATCTGGGAACAGGCCCCGAGATCAGATAACAGAGAAAGCATGTGGCATTTGCAAGAGGAAAAATAGGACTGCATGATGCAGCAAGGTGGGGATCGACGTCACGTCTGCCTATCCAAGTCATAGACTGGAGTAGCAGAAGAGGGAGCAGAAACACTGAATGTGCTTAATTCAATAAGGAAACGCCTGTAAAGGTCCAGATGAGGTAAGTCAGCAATCACATTTTGTCACCTGAGGTGAACCACAAAATGGCACACACACACCCCACTCGGGAACAAGGGATGAGTGAAGATCTACATTGGGAACAAGGGGTGGGGGATCAAACCAACCTTATCCAATGGTTGAAGTGATTGTGTTGGATGATTGCTCCGTTGACTCGCCAACCCTCTCCTTTTAATGGGCCTTGTTTCCCTCTGGGAAAAGCGAATTCTGTGTTCGGGATTGTTAGGAGAAAGATGGAAAAAATGAAACTGCCTATCTCAAGGTGCTTTTAAGGTGCTTTTAAGCAAAACATGCTGGGGAAATTACTGTGATTGCTTCTGGCTGCCACACCTCAAAAACGATATTGTACAAGTTTCAGAAAAGGGCAACCCAAATGATCAAGGGGCTGGAGCGACTCCCCTATGGGGGAAAATTACAGCGTTCAGGGCTGTTTAGTTGAGAGAGAAAAGGCGAGTAAGAGGAGACCTGACAGAAGTGTATAAAATTGTGCATAATGTGAGTAAAAGTTATTCTCCCTCTTGCCTAACACTGGAACTCATGGACATCCAATGAAGCTGAATACTGGACATACTGGCCTGGACCTTTACATTAGGAAATAAGCAATAAAATGTTTACAGTTATTATTATTCAGCCTGTTGCGCTTTGTGTATTGTGATAACTGTATTTGCGTAGCAAGGTATTGAATTTGTTTTAGTTACAGGTAGGTAGCCGTGTTGGTCTGCCATAGTCAAAACAAAATAAAAAATAAAAAAATTCCTTCCAGTAGCACCTTAGAGACCAACTAAGTTTGTTTTTGGTATGAGCTTTCGTGTGCATGCACACTTCTTCAGATACACTGAAACAGAAGTCACCAGACCCTTATATATAGTGAGAGGGTGGGAGGGGTATTACTCAGAAGGGTGGTGGGAATGGGTGATAAGGCTGATGGCTGTGGTAAACCTGTTGACGACTGTTAATGACTGCAATTAGTCTTACAGGAAAAAGCAAGGGGTGAGAATGTTAAAAATAGCTTTGTCATGTATAATGAGATAAGAATCCAATGTCTTTGTTCAGACCAGGTCTCTCCATGGTTTTAAGTTTGGTAATGAGTTGCAATTCAGCACACAATCTTTCCCAGATCTACCAACTACAAAGTTGGATTTTTTGCCCCAATGTGCATTATCACTTTACATTTGTTTGCACTGAATTGCATGTGTCATTTTACTGCCTGGGAAGGGAATGGCAATTGACTGTGTTTGGTAGTGCTCAGATGTGCTTGTTCCAGCATGCCCTGGAGGCCAACCCTTTCAACTATGCATGCATAGTTTCCCACCCTGCAGGGCTCATAAAAGCAAATGAACAACACTCTGATGAAACATTTGCCTCTACAGGAATGATCCTTTACAGGAATTCCTTTAGGCATATATGTGATAAATGTTACGGTAAGTCAAAATTGGTCATCCACAGAGTTAGGGTTTTTCTTATTGCTCATGGTATCATTCCAGAAACTTCACACTGGTGAAGAATTCTGACAAGTTTTCTTTTTAAGATGCTGTCCAGGTTTGTCATCTCTTTTCTCCCAAGAAGCAGGAGTCTTTTAATTTCGTGACTGCTGTCACCATCTGCAGTGATCATAGAGCCCAAGAAAGTGAAATCTCTCACTGCCTCCATTTCTTCCCCTTCTACTTGCCAGGAGGTGATGGGACCAGTGGCCATGATCTTAGTTTTTTTGATGTTGAGCTTCAGACCATATTTTGTGCTCTCCTCTTTCACCCTCATTAAGAGGTTCTTTAATTTAATTTAAAGAGGTTGTATGTATGTGTAAATAAACCATACATCATAAAGACACCACCGTCTCCGCTGTGCCTCATTTCCTAAATAAATAAATAAATAAATAAATAAATAAATAAAGACCTTGGTATGTGTGTAGTACCCCTGGAATGTTGCACTGCTCAGAGATTGGGATGGCATGTAACAATATTCTTCCCCACCACCCCTGCATGGATCTCCCTTACTTTCTGCTGTCGTCTCCTACGCCAATGTTTAGATTGTCAGTTCCTCGGGGCCGGGATTGTACATTGTGCAACACACGAGGAATGCTGATGTGAACACAGGAAGCTGTTATCACCTACAAAATCTTTCCCAGATCTACCTAGAAATGTCAGGGGCTGCACTTTCTGCATGCAAAGCAGGGGTTCTATTATAGAGCTAGACTTTTTCTCTGTGGCAGCATCTCCAAAAAGGGTTCTGTGGTTCTAGACTCACAGGTGTTGGCTGTCCGCAGGGAATCCAGTGTCTCAAACCCCATAAAAGTCAAGCCCTAAAGTGAAGTTTGCTAGTTTCTGATAAAGGCTCTGGAAAGCAGGTCAAGTGGTCAGGGTAAGGGATTTCTTCAGAACAGCCTGTCCCTCCTCTGTGGCCTCGATTCCTCCATTTCCCCTTGCAATGTTATCGACAAAAGTCAAGAACCCTTCATATTGCCTAGAAGATGACATTAAATCAAGGTAGAATATTGTATGTTCTTTATTTATATTAATTACATATTCTGCAAGCACAAATTAAAATCTCATTGCATACATCCTCATTTGCATTCTAAAAGCTGTGTAAACCTAGCGTGGAATCCAGACTTAAGCAGAGGTTTAGACAAAACAAAAGGAACTCTTATTATGCAGACTGGGATTTTTCTATGTATACAAGTTCAGGAACACTGCATAGCATTTAGACCAGCCTCCTCTAAAGATGGTGTCCTCCAGGTACTTTGCCCTACAGCTCTCATCAACCTTGCATGAACTGGCTGGGGCTGATGGAAATTGTAGTCCAAAACGTCCAGAGGGCACCAGGTTGAGGAAGGATGATTTAGACAGTGGACAGAATGGACAACTACAGCATCTTTGAATAGTTGTGTCCCACTTGACAACAGTTTTTGAATTCTGCTGGGGGGGGGGAAGAGATGTAATAGGAAACCTTTTGGCATGGTACCTGGGAAAGAGACTTTAGCAGGGGTTGGAGCTGATCTAATCTGGGTCAGCCAGACAGAGGTGCGTCAACTTTGGTGTACTTTGGATCACCCACAAAAGTGAGAGACTTTGTCGGACATGGCTTACAAAAGTGTGTGCATGTGTTATTTTTTAATGCTTTCTTATACGGTTTATTTTTTGCTCTTGAACTCATTGTTTGAGAGGAAACAGAGTGTGTATGCCATGGAGAACATGCTTCCCCCCCCCCAGCCCGAGATTTTATCTTCTGGGTTTTCAGTCTTTTCTCTATTTTTATGTATCACTTAGTTTTATGTTGAACCAGCCCTGAGCCAGTTCCCAGGAGTGAATGGAATTATCTTGCAGCCTGAGTCACGACAGCGACACACCAATTCCAGATTTGTGCTCTCGGGATTCTATAACAGTTTTCACAAAAGAGTTTAGCAAATTATCAGCGAGGACTAGTAACTGGGCTTCTTGGTAAATGTCATGTTCTAAGTTGGTGTTAAAAGCCACCCTCTATTTTCCTTAAATTTCGACCGACCCCTCAAAAGGTCAAATTGCTAGACTGCCTGCCTGAACAGATTTCTTGGTCACACAATCATTAGCCACTAGTTCCAGTTCTCGCTTTGCAGATGTTCAGCTCTAGATAAAAAGTCAACTCAGAAGAAATACCAACAGACTTTAAAAAACCCCAAACAAAAACACCTGAGTTTCTTCCTCCCCCTTAAGCTCACGTGCTTCCAGATGGTGCTGGGGCTAAGAGGCACAGCTGCATTTGCTGCTCAGAAATAACTTCCCATCTCAAAGAAGACATGTTTCCCGACAGCTGCTCACATGATTTGCTTTGCATGATGTGGCAACATTCTCCGCGAAATCAAAGGGAAATCCTGCAGAAACCCCCATTTTCCTTTTGTGGTTTTTGTTTTTTTTGCAAAAGTTGCAAAACCTTCTCTTGCTAAGAAAAAGCTGTGTTCTGCCATCTTCTAGTCATCAAAATCAGGAATGTCGTCATAGGAATAGCCCCTGTAGCCTTTGGAAGCAAAATACGCAATACGCAAATGATAGAAGCCAGGAAGGAACACCAGGATTCCGATGATCAGGACAGGGATCGCTCGATCGGTTCCCTGGAAAACAAAAGAGAATAAGGGTTTTTTCACACCTTGGCCTGGAATAGCTAGCCTTCTCTATACCAGGCAACATGCAGCTGGATGTGCAGACTGAGGTGAGGAGATGTGTAAGTTCTGCTTCCAATTGCCCACATTCAAAGTTGCAGCCATCATCTGACAAAATATTGCACAGCAAAACCAGCACTAAGACTGTGAAAGCCAGAAGGGGCAGAAGGCCACCCGGTCCAAACTGGGACCATTCACACCAACCCCCTTTCTTGCTTCCTTCCACATCACCCCAACCACAATGTACTTAAGTGGGTACAGGTACAGTACATAAAACATTGCAAGGGGTTGGACTAGATGACCCTTGGGGTCACTTCCAACTCTACAGTTCTATGATCCTGTATGTTTCCAACAACACACACATATTAGAAAGGGACACAAACTTTCCCCAAGGTCACTACCAAATCAAATTTTGGGGTGAGGGTATTCCAGTATGTAGAGATCAGTTAAAGACTCTGAATAGAAGACAAAAGCCACTCACTCCAATATCCCCAAAGAAAAAATGACTTATTGTCTGGAAATCCATGCCACTAAGTAGCCCAGCTTTTGATCCCGATGTCATAAGAGAAATGCAAGGGGGATAACCCCCAAGATCAGCCAATGACATTCTAAAGGAGGGTTGGGGAGCTTCAGTGTGTGGGTCAATGCTATGGCACCTATGTACTGTTTTCTGGCTTCCAACTGAGGCATCTGGTTTGCCACTGTGAGAACAAAGTGCTGGACCACTTGCAGGAAAGAGGACTCTCCTGATGCCCGGCCTCATGTGCTCAAGTGCCTGAAGCAGAGTGCTGCATTCCTTCCTCCATGAGGAAATGTGGATGGTGCAATGTCTCCACATGTGGAATGTGCCCATCCTTGGCTCTGGGCTTTCAAAAGTGTGAGAAAAGGAAGCAAAACTCACTCGGATTCCCCCTCTGCTGCACCTTAGTTCATAACATCCAAACTGCTGTCAGGCCCATAGAACAGCCTGAAGGAACATAACACACACCAACTTCTAAAAATTAGCAAGTTAACAACTTGACACCTGTTTAACTACAAAATCACCTTCCCCCTTTATGTGCCCACTGGGCTGCGTCGATCAGTGGAACTGGCATTGCTACATGTGCCATATAATGCCTTTCTTGCATTTGTAAGAATTCAATCTTTTAGTGTGGCAGTACCTACACTCTGGAACTCCCTGCCTATTGACATCAGGCAACCGCCTTCGCTGTACTCTGTTCAGTGCCTGCTAAGAACATTCCTGTTTAGGCAAGCCTAGCCAGGTGTTTAGACATTTACGCAATGTGCTGTTACTTTAAATTATTGTTGTTAATTTTTCCTATTGATAATTTTATCGTTTTATCTTTTCTGTAAACTGTTGTGAGGTTTTTTTGCTTTTTACAATCAAGCGATGCACAAATTCTATGAAATAAATACATAAGTCTAGTTTTATCTGGTCCCAGGATGGGAGACCTCTTGGTGGGTGGGGGAGCCACTATTTGCAAGAGCTGTAACAGGTCACTAACTATAACTTCTTCAATGCACACATAGAGACCCTACTGGTCAAAACTGAGACAAAATGGCAACCCCTCAGTTACCATGCCCCCAAAGTCCCTTCCAAATCCTGCATCCAAAACAAATGACTCCTGTGTACAGGGCAGCTCTGCAAAAATGCAATTTTGATGTCTTGTATCTCAGTTAGTTTATGAGTGTTCCAAGGCCAGGTCAGCCCTGACAGAAGAGCTGAGCCACTTACTCCTTTGCTGATGTATCCTGCCAGGAGCAGAGCCCCGATGATAATGAGAAGGGTGCCAATCAGGAACAGCACAGTGGCCAGAGCAATGGCTTTGTAGGGAATCTTGGGGGGGCTCCTCTTGAACTAAAGGAGGAAGAAGAGACAGGTCAGTATCAAAAGCATCACTGGCCACTTTCAACCCGGTTACGAAAGCATCACAGTTCTGAAGGCACTTCCATGGAACCGCTAGAGCCGCCAGCATGGATGGCTTTGGCAGGAGGAGTAGACAAACGTGTAGAAGTCAGGCTGATCAGCGGGAGATGAGAGGAACCTCAAGGATCTGAAGACAAAGTTAGTCCATCAGCATCAAACGCCACGGAGAGTTTCAGAACAGTGGGCTAGACAGACTCTGGGCCAGATCCAACAAGGTCACTGAGGGGGGCAATTACAGTCATCGTCCCCCCAAAAATGCTACGTGCATTAGCTGCAGGTAAACAATGGGGAGGCTGAAGAGGAAGGGAATCTTTCCTGAGGATACAAGTTGGAACCCAACTCCTTCAGATAAATGTTGAATAGTACTCCAGAGCCAGTGATGTAACCAGGCAATGGAGCCATTGGTATGGGTGGGTGGCTTTCAGGCCTCATCTAAGCAGCCCAAATCAACTCTCTTTTTAACACTGGAACAGCCCAGCAAAAACAAACAAAAACTCCTTGCATGGGAAAGGGAGCAACTTCTTCCACTGGTAGAAGGAGTACACTCAGATTCGATTATCCTGGAATGCTCCCAACACAGGTTGCTGCCCACCCAGGAGGGTTCTGCTGTACTGGCTTCAAGTGTCACTGCCAATGGGGTGGTGATGGTAGAAGAACAGGTAAAGAGCATAAGCTAAGGACACAGGCAACTGCCAGGTCTCCAAGGAAAAGCCTCCTAGGGAGCAAATGTTACTGAAAACTCCTCTGCATGAAACCTGGGATAAATGCTGCCAGCCTGGGTTGGACAGCCCAGCGGCCTGCCTTCAGTACAAAGCTACTTTGTACGTTCAGCCAATATAACAGGCAATTCCAGATCTGCCTTAATGCTACCACCAGCCAGTGTGACAATGCTGCCTCCAAGTGGCCCACTTTTAATGCATCTTCACAAACACACAAAACAGAGGAAGAGCGAAAACCCCAACCAACCCTGGAACAGAAACGAAATGTTCTGGGTGTGTTTGCCGCCCTCTCACCCCAAAACCCAACTTCCACTCTGATGGTAATATCTCCATTTGGGACTGGCTTGCTTTTTCATCCCTTTTCTGAAATTATCACCTGCAAATATCAGCTCCCCATTTAGACCTGAATCTCCTCCTCTGGTCTTGGCAAACCAGGATGCTTGAGGGAGGAAGTTGCCCATCTATAGTAAATGCAGAGTAAAAGCTTCCTCCTGTGGAGCCGGAAGGAAGGAAGGACTTTGCCCATCTCAAGTGACTCTTAAGGAACAGCATAAACAGTTGTGCATTTGCACCAGTGCCCACAAATCTTGGCTTGGCTTGCAATGGTGGAGTCATCTACCCCTCTACTCTCCTGAGCCTCCTAGCCTGTGCAGAGGAATCAGGAGAGGTGGGTGGGCTGCAGGGTGGATAAAAATCAACGATTAAAAAAAAAAAAAAATCAGATTTTTTTGATTTAAATCGGATTTTTAAAATAAAATGCTTTTGGAGGAAAAATCTTTCTAAATATAGTCTTCTATTTAAGTTACATTGTAGTCCAAAGGCTATTCATCAGGAAATAAGGATTTGTTTTAAGTTTATCAAGTGTGCTAAAAAACTCAGTCTAAGTTTTTTTTAAAAAATGTTTAACCACATCAGTTAACAAACATGGATACATATGCTATCATGTTTGTTTAAATGGTTATTAAGGAAATGATTATTTTTCTCCTTCCAATAAAGTACAGCAGAAAAGTTGTCCAAATATAAACAGTTAATTTATTAAACCTCACCATAATTTCATAATTATCTGTCTATGTATTTCTAGTAGTATAACCAAATCAGTAATTTTTGATATAACTGTAAAAACTACTCTGAAAATTTATTATTCAAAAAATGAAACCTTCATATGGTTGTAAATATTAAGATTATACCAGCAAGAATGAGTCTTTCTGTAAAAAAAATATTTAAATCAAGTCTTACTGACTAGTGATTTAAATCGTGATTTAAATCAATTTGATTTAAATCAAATCCACCCTGGTGGGCTGTCTCTTTTATGCAGACGTTTTGAGAATAGAAGGTACAGCAGAAGAGGCTCCTGCTAATGCTTACATCCTCGAAGCTGCTGTGGAAATGCAACCCGTTTGGGATGGGAGGAAGAGGCAGGCGTGTCTGAGCTCTCAGCTCCACAGAAGCAAAGCAAAGCAAGGAAATGAGCAAGGAGGCCAGGCTTAAGCATACCATACAGGAATTGCTTGTTTGCGTTCATAGGGGCTTTAACCTTTCAATAGCAACCCCAAGATGTTGACTGGGTTAACACTCAAGTTCCCAAAGTACAAAACCCCTTTGGGTTATACAGAATGCTCCAGTCCCAGTAAATGGCTGCATGTAATAGCAGGAGGATACTGCCACCTTGTAAGGAATATCTGAACGCAAGTGAGGATCACAACACAAGAGGAGGTGGTGCTTCTGAAATGCAAGGTGTTCGTTTTGTCCTGGTTCTCCCCCCCCCCCCATTTTACCTGCAGGTCAATGTAGCCTTCATCTGTGCTCGCAAGCTTGGAATATTTCACTTTGCTGCTGGGGATCGAAGCTGCCAGGTTAGTTCGGGATGGCATCTTTACCAGTAGGAAGCATCAGCACCTACAGCCTGGGAGGGAGAGAGAAAAAGCTCTTAAGGGGACGGGGAGAGAGTAGGAACAGCGGATTTTAAATGCAGGAGAGGAACTGAGACAACAAAGAAAAGGAGCCTATGTTACTAAGGGCTTCTTTACATTTGAGCATTAGTTTAGTTGTTAATCCGTAAGAACAGCGTGCTGGATCAGGCCAATGGCCCACCTAGTCTACCCTCCTGTTCTCACAGTAGCCAACCAGATGCCTGTAGGAAACCCATAAGCAGGATTTGAGCTTAAGCCCTCAAACAGAGAAGTCCCCAGCTGCATTGGCCCACAATTTAAGTCACACAGAGGTTTCAAACGAAAGGAAACCAAAGAAAATTCAGACCATATAGACTTAGACGAAGGTCTGGACTACTTTCAGCCATAGATGGGGGACTCACAAGGTGTAGAAATGCACAGTTGTTTTAAAGCATGCATGGAGAATGCAGGGCAGACAATCCTGTTTAAAAACCAGAGTTGCTCCTGACATAGATATGCCACTAGAAGCCAGAATGGCCCTGGTGGAAAGGCTGAACCAGTTGCCTGGGGAAATGGCCAAGGAGGTTTAGGGGTGAATAAGTCCTAGCCCTCCACCTGCTGTGCTATTTTAACACTGCAAACCGCTTTGACCCTGGACTTTATTAAGCCCTGTAATTTCTTCCTGCTGGGGATCGAAGCCCTGTGGTTTTTATGCCATTAGGAAGTTACATTGTAAGCTACATCCACAGAGGTTGAATCAGCAGCTTTTGTTTTCCGGGGGGGGGGGGGGAAGGCTTCCAATGAGCAAAAACATCCAAGGAGTGAAAACATCTGGCCCAATGCGTTCATCTTGCCAGTACAGCCACAATGTGCTCTCTCTCTCTCTGTGTGTATAGGAGGTTCTTCCTGATATGTCAAACTTGGGTCCCTAGCTGTTGTTGGACGATAACTCCCATCATTCCTAGCTAGCAGGATCAGTGGTCAGGGTGATGGAAATTGTAGTTTGAGAAACACTGTGTTAACAGAACACAAGCTGACACTACCCCCAATCCCTGCAAACAGGAGAATTACGGTACATTTGAATAAACAGGGGAAATACATCAGGTATTCTGCCAGGGCTAGGCTAACATGCTCATCAAGACTATATTGTTTTGTTACTTCTAGCTCACTCTTCCTCTTGATAGCTATCCATGGAAGCTAACAACTGTAGTTAAACATAAGTCATAAAAACAATAATTAAAATGCATCAAAAATTAGCAAGAAAAATAAATCAAGATCTGGAAGGCACAGTGAAGGTGTTTGCTCAAGTACTTTTGCCCCAAGTTGAATGGAGCCTGGCAGCCAGCATTAACTGTAGCATTTCCCTTTCCCACTGCGCAAGAAGACCTCAGCTCTGTTCAAATCCCACTTCAGCCGTAATGATCACTGAGGTAACAAATATTACCTCAAAAGCAGTTTGATCATTCAAAGCAGTCACACACAGTTTCATTTTTTAGTTATTTACACAATAGTCCTATACCTCTAGAGACACAAGAATAATTCTGCTCCAATGTGAGAAGCAGCATTGTCCCCTCTCCTGACCACTCCCTGCCACACACACACAGATTCCATGAGACTCCAGCCATTTCAGACCCAGAGTGAACCTTCTTCTGCAGCAACATCTCAAGTGGTGTCAGGTATCCACCCTGCACTCAGCTAGCTTAAGGAAAGGCTCGAATTTCTCCCTGCTTAAAAAACCCCTCAAAAAAACTACTAAGATGACAGCTTCCTAGAAGGCACTGAAGTGGCTAATTCTCTTTTTATAGGTTCCATTTCTGAAAATCACAATTTATATCAGGGATGCTAACAGCTGCAGAAACATATATTGAAAGGCACTACAGTGGTACCTCTGGTTATGGTACTTAATTCGTTCCGGAGGTCCGTTCTTAACCTGGAGCACCACTTTAGCTAATGGAGCCTTCCTCTGCCGCTATGCCGCCGCTGCCCGATTTCTGTTCTCATCCTGAATCAAAGTTCTTAACCCGAGGTAATATTTCTGGGTTAGCAGAGTCTGTAACCTGAAGCATATGTAACCTGAAGCGTATGTAACCAGAGGTACCACTGTACAGAAATGACATTACTAAATGAAACAAACTAGTATTACTAAGCACTGGAATCTACCGGTAATTCCTCATACATTTATGGAACACAACTGTCCACATTCACTTTAGGAACAATGTATTAAAAGCCATTGTCTCTTGAGAAGGTGACCCCCAACCCACTGCAATATTAATTCGAGATCAGATTTCACACACAGATCCACATAAGAAAAAGATTAAAAGATTTCTTCCAAGGGCAGTGCTTTTATTTTCTCAACAGTCACGTGAGAGAAGGTGGTGACTGACCCCAAACCAACTGACAATTTCCATAGATGAATTTGGGAGGGGGAACCCCATCCTAATACGCTATCCACCACATCTCTCCCCCCCCCCCCTCTCTGGATCAACTTATCCTAGTCATCCATGACACACTAAGGAGTTAACAGAGCTTTGCTTTTGGAGTTAAGCTTTAAGAAAGCTGGAGGGCTTGATCCATTCAGTCCCATTTTGGAGTCAGAAAGGTGTTCCTGGAAAAGTGTGCCCACTTTCAAAATCCCTTTAGAGCACCACACCAGCAGTTTAGCACCCATAAGCACATTGGAAGTACCTCCCAGGGCAGAGGAATGCAGAATCTGCAGGCAGCAGATCCTAGTCTGACCCCAAACCACAACACCATGCTGGCTTCTGCACCTCACCTCTATGTGACTCAAGACAGCAAAATACTGTAGAGGGTGTGATCCAACAAAGGGGAAAGCTTTGCCAGAGCATCTGCTATTGTTCACACTAGGAAGGAGAAGTTCAAAGAGTCATTTGTGGTTGGTGGTGCCAGTGATTCTGGTCCTTCAGCTCCACCCTAGTGCAGTTTAAAAGGCAGCCGCTGTTTTCACTGCTGCTCCAGTGCACAACAACATGGTTATTTCTATTCTGGCCAAGTTAAGAGCATAAGACAAGGGCCCATCTAGTCCAGCATCCTGTTCTCATATGGTCAACCAAATATCTGTGGGAAACACGCAAGCAGGATTCGAGCACAAGAGCACTCTCCCCAGTTGGGAAAAATCTTGCTCCAAAATGTCCCACTTCTAAAACTATATATGCACTGGGGTTCTTTTAAACTTCTTTCTGCAATTATAAGCCAAACACCCAATTTTTGAAAACAGTAACAGAAACCAAGATGCCATTATCATCCAAAGCTACATTGTTTTGTCAATGTCTGAAGACTGCATGGAACTTTAGAAAGAAAAACAGGAGCAAAACACGCTTCCAAACGACGAGTCGAAACAAATGAGAGATGCCTACAATTTAAGCAACACCAGGCAGCAGAAGAGCCCCCACATGGATTCTATTTACAAAAAAGTTCTCACCCTTGTGGAGCTTTATGCTGGTCTTTCCCCTTTTTAAAATCATAATTTATGTTTATTTTGCAAGGTGCCTAGATAATTTTATGTACAAAGGTGACCATAACATCAACAACAGTAAACAAACGCACCAGCAGCCCTTTGGGAGCTACTGCTCAAGTTCCCAATGATGAGATGTTCAGCACCTTAAATTGTTTTAAAACACACTCCTGCAATCTGGTGCCCAGATGCTTTGAATGACATCTAGAGAGGACCAGGGTAGAGTGTCAAACTAGGATCTGTGTAAACTAGGGTTCAAATGCCCACTTGGCCACGAAGCTCTCTGGGTGACGCAGGGCCAGTCACACTCTCTCAGCCTAACCTACCTCGCAGGGTTGTTTTGGGGACAAAATGGAGATGAGGAGAACTATGTAGGTCACCTGGAGCTCCTTAGGGGGAAGGCGGGAGCTAAATGCAGTAAGCAAATGCTTTCTGGTCTTGGACCGTAATAAAGATACTTGAACTTGTAAGCAAATGAATTTTGATTTATTTTAAAGTAGCAAATCAAGGATCCTCCAGAAACCTGGCGCCAGATGCAGAATGCAAACAGGAGCAGACAATGGCCTCTGGGAGAAGAGCAGCTGCTTCCCAAGAAATGAGCAAATCTCCCCCATAGCTGTCAACCTTTACCTTTTCTTGCGAGAAATCCTATTCGGGATAAGGGAATTTCCCGCAAAAAAAGGGAAAAGTTGACAGCTATGAATCCCCCCCCCCAAATAAAATAAATAAAGAAAACCCCCACAGCTTTTTCACCACTAGACAGGCATTTTGCTTTCATCCCGCCAGGGCCTGGGCGGGACCAGGGTTCAAATCACCCACTCGGGCGTGGAGCTTGCTGGGCGACGCCTCGGCCGGACCTACCTCACAGGGTTGTTGTGAGGATTCTACTAGGAAGCCGCCCGCCACCTCGAGTTCCTTGGGGGCAGGGACGGCCCAAGGGCTGCTGCCACCCGAGGCGAACCTCCCGCCCTCCCTACCTGCAGGCCAGCGCCATCTCTCCGCTCCCGGCGGCAGGAAGAGGAGGCAGCGAGACCCGCTTCTGTCACGCCGCTTCTGCTGACTGTCCCCTGCCACCCAGACCGGAAGTTTACGCTCCTCGCGCCAGAGCCGCTTCCGGGTCAAGGCGCCTCCGTCTGATTGGGCGCTGCCGAAGTCGGCCCCGCCCTCGGACGGCAGGCGCTGTGGAGCCGAGGGCCGCCACAAGGGGGCGCTCCACGCCCAGGGATTTGCCTCGCCTGGTTTGCGCTGTTTTTAGGAACGTATTTATGGATAAAACAAAATTAAAAATAAAAAAAATTCCTTCCAGTAGCACCTTAGAGAGCAACTAAGTTTGTTCTTGGTATGCGCTTTCGTGTGCATGCACACTTCTTCAGAAGTTGGATGTTTTTGATACCGTATTGCGCTGTAATGGTGTAACTATTAATTATTATTATTATTAATAATACCCCGCCTATCTGGCTAGGTTTCCCCAGCCACTCTTGAGGGCTCAAAGGTGAAGGGTTGGTAATAAGTAAATGATTCAATTTGTTTTCTTGTTTAAAATTCAGCTGCTGAACCCAGTTCAAAAAACAGGCTCTTCGTTTTTTTCTTTGATAAGTTATGAGCTTGGGGGATCACGGGGATGCGACAAATCCCATGAAATTCTCTTCCAACTCCACAATTCTAGTTTATCAGAAGTCTCTGCAGCTCAGCACACTGCCACATCATATTTTTAAAAGACCAATAATCCCCTACAGGATAGGACCGATTTATGCAGCAGTTAAACTATGAAATTCTGTCCTGCAGAAGGGAGCGATAGCCACCAACTTGAATGGCTTTAAAAGACAAATCCATGGAGAGGGCTAGCAGTCATGATGGCTATGCTCTGCCTCATTTGAGGGAATAGTTTCAGAGTGGTAGTTGCCAGAAGCCGGAGAGGGGCTTGTGTTCAAATCCTGCTTGTGGGTTTCCCGTTAGGACTTCTGCTTGGCCACTGTGAGAACAGGATGCTGGACTAGATGAACCACTGGCCTGATCCAGCAGGCTCTTATGTTCTTCAAGTACAAACGTTATAGCCTGCGTTTCAGGTGTGTCATTTAACTCAGTGAGACTTCTGGGTAGGCATGCATAAGATTCAGTGTTTTAATTCAGAACCGAATATAATTTTACATCTTGATAACAGTTCTTTCACAGGTCATGAAAAGTATTGGTGTCACTCCATTTGAGTTTCACCAGGCCACAGTGGGAGCCCTGTGTCTAGTTCTGCAGACCAGAAATTGAGATCTAAAATTGACGTGTCCAGAGGGTGGCACAAAGAAGAGTTTGGATGTGATATCCCGCTTTATCACCAACTGAAGGAGTCTCAAAGCAGCTAACATTCTCCTTTCCCTTCCTCCCCCAAAACAAACACTCTGTGAGGTGAGTGGGGCTGAGAGACTTCAGAGAAGTGTGACTAGCCCAAGGTCACCCAGCAGCTGCATGTGGAGGAGTGGAGACACGAACCCGGTTCACCAGATTACAAGTCTACCACTCTTAACCACTACACCACACTGGCACATAGGAGACAGCCATAGGAAGTATAAGAAGAGTTGGGAATATTTACCGTAGCTTGGAAAAACTAAAGGACTGTCACAAAAGCACAATGAACATTTTTTTGGGGGGGGGGGGAAGAGACCTGGACCAATGAATTCAATCCAATCTTTTTTCTTATGTTAGGAAAGCTTCCAGACAGTTCTTTCAAGTGAAACAAATTGCTTCAGGAGATGGAGGGCTCTCCTTTCCCAAGGTTTTTAAAGACACTGGACAGCTACCAGTATTCCCAGATTTCCTGTAACAACCATCACTGAGATATTTCAACTTGTTGAGGCCCATGGTTAAGTGCACAAAGGCTTCTGCCCCTTAACACCCACCACACAGCAACACACCTAGCCCTCTGGTGTTGGCTATCCCACAGCTTTGAGTAAGAGGTTGCGATCCAATTAAAGCAAATTATTTTCAGCATTCTAAGTTACCGGTAAACCTGAGGATTGTTGTATACAGTTGATTTTACTTCAAGCAGTAGTTTTTGCTGCTGTCACCCACCCTGCAACATTATGGTGAAGGACAGATAAGAGATGTGGGCCAGTGCTGGACTAGGAGCTGCGAGACCTAGGTTCAAATCCCCACTCAGCACAAAACTCACTGGGTTGACCTTGGGCCAGTCGCTGCCCCTCAGAGGGTTGTAAGAATAAAATGGGGAGGGGGGAAAGAGCCATAAACACCCCCATGAGCTCTTCGAAGGACAAGTGATAGAACGGTATTTTTTTAAAAAAAGCATTAAGGGCATGTTTAAGGTACAGGTATCAATTAAGGCGCATTCAAGAGTTCAGAAAGACAAGCAATAAGTTGTCTTGAAATCATCCTAGAGCATGGCTTACACATACATTTAGAATTTGTGGAAATGCCACGGGCAGGCCATAGCAAAGTGGCAGCATGCCAAGGTAACTGAGCTGGATTTTTTTGGATAAAATATTGCCATACTGTAGCTCTAGTTTGGGCTCCAGGACAAAGTAGGCTACGTTTCATCACTGTGGCTGAGTGATCGTTGTGTCAATTTGCTTTCTAAACTTGGAAATGGGGACAAAATCAGTGATCCAGCTACTACACTTGGCCTTCAAACATTAGAACCATTAAAAAAAAAAAAAACAGGCACCCAACATTCATACACTGACCCCAAAACATCTCTAAGTATGCAGGTAAGACTTCACCTGCTAGATAGGAATGGGCTGTCATCACTGCCTGCACTGGCAGAAACGGCTCAGTATTGAGTAGCCACCCTGCCCCAAAATATGGAACCAGACACAGCTTTAAGCCTCCTTAAACTCCCCCCCCCTCTCAGTTCAAAGCCAGGCAGACGCAAGTTAACAAACTGAATATTCTTTATTGACAAGTTTTCAGCTCCAATGACTCCTGCTTCAAGACAAATAATTAAAACCCAATTTCTCCAATCATTATTACTTTTAGAAATCGAACAGCAGCCTCACTGTGAAGAGATTGCCACAGAACCTCGTCTTTTTAAATACTGTACTCCCTTTTCTGGAGCAAAGGGTTAGCTATAAAAACAAGGTATAAAAGATATGGGGAGGGAGAAGGAGGAATTTGCAAAACAAGTGAAAAAATATTTACAGAGAGATATCTACAATTGGACCTAAGTGCATATATGATAATTCCATGCACCAAGACGGAATGGTGAACAGGCTTCCAGCAGAGGTTCTTCTTTCACAAAACCCCGATTCTTTGCACCAAATTCTTAAGATTCTTCTTGATCTTCAATCTTTGGAGCCAAATAATATTTCAAATGTCCCATGTCTGCTATCTTATATTCAACAACTGCAGGAGAACAATAAACAAAAATTTAGTTTGATTTAAATTGAAACCAAAGTTAAAACCAAATTAGTTTGCAGAGATAGCTTCCTAATGAAACTTACCTAGTGGGACACCTGCAGACATACTGAGGGTAACTGTAGAAGACAATGGTGTGGCTTTGGTGAAGAAGTTCAAGTACCTCAAAGCAAAAGTCAGCTGGACTGCCTCATTCATCTCTATTGTAACCTACAACAAATTAAATTTGAATTAAATATTCTATAGCACACTGTTTTAGAAGTCCAACAAACTTAACAACTGCATTAGAAACAGCTTTATCACAAGCAAGGTAGGCAAACTGTTCTGCAAGTCAAGTTTATGGAGGGGAAAGAGATTGTAAAGGGGAATTAACATCTTCTCTACAACCTGCAGTTAAAACTTCACCAACTTACAGATTCATCCTCTTTATCCACATCACTGGTTTGTGACAGTTTTATATTTCCACTTCCTAGCTCTCCAGTAGCAGAAAATTTAACACCATCTTTTGCGCAAGAGATTACAACAGCATCTCCAATGTGGCTAAGATCTCTGCAGATGCGAGCAAATTCACCAGAAGGCATTTTCACCACACAGCTGTACTCTTGTTCCTGAAAGAGCAACACAGAGCCTTACTTTGAGCAGCATTTTCACAATGTTTGCAGGAGCAATTCAAACCAAAATATTCATTAAAGCAGAACATAAATAAATAGTTCTGTTATTCATTAAGATCAGACGAGCAATAAAAATGTGCCTTCCTATGGGAAAAAAGAATCACTTCTCCTCCTTGCAAGTCTCCTTCAATTCAGTTTAACAATTTCTTATGCAATCAGATGTAATTATTCATGAAGATGGAAATAAGATAATCCAACAAATGCAGTGTAGTTCTGTAGCAAGGAATAATTTTGTTAACTATTTTTACAGCACAAGCTTATATTTAAGCTCAGTTAATTACAATAAATTTGAATCAAAAGTGCACTTACTGGAATTCCAAGCTGTTCTACATCCAAGTCCATTAATTTCATTTCATAGTCAGATACCTTCTCCTGATCTAAGGGGAAAATGGGAGCATTAGTCAAGTATATAATTATGACACTTAAGAGAGCTCATCAGCCTAAAAAGTTTTGCAGGAAGTGCTTACTGGCCAACCTTTCCCATAATATTTTAAACCTTCTTTCCAAGGAGAGACATTATGATGTAAAACCCAATGACAAGACCACAAAGCTCCTTCTACAGTGTTACTAGCAGAATTCATGTCGATTTTGCTTCTGGTGCTTCTAGTTTTTCAGTGATGACAATTCTAACAAGTTTTGCATGTGCGCCAGGAATCTATTGCTTCAAGAAATTGTGACCACTTCATCTGTGATTCTAAACTAGCTTAGGTAGTTCAGGTAGGTAAGAATTTTATGACAGCGGCAACTGATCTGCTCAGATAATGATCAAGTAGCCATCCTTGTTACAGATAACAAGCTTCTAGGAAGCTGAAGTTACATCTTCTTGGCCAGCTCCAGAATTAGAAGTTTAAAACAAAACATATCTGCAGCAGACACTTGCACAATTTTCTGTGGGATCATTCTGCAGGCATGGACACTGGGACAGGGATGGCTGCGAAGAGCCTGCTTCTTTTTTTTGTGGGGCACTTAGCAGCTTATCATGACATTGTCTCAGGAAGAAAGGAAGCAATTCTGTAAGTCAACTTTGTTAATGTCTCTCTTTGCATGGCTGCAAACTGACAGGCACACTCTCTGCAAGTGTTCAGAAGCAAAGAGAAACATCACAATTTCCCATTAGCTTGAGCAATAAGTCAACTCAAGAGCAGTCTGATTTGGGCAAGTGCCCTAAATAAATATCATCTCCAGATCAAAACTTAGCTATTTTGTATCCGTGAAGTTTCAGTTACTTACTTGGTGTCTCAAACACCAAAACCAGTGTGTCTGCACTGTCTTCTGCTCTCAGGGTGATGATGTCATCATTACCTGCACACTTCAGTATTTTGGACATACTAGGAAGGAAAGAAATACATATTCTTATCATTGTCTTAAGAAAGCATAACCACTGGAAGCATACAAAGACCTTACAAAGGTGGATGAAGGGAATGACTGCTCACGCCAAAACACCAGCAAGAAGCATCACACCACCATGAGATGGTTATGTTTTCGGATTTGTGTTAAATTCAAAACTCAATCAGGCAAGGACATCCCAGTCAAGAGCATGTATATGTATACATTACTGCATACATGTATCTGAATCAATAGCAAACGCCTTTTGTGCCGGATTGTTTCATTCACATTGTAAAACAGGGAACACCAACAAGGCAGATGCAAACCTACTTGAATATTTGCCTGCTTAGGTACTGCCATCGGGTAGGGGGGGTGCTACTCAGGGGCGGGAGAAAAAATGTATGTGCAAACGCGCCTTCATTCGCAACCATTAAAGGATCCGCTCCTTTCTACCACGAAGTCCCGCCAAATCCCTTTTCAAGGAGCAGCAGCAGGATACGCCCGCCTGTACTAAAAGAACTACAGTAGAGGGGGGAACAAGCCACACCCACGACAGGCCGCATCAACCAATCAGGGAAAGGCAAAAAAGGCATTGAGAACGGAACCAGCCAATCCGCTCCGCGATTCCAGCGCGCGCCAAAGGGCTTCCTTTTTTTTTTAACAGAAGCTGGCCCCTCCCCCTCCCGCGCGCTTTTCCCGCCAATGTCCAGAATGGCGGGACGCTTCTATTACACGTCACCCGACCGGCGACGCCGCCGCCTGAGAGGATTTGGCGCGCGCGGCTGGAGTGCAGCGGCCTAAGCCCCTGTTGTGAGGGAAACTCCCGCCTTTTTCGCCGCCGCCATCCTCCTCAGACAGGCGCGGCGCTTCTCTTCCCCCTGACCGGGCTCGGCCGCCCCTCTTCACCTGGTGAGGTTGACCCCCATGGCGATGTTCCGGTCGCAGCGGTAGGTGTCGAAGCCCTCGGAGCGGAGCGTGAGCTGCACCAGGGAGACGTGCGAGGAGTCCATGCTCTGCAGGCTGATGCCGCCCGAGCCCAGGTCCCAGCAGGCCTCGGTGATGAGGTCCTTGAGGGCCTCCAGCACCTTCTTCAGGACGGAGCCCTGGATGAGCCGCGCCTCGAACATCTCGCCGGCGGAAGGAGACGGAGAGGCAAACAAGCGCGCGCGCACACCCTCCTAGCAAGCAGCGAGCGCAGAGGAAGGCGACGCAGTTTGGCGCCGGCGGGTCCCGAACGGCCGCTTTTATACCTCCCCTCCCACACGCGCTGTGCTCCGCCCACCCGGGCGTGGCGCCGCCCTCTCGCGAGCCGCTCTTCCGCCGTAGGCCAATCCCGAGCATCCCTGCAAACGGATGGCGGGCACGGAAGGAGCTCAGGTGCGCACGCGCCGCCTGTGCAACGCCCCCCACGAAAGCGTCCCAAGACTTCGCCCGCGAAGTGCTTTTGAGCGGGAGACCCGCGGTTACGTCGTTCAGTGGAGGAGCCAATCGCAGTTCACAGGAGTTGGTCCGTCCTCCCTTAATCGGCCAATTAGAGGGAGGAGAAGGAGAAAGGGGCGGGCACCTGGTGGGAGCTCCAGTTTTTCCGGAGCCCTTTGCCCAGGCTTGTCCGTGCTGCGGCGCAGGATGCCTGGCAGGCAGAGGGGCGTACGCTCGTGTTGACTTGCTGCGATTTTATTCACATATTCGGAAACCACTTTGAGGGTTTTAAAGAAAAAAAGAAAACAAGCAGTGTATAAATATTATGAAATAAATAAAATATGTATTTATGCATAGAGGTGTGAAAGCCTGGGTGGGAGTGTCGGGAAAAACTGGTTTACCCCAGTTTTCCCCATCAGGTTAAATTATTTTTCACAACGATTTGTAAAGCCGACCTACAAAGAACCATTGATGAAACACTCTGGAATGGTCTCTGGACGAAGCTTTCCTTTTAAAGCCTGTATCAGCCAGGATCCAGGAGCCCGCTCTCAACATAGTTTTGAGATTGCACTGGGCTCCCGAGAGACTTTACCAAGCAATGAAGTCCATGCCCCCTTACTGCTGAAGGAAATGTGGGGAGTGAGGCTCGTTTCTGCATATGTGGGGGGAATAAAAGGTGGTTAACTAATTTTGGTTTTTTTAAATATCAAATGCTACTCAGCAAAACATGCTTCCTGGACCCTCTGCTGTTCTCTCTTAGAGCGATGCCAATCCCTCCAATGCACATAAAAACCTAGTTTTAATGTTACTAGCGGCTGCCAGATTAGTTATTGTCCATCCTTGGCAGTCTCCTGTCTCTTTACCGTGTGATGCATGTTTCACCAATCATCGCTTTGTCAGAACGCTTGACCAGACACAGTCTAGGTTAGGGGAGGCTGCTGCAGCCGAAAAGGCCAGTTGCCAAGGCAGATGAGAGGAGGAAGGTGCTCTGCTGGTGGCAGCCTTTGCAAAGGCATCAACCCAGCACAGGCAGGCAGGCAGCGGAGAAGCCCCCACATCCGGGTATCCGCGGGGCGGGGTTAGAGGAGGCTTAGGGAAGCGGCAGCAAGAGCTTGCATTCAGAACAGGAAGAGTCGCACGGTGAGCGGCAGCTTCCGAGTTAGCTTTGTGTGACTTCTCCTTCAGCGTTCCATAGAAAACGAGGGAGATATTCAGGATTACAGCGCAGCTGTTACTATTTTGTTGCATTTATACCCCACCATTCTTCCCAGGAACTCTGGGGAGCACACATAGTTATCCTTCTTCCCATCTTATCCTCACAACAACCCTGTGAGGTAGGCTAGACCAGGGGTAGGCAACCTAAGGCCCGTGGGCCAGATGCTGCCCAATCACATTCTCAATCCAGCCCGCGGACGTTCCGGGAATCAGCATGTTTTTACATGAGTAGAATGTGTCCTTTTATTTAAAATGCATCTCTGGGTTATTTGTGAGGCATAGGAATTCGTTCACCCCCCCCCCCAATATAGTCTAGCCCATTACATGGTCTGAGGGATGGTGGACTGTCCCACGGCTGAAAAAGGGTGCTGACCCCTGGGCTAGACTAAGAGACAGTAACTGGCCCAAGGTCACCCAGTGAGCTTTATGGCCATGAAGATTCCAACCTTGGTTTCTCCCAGGTCACAGTCCAACACTAACCCAGGGGTGCACAACCTGTGGCCCTCCAGATGTTTCTATAGTTTCTGGACTATAGCTCCCATCAGCCCCAGACAGCACAGCCAGTGATCAGGGATGATGGGAGGTGTAGTCCAGCAACGTCTGGGAGAATGTGATGCTAATGACTTATACCAAGATGGTCTACCAGGCTTGTGTGTTGAACCCACTGCTTTATGGAAGTGAGTCATGGGCAACTGGCCATGGCCAGAAGCAACACCTCAGTGTGTGCCCATGTGGGCATCCCATGGCAGGACTGTCTCAAAGATATGCTCTCCCAAAACCACATTGCCAGCATGCTTGCACTTTACAGGGAGCTGGCTTCAGGTACCAGGCCTGTTGACAGACCAACTCTGCGTTACAGAGATGTCTGCATACCTGACGCGAAGGCTGGTGACCATGTGGGAATCCCTTGCAGAGGACCGCAGTGCCTGGAGATAGACGGGTCATGTATCCACTCCACAGCAGGGACCAGTGAAGGAATGACTGTTGGGAGGAGTGCAGACAGCATCTGCAGCAGCACAACCGGAGGCCTTCATCTGCCCCAGCTGCAACCAAACATAATAATAATAATAATAATAATAATAATAATAATAATATTAACATGTCTCTCCCATGTCGGTCTCTACAACCACAGCAGGCGCTGTAACTTTCCAACGGGTTGACTTCATTCCCAAAGGTGCACTCATCTCTGGGGAGACCTGGTCTGAACAAAGACATTGGATTCTTATCTCATTATACATGGCAAAGCTATTGTTAACCTTCTCACCCCTTGCTTTTTCCTGCAATACCAATTGCAGTCGTTAACAGTCGGCAACAGGTTTACCTCTCCTATCAGCCAATCCCCCATTCCCACCACCCTTCTGAATAATACCCCTCCCCACCCTCTCACTATATATAAGGGTCTGGTGACTTCTGTCTCAGTGTATCTGAAGAAGTGTGCATGCACACGAAAGCTCATACCAAGAACAAACTTAGTTGGTCTCTAAGGTGCTACTGGAAGGAATTTTTTTTATTTTGTTTCGTCTCTGGGAGACAGACTGGTGCCAACCGTTGTGGAAGGGAGAAACTGCAAAACTCCCTCACTGCGAGAAGCAAAGCTACAGGGAACCAGGCAGAGGGCCTTCTCGGTAGTGGCGCCCGCCCTGTGGAACGCCCTCCCAGCAGAGGTTAAAGGAATCAGCAACTACATGACATTTATAAAATACAGTACCTCAAGGCAGCCCTGTCTAGGGAAGTTTTTAATCTGTGACGTGTTAATGTATTTAATGTTTGCTGGAAGCCACCCAGAGTGGCTGGGGAGACCCAGCCAGATGGGCGGGGTACAAATAATAAATTATTATTATTATTATTGTTGTTGTTGTTGTTCAGTCGTTCAGTCGTGTCCGACTCTTCGTGACCCCATGGACCAGAGCACGCCAGGCACGCCTATCCTTCACTGCCTCTCGCAGTTTGGCCAAACTCATGTTGGTAGCTTCGAGAACACTGTCCAACCATCTCGTCCTCTGTCGTCCCCTTCTCCTTGTGCCCTCAACCTTTCCCAACATCAGGTTCTTTTCTAGATAATTATTATTTATTATTATTATAATTCTAGATAATTATTATAATTCTAGATAATTAGATAATTATTATTATAATTAGATAATTATTATAATTATTATAATTAGATAATTATTATTATAATTCTAGATAATTATTATTATTATTATTAAATAATAAATAATTAATTATTTATTAATTAATTATAATAATTACTAAATAATTATTATTATTATTATTATTATTATTATTATTATTATTATAAACGAAATAGCGCCTGAAGAAACCAGGAAGTTGCACCTCCCTATATTAGAGTCGTCCCTCTACCCTTTTAGTTTTTTTAAAAAAATTGAAAGATCTATGCGTAGAAGAGCGAACGGGAGCCTCCTATTGGCCCGGCCGCCTTGGCCCCGCCTCAATCCCCGGGCCCGGCCATCTCGCTGGGCGGCTCGCGCTGCGCTCGCTGCTGTTGCTGTTGCTGCTGCTTCACTGCGCGGTGCAAAGCGGAGCGGAAGGCAAGGGCGGAGGAGCCGCAACGGGAGTGCAAGATGAGCGAGCTCCGGCAGAGGCTGGGCCGGGATGCCGACGGGCAGCAGCAGGACTCGGAGGGGAAGGTGAGCGGGCTGGCGGGCGAGGGCGCGGCGGCGGCAGTGGGTGGGACGCGCTTCTGCATAGGATCCCGGCCGCGCACGGGGGCGCTTACTAAGCTTGCACGAGATGCCTCCGGGGGTGCAGCGGTGACGCGTGTCTCGTGGGGAGGGGAGAGCTACCTCCTCGCGGAGGGGGCGCTGCTCTTGCTTCCTGTTGTTGCAATACTGAGGAGTTGTTTTGTAACGAGGAGGGCCGGGGGTCCTCCCTTCCTGCCCTCTTCTCCCCTCGGGAATGCTTATAAATAAGTTTAAAAATAACGTGCATAGGATAACGGATGCTTTAGCCTTCGCCGTGCGTGCAGCAGCTTCCGAGATCGGTGTCCCCAGGGGGTGGGGGAAGGCCGTGCAAACAGGCGTGCCTTCGGTTTGGCGGAGCTGCTGTGCAATGTGTCAAACGCCAAGCTCCTTGGAAGCTGCTCTCGGCAAACTTGTGTCAAGGCCTCGAAGAAAACTTGATGATTTTATATGTGTGTGTATGTATACATATATATACATATATATATATACATATACATACATACATACTTACATACATCTATATATATATGCAAAAGTGATCTGAATTTTTCCTTGTTTCTGCCACCCCAGGAGCTTCTCTGTTTACAGTTAATGAGGGCTAGAAACATGGAGAGCTCAAATGCACATTGTTCCATTTTGAGATGAAGTTTTCATGCTACATGCCATGAACCAAAGCAACATATTGGGAAATTTAAATGTCTGAGCTGCATGTGGTCATCTGTGTGTTTTGTTCAACATTTGCTGTGCTTTCAGTTCCCATTTCTAACCTGTTCATGGTTTAAATGGTTTTTGAGGGCAAGGTTTTTGAGGGCAGGGTGGTATATAAGCACAATATATACATACACACTATATCTATCTATCTATATCTATCTATCTATCTATCTATCTATCTATAGTGTTTATGTACCACCTTCTTTCTTCCAAGAAACTCAAGGCAGAGTGCATCGTTTGCCTCATCACAACAACCCTATGAAGTAGGTCAGGTTGAGAGGCAGCGACTGGCTCAAGGTCACCCAGTGAGCTTCATGGCTGAGTGGGGATTCGAACCCATGGTCCCAGGGCCTAGTCCATCACTCTTAAGCACTACTGGTTTTATACTGAGTCAGACTACCAGCACATTATCTTCTATACCGCCAATTCTCAAGCTCCACGGTTTCAGAATCCACTCATGTTTTCCTTCACTGTTGGCGTCATGGCCTAAAAGTGCCATTTTAGGAGAGTCACAGGCTCTAGAGCAGGTTGCTAGGAAGAGCCCCTTTCAAATGGTCGGCCTTTGGGGGGGGACGGACATCACCAGCGCCATACTATGAAAATTATGGCCCCAAACTGGGAGATTGTTAGCGTATTTAGTAACCGGCCTGGTAGAGGCCAAGTAGAGATGTTCCTGACAGACCCACAACTTTTTCGTGGCCTAAATGGAAATCCTGGGCCTGTTTAAGAAGCCATGCCGTACACTTCAGCTCTCTAACAACCCCCCCCCCCCGGGTCACAGCTTGACTTGTGGCGTAAGAAGTGAGTCCCAAGTGCTAAAGGTCTGGTCTGAAAAGGGTGACTCCCAAGGACTGGCCTCGCTCTTCCAGGTTTGAGAAGCTTGCCTGGAGAGGCTGGTGGGATTTGAACCTGGGGCCTCTAGTGTACAATGCAGCTACTGGAGATCCCAAGCGGAGGAGGCTGCCGCTGTTGCACTCAGGTGGGAAACAGGAGGATGGACTCGGTGGGCCTCAGCCGGATCCGGTGGGTGGGTGAGTGGGGCTCTTGCGTTTTTTACCACTGAGGCTGCATACCTTTAAAGCGCGTACACACACACACACACACACACACACCCCGCAGCTGCAAGGAATTCTGGGCACTGTAGTTTGCTGAGGGTTGCTGGGGATGGTAGCTCTGCTCACAATTCTCCGAGGGAAAGAATATGCTGTAAAAGTTAACGCGTGATTGCAGCCTGAGCCCAGAGGCCTCCCTTCCCTGCAGTCCTATGAAGAGTAATCTACACTGATTGCCGCGATTTATTCAGAGTAAAACATGCGTAGGACTGGGCATAATGGGTTGTATCCAGTGCTAGTCCTACTCGGAATAGACCTGTTGAAGTTAGTGGATGTGACTGCGTTTATGTTCAGTAGTTTCGAGTTGCCTACTCTGAGTAGGACTAGTGTTGGATACAGGCCTGTGTCTTGATTCCTCCCGTGGCCGGGGATGCTCTTTGCTCAAGGCTGGCCTTACGCTGGTGCAGCTAATGGATCTCCCGTCTGCAGTGTGGCCAAGAGGTATGTGATCCCGAGCAAGCAATGAGGGGCGTAGGAAAAGCAGTGGTATTATTTATGACTATTTATTGCCTTTATATCCCACCTTTTTCATCCAAGGTGCTCAAGGTGGCATATGTACAGTAGTTCTCCCCCTCATCATTTAATCACCACAACGACCCTGTGAGGTAGGTTGGGCTGAGAGGCAGTGACTGGCCCAAGGTCACCCAGGGAGCTTCATGGCTCAGTGGGGATTTGAACCCAGCACTCCCAGATCCTAGTCTGATACTCTAACCACTGTGCCATACTGGCATTCAGCATCTAATTAAGAATGCCATGATTGGGAGACACACACATGCACCATTTAACCCACGCAAGGGTGTGTGCTGGGTTATTGTAAGAATTACAAGCTGCTGGGTACTAAATGCTTTGAACTCTCTAATGCACTGCCTAAGTGCTTATTATTCTGCATTGGGGAAAACTTGAAATGGCAGTTCATGGGGTGCAGGAGCTCAAAAGCTCCACAGAGCTTGCAGGAAGGCCGTGGGTAGCTCATTCCCCACCTGGGTTTTTCTCTCACCTAGTGCTGTGCAGGTGAACAAGAATCCTGCCTGCCTTGCACCTCTGGGAATGAAAGGTTGGCCGTGTGAAATGTTGGTTAACAATAATGTCCTGCAAACATTTTCAGGTCTGAGATGCCTCATATTTTCCAAACTTGGTTGTGAATCTTGGCGAGCAGAAACCAAACATCAACTTGCTTATCTTTAAGAAAAGTGTTTATGGTGCAATTTATGGTCTGGTTTGGTGGAAGAGACTCTGCTACTGCTGCTGCTGCTGCTCTGGTACAGTGTGGTGTCCAGAACACAGATGTATGCTGGTGCCTGCCCAGAGGAGTGAGGCCACAGCTAGAACAATCACAGGATTCAACCAGGGCTGGTTTGAGGGCAAGCTGTCTGTTGCACTAAGCTCTCCTCTGTTCAGGGGAGCGAACTCAGTGCCTGGTGATCTGAGAGGTGCTGCTTTTGGAATGTAACTCTGCGTCTCCTCCCTGCTGGCCTGATCAAAGGCAAGGGAAGTTTTTAGTTCAGAAAAAAGGCAAGTACAGGTAAGAGGTAGGACGCGGGTGGCGCCTAGGGCTTGCTGATCACAAGGTCGGCGGTTCGAATCCACACGACGGGGTGAACTCCCGTTGCTCAGTCCCTGCTCCTGCCCACCTAGCAGTTCGAAAGCACGTCAAAGTGCAAGTAGATAAATAGGTACCGCTCTGGCGGGAAGGTAAAGGCGTTTCTGTGCGCTGCTCTGGTTCGCCAGAAGCGGCTTAGTCATGCTAGCCACATGAGCTGGAAGCTGTACGCCGGCTCCCTCGGCCTGTTGAGCGCCACAACCCCAGAGTCTGTCACGACTGGACCTAATGATCAGGGGTCCCTTTACCTTTACAGGTAAGAGGCAACATAACTTAAGTTTATAAAGTTATTCACGACATGAAGAAAATCGTCAGAGGAAAGTTTTTCTCCTTATAACGCCGGAACTCATGGACATTCAGTGAAGCTGAATATTTACAATAAAAGAATGTCCTTCTTCATGCAGCGCAGAGTTGTGATATAGAAGTCTCTCCAATGGGAGGCAGTGATGGCCACCAACCCAAGATGGTTTTAAAAGAGGATTGGACAAACTCATGAGGAGAGGGCTATTGATGACTGCTAACCATGATCGCTCTGGTCTGTCTCCTCAGTCAGAGGCAGAAATGCTTCTGAACAGCAGTTGCTGGAAACCACAGGAGGGAAGAGTTGCTCTTGTGCTCGGATCCTGCTTTTGGGTTTCCCATTGAGGCATCTGATTGGCCACCGTGAGAACAGGATGCTGGCTTGGGCGGGTCGTTGGCCTGATCCAACTTCCTTGGCATATCAGTGGATACAGAAACGATCCATTGAAGGTTTAAAATCTGAAATCTGTGGTAGCTCAGGACAGAATAGCACCAGAGGGGACTATTCAGAGTAGTTCAGAAATAAGCTAAGGAACCACATGGCATTGTTAGTCTTAAGTTATTTTGGGGGAAGCTATGCCCTAAAAGGTCAGCTTTTTCTAACAAGAGGTCAGATGCTACATTACTCAAAGTTTGAAGAGTTCCATCTTGAATAAAATCAACTGCCTGTTGCTGGAAAGCTAAATATTTCCCCCTTCTCTCTCTCTCTCTTTAAAAAAGCATAGCAATTTGTCCACAAACATACTGCAGGTTACTAAATCCCAAGTAGGTGGAGGATATGTGCCAGAGATCCTTCCAGTTAAGCCAGGCTCAGCAGCAGCAAATTTTTGCCAAAGCATTATAACTTAAATCAAAGGGCATCAGTAAAGCAGTTATTTTAATTCCATCAGTTGGGAAACTGCTTTTTAATAAGAATAAAAAACAGACCTCTGGGTTGTATCCAAATGAATTATACTCAGAGCAGGCCCACTGAATTTAGCTGTGTTTGTTAACTTAAATGAGCTTACTCTGAGTAGGGCTAGCATCTCTCCCTTTCCTTTAAATAATAGCAATGATGAGCTCAAGTCAGCCAACGTCATTTAACTTTACACAAGCTGCCAAGTGCCAAAGCTGGTCTTAGCAATGCCATCACGAGAAGATGTCACAGTAACATTGTTAATTGCCAGACTGTGTAATTTTATGAACTGCATATGCGTACCTAAACTGGGAAACAAAACCCCTCTGCGCTTGATAGAACTTACGCCCAAGTGAACAGAGGCAGAAAGGGATTTGAATATCATTTTCTGCAATTCCTGGCATGTCTTGGAGCCAGAGATTGTGAAGTAGCCAGCCCCATATGACCCACAGGCTCAGGCCCACAACTTCACAGGCAAATCACTGGTTCCAACTTGGAGGGGGGGGGAGGGGACTAAGCATCCTCTCTTGGGATCCGCCTGCCTTGAGGTGTCCCTGAGACAGAGTCTTGGCCCCGCTGCTTGCTCAGGGTTTAGCAATCTTGTTTCGCTCTAAGATTGGCTTACTCGGGTTCTGCCATTCTAATCTGCTTTGCGGCCAACTAAAATTAGCCAGGTTTAAACTGAAATAAGGATGACAACTTGCGAAAAGAAGTGTCCATGCGGTGAGCTTTTGTGCCTCTGTTTATGGGCTGGTGCGCACAAGATGTTTGGGGCAGGATGGGGCACTTCAGAGGCGATATATGGAGTGCTCTGTGGCCGTTCACATTCACTCCAAAAGGGTTCAAACCAGCACAGAGCCTTAAGGATTGTGCAAATTGCCCTCTCAAAACCACAGGCTTTATGAAGCACTAGTGGACGTTCAGCCTGTTAAATTAACGGGCGCTAGAACATATGTGGTAAAACATTTGTAAAAACAGCACTTATTTCCCTCTGGTAAGTGGGTTTAGGACAGCAGCCTTCAGGTAAGGCAGCCGGGCCTCATCCTGCGGCGCGTCCGAGAGAAGCTGTGAGGGAAACTGGCGGCGGCTCCTCTTCCCGCCGCTGCCTCCTTCCCTTTCCTCGCCTCCTCCCGGCGGCGGCAGCTACCCAGAGCGCTGCACAGCCACGGCCAGGCAGGCGCAAGGAACGGGCCTCAACCGCCGCTTCCTCCTCCTCTTCCTCCTCCTGCGGGCCCAAGTCCACCAGAGGCTGCGGGCGAGGGCGACGCTCCATCCCCGGCGGCGCGGCTACAGCACCCACTACTCCTCCTTACCCCTGGGCCCCGGCTGAGGAAGCGGCGCCGGCGCGGCCCAGCATGCGAGTGTGAGATGTTTCGCCCGTCGTCGTCGGCAGCGGCTCCTGACTGGGCCCAGAAGTCTCTGCGCTCCAATCCCTGTGTCCGTGGGGCACATGCGCAGTAGCGCAATTCCACGGACACAGGGACACGACGCAGAGACACTTGGACTTTATTATATAGGATTATGAGCAGGGCTTGGGGCGAAAGTGTGGTTTCCACCAAGCCCTGCTGAGGCTTTGAGATGCCCCCACTGAGTACCTCCTTCCAAGGAGCCTGTACTCAGGCTGGTGTGAGTGCCAAGAAGGGCAACTCCAGTAATTGCAAGAGCTTATCTTCTTGCGTAAAGATTAGAATAGCTTGTCCTGTTCTTCCTGAAAGACGCACTCTGCGAAGGCAGCCGAGAGCAGAATCAGCCCAGGGGGCTACAGATTGGCCATTAGTCTAGGCTGCAAATCCTAAGGTTTTGGAATACGCGAGATGGTTGGTTTCAAGGCCCGGAAGGCTGTTTCCCGGACCGAAGATCTCTTGAGCTTGCACTTCTTCCCTGTGGGGCACCAGAAAATGTTTCCATCCATTGGCCGAGTGCTTCCACCCCATTAACATCTCCCCCTCTGGAGATTGGTTGGCTCTGCTTCACGCTTGTGTCTCCTTGTCCTTGCAGCTCGGTAAAGGCAAACAGGAAGGACGCGGGTGGCGCTGTGGGTTAAACCACAGAGCCTAGGGCTTGCCGATCAGAAGGTCGGCGGTTCGAATCCCCGCGATGGGGTGAGCTCCCGTTGCTCGGTCCCAGCTCCTGCCCACCTAGCAGTTCGAAAGCACATCAAAGCACAAGTAGATAAATAGGTACCGCTCCAGCGGGAAGGTAAACGGCGTTTCCATGCACTGCTCTGGTTCGCCAGAAGCGGCTTCCACATGACCTGGAAGCTGTACTCCGGCTCTCGGCCAATAAAGCGAGATGAGCGCCGCAACCCCAGAGTCGGACATGACTGGACCTAATGGCCAGGGGTCCCTTTACCTTTATGTATATAATTAACAGGGGCCCAGGTGGTGCTGTGGGTTAAACCACAGAGTCTAGGGCTTGCCGATCAGAAGGTCGGCGGTTCGAATCCCTGCGATGGGGTGAGCTCCCGTTGCTCGGTCCCTGCTCCTGCCCACCTAGCAGTTCGAAAGCATGTCAAAGTGCAAGTAGATAAATAGGCACCACTCCGGTGGGAAGGTAAACGGCGTTTCCGTGTTTTGCTCTGGTTCTCCAGAAGCGGCTTAGTCATGCTGGCCACATCCTGGAAGCTGTACGCCGACTCCCTCGGCCAGTAATTCGAGATGAGCGCCGCAACCCCAGAGTCGGACACGACTGGACCTAATGGTCAGGGGTCCCTTTACCTTTATGTATGTAATTAACATGTTGGCTGCCAATAAAAGGCCTTGAAAGCTGGCTGTTTCCCCTGATCTTTTCCTCTCTTCGCAGCAGTCTGCATCTGCCCCTCTAGTTCAGACTTTGCTGTTTAGTGTCTGCAGTCAGAATTGGTAAGGAACACATTTCCTTTTAAGGGCTTGTGCTTTTGTTCCTGATCTTTTGTGTGTGTGTGTGTGTGTGTGTGTGTGTGTGTGTGTGTGAAAATAAAGCCAGGAGCTCAAGTCTTCCTTTCCACTGTCCTTATAGGCGACAAATGTCGTGAGTTTCTGCACACAATGAAAGGATGCACGTCAGGCGTGGGGCAGCAAAAATGGAAATGATGATCTGTCTCTGTATGTCTCTCTCCCCCCCCCCCACCTCCACTTGTTAGACAAGGGGGCAGGTGATAGTCAGAAAACAGATGTGGCTAGCCTGGGCATCCATGCAGCACTTGGATTTTCCGTGGTCCTGTCTTGTATGAAGCAAGCTTTCCAGAAAGGCTCTCTATTGGGGAAGGCTGCTTTAGATGGTGATTTATTTATTTTTTGCTGCATTTATCACCTGCTCTTCGTTGAATATTTTCAGCGGCAAACAAAGTAATAAAAATAAACAGAAAAGCAACAATTTTTTTTTAAAAAAAAACACGGAATAATATAAGGCAGTCCAATAAACAAGTAATTAACCATTCTGTCGTAAGGCAAACGTACGTGGTGGCATTGTGCCTGTGTGGCAGTTCATAATCAAAGCTTCCAACGTGTCCAGAATTGAGTAACAGCTTTCAAAGGTCTACAGGATTGGCTTTTGAGTCGCTATACCCGTGCCTCTGATGAGATAAGCAAGTCACCGGGTTATCTTTTTTTGTTTTCTTTGGGAGAAGCAACCTGTATCCTTGTATTCACTTCAAGTGTTTTTTTAGGACTGCCTGCAAACAGATTCCTGATGGATACCTGATGGTCTTTTTCACCAATGGATTGGCTAATTGGTTAAAAATGCAAACGAACCTGCTTGCTTCTGAAACCTAGTTGTCCCTCAGCATGGAGCTGATGGGAACTGCAGTCCAAAAGATCTGGTTGACTTGGGCACCCAGGGTGGCAAAGCCGGGCCTGTGTACGTCTTTGAGCTGTTAAAAGGACTGTGAGAGCTTGCAATGTACTAAAAACAAGCTGCTGGGAGAAGACAATCTTCAGTATATTCTTCCTTAGTATAGCAGCGAAAGCAGCCTCCGCATATCCATCTTGAAGCTGCACTTCTAGACTCGGGGTGGCCAGCATGGTACTCTCCATACTCCTGCCCCATCCTCCCTGATCATCAGGGTGGATTTGATTTAAATCAAACTGATTTAAATCACGATTTAAATCACTAGTCAGTAAGGCTTAGGGTGGATAAAAATCAATGATTTTTAAAAATAAATTTTAAAAAATCAGATTTTTTTTAAATTTAAATTGGATTTTTATTTATTTATTTATTTAAAATCGTTGATTTTTATCCACCCTGAGCCTTACTGACTAGTGATTTAAATTGTGATTTTTTTGAGGATCAGCTCAAATTTCTGCAGCTTCTTTTGCAAAGGAGATAAGCCCCATTTTTGAGGATCAGCTCAAAAACCCTGTTTTATGGGGTTTAACTCAGAGTTCTGCAGCTTCAGGAAAGGGAGCCATTTCTACAGTTTCCAGACAGATAATCTAATGAGCCAGTCGCATGTCGCTGGGGAAACAGCCTCCCTCTGCAAGGGGGCGGGGCTGGAATCTCTCTCCCTTATCTCTCTCCCCGATCATTTGCTGAGCAGCTGCTCAGCGGGCTTCCTTTCAACACCCCCATCTCTCTTTTTTAAAAAAAGCACGATCTGCTTTTGCCCCTGGGCAGTTCAGCTCCAGGGACCATGCATTCGCTCCATAAGACGCACAGACATTTCCCCTTACTTTTTAGGAGGAAAAAAGTGTGTCTTATGGAGCGAAAAATACGGTAGTCTTGCACCATCTGGAGGGCCAAAGGTTAGCCACCCCTGGTCTACTAGCTTAGTAATGATTCCCAGGTAAGGTAAGCTCTGCTCAGCTCTGAACACACTTCGAAATTTTGGATTTCATGAGGGTTGCTGTGTTGAATCAGGCTTGAGTCACCAGCTTGTAGTTTCTCACGTAACATCGGAATCTAGAAACGGCGCTGTGCCAGACCATTGGTCCACCCACCTCTGCAGATTCTCTCCATCGTTTCCTCCCTCCAGGTGATGAGGATGGAACCCAGCACTTTTGCAAAGCTGCTCTTTCTCTCCCCGTAGGCCGCTGGTGAAAGCACAACTGTGCGCGCGCATTATTTTAATAACAAATCGCCATAATTCAAATTCTCGGGATTGATAATATTGACATTCCTCATGGGCCCAATCAGAGGGGGGTTTTTTGTGTGTGCGGGATTATAATGCTTCGTGTTTGTGCATTGACCCAGTTGTGTAAGAATTGCCAGGAGCAACGGAGCCATTTTCATCCTGGCGCATGAGAGCAGGAGGTGGTTGCCATAGAAACTTCTGGGATGGACCAGAGCACAGCACATCAGAAAGCAGCCAGCTTGGTTCCCTGATCAGCTGCGCGAGCCAGTGATTTGCAGAGGGACAGCTGTGATTTGCATGGTGATGGAAAGGTTGGCAATTAGCAAGCCCCTCCACTTCCGATTTTTTACTCCCATCCGATCCTCCAATTCTATATTAAGCACAGCTCTGTGTAATTAGCAACAGCTTTCTAAGTCAAGAAATCCATCCTGACATCTCTTGTTTGGGTTTGTGATTCTTCTTTATTCAGTTCCATTTTCCTCACCCACTGTTGATTTTATGTATCTACCGTATATACTCGAGTATAAGCTGACCCGAATATAAGCCGAGGCACCCAATTTTACCACAAAAAACCTGGGAAAGCTTCATAGGAGCCACTGCCTGCCTCACTCGAGTATAAGCTGAGGGCGGCTTTTTCAGCACAAAAAATGTGCTGAAAAACTAGGCTTATACTCGAGTATATAGGGTATATCTTATATCTCTCACCTTTCCCCCCAGACTCAAGGTTATGTACACAAATTAAAGCAATACAGATTCCATGCAAACTGCCATTCTGAATAATCCTTTTTAGAGAGGAGGGGAGGGGGCAGTGGGGATGAGCCCATGGAACCAAGCCCCCCCCCAAAAAAAGCTTGGGAACCGCTGGCTTAAACTGTGGTTTATGTGACATGCACGCTGGACCAGTGTTTGTCCTTTGCTTTTAGCTGCGAAGTTTTTATTGATTGCTTGTTTTTATGTCAGCATAAATTTATATTTTATATTTATATTTTAAATTTATATTTAAATTTATATTTTAGGGACCCAGGTGGTGCTGTGGGTTAAACCACAGAGCCTAGGGCTTGCTGATCAGAAGGTCGGCGGTTCGAATCCCTGCGACAGGGTGAGCTCCCGTTGCTCGGTCCCTGCTCCTGCCCACCTAGCAGTTCGAAAGCACGTCAAAGTGCAAGTAGATAAATAGGGTAGGAACCGCTCTGGCGGGAAGGTAAACGGCGTTTCTGTGCGCTGCTCTGGTTCACCAGAAGCGGCTTTGTCATGCTGGCCACATGACCCGGAAGCTGTACGCCGGCTCTCGGCCAGTAAAGCGAGATGAGCGCCGCAACCCCAGAGTTGGACACGACTGGACCTCATGGTCAGGGGTCCCTTTACCTTTAAATTTATATTTTGGGGGTGGAATATTACTTTGGGTTCTTTTAAGTAGAAAGCAATAGCTTTCGGACATGCGGGTTGGATGGAATAAAATTTCTGGTTTGGGGCGTCTGTGCTGAAGGCACTGTGTAGGGTGCTTTTGTGCACGTGTGGGGCGCAGCTTTTTCTTTGCACGGTCGGTTCGGGAAGCGGCTTCTTTTTGCAGCCGAGACATCAGATAGTGGGAACTTGGCTGTCCTTGTCCATTCTAGATAGAACACCTCAGAAGACAGTGACCTCTCCTTCCTTGGAGGTTTTTAGGCAGAGGTTGGATGGCCGTCAGGGCTTCTTTAGCTGGGATGCCTCCATTGTCGGGGATTGGATGAGATGGCACTTGGGGTCCCTTCCAATTTTACTTACCTATGGTTGCTGTTGCAATTCCCCGATGGCTTGAGGCCATCTTTGCACTTTGGGAAGCTGGTATAATGACTATTTCCGTTGCTGATACGAAGGAGTACTTTTAAATACTTTTAAATGAGTACATAATACACAGTGCCATTGCCAGCATATATATTATATCTCATTTTCTGTTGATGTTATCAATTTCCTACCTGGCAAGTAGCATCCTGAGGCAAATGCATCCACGTAATAATGCAGTTTAAACCTTGCTGGAAGGAAGAGGGGCTGATGCCTCCCTCCCTCTGGTCCTGCTCATAGCTGCCAACCCTCCCTTTTTTTGGCGAGAAACTTCCTTATTCCAATGCCGTTTCCCGCTGCTATCCCAGATTGTTGATATCCCTTAAATTTCCCGGATTTCAAAGGAAGCAGCTCCTCTCCCTCCCTGCCGGCCAGGGAGGCTCCTCAGCTGCGTTGCTCAGCTGCCAATAAGGAGTCTGAGACCGACTGGGGGCGTAGCTTGCATGCCTTGTGCAGCCAGACCCTCACGCCCAACCAGACAGACAGCCTGCCTGCCATCTACGCACTCACTCTTTCGCTCACCCGTTCGCACGCAGCCTCTGGAGCGCAGGGTGGCGAGGCTACTTGGTGCCATTGCACCGCCCTCGTGGCCTCCCTTATTTTCAAATCTGAAAGTTGACAGCTATGGTCCTGCTCTCCTCTCAGCATTTGAGTTGGTGCTGAGGTCTTGTACATTTGCATGCACCCTTCTCGCTCTGGGACGGGCCCCTTCTCTCTCTCCTTTCCATGACTTGCTTTAACCTAAACAGGGTTTGAAGAGGGTCATTAATCCAACTTGCGAAGGAAGCTGGTTAGCGTTAAACCAGGGTAAGTGTGTATGCGGGACGCAGGTGGCGCTGTGGTCTAAACCACAGAGCCTAGGGCTTGCCGATCAGAAGGTCGGTAGTTCGAATCCCTGTGACGGGGTGAGCTCCCGTTGCTCGGTCCCTGCTCCTGCCAACCTAGCAGTTCGAAAGCACGTCACAGTGCAAGTAGATAAATAGGTACCACTCCGGCGGGAAGGTAAACAGTGTTTCCGTGTTACCAGTTACTTGAAACCATAGGGCAGTGGTGTCCAGCAGGTCGATCGGGATCGACTGGTCGATCCCAGGGAGGTTCTGGTAGATTGCAGTCGATCGCGGGCTCCTTTTCGTTTGCGGTGTCCTCCATTTTCGCATGTTCGCTGGAACGGAAGACGGAGTTATCGCTTTGAGGCAGCTTGTTTTCTTAGTGCTATTTTGGTGAGCGAGTTTCCCCCTTCCCCCTTTGCTCAAGTTTGACATTCTCCTTCCCCAAAAACGGTAAAAAAAAGCTCAACAACTTTGACCTGAACCCCCAGTTTTTTATTCTGAGAGTAGATCACAGTCTCTTGGGAGTTGGAAGCCCCTGATCCTATAGCTTCTTGCTAAATGCTGCTGTTTGTTGCATTCCCCATCCACCACCCCAAATCGGCTTCAGTCCAGCTAGGACACCACATGGAGAGTGAGCAGTGATGTGACTCTGCCCTGACAGCCATCGCATGTGTGCAGATGGAAGCCCTTCCCCCTGACCCCCCCTTGCTTCTTCTCATTAAACATTTGCCTCTCTTGCCCTGCAGGAATCAGAGTTTGAAAGCAAGCTGGATGGAGAAACGGCGTCCGACAGCGAGTGCAAATCGGAGATCGCCCAAGCAGCGCCGGTGGATGACACCCCAGAGGTCCTCAACAGGGCTCTCTCCAACCTGTCCTCCAGGTAAATGCTGATGTCAAAACACACTCGGGCGTTTTGCAGCAAAGCCCACTTTTTATTTATTTCATAAAATTTATACACTGCTTGATATTGGGGGAAAAACAACACAAATCTCAGCATGGTTTACAAAGAAGGGCAAAATGATAAAGGGATCAATATGAAGAATCAGTAATGATTTAAGACAGGAATCCCCAAACTGCGGCCCTCCAGATGTTTTGGCCTACAACTCCCATGATCCCTAGCTAACAGGACCAGTGGTCAGGGATGATGGGAATTGTAGTCCAAAACATCTGGAGGGCCGAAGTTTGGGGATGCCTGATTTAAGACATTCAAAAACTTAAAATCGCAATGGGCTGAAAACAGATTAAAACACACATCAACTTTCTTAGCATCTGGGAAAACTAATAAATAATAATAATAGTAAATAAATAAATAAATAATTTATTATTTGTACCCCGCCCATCCGGCTGGATTTCCCCCGCCACACTGGGCGGCTTCCAACAAATATTAAAATACATTAAAATGTCACACATTAAAAACTTCCCTAAACGGTAGGGTAGGCTTTTCGGAACAAAAATGTATTTAGCAGCCACCAGAAAGAGTACAGCGCAGGCGCCTGCCTGATATCAATAGGCAGGTAGTTCCAAAGTGTAGGTGCTGCCAGACTAAAAGATTAAAGTTTTTACAAATGTGGAACCAACATCATGGGGCACCTGTGAGACTGCCAGTTCCGTAGACTGAAGTGGTCAAGTGGAGAAGAGTGATCTCACAAGCATTTCTCCCTCCCCCAAAGTGGACCTGAAAAGGTGCTTTATCTGACAGTTGTGGTGTCATAGCTCTGCCGAGGAGCGGGTGCCAAAATGGCAGTGGCCTGGATGCAACCAGGACTCCTCACCCCACCAACTTCCCCATATTTTATTTCAGAAATCCTACAGATTTGCCGCCTCCACGTGCTATGAGAGGCTGGGCCCCCCACAAACAGCACAGGCATATAGGAAGCTGCCTTATACAGAGTCAGACCATTGGTCCATCTTGCTGAGTATTGTCTTCACTGACTGGCCGCAGCTCTCCAGGGTTTCCAGCAGGCATAATAATAATAATACCTTTATTGTCAATGTACAACCTGTGTACAATGAAATTAACCGCATCTCTCCCAACCCTGCCTGGAGATGCAACTGGGGGTGGACCAGGGGCCTTCAGTTTGCAAGGCAGATTCTGTGCCACCGAGCTCTGGCCCTTTCCCAACAAATACTGCTTAGTGCCCAGTCCCATCAAGGCTGGCCCAAGGCGCTTTGGTGGTGCCGGAGGCAAGAAATTGACATGGCACCTCTCTGCCCACCCCCTGCCCCGTCTACTCATGAGCAGGGGGCATAATCTGCATGGGCTCTCCATTGCTCATGGCTTGTGTCTACAGAAGAGCCGTATCCAGTGGGATGGGCCTCTTCCTGCATCATAGCTGTCAACTTTCGGATTTGAAAATAAGGGATTTTTCCCAGACTTTCAGATTTGAAAATAAGGGATGCCGCGAGGGCGGGGTAATGGCACCAAGTAGCCTCGCCACCCTGCGCTCCAGAGGCTGCGCGCGAACGAGTGAGCGAGCGCATAGACGGCAGGCAGGCTGTCTGTCTGGTTGGGCGTGAGGGTCTGGCTGCACAAGGCATGCAAGCTCCGCCCCCAGTCGATCTCAGACTCCTTATTGGCAGCCGAGCAACGCAGCTGAGGAGCCTCCCTGGCCGGCAGGGAGGGAGAGGAGCTGCTTCCTTTGAAATCCGGGAAATTTAAGGGATATCAACAATCCGGGATAGCAGCGGGAAACGGCATTGGAATAAGGGAGTTTCCCGCCAAAAAAGGGGAGGGTTGACAGCTGTGTCCTGCATGAGCCTGCCTGTGCCCTCAGGGTGTCAACAGATGCTGTTCTCCATGGGCCACTTCACTCTGGAGTGCAGAGGGTGGCTGTGATGAAGAGGGCCTGGAATGGTTGGCCTGGTGCCTTCTGTGATGGCCCCTCTTTGCCAAGAAAACCTTTTCTTTTTTCTTTTTTTCTTTTTGGTTCTCTTAGGCCAGGGGTCGGCAAGGCTTGTTGGGCATGGGCCAGATCACTCCCGTGGAGATCCTCTGTGGGCTGGGCTGGCACAGTGCGACGCCGGAAATCGCGTCTGCGCATGCCCAGGTGCCGGAAATCGCACCTGTGCAGAAGCGATTTTCGGCGCCGCGGACATGCGCAGAAGCGATTTCCGGCATCTGGGCATACGCAGAAGCGATTTCCGGCATTTGGACATGCGCAGAAGTGATTTCCGGAGCCACAGAAGATAGTCCCCGCTCTGCGCTGTGCCGGTTTAGCGCAGCGCGTGGGGACTCACTGAGTAGGCGGCTCAGGGGCCGGTTAAACGGCCTCCGTGGGCTGCTTCCGGCCCATGGGCCTTAGGTTTCCTACCCCTGTCTTAGGCCTCACGGCCTGCTCTCATTAGCCTCATGCAAAGCTGATCTTGACATTTGGCACGGCTTCTGCAGTGGCTCATATGCTTTTAATGAAAACTATTTAAGAGAGTTTTATTACGTTGAGTGGGATTATGTGATGAATTTAGTTCTCTATATAATTCGGAGCATTTCCTCTCCTCCCCCGTGATATTTTTATTGCATTGTATAAGTTTACAAAGCTAAAAATGAAAGCAATAAGTAAAGCACAATAGCATCCGTATACAGGATGTTTCTTGTCTATTATTATTCCTTATTGTTTGCATTTTCAGCTTTGCGAACTTACAAAATCGATACAGGAATACTTACCGGTAACTGGGTGAATTTGAGAGAAAAGCCATGAAGTTTACTTTGTAGCGTTTCCATTGTATTATTTCTTTGTCGCTCCTAAATTGTGTTAAACATTTTTTTTGTACACTGTCCAGAGGGCTGAGTTATGGAACAATGGCCAAACAGTAATAATTAGTGATGACTTTAAATGATTTGGAGCATGTTGGTCCTCATTTGACCGAGTGATGCTCCTGGATTGCATCTCTGGGTTATTTGTGGGGCTTAGAAATTTGTTCACTTAAAAAAAAAAAACAGTCCAGGCACTCACAAGGTCTGAGGGACAGTGGACCGGCCCCCTGCTGAAAAAGTTTGCTGACCCCAGGCTTAGGGGCTTACACAGTGAAGGCCTTTTCCTAGGCTGCCACCATCCCCAAACCTCAGTGTCAGGTTTCTCTTATCGGTTGTTCAATAGGAATGCCAAAGCCATTTGTTTTTAAGTCCTTTTATTCAGTGCCAAACTATTTACAGTGCAGAGCTCAGCCTTATCATGTCTGCTCAGTCAGTAGCAGAATCCGGAAGTGCCTCCCTCCTGTTTTGGCGCCAACACCACAATCTCGGCTGCCTAAATTGCCTCCTTCTCCTCCTACGTGCTATCTGCGCCGGAACTGATGCTTCCCCCTCCGCGCGAGTCTGCTGGGTGGTGTCAGGTCTCCAACTATCTCTCTGGAGACCTTGCACTCCCTGGCTCCCAGCCACTAACTGCTCCTTCCCCGAGATTGGACTGCCAGTTTCACTCGAAGATGAATCTGTTCTTAAAACAGGTTGCGGCTCTCTATAAACACTCAGAGCTGGACTGGCAGGGGCTGGCAGATCCCTGGCACTCAGGATGGAGGAATTATCAAGAGAGCCTCCTTTGCTGATCTCAGCACCCAAGAGGGTCTGCAAGGAGGGAGGTGGTCTTTCTGCTTCACTCCTGTTATTCTGACCTTATTGGGGGCCCATGTCTCCTGCCTTCCCACTCCACTCCACCCTCCTGATTGAGTTGCTTGGGGCTTTGGATTGGTGCCCCAGAAGCCCCAAATCATACTTGACTTTCCTGGAGACCAGGAACCTGATGCAGTTTTGGTACGAGCCGGCAGTACTTTTTATAAAGTTTTCTTTATGACGTACTTAAGATGATTTTTTCTTCCACCTTTCCAAAACGTTGCAAGGCAGCTCACAGCAAAAACCACAACAGCAGCAAAAACACGCACCCAGCTGTGTAACATTAAGGAACACTAAAAGCAACCAATACAGTTTAAAATGCAAAGCAGGCAGAGACAGCAGATAAAAGCCACTTAAAAGGTGCACTTCGAAGCTAGCATTGCAAGGAAATTAAAATCCGCAAGTGTTAGTATTGTCTTCCTGTATGTCAGTTAGATAGTTTAAAATAGGGAGGATCAGAAGCAGCTGTACAAAAAACTAGAGGCAGCAGAAGAAAATGGTTGCACAAGTGAGAATTTTGTTGTTGTTTCTCTTGTATCCAGGAAATATTTTCCAGTTTCGGAACTACTTGGGATGCCTCCTTGTTCACCAAGCAGACCAACAGGGTATCCTGTGTCTGGGATGAGGACTTTGCACATGGAGATGGGCATTTAAGAACCTAAGCAGAGGCTGCTGGATCAGGCCGGTGGCCCATCTAATCCAGCACCCTGTTCTCACAGAAGAGGCCAACCGGGTGCCTCTTCTGGGAAACCTGCAAACAGGATTCGAGCACGTGAGCCCTCACTCCCCTCCTGCAGTTTTACAATCCGTACATTTTGTATACGTCAGCTGATACACACACAAACCCTCGGGTTCATTATATTCAGGATTGTTAGACCAGAGGTCAGCAAACTTTTTCAGCAGGAGGCCGGTCCACTGTCCCTCAGACCTTGGGGGCGGACGGGCGGACTATATTTTGAAAAATAAATAAATGAACGAATTCCTATGCCCCACAAATAACCCAGAGATGCATTTTAAATAAAAGAACACATTCTACTCATGTAAAAACATGCTGATTCCCGGACCGTCTGCGGGCCGGATTGAGAAGGCAATTGGGCCGGATCCGGCCCCCAGACCTTAGGCATGACACATTATTTTTTGGGGGGGATGCTTCCTCAGGGACACCACAGGGTAATGTAGTGGTTAGAGTGTCTGTCAAGGGCCTGAGAGACCAGGGTTCAAATCACCACTGAGCCCTGAAGGTTACTGGGTGATCTTGGGCCTCTCACTGCCTCTCAGTCTAATCTACCTCGCAGGGTTGTTGTGGGGATTAAATGGAGAGGAGGAAAACCACGTACGCCACCTCAGGCTCCTTGGAGGAGAGGTGGGGTAAAAATGCAATAAAGAAATAATGTAGCCTATAGGAAGGAGTATAAAAAGGTAAAGGTACCCCTGACCGTTACGTCCAGTCGCGGACAACTCTGGGGTTGCGCGCTTATCTCGCTTTATTGGCTGAGGGAGCCGGCGTACAGCTTCCAGGTCATGTGGCCAGCATGACTAAGCCGCTTCTGGTGAACCAGAGCAGCGCACGGAAACGCTGTTTACCTTCCCGCTGGAGTGGTACCTATTGATCTACTTGCACTTTGACGTGCTTTCGAACTGCTAGGTTGGCAGGAGCAGGGACCAAGCAACGGGAGCTCACCCCGTCACGAGGATTCGAACCGTCGACCTTCTGATCAGCAAGCCCTAGGCTCAGTGGTTTAGACCACAGCGCCACCCAGGAAGGGGTATAGTGAGCACAAAACGCAATGAAGTATAATGCTACTTTTCCACCATCTCATTCCAAAGGAAAGCCACGTAAAATTACAAAGTCGCTTCTCACATATATGGAAAGTCACTAAAGGAACTAAAAATGTATAGGCCTATATCAAGAAAAATACAAACCAAATAAAAAAGAGGACACCTTAAAAAAAGAGGTTTTTTGGGGTGGGAGGTGTCTGTCAGTGGTACTATTTATTCTTTGTCTGCTGTCGTTGGCTACTAGCCACAATGGCTGTGCTCTGTCTCCACAGTCAGAGGCAGCAATTTCCCCCCCTTCCAGTAGCACCTTAGAGACCAACTAAGTTTGTTCTTGGTATGAGCTTTCGTGTGCATGCACACTTCTTCAGATGCACTGAAACAGAAGTCACCAGACCCTTATATATAGTGAGAGGGTGGGAGGGGTATTACTCAGAAGGGTGATGGGAATGGGTGATAGGCTGATAGGTGAGGTAAACAACTTGTTGACCACTGTTAACAACTTCAATTGGTCTTGCAGGAAAAAGCAAGGGGTGAGATTGATAAAAATAGCCTTGTCATGTATAATGAGATAAGAATCCAATGTCTTTGTTCAGACCAGGTCTCTCCATGGTTTTAAGTTTGGTAATGAGTTGCAATTCAGCAACTTCTCTTTCCAGTCTATTTCTGAAATTCCTTTGCAATAAGACAGCTACTCTGAGATCTTGTATAGAATGTCCTGGGAGATTGAAGTGTTCTCCTACTGGTTTCTCAAAACAAAATAAAAAATAAAAAAATTCCTTCCGGAAGAAGTGTGCATGCACACGGAAGCTCATACCAAGAACAAACTTAGTTGGTCTCTAAGGTGCTACCGGAAGGAATTTTATTTATTTTTTATTTTGTTTTGACTCTGACAGACCAACACGGCTACCTACCTGTTACTGGTTTCTCAGTTACTGGAAACCGCAGGATGGGAGAGGGCTGCTCTTGCGCCTGGATTCCTGCTTGTGGGTTTCCGTCTGGGGCATCTGTGAGGACAGGATTCTGAGCAAGGTGGGCCACTGGCCTGATCCAGGAGACTCTACTTACGTTCTTACGTTACGCTGCCCTCGGGTTGTGTTTCAGTCTTGCGTCTGTTGCTGGTGTGTGTGTGTGTGTGTGTGTGTGTGTGTGTGTGTGTTTCACAACGGCGTCTTCTGCAGGCCTCCGTTTCTATGGCAGTGTCTGGAGCGTGACCTTCTGCCAAGAGACCCCGAGGGAGAATGGACGGGGGCCGTGTTCTCTCAGGAAGCAGCCTGGTGCCAGAAATAGCAGTTGCCTTTCGCCCTTGCTAAGAATGTGCCAAAACTTTGAAAGCCGCCAGGGAGCCGATCTTCCGATTCTGCGAAGAGTAAATTTCCACAGCAGGGCTTCTGTTTCTTCCCCTGCAAGCTCTCTCATAGATTCAAACAGGGTGGTTTGATTTAAATCAAATCGATTTAAATCATGATTTAAATCACTAGTCAGTAAGACTTGATTTAAATAATTTTTTACAGAAAGGTTGAACCTTGCTGGCATCCTCTTGATATTTACAACCAGATGAAGGTTTCATTTTTGGAATAATAAATTTTCAGAGTAGTTTTTACAGTTATATAAAAAATTACTGATTTGGTTATATTATCAGAAATACATAGACAGATAATTATGAAATTATTGTTTATATTTGGGCAACTTTTCTGCTGTACTTTATTGGAAGGAGAAAAATAATCATTTCCTTAATAACAATTTATTTAACTAAAACAATAACATATGTATCCATAACAAAATAAAATAAAAAAATTCCTTCCAGTAGCACCTTAGAGACCAACTAAGTCTCCATGTTTGTTAACCAATGTCGTTAAATGATTTTTTAAAAATAAAACTTAGACTGAGTTTTAGCACACATGAAAAACTTTAAACAAATCCTTATTTCCTGATGAATAGCCTTTGGACTGTAATGTAACTTAAATAGAAAACTATCTTTAGAAAGATTTTTCCTCCAAAAGCATTTTATTTTAAAAATCCAATTTAAATAAAAAAAAAATCTGATGTTTTTTTTTTTTTTTTTTAATCATTGATTTTTATCCGCCCTGGACTCAAACGGTTGTTGAGTTGGTGGTGTACCAATCTAGTCCAACCCCCTACAATGCAGGCGTCACAGCCAAGGAATCCCTGATATCTTTTGATGCTTTCCTTCCTCTGCAGATGGAAGAACTGGTGGGTGAGAGGCATCCTGACTCTGGCAATGATCGTCTTTTTCTTCATCATCATCTACCTGGGGCCCATGGTCTTGATGATGATCGTAAGTCTTTGCGGTCTTTCTGGAATCTGGTCTTTTCCCGATGGAGGCCTGGGGGTTCGGGAATGGCCTCCTCTTGCCGGAAGGCAGGGCTGGATCCCGCCTCCTCGTGGGGAGATAAGTCCACAAGCAGAGAGCCATCCATTGAGCTCCTTGGAGAAGAGCGTGGGATATAATGCAAAAAATAAATGCAAGAATGCTTCTTGTTCTCTAGAATTGGCCTGGAAATTTATCAAAACTCATGCCCCCCCGGCTGTCTCTCTGTCTGTCTGCAGAAGCATATTTATTTATTTTTAAAATATTTTATTTTAAAAATAAATATTTATTTATTTAAAATAAATTTAACAGAACAAGTTAGTGCCTGAAAATTTAAAAGAAGTGGATAAATTGCTTTACCTATATGCAACAGTGGCCGCGAGGCTGCTTATTGCGAAAAACTGGAAAAGTGTTGTGATTCCGACAAAAATAGAATGGCTCATCAAATTAATAGAATATCATAATTTGACTAAAATGATGGGGAATATTGGAGGGGTATCAAAAGATAAGATGGAGAAGGAATGGAAGGCCTTTAAGGGATATATACAAAAGTACTGTAGTTCATAGTAAAAATCATCCTATATAATAAAGTTGCTGTGTCCCTGCGTCCAGTCCATGTGTCACGGAATTGCGCTACTGCGCATGTCCGTGTCCCACACGGATGCAGGGATTGGAGCGGGCTGAGAGGGGGGCGTGTCCGAGAGGCAGCGGCGGCACACGTGCGTTGTCAGTTGCGCCAGCGCCGCTGCCTCGCACGGACGCAGAGCCCAATCCCCGCGGCTCCGAGGCCTAGCGGCCTGGGACGGCCCATCGAGCGGAGCGCCGGTGCTCCGGAAGCCAAGGAGGGCCGCCCCATCCTCGCCGCCGCTACCGCGGCCGCTGCAGCCGCCCCCGGGGGAAAAGAAGAAGGGGGAGGGAGCCCCTCTCCACCCCCCAGCGGCCGCTGTTCTAGCGCCCGTCAGTTGCGCCAGCGCCGCCGCCTCGCACGGAGCTGCGGAGGATGAGCTGAGCGGCTCCGGCGGGCTCCGCTCAGGGGCTCCCGTGAGGAGAAGGCGGAGGTGGCAGCCGCTCTCGCGAGATCTGTGGAGGAGACAGAAAGAGAGAGAGCGGCTAACATGGCAGAGAGAGAGAGAGAGAGAGAGAGAGAGAGAGAGGCGCGCGACTGTGTACAGTAGCTGGGAAGGGGAGGGAGGAGAGCGAGCGAGCGAGAGAGAGGGGCGGCGGGGGGGAGGGAGCGAGCAACCGAGCGAAGGAGAAGAAGCCCCAGGATGTGAGGCGGCAGCCGCCCGCAGCGCCCCGCTGCCCGGGCCGGGGCGAGGGCACAGAGGAACTCGCTTGACTGGCGCTCAGGCCCCCACCCACCTGCCCCTCCGCCCTCGCATCCCTCAGAGGGACCCGCGAGGATCCTCACGCCGCCCGTCAGAGGGAGGGAGGGAGGGAGAGGCTGCCCCCTCCCCGCGGCTGGGATAGATAGACAGACAGAGCGGCTGCCAAGCTCCTTCCCCCCCCCACCAGTGAGGCCCCCCCCTCTTCCACCCCATTAAAAAAAAAAGGCTGAGAGGAGAAGGGCGATGCAGACACGCGCCGAAATAGCCCCGAACTGACCGGCGTCCCCTCAGTCGTTCTAGTGCCCGTTAACTTAACGGGCTGAACGTCCACTAGTAGTTTATATATCACAAGGTGAATGAATAATATTATGAAAAGAATGGATATATTAAGAAAAATTAAATGACACAGTAGAAAAGGATAACATAATACCAATAAGATCGCATTTAGGTGAGGGAAGTAGGGAGGAGGAAGAGGGAGGGAGATATATGTAAGATAAGAAGAGACTTTATTATTAAAACAGCACAGGGTGTTTTATTTGGTTATATGTATGTTTTTTCTCTGCAATTATGTTTTAATGTGGTTTTCAATAAAGTTAATAAATTTAAAAGAAAAAGAAATTTGAGACCCCAACGTCGACTGCTGTCTGTCTCTCTCTCTCCCTCAGGTGATGTGTGTACAGATCAAGTGCTTCCAGGAGATCATCAGCATCGGTTACAACGTTTATCACTCCTACGAGCTGCCCTGGTTCAGAACCCTAAGTTGGTAAGTGGAATCAGAGTTTGGGCTACCTGAGTAAGCTCTAGAAGTCTGGTTTCCTTTTTCCACGAGGGTATCTCTGTGCAGCTCTATTCCTCTACGTTAAATACATTGGAGTTCTTGTTATTAGTTATACTGAAAGGAAATACACACCAAGAGCTCTGGCCAGAAATTTCAATACTAGGAATAAATCCTACTCGTGAGTTACAGTTAAATAAAAGTATGTATTCTGTTAAGAATTACAGTCTTAGGCAGAGAATGTCAATTCAAATAAGAAAAACAGTTTCAAGTTCACAATAATATGTGTGGCTTCAAATGAAAAATACAACTTCAAATTCACAGTAGTATGAGCAAACATTAATTCGTTACAGTATAAGAACGTAAGAAATTTCAAGTAACAATAAATGTATATCAGTTCGTATTCAAAAGTATTCAAAAGAAGGATCCTTTTATAAGTAAAGCCGGAATGAAGAGTCGATTCAGGAAAAGCAACCAGGACAGGGCCCTGTTTCCGGCTTTACTTATAAAACGATCCTTTTGAATACTTTTATACATTTACTAGTGAATTTAGCCCGTTAATAACGGGCGCTAGATACCCATGCGAGGGCTGAGAGGGGGCCCGGCCTCCCGCCGAGGCGGGCGGCCTGGCTCAGCCCGCCGCGCCCCCCTCCACTGGCCGCGCCTCCCTCAGTCACCGCCGCCACCTCCTTCTCCCCCTCAGGGACGCTGCGCCGCCACCTCCTTCCTCCCTCCCTTCACCCGGAGCTGCCCCTTCCCGCGGCCATGAGGCCGCGGCGGCGCTAGCGGGGATTGAGGGAGGCTCGTCGTCGTCGTCGTCCTCCTCCTCCTTCTCTGCCATGGCGGAGAGAGGGGCGCTCGGCGGCCAGCGGGGCTCGCTCACGCCTTCGCTGCACCAGCCGGCATCCAGCGCCTCAGCCTCTTCGGCGTCCCCAGCTGCACAGAGCGTTTCAGGGCAGCCTCCGCCGCCGACGGCGGTGCTCCAGCAGCAGCAGCTGCCGCCTCCTCCTGCTCCTCCGGCGGCGGTGGCGCCTTCGTTGTCTCAACCGGCCGCACTCGGCCCCGGAGGAGGCTCTCTGGCCCCGGGGGGAGGCGGCTCGGGGGTCAGGCGCGCCGGCGGCGGTGGCGGCGACGGCAGGGGGGGCGCCCGGTCCAGATGAACCTTTACGCCACCTGGGAGGTGGACCGGAGCTTGCCCAGCTGCGTGCCGTGCGAGGCGGCGGCACTGAGCCAACTGACGACGCGCCTGCGCACGGCCGCCCTCTCGGACATGCCCCCTCTCCGCCCGCTCCAATCCCTGCGTCCCTGTGTGACATGCGCAGTGGCAAAATGCCACTGACACACGGACGGACGCAGGGACTTTATTATATAGGATTGTTACTTGAAATTTCTTATGCTCTATTCTTCTAAACAGCTCAAGGTGGCTGCTGTTGTTAACATTTCCCTTTATAACTGTTAATTTATGACTGTTACCCAACAGTGCAGGGCAGTACATCATACCATATAGAAAGCAAGCAATAGGAAAACGGAACCAATATAAATCAAGGCTCCTGTGTTTCCCAAGCTGGCATGGATGGTAAATGTTCAGCATCTAAGTCTGAAACACAGGAAATAAAACCCCACCAGATGGCATAAAAGCCTTCTGGACCCTCTACCCCCCTGGAGACACACAGTTCATGTATTATATTTTCCTCACTGGCCAAAGCTCATAAGTTATTATGCCACAAAGCTACCAGTAAATGCAGATTTTTCATTGCTGGGCTACTGAAATCCTGGCTGCAGTCCACATCCGTGCCACCAGCTGGTGCTGCAAACGTGGGTGGGCCACCCCCAAGCAACTCACTTTTCATTGGCTCCACCCGCTGTCACTCCCTTCCCCAGCCACTGCTTTCTCTCTCGACCATTCTCTGTGCCGAGTGTCTCATTCCAACGGCTGGTGAGAGTTCCATGTCTAGCAAATGTATAGCTGGCCTCCAGAGGCGTAGCAAGCCCAGGTGGTACCCGGGGCGGAATTTTTTTTGTCACCCCCCACCACTTTAATTTTTAAAAAATTTAAAAGTGTCACCCCCCTCTGATGGTGCCACTTTGCGAGGTGTGGGGGTTTTGTGTGTGTGTGTGTGTGTGTGTGTGTGTGTGTGTGTTATCTCTTTTTTTCAATAAAGTTAAAATAAAAAATAATAAAAAAAATAAAAAAAATTAAAAAAATTAAAAAAATTAAAAAAATTAAAAAGTGTCACCCCTCTTTGATGGTGCCACTTTGTGAGGTGAGGTGGGTTGTGTGTGTGTGTGTGTGTGTGTGTGTGTGTGTCTATTATCTCTTTTTTCAATAAAGTTAAAATAAAAATAATAATAAAAAATGATAAAAAATTAAAAAGTGTCACCCCCTCTGATGGTGCCACTTTGTGAGGTGTGGGGGGTTGTGTGTGTGTCTATTATCTCTTTTTTTCAATGAACTTAAAAAATTTTAAAAAATCTAAAAAATTTTTTTTTCAAAAAAGATTTTTTTTTTAAAGTGTCACCCCCCTCTGGGGTGGAACCTAGGGCGGCCCGCCCACCCTGCCCCCCCGTTGCTACGCCCCTGCTGGCCTTTCAGCTGCCTTCACCTCAAGCCTGGAAGTTGGCTGAGCCAGGTGGTTCATACCCTTAATTCCTAAAGGTGGGGGGGGGGGAATCTTGACCTGGATGTGAGGAGCTTCTGGAGAGTCCATGGGTGGGGGAGCTGTTTGGGGAGCACCAGCAACTGCATCCCATGGATTGCAGGGGGCTGGACTAAATAGCCCTTTCTGTCCCTTCCAACTCTACAATTCTATGCTTCTGTGGCCCCATTTGCATATAAACAGGAGCGGTTACCATTGATATGATGCGTACATATCCTGGGGCCATTGGCTATTAGAGGCAGGTAGACCTAGACTAAGGTTACCAGATTTTTTTCAAAGAATCCAAGGACCCTTAAAAAAAAAAATATTTAAGAAGTAATCTCTTCTCTTCTGTGGTCTCCTCTGTCGTGTGGCTTTCCTCTGGGCCTTCCTGCTCTCTTGAAGTGCTAGCCGCCGTGGAGTAGGCTCAGGTCGGGCCTGGGCTCAGCCGTGTGTCCTTGCCCTCCCAGTGCTCTCGTCCTCAATGGCGCAGCAAGGTCGGGGCTCCCCTCTTTTTTCTCCTTCCTCTTTCTCTCTCCTTCTCCTTCTCCTCTCCTCCTTCTCCCTGCGTCGGCTCCGGGGTTTTCCTGGCCCCGGAGCGCTGCTGGGCAGTTGGCCGGGCGCTCTCGCTCCTGGCTCGATTTCGGTCGCTGGTGTGTGTGAGCAGTTCCCCCAGTTGACGCGCCAGGCGTCCCCAGTTCCCCCTCGGCAGTGGTAGCGGCAGTCTCAGCAGCCCGAAGCAAGCCTAGTAGCGCAGTTGGCTCTGACTGTCTTCAGGAGCTGCTCGCTGCCGTGGCGCCCGCCATTTTGCCTCGCTGGAAGAAGAAGGAGAAGAAGAGTTTGGATTTGATATCTCGCTTTATCACTACCTGAAGGAGTCTCAAAGCTGCCAACGTTCTCCTTTCCCTTCCTCCCCCCCCCCCCCCGCAACAAACACTCTGTGAGGTGAGTGGGGCTGAGAGACTTCAGAGAAGTGTGACTAGCCCAAGGTCACCCAGCAGCTGCATGTGGAGGAGCGGGGAATCGAACCCAGTTCCCCAGATTACGAGTCTACTGCTCTTAACCACTACACCACACTGGCTCCCGTGTGGAAGTCCTCATATGATGTGTCTTGTGCCGTTGAACCAATCACGCAACATTCATTCCCTACTAATAAATCTACAACACTTAAAATTTAAATCCGGGGACATTCCAGGGACGGATTTTGTCCGGGGACAGATTTGTAAATCGGGGACTGTCCCCGGGAAACAGGGACGTCTGGTAACCATAACCTAGACCAGCAATGTTCAACTAGTCGACTGTGATCGACAGTCTGAGGTGCTGCTGGTCGATTGCGGGATTAAAAAAAGTGATCGCCCGGTTGCTCCTTAGCGATCGTGGCGCGGCTATGTCTCATTGCCGCTGCTGGCGCAGCTTTGAAATGTTGTATTCCCTGCAGCGGACTGTTGGTCAAGCGATTTTATGCAATCCTTTCCCAAAAAAGCTGAACAGCTATGGTCAAACACCCCCCCCCAAAAGAAAGCTTAACTACTCTTGCCAACCATTCTGTCAGAGAGCCAGGGGTGCTCTCATTATCTGGTCGCACGAAAAGAAAGACCGATCCATGTGTCTTTTCAAAGCTTTAATCTAAACTAATTGCTTTACAAGCGGAGTGGGTCGTAAACACGCTCATCCATCATCGTCATCAGATTCCGAGACTGCCCCCTTTCTGTTTGCGCGCCAGGAAAGACAGCGGGGGATCCGGAAACACTTTGTCCTTCGTCGCTTTCCTTCCCCCTCTTTGTAACGAGATCTCTGATTCCGAGACTGAAGCCTCTGCACCAACCCCCTCTCCTCGCTACTTGGGCTCGAAGAGGAACTGGATGGATCTGTCGTCAGGAGGGGGGGCTGCTCCCGGTAGCTGCTTAAAGCCGGACTGGAGGAGGGAAGCAGCTCCCTGACACATTCCTTTAAAAAGCTCCACAATTCTGGTCTCTCCCCTCTAAAAAACCTCCACAACTATGGGCAATGACAATGGGTAGATCACTGCCAGTTTTATTATACTTGGAGTAGATCGCAGACGCTAGAGAGTTGGACGTGCCTGACCTAGACAACTTTCTGGTGTTTTGATTTGTGATTCGATTTGTAGCTTGATCAGCTCATTCAATCGGTTGAAGAAGAATTTCCAAATTTGGTTGAAGTATTTCTCATGAAAGAAGCCTTAGGAACCTCTCTGAAAAAGATGACGTATCTTCTTTCAGGTACTTCCTGCTCTGTGTGAACTACTTCTTTTATGGGGAGACCGTGACGGATTATTTCTTCACTTTGGTCCAGAGGGAGGAGCCCTTGAGGATCCTTAGCAAATATCACCGCTTCATTTCCTTTGCCCTCTACTTGACAGGTAAGCGGGACTCTGCTCTCCCATTCGGGACTTAATGGGACTTGGAGTGGCTTCTTCAAGGATTCCTGGAGCCAGGCGGCAATATGGAGACACGTGTCCGTTTCTCATTGGGCGCATGTTTTGATAGAAGCACAGTCTGGTCCAATCGCCCACTTAGCCCTCTGATTGGCCAGGATGTACTGAAGGGGAGGAACACCAGGTTCTCATTTAATTAATTTCTCTGTTTCTGCAGGATTCTGCATGTTTGTTCTGAGCCTCGTCAAAAGCATTATCGACTCCAATTCTACATGGTAAGAGAGATTTTCTCTTTTCAGAGTTAATAGCTTGTGAAGGGAGAGAGAGAGAGACAGAGAGAGAGAGAGAGATGAACAGGAACAGGCTGTTCTTGACTACCAGATGTTTTGACTACAACTCCCATCAGCCCCAGAGGGACCCAGGTGGTGCTGTGGGTTAAACCACAGAGCCTAGGGCTTGCTGATCAGAAGGTCGGTGGTTCGAATCCCTGCGCCGGGGTGAGCTCCCGTTGCTCGGTTCCCAGCTCCTGCCCACCTATCAGTTAGAAAGCACGTCAAAGTGCAAGTAGATAAATAGGTACCTCGCTCTGGCAGGAAGCTAAACGGCGTTTCCGTGCGCTGCTCTGGTTCGCCAGAAGCAGCTTAGTCATGCTGGCCACATGACCCGGAAGCTGTATGCCGGCTCTCGGCCAATAAAGCGAGATGAGCGCCAACCCCAGAGTCGGACACGACTGGACCTAATGGTCAGGGGTCCCTTTACCTTTTTACCCATCAGCCCCTAGCAGCGTGGCCATTGGAGGGTACCAGCTTGAAGAAAGCTTTTTTCTTTTTTTGCATTCCTTAAAACACTTTACGTATTTCCTTTGTGTGTGAACAGCGGATTGAAGAATGGGAGGCCCACAACTCCTGCCAGTCGTAAAAGTTTATTTTGCAATTGCCTAAATCCTGAAAATGTATGATAATACACAAATGGATTAAGCAAGAGCCAGCGTGGTGTAGTGGTTAAGAGCGGTAGACTCGTAATCTGGTGAACTGGGTTCGCGTCTCCTCTCCTCCACATGCAGCTGCTGGGTGACCTTGGGCTAGTCACACTTCTCTGAAGTCTCTCAGCCCCACTCACCTCACAGAGTGTTTGTTGTGGGGGAGGAAGGGAAAGGAGACTGTTAGCCGCTTTGAGACTCCTTCGAGTAGTGATAAAGCGGGATATCAAATCCAAACTCTTCTTCTTCTTCATTACACATGAGTTTCCAGGTAAACTCAAGCTTGGAGCTGATGATGATGATGATGATGATGATGATAATAATGATAATAATAATAATAATAATAATAATAATAATAATAATAATAATAATATATTTTTATTTATACCCCGCCCTTCCCAGCCAAGACCGGGCTCAGAGCGGCTAACACCAATAAAATCACAACAAAACATACAAAACAATCAATTAAAATGCAGGTTAAAATACGATTTAAAGTTTAAAATGCAGCCTCATTTTTAAGTAGCCCACCAATCAAACCATAAAGGAATCAGGGTTAAACTGAAACCAACCCAAAGGCCAGGCGGAACAGCTCCGTCTTGCAGGCCCTGTGGAAAGATGCCAAATCCCGCAGGGCCCTGGTCTCTTGTGACAGACCGTTCCACCAAGTCAGGGCCAGTACTGAGAAGGCCCTGGCCCTAGTTGAGGCCAGCCTAGCATCCTTGTGGCTCGGGACCTCCAAAATGTTATTATTTGAGGACCTTAAGGTCCTACACCTTAAGTGCCCCAGTGCCCAAATTATGAATGTAGTCCATGCCTTGGTAAGTTCGGGGCTGGATTACTGCAAAGTGCTCTACGTGGGGCTTCCCTTGGGTCTGGTTTGAAAGCTCCAGGTGGTGCAGAATGCAGTGATCCGGGTTGAAGCATCTGCGCTGGCTGCCCATCTACTACTGAGCCAGGTTCACAGTCCTTGTATTAATCTACAAAGCCCGTAACAACTTAGGCCCAGAGAACCTCAGGAATCCTCTGCACCCTCAAATCCTAGCTTGATCCCCAAGATCATCGCTGGTCATTCCCCGCGTTGGTGAGGCTCATTTGACAACAGCAAGGAACTGAGCCCTTAGTGTCACCGGCCTGGTCCTGTGGAACTCTCTGCCACTAGAGATACAGCAGGCGCCTCCTGTGGCAACTTTTGAACGCCCGCAGAAAACTTTTCTATTCTGCCAGGCCTTTGTAGGCCATTAAAGAACAAACCATTTTGCAATGGGTTAATTGGTGTCTGTTTTAAACAATTTTTATTTCACAGTTTTGTGCTTTTAATTGCTGTACAGTGGCACCTTGGTTTAAGAACAGTCCGGTTTAAGAACGATTTGGTTTACAAACTCTGCAAAACCGGAAATAGTGTCTTGGTTTGAGAACTTTTACCTTGGTCTAAGAGCGGAATCTGAATGGTGGAAGGGCACCAGCGGCGGGAGGCCTCATTAGGGAAAGCACGCCTCGGTTTAGGAACGGTTTTGGTTTAAGAACGGACTTCCGCAACGGATGAAGTTCGTAAACCGAGGTACCACTGTAAACTATTTTGATTTTTTTTAATGCCACAGAGGCGCACACATGTTTTTATAAATAGATTAATAACACACAATGTACAAGGTTGTGAAGGGGCAGCAAAGGTTCCCACTTCTATAAGCTATTTCTGTGGCTTTGGCCAGGCCAGGCTTCAGTACCACCAGCTGCCAACCCCCGAGCAAAACCAAAGGCTCAGGCCATGGCTGTGGGCAGCTGAAGGAGGGTCCCTCCCTGGCCTCTGCTGGAGAGGAAGGGGCTACGGAGTGCTTTGCCCGTGCCTCAGGTTGCGTGGGAGGATTCAGCGGGCAGAGCCAACGTTGCTCCGGGGGTGGCCCCCCAGATGTTGCTGGACTCCAGGGTGGATTTGATTTAAATCAAATTGATTTAAATCACGATTTAAATCACTAGTCAGTAAGGCTTGATTTAAATCACTAGTCAGTAAGACTTGATTTAATTTTTTTTTTACAGAAAGACTCATTCTTGCTGGTATAATCTTAATATTTACAGCCATATGAAGGTTTCATTTTTGGAATAATAAATTTTCAGAGTAGTTTTTACAGTTATATCAAAAATTACTGATTTGGTTATATTATAGAAATACATAGATACTTATGAAATTATGGTGAGGTTTAATAAGTTAACTGTTTATATTTGGACAACTTTTCTGCTGTACTTTGTTGGAAGGAGAAAAATAATCATTTCCTTAATAACCATTTAAACAATTTATTTAGCTAAAACAATAACATGATAGCATATGTATCCATGTTTGTTAAATGATGTGGTTAAACATTTTTTTTAAAAAAACTTAAGACTGAGTTTTAGCACACTTGATAAACTTAAAACAAATCCTTATTTCCTGATGAATAGCCTTTGGACTAGAATGTAACTTAAATAGAAGACTATATTTAGAAAGATTTTTCCTCCAAAAGCATTTTATTTTAAAAATCCGATTTAAATTAAAAAATCTGATTATTTTTTTAATTTTTTTAAAAAATCGTTGATTTTTATCCACCCTGCTGGACTCCAACTCCCATCATCCCTGATCACTGGCCGTGCTGGCTGGGGATGATAGGGGGGTCCAACGAGATCTCTGGACCTCACCTTTGCTCAGTTCAGAACGAGGCCTCTCTCAACAGCTGAATATAATAATAATAATAATAATAATAATAATAATTAATAATTAATAATAATTAATAATAATTTATTATTTGTACCCCGCCCATCTGGCTGGGTCTTCCCAGCCACTCTGGGCGGCTTCCAGCAAATATTAAAATACATTAACATGTTACAGATTAAAAACTTCCCTAAACAGGGCTGCCTTCAGGCATTTCCTAAATGTTATGTAGTTGTTGATCCCTTTGACCTCTGATGGGAGGGCGTTCCACAGGGCGGGTGCCACTACCGAGAAGGCCCTCTGCCTGGTTCCCTGTAGCTTTGCTTCTCGCAGTGAGGGAACCACCAGAAGGCCCTCGGCGCTGGATCTCAGTGTCCGGGCAGAACGATGTGGGTGGAGACGCTCCTTCAGGTATACAGGGCCGAGGCTGTTTAGGGCTTTAAATTGAATTGCTAAGGATGCAGAAATATCTGGATCTGTTCTGCATGGGAGAATGAATGGCGGGTGGACCTTTGGTTTTTTGTTTTGTTTGCAAGGAAGGCATGGACAGTGGGAACACTTGGGAAGCGATGAGCAGTTTTTGAAGGGGCTCCCTCGATTCCAGACTAGAGACAAGCAGCTGTGTGTGTGTGTGTGGTCTTTTTGCTAATGCTGTGCCTATCATAGTGGAATGTGGGGTGGCAAATTCCCTCTCTCTCTCTCTCTCTAAAATCAGCATTTTGGTGTGTGTTTTTGAGAAATGTTGTTTTTCTGCCCCCTGCAAACTGGATTGCATGCTGTTCTTTCTTTCCAGTTTGGCTGGACCCATGTGACTTTGCTAATAGTTGTCACCCAGTCCCACCTCATCATTCACAACCTGTTTGAAGGAATGATCTGGTGAGTTGGTGCTGCTTACTGACTTTCTGCTGTGTAGCGCAGGCCGCCGGGCTGCCTTGAATCAGGGCAAAGAACATAGCATGGGGGACAGGCCTCTTGCATGGGGCTTCCCTAGTGGGAGCAGGAATCAATGGGTCATGCCCCCTCTGAACCACTGCTTCACCTGCTGGGTTGGCATGATGAGATCTGGGGGGAGTTTTCCTGGCAGAAAGGAGGAATCCCAGTCTGCTTTGCTGTGCATGCATGTGCTCTTTCTAAATGTGGAGACAGCCACTCAGTGGGCCTTGCACAGGAACTGCTCTCTGCTCAGCAAAAAAGCAGGTACGCTTTGGGCATTTTCCTGCATGAGGCTTAAAGTTCAGCTCTTGCTTCAATCTGATTTGTAAGGTTCTGAAATAGTAGCACACGAGAGGCCCAGAGGCAACTTAAGCTTCCTGTCTGAAAATGCCCTTGCAACCTGAATGGTGTGGTCTCCATCATTTCTGTCCTCCGGCTGCACACCTGCTCTTTTAGGGGAGTGGGACCCAGGTGGCGCTGTGGGTTAAACCACAGAGCCTAGGGCTTGCTGATCAGAAGGTTGGCGGTTCGAATCCCTGCGACGGGGTGAGCTCCCGTTGCTCGGTCCCAGCTCCTGCCCACCTAGCAGTTCAAAAGCACGTCAAAGTGCAAGTAGATAAATAGGAACCGCTCTGGCGGGAAGGTAAACAGCGTTTCCTTGCGCTGCTCTGGTTCGCCAGAAGCGGCTTAGTCATGCTGGCCACATGACCCGGAAGCTGTACGCCGGCTCTCGGCCAATAAAGCGAGATGAGCGCCGCAACCCCAGAGTCGGACACGACTGGACCTTAATGGTCAGGGGTCCCTTTACTTTACCTTTAACCCCATCCAGGGCAGGCTGCCTACTCCGTTCCCTAACAAATTGCAAGCTGGGTGACCTAATGAAACCACCAGCAGTTTGAAAAACTGCAAGACCCTCTTGGGGGGCCCACTGTCTGCTACTCCAACTCAGTCCAGCTAGGAGAGGCCGAAATAGCAATGAGTGGCATCACCTAATGTGAGACCTGGTCCATGTGTCCCATCTTCTCCAGGTCATCTTCTGGGTAATTCAGCCTGGCAAGAATCCCCACCCCTCACCCCAAATACATCCATTGGCTAACCTGTCCTAACGGCTATCTCAGAGTGAAACACTCACAGCTGGAGGGAGATCACTCTCTTTTTTTATATAATAGTTTTATTCATTTTATCATATAAAACAAAACAAGCACATAAACTACAAAAGAAAAACATAAACATATAAACACAACAATAAAGTATATCATTTCCCCCCTATTTTCCTTAACATCTTGTTGGGACTTCCCCCTCTCCTCCCTTCCTGGTTTCACATCTAACTCTTTATTTTCAGGCAAGTTCATCTTCAAATTTAACTTTTTATTATCCACTAGTAAATTAAGCCTGTTACGCAAAACAGGCGCTAGAAAGCTCTCTCAGGAGCCCTGCGTCCCTGAGGGGGAAAAGGAGAGAGACGGAGACAGAGACGGAGCCCCCTTTCCGGGACGCAGCGCTCAGCTCCCCGCACTCAGGCGCTCTCCCTCCCTCGCCGGCCGCCGCCTGGATCCGCTCCTCCCGCCCTGCGTATCGGGCGGCCAGAGGGCTGCGGCCAGGGGCGCTACGCGCTCCCGCCGCCACAGCGGCTTGCCCCGTGGCTTGGCGGCCAGGGGCGCTACGCGCCCCCGCCGCCACAGCGGCTTGCCCCGCGGCTTGCGGGAGCATCGGGCGGGCGGCCACAGGGCTGCGGGCAGGGGCGCTACGCGCCCCCGCCGCAGGGGCCTATCCTATATAATAAAGAGCCTGTGTCGGAGAGCCTGTGTCAGAGGGCTGCGGGCAGGGGCGCTACGCGCCCCCGCCGCCAAGCGCCTATTGGTCTGGAACGCGCACGCGCAGTTGGCAATTCCTGTGACACACGGAAAGTAGTACGTCCCGACACAGGCTCTTTATTATATAGGATTTAATCATTATGTTACCCTTTTTTTTTAACCTCGAAGATATTTTTCAGTCCCAATTTTAATCCAGTAAACTCTAGCTAGATTTTCAAATACTTTCCATATTACAATATTTTTTAATACATTTTAAATTTCTTCCAATCTTCTTGCACCACATCCTCCCTCTGTTCACTCAGTCTTGCTGTCAGTTCGGCGAGTTCCATAAGGTCAATCATCTTCATTTGGGAGGGAGATCACTCTCATTTTGTCAGGTGCCATAACAATTAATAACCATTCAAACCATGCCAGCATGAAATGATAACACAGCAAGGTTCCCACAACCAGTGTCTTTTCAGCTGGCTCTCACTTTTGCATCAATTGTAATTTCATTTGTCCAGAGGATAAGGATGCCTTTGGCACTTACCAAGGGAGCCACCTGTAACATGGCTATCAAAATACATTTAGCGTAGCTTGTCAATCAGCATAGCAAATGCAGCCACTGGCAGGATTATCTGTTTTTATTTTTTGCATATTAAACCAATATTCACACCCTTTAAGTGAAAACATGGCAACTAAAGGCCAAACTAGGCATGATATTCAGAAATGCCAACCTTAAAAAATTACATCAACAAGGAGGTTGGAAAGGCAAGCTAATAAATATTGGGATTGCAGCAAACATGGAGAGAATTTAACAATATCCTCCCTGCAGTAGTCCTGGAGAAAACTCTTCCCCCAAAACTAGCATTTGCAGGGGTTAGGGAGAATCCCTCTGGACACTAGTGGGAAATTTCCTTTCACAGCAAATAGAAGCTTCCAGCTATAGCTTTTAGCATCGCGTATCGTTAGTCCCTTAATGATAACTATCCAAATATTTCTCGGAACCATGATGTAAATTTTATCACAGACTGCAGAGACGTGTTTAGCACAGAAAAGCAAAATCTAGCTTTGGCAGCTAATGTCTTTGAAAACAACCGAGGGGAGGGGTTTGAAAAAAAATCCATACACTTGAATGATACTTGTGGTTTCTGAAAGCCGAAAGATCTGCTTACCAGGGTGTAAATTCTCGTTTAAACTGAGGTTCGAGAGAAGCTCTGGGCCCTTAATTTGCACCAGGAGCTCTTTCTATAAAATGAAATTATGAAAGCACTATTAGGAGTGGGAGTTTTGCTGATTGAAATGCTGGTTCAAATGAACGCATCCATCCATCCATCAGGGGACAGGCTTCCAGAGTGCTATTTCTAAATTAGCAGTTAGAACTCCCTGCTGGCAAGAAGATCTCTAGATCTGAGCCACTGCTGTGGGCTGCTGCCCCTTGCTGCTGTCAAATGTGTTTCTCTCCAATCCAGGCAGGTTTATCTAGGTCTTTTTTCCTTCCCTGCTATCTAGGTTTATCGTCCCAATTTCCTGCGTCATCTGCAACGACATCATGGCCTACATGTTTGGCTTCTTCTTCGGACGCACTCCGCTGATTAAGGTTGGTTCTGGTCCCGAGATGGAGGAGCAACTCTTAGGAAAAGCTGTTTTCAGCATTGGGTTCGAATGCCCGCCGGGGAGGCACCTCCTGGGTTGCATCCGGCCTGATTGTGCCGTGTGAGAGTGTGGCGTGTGTTTGGCAGGTGCACTGGAGCACAGGAATGTAGAGAGCTGCGTTATACCGCGTCAGACCATTGGTCCATCTAGCTCAGTACTGTCCGCACTGGCAGGCAGCAGCTCTCCAGGGTTTCAGGCAGGAGACTCTCCCAGCCCTACCTGGAGATGCTGGGGATGGAGCCTGGGTCCTTCTGTCTACAAGGCAGATGTGCCACTGAGCTATGGCCCTTCCCCAACACTTATAACTTAGTTTTGGGACTTCTGTTCTGTCCCGTCCGGTGTGTTCATGGAGACCCTTTTAACATTCATGCCTGTTCCTGTATCTGCAGCTCTCCCCAAAGAAGACATGGGAAGGCTTTATTGGAGGGTTCTTTGCCACCGTGGTGTTCGGCCTACTAGTAAGTTGCTTCTTTCCTTTTTGGTTAAGAACAAAAGTTGTGTTGGGCCTCGGAGCAAGAGGCAGTGTTACCCATGAAGCAGCCTGATGGAGGTTGATGGTGGAAGTCTGGGGCCTGTTGAGAGCGATGGGCAGAGAGGCCTGCCCCACAGAGCACCATCAACTCACCAGGAAGTTCTTTGAATGGTAGCATGCTTTTGTGAATTTTACAATCATCACCTGAGGCCCTTCTCCGGGTGCTCCCTCCATGGGAGGTCCGGAGAGCGGCAACATGAGAACGGGCCTTTATAGTGGTGGCTCCTCATTTCTGGAATGCTCTCCCCATGGGGGGCTACTGGCGCCAGGCAAAAACTTTCCTCTTCGACCTGACCTTTGCCTTTTAACTATCTATTGCAGGGGTCAACAAGGTTTATCTTGCCTGGGCCGGATTGGTCCTGCGGAGATCCCTCTGTGGGCCAGATTGCGCATGCGCGATTTTTGGCGTCTGCGCAGACACGATTTTCGGCGCAGACACAAGTCCCCATGCCGCGCTGCGCCGGTTTAGCACAGTGCACGAGTGGGCAGCTCAGTTTGGGGGCAGCTCGTGGGCCGGTTAAACGACCTCTGTGGGCCGCTTCCGACCCATGGGCCTTAGGTTGCTGACCCCTGATCTATTGCCTTTTTGCCTGGGTGGGATGTTTTAATGTAGGTGGTGGTTGTTTTGCTTGCTTGAGATATTGTAGTCACTTGGAGTTGCTGTGGCAAAAAAAAAAGAGCGACAATTTTGATGATAATAATAATAATAATTCAGTTCAGGAATCTAGAACTGAAACATCAAGTAGCTATCCAATACAACAATAATATTTGGGCTCAGAGCCTGAAAGAAATGTAGGCAAAACATGAGAATAATTCGCACATTTCTGTCATGTCTGGTTCCCAAGGCTCCTAGCCATCCAGCTGGTCCACTTAAAATAAATACAGTATCTGAAGGGCTGTCCCATGGAAGACAGAGCCAGCTTGTTTTCTGCTGCTCCAGAGGGTGGGTCCTGAACTGGGTCCTGAACCATTGGATTCAAATGACAAGAAAGGAGATTCTAAATAATCTTTAAGAATATTCTGCTGGGAAGAGTGATTTGTTAATGGAACAGACTTCATTGGTTGCTGGTGGAATCTCTGCAGGATAGGCCTTTTGCACCAGGTGTTAAGCCTTTCTTTTCTGTTATTAGTTGTAAATCCTTTGGCACAAAGTCTGTGGTGGGATTTGTTCCTTCCCCACATTCCTCCAGCACTGTTTCCTGTGGGACTGGCACATTGTTTTCCTTTTTCCAAAAGCTGTCCAGAACCATATTTGATGCTCTGAGTCTGTTGCATTTCCAGCAGTATGTCTAGTACTTTTCTCAGGACATCGTCACTCAAATCTTCAGCCATTTTCAAGGTCAAAAAACAACTTTGTAGTCACAACAATCTGACATATTATAATCCAAAATCCATATTATACTTTTCCTGCTAAATTTCCCAAAACCTCGGGAAAAAGGGTAACTTTTTTTCCAATCAAAGAAAGTTTTACAGAAAACTGTTACAGAAGTTTCCTTCTTAACTTTCACTTTGACATTGCCTTGGTAACAAAGTTCCACTGCTTCCTTTTGTTTCAACGACAAGGGACCGACCTCCGTTTTTAAATCCCTTGCTTCTTCTGATTAAGTCCAAAATGTCATTTTACTCACGATTCCGATGTTTCTAATCCTTATTTTGTGGAGAAATTAAGCGCTCAAAGCAGTTGGCACACGCAGCTTCGCAACGGCAAAGGCAGTCGAAGGATCCACAGGGCTCCGTCTCAACCCTGCTCTCTCTCGGCCGTCTTACAAGAGCTTACCAGGGAGCAGGGGAGACGTCTGGAGCCCCCGCCGGATCGCCATGCCCCGGGACGCTCTTCCCGGGGTTTTTCAAGGGGTCCGCAGCGCAGTTGCGGGTTCCCCTCCCCCTTGCCATGCCGGGGATCTCGGAGCGAGGTTTCCCCCGACCGACCGCTCCGGCGCTTAACCGGAAGTCTGGAACAGACTTCATTGGTTGCTGGTGGACTTTCCTTCCCTGGAAGTTATCAAACAGAGGTCAGATGGCCACCTGTCAGGGATTCTCTAGCTCTGATTCCTGCTTGCAGGGGCTTGGAGACTAGATGGCCTTTGAGGGGACCTTCCAACTCTGCTGTGATTCATACCAGAGTTCCTTGGCAGGAATTCACCTTTTGCCTCTTCCGTTTCCCTCTCCGCCCCAATCCAGCTGTCGTATGTGATGTCTGGATACAGATGCTTCGTGTGCCCCGTGGAGTTTAACAACGACAGCAACAGCTTCACTGTGGACTGTGAGCCCCCCGAGCTCTTCCAGCTGCAAGAATACAACATCCCCTTGGTGCTTCAGTCTGTCATCGGCTGGGTAAGCATCCAGATCAGAGCGTTCAGGTTTGGAAAACTAAGATAAGATAAGATAAGATTTCTTTATTGTCATTGTACAAGTACAATGAAATTGGATGCCAACCCATAAAAACAACATGGGGGGGAGAAAAAAAAATTCAGCTATACATACATACTCATCAGAGCCAGTCTGGTGTACTGGTTAAGAGCGGTAGACTCGTAATCTGGTGAACCAGGTTTGCGTCTCCGCTCCTCCACATGCAGCTGCTGGGTGACCTTGGGCTAGTCACACTTCTTGAAGTCTCTCAGCCCCACTCACCTCACAGAGTGTTTGTTGTGGGGGAGGAAGGGAAAGGAGAATGTGAGCCGCTTTGAGACTCCTTCATAGTGATAAAGCGGGATATCAAATCCAAACTCCATCAAAACTCTCCACGGTCATATTATTTAATTACAGCATTTAAGATGGTTATGGCTTTTGGATAGTGTCAGGGATCTGCCTCCCCCTTCCAGTCCAGCCCTGAGTGCTTATAGGGAGCAGCCACCCATTCTGACGACTGACTCATCGAGGAGTGGGAGCAGCTGTTCCTCGGAAGAGAAGGGGGTGCCAGGGCCCGAGGGATGCAGCGAGAGACCTGGCAGCTCCCAGCAAGCAGGTCCGGGGCAGAGACTACGTAGGAGGAAGAGGCGCTTCCGTTTCCTCAAGCTATTCTGCTGGTGGGAAAATTGCTGTGCGCCACTTCCGGATTCTGCTAGTGACTGAGCAGACATGATATGATTAAGCTCTTCACTGTAAATATGAGCACTGATAAAAGCTACTAAAAGGCAAATGACTCGGCCTCCTTATTGAACGACCGATGGGGGGGGGGGGCCTGACAGATAGAAACTGTTTTTTAACCTATTTGTTCTTGATTTAATTGTTCTATATCTCTTACCCGAAGGCAGTGGTGTAAAAAGACTGTCCAGGATGAGATGGATCTTGTAATATATATATATATTTTTAAGGCAATGGGAACTGTATAGTTCCTCCAAAGATGGGAGGGAATGGCCAAAACTTCTGAGAACATAAGAGTTTGCTGGATCAGGCCAAAGGCCCAGCCAGTCCAGCATCTTGTTCTCATGGTGGCCAACCAGATACCTGTAAGCCAGGACCCCCAAGCACAAAGACACTCTCCCCTCCTGTGTTTTCCAGCAACTAGTATTCATAAGCATTGCTGGTTCCAGCACCCTAGCCTAGTAGTCATTGATAGCCCTCTCGTCCATGAATCTGTCTAACTCTCTTTTAAAGCCATCTAGGTTAGTAGCCATCACTGCCACTCTGTGGGAGAGAGTTCCATAGTGATAACTATGTGCTGATGCCTGATTTCTTTTATTACGGTATTATCATTGGTTCATTTATTATCCCACCTTTTTCTCCAGGGAGCTCAAGGTGGTTCTCCCTCTCCTCATTAAATTCCGCACAACAACCCTGTGAGGTAGGATAGGCTGAGAGGAAGTGACTGGGCCCCCTGAGCTTTATGGCCAAGTGGGGATTTGAACCCTGGCCTAAGGTCAGCATCCTTCGGGGGTTGGGAAGCAAGCTGGCTAGCCCCCAGCTGGATCATGCCCTTCCAGCCGCGACGATCCCCCGATCGCTGGTGCGACGTAATGAGCACACTATATTTGCGGAGCCGCCGGCACTAACAGAATAGGCGTGAGACTTGTGGAAGCATACTAACAAGCTCCGGATTTATTACTCATAAATCAGGACAAAGGAAACATGTCGTCCTCTCTTTGTCTCCTCCGAGAGAGAGTCTCAAAAGCAAAAACTATGGATGTCAGGGATCTGCCCACCCCTGCCAGTCCGGCTCTGAGTGCATACAGGGACCCGCAGCCTGTGTTGACGACAGATTCATCTTTGAGTGAATCTGGTAGCCCCTGTTCGGGGGAGGAGCAGTTAGAGGGAGTTGCTGAGAGACCTGGCACCACCCAGCAGACTCGCTCGGAGGGGAGGCGTCAGTTCCGGCGCCTATCTCACGTAGGAGGAGAAGGCGGCAATTTAGGATGCTGAAACTTTGGTGTTGGCGCCAAAACAGGAGGGAGGCACTTCTGGATTCTGCTAGTGATTGAGCAGACATGATAAACTGAACTCTGCACTGTAAATACCTTTGCACAAAATAAAGAGACTTAAAGACAAGATGGCTTGTTCTTACTATTGAACAACCGATTAGAGAATCTGACAATACACAACGGAAGTTCCCAGCAATCTGTGCTGGTATGTAAACAGACATGTGACATGTAACAATCTCACATGTCTGCAACTTAAGGTGGAATGGAAATTTCCCAACATCTACAAGGCCCAAGTTCAACCATCTAGCCATTGTGCCACACTGTTTTACTAAAGCAGGTGTGTGCGATGATTGATGGCTACCAGCTTACACGTTCAGCAGAATCAAGCACAGCTTTCCCCGGACTGTACCAGGGCAAGTGAGGGATGGTCTGAATCTACCCTACAGAAGCAAGCTCCTTCGTTGAGAAAATGAGGACGTTTGAGAGAAATGTTCTGCCTCTGCGTTTTGCTACTTGCGGACGCTGTGGGAAGGGGAGGTGTGTGGGGGGGAGAGGATTTGTGGGGAGCACATATATATATAGTGCTTCCTCCCCCTAGACAATTGCAGTCCAAAAATGGTACAGTCCAGAAAAAAAAGAACAATCCTGCTGAACTTGTGGACACCCAAGGAAGGTGAATGTTGGGAGATTCAGGAGAGATGAAGGAAAATGTTTCTTCATGCATCGTTAAACTAGGGAACTCCCTTCCACAGGAGGCAGATTCATGGAGGAGAGCGCTCCTGCTCATGCTTCTGAATGCCTGTTGCTGGATATCGCAGGAGGGGGAGAGTGCTGTTGTGCTGCTGCTGCTGCTGCTGCTAATAATAATAATAATAGTAATAATAATAATAATAATAATATATTATTAATACCCCGCCCATCTGGCTGGGTTTCCCCAGCCACTCTGGGCGGCATCCATCAAAATATTAAAATACAATAGTCTATTAAACATTAAAAGCTTCCCTAAACAGGGCTGCCTTCAGATGTCTTCTAAAAGTCTGGTAGTTGTTTTTCTCTCTGACATCTGGTGGGAGGGCGTTCCACAGGGCGGGCGCCACTACCGAGAAGGCCCTCTGCCTGGTTCCCTGTAACCTCACTTCTCGCAGTGAGGGAACCGCCAGAAGGCCCTCGGCGCTGGACCTCAGTGTCCGGGCAGAACGATGGGGGTGGAGACGCTCCTTCAGGTTGAATCCTGTATGCCGGGTAACTGGTTGATGAGAACAGGATGCTGGATTAGATAGGCCATGGGCCCGATTCACCAGGCTATCCTTACGTTCTTAGAGTCAGGCTTAAGACTGTAAGTATAATAGGCAGGATTTGCTGAGCTGTTTTCCAGCTTACCTACCTGCCGGTGTGAGGTCCTGGCGTGGCAGAGCTTCTTGAACTGACAATGAACCCCCCCTCCTTTCTCCAGAAAACAGTTCGGATGTACCCCTTCCAGATCCACAGCATTGCACTCTCGACTTTCGCCTCCCTCATCGGTCCCTTCGGAGGGTTTTTTGCCAGCGGATTTAAAAGAGCTTTCAAGATCAAGGTATGGCGCAGCTGGGAGGCAGCCTTGAAATAGCATGGTCAGGGTGGCAGGTCTATCGAACCCTCTTCAGTTCTAATAAAACTTTTCCTGGAATATATTTGTTATCCTTAGATTTCTCTGCATCCTGCCTTTTCCCCAGACAGCTTACAGAGATTAAAACAACACAGATAAAATACAAAAAAGCTAAAAACATGCAAAATATTATTGTTAAAGTAATTAAAACTCTAATGGGATAATTATTTAGATATTATATTATACACCACTTTTATTATCTAGACATCAGAATGTCTTGCAGTGATAAAAATGTACAGTTTACAAAACTTTAAACAGTTTTTACTGTATATGTAAATTTACAGGGTTTTTTAAAAAATAAAATAAAATGTTTACATAAAATATAGGAGCTCGATTTCAAAACCAGAAATCCTTCTCCTTAAAGTCTGGGTTAGTAAACAAGAAGTGAAACAATTTAGATTCCATAACTTCCAGTGGGGTGTGAACAAACTGAGGGCTCTTTGTTTGGTAGGGGCTGATGGGGGTGGAAATTAGGTAAAGGTAAAGGGACCCCTGACCATTAGGTCCAGTCGCGGACGACTCTGGGGTTGCGGCACTCATCTCGCTTTACTGGCCGAGGGAGCCGGCGTACAGCTTCCGGGTCATGTGGCCAGCATGACTAAGCCGCTTCTGGCATACCAGAGCAGCGCATGGAAACGCCATTTACCTTCCCGCCGGAGCAGTACCTGTTTATCTACTTGCACTTGATGTGCTTTCGAACTGCTAGGTTGGCAGGAGCAGGGACCGAGCAACGGGAGCTCACGCCGTCGCGGGGATTCGAACTGCTGACCTTCTGATCAGCAAGCCCTAGGCTCTGTGGTTTAACCTGATGGGGGTGAAAATTATCTTTTCCTCCTCCCTGTTTCCTGGTGTCATGTGAAGAGGGCAGGTGGGTTTGGATCAGGAATCCCCTTCACCTGCCAGGGCACATACACTCTCTACTTTTCCCTCTCGATTGCGCAGGACTTTGCCAACACCATCCCAGGGCACGGAGGCATCATGGATCGGTTCGACTGCCAGTACTTGATGGCCACCTTTGTGAATGTATACATTGCAAGCTTTATCAGGTGAGATGATGGTTTGGTTTGGTTGTGGGTCGTACCATCAATCCTTGGGCTCTCTTTTTCTGAAAGTATACCTGTATGTTTATTGGCTTTTGAAAACGCAGCTGTAAAATGGCAGAGATGTACAAATCATTAAAAGGAGAACAAATACGAATGGTATAATAATAATAATAATAATAATAATAATAATAATAATAATAATAATAATTTATTATTTGTACCCCGCCCATCTGGCTGGGTGTCCCCAGCCACTCTGGCGGCTTCCAGCAAACATTAAAATACATTAACACATCACAGATTAAAAACTTCCCTAAACAGGGCTGCCTTCAGGTGTTTTCTAAATGTCATGTAGTTGTTGATCCTTTTAACCTCTGATGGAAGGGTGTTCCACAGGGCGGGCGCCACTACCGAGAAGGCCCTCTGCCTGGTATGGTATCTATGGTGGCATTTGAGTGATCTTGGCGATAGACTTAGTTTGGCAGTACAATTAAGGACACAGAAAGAAAGCTGAATGTAACAGAATTAGAGTAAGAAAAGTATAACAAAGGATGTACATTTATTTTTACGAAAGAACATACAGATGGGGTGGACAGGAAGTCGAGTGGGATGGGGTCTTCCCCCCCTCTCCCCCCCTGCTTTTTAATTTTTTTTCTAGAATGAATTTTATTTATTTAGTTATTTGCATTTATTCAGTTTGTGGGGTTATTATTTGTTTTTTGTTTTATTTTTTCTTTCCTTCTTATTATGGTATGCCTTTGTAACGTGTTTTTGGTATTGGGTTGGTTTTTGTTGGTATGTATAGCTGTATTGGTATTGATATTTGTACTCAGTTATAATGCTGTAACAATATTGTAATCAAAATACTGTATATTCCTGTGTATAAGACTACTTTTTAACCCAGGAAAATCTTCTCAAAAGTCGGGGGTCGTCTTATACCCTGGCTCGTATTTCTTATACGGCGAGTATATCCCAAACTCTATATTTTAACTGGAAATGTTGGGGGTAGTCTTATACGTCCAGTCGTCTTATACGCCGGAATATACGGTATTTATGTTTGGTTGTAATAAAGGATTGAGTTTCAATTTTAAAAAAGGAGAACAAAAAACCACAACTGTGACTGAACAGAGTACAGAGGTTGTTTACAACATCATCGATATTGAGAAATTAATGTGGAGTGATGGGTCAGAGTGAAATCAGAACAGAAGCCATTAGTAAGAGAATTAATTGGTTGGGGAAGGGAGCAGTCAGAAACAGGTCTAGGCTAGGCAAAAGAAATATCCATCAGGAGGAAGGCAAATGCCCCTCCAGAGCTATGCGTGAGTCATTGGAGGTTTATATAATACACTATTATTGCTTATAAAAGTTACAAATGACTATGTCAAAAGGGGTCTTTTTTTAGCCAAACCTCAGTTGACTCTGGGACAGTGAATCAAATATTCTGACGGTGCAATTTCCCCCCACCCTCTCTAATAATCCTTGTGTTCTCAGTTCAGAGGAGAGGAGGGTGGAGAGAATGTGAGGCTGGGATCCAAGGGATTCCTTGCTCAGTGTCAAAGGAGAGCCTGGCGGTGGCATTAAAAGGAAGACTCGCCTTTGCCATGAATCCCAATAACAAAATTAAACAAGGCGTGGGTCTACAGCAGGTTTTTCCAATCCTGGGCCTCCAGCTGTTTTTGGACTACAACTCCCACCATCCCTAGCCAGCAGTACCAGTGGATGATGGGAATTGTAGTCCAGCTGGCGACCCAAGTTTGGGAAACCCTGGTCTGTGGGAAGCCTCCCCCTCCAAATATTCCCAGCCTGGTGAGGTGACGTGTCAGGGGACTACAAAGGCCCCCTGCCTCTCCAGCTTTGAGTGAGTACCGTGAACCACAGCCTGTTTTGGAGACAGATTCCAGTGGGACGTCTGGAGGAAGCTCCGATGAGGGGGAAGCGGTTGGAAGGCTTTCGACAGCCTCTCAGAGCCATCGCTCCGTATCAGGGGGAAGGAAAGGGAAGAGCACCAGCTGCTTCCGTTTCCCGAGATGCTTTAGAAAGCGGCGGCAAACCCAACATCCGGCAGTTGAGGCAACTGATAGCAATGGAGATTGACGCATTTACGATGTGCTCAGAGTTTTAAACCGATTAGTTAGTAATAAAGCTTTGATGGCTTAATTACTCGGAGTCTGCTTGAATGCCTAGCTGAAGAGAAGCCCAGTGGGGCGTGACAGCACATGATTGCCTTATTCTTTTTTTCTCACTCCAGGGGTCCTAATCCGAGCAAGCTGATCCAGCAGCTGCTAACTCTGCGACCAGATCAGCAGCTGAACATCTTCAACACGCTAAGGGCCCACCTGGTGGACAAGGGCATGCTGGCTGGCTCTGAGGATGCGTAGGCGCCTGTGCCGTCAGGATGGGACTGAGCATGGGCAAGCCGCTCACCCCCCCAGAGGAAACCCTCTCCCAGCTTGCCTGATTTAGGACAATAACCAAGCCTCATGTCTCTCACTTCCTTTTCCATATAAAAGGTTTGCATTTGTGCATTTTTAAAAAGAAATGTATCTATATCTCTGTGGCAGTGGTTTTGAGCAAACGGGGGGAGCTTTTAGCTGGGAAGGAACTGTGGCACGGAAGGAGGCGCCCGGCTGATGGTTTTGGAAGGTGGTTTTACCCCTCGGATCTGCCCGGTGGTTTTTCTTATTCCCAGATGTGTATAGAAAGTCATGCAAGGCTCGTTCTACGCTCAGTTTTTGTAGTGGGGAGAGGGAAGATGCAGGAAAGAGTGCCAAAAAGCGTGGGTTAAAAAAAGGAAGAAGGCAGGCGTGTTGAATCTAAATCACCTGGATTATGCACCCCTGCTCCACCATCCTGGCTTCCTTATCCGTGAGACGGATCCGGTGCTGCGTATTGCATTTGGCAAACGCCCAGGTTCCTAAGTCCAGTGAACTGAGCCGCTTTCCTCAATCTGCGTCCCTGTTCACCACACAGACACCCGGCAATATGGCGGCGCAGAGACCAATACTTAGTGCCATGTCTATAATGTTGAGTGATCCCGCCCACCCCCGGGCCAGCCAAGAAAATTGGGATCCAGGGGCACTTTGCTGACAGAAGCGGCTCAAGAGCCAGGAAGACTCAAGGACAGCTGTGCCGAATGTCCTAAGTGGCGCTTCTGCCAGTGGGTGGGGGCAAGGCTTGCCATCCTGCCCCGGAAACAGCTGCCCTTGTCTCGCTTCCGTACAGGGGAAACCCCTGCCAGCAGGAGAACCCCTGCCTCCTCTTCTAACCCAGTTTCCGGCGCAGAAATGGGTGCGTGTCGCTCCCTGTCCTTGTGACGTTGCCATATTTCTTGCATTGCTGGCGGAAAAGGATGCAACGTTCACCTGCTGCTGTGCTGTTCTTGATAAGCAGGGGAGATCGGGGCATTTATCTTTCCGTTCCTGGAGCGAACCATTTGCCACAGAAATGCCACCATGAAGGCAAATGCATTTTTATTTTTATTTTTAAGGTTTTATTTCACAAATCCTACTGAATTTTTTTGGGGGGTTCCCCCCCTTTTTTGTTTTTTTTTAAGCCTTCATTTTGGAGCAAAAGTACCTGAATAGATGGATATTGAAGCAGGACACCTGGTCTCCTGGGAACTTTTAAGGGGTCATAAAGGAGCAGAGACTGGCCAGCTGTTGCATTGCCCACCTCATGAAGCTGTTTGAGTCCCTGCTGCTGTGAGGCTCCTGTTTATCTCCTGCCCCCTCAAACGCTCCCCCTGGAGTCCTCGTTCCCAAGGCATTGGCCCCACTTTCAGTTGCAGAAGGGGATTCATACGACTGAAAGCTCATGCATACAAAGGCATTATCAGGACTCAGAAAGTGAGAGGGTGAAGACTCTGTTAGTTTTCCATATGAAGGCATGTGTGTGTGTGTGTGTGTGTTTGGGGGTTTATTTGTTTTGTTTTCTTGGAAGGAGGAAATTTCAACCACGTTGAGCCCCCATCCCAGGCTAAAGTGGTCCAGCCTTGATTCAGATTTACATATGCTTTGAGATCTGGGCCTGAGTCACTGAGCAGCTGCCAGCTTAGGTGTGATGCCTGGGTAATACCACGCAAGTGTCTCTTGACGTGATTCCACTTCAGAGTCACCTTGCCCACCTGTGCTGTCACTTCCTCTGTGACAGAAGAGAGTGCGTGAGGAACACTTTGCGGTAGGCTGATTAGCTTTTGGTTTTTTTAAGGTGTATTTTTGAAAGCTGCTCATTTTTTCTGTTTTGCTGCCTCTTCTGGTATATTCCCTCATCCCATCTGCCCCAAACGGTCTTGGGGTTCGGAGTCCAGGCATCTGAAACCACATGGTGGGAGAAGCTTATTGAGTTGAGGGGGGGGGGTTGCAGGGAAAGATTTTTTTGCCCCACTCTTCCTGTTCCCCTGCTGTCAATACTCCCCCCAAAGGAGACAGTCTTTTTTCCTTATCTAACGATGACCTTTTAACCACAGCTGACCCCTAAATTGGACATGCCTGCCATTTTGATGGGTAGTTTTGGGTTTTGATGCCTAAAAAAGGGCAAGTGTGTGTGTGTTGTGTTTGAACTTACTCAGTGTTTTCACCTTGGGGGAAGAAGGACAGAAGCAGAACGGGTATGTGGGGCAACGAGTGGCCATGCAACAGTAATTAATAAACAAAATTGGGGGAGGGGGCTCAAGGGGGTCTCTGTTTCATTGAAATGTCATTGACATTTCCTGATTCCAGCTAAATTCAGCTATTTGGCTGGTGGCCGCAATTCCTTGCATCCTGCCTCCCAAAGGGAACTGGAAATGAACAGTGTATCCTAGACATTTATATATATATATGTGTGTGTGTGTGTGTGTGTGTGTGTGTGTGTGTGTGTGTGTGTGTCTAGGATACACTATACACACACACAGTATATATATATATATATATATATATATATATATATATATATATATATACACACACACACACACACACACACACATACATATATACACACACACACACACACACAGTATGTATATATGTGTGTATATATATATATACACATACACATACACACACACATATATATATATATACACACACACAGTATATATATATATATATATATATATATATATATATATATACACACACACACACACACACAGTATATATATATACACACATACATATATATATATATACACACACACACACACACACACACACACACAGTATATATATATACACACATACATATATATATATACACACACACACACACACATACACACACACACACACACACACACACACACACACACACAGTATATATATAAACCTGCAGCAGCCAACAACACTTCTAATATTTAAGGCTCATTGTGCGCACTCTGTCTGGATAGTTGCGCACTGTTCTGGGATTGCTTCTCATGTCAGTGCATTTCAGGTACTGGGTGGGTTCAGTGCTGGACGTCCCTGCAGTCCACAGATCCTTGCAAGAGCCAATCTTGGGTAGGAGTCCAACAAAGCACTGGCGTTTCTGTTGCAAAGGCACCACAGGCTCACCCCTGAGAACTGGCACTCATTTAAAGTCACCCAGAACAGGAAGGATTCACATCCTGGTTTTAGTCATTACATGACAACATTATGGACGGTTTTAAGTTCGATACCTTTTTTTTTTTTTTAATGGCATATTAGTTTTCTCTTTGGGGGAGTTCAAAGAGGGCTGTGGTCCATTCATATTAGAAACGGGCAGCTCAGAAACAGCCGGTTCATCCAAGGGGCTGAGGTGTAAGTGGGAGAGAGTCTCTCCGGCCCAAAGGGAAGCCTGTGGGTCTTACATCAGTTGCACACAGGTTGCAAAGGTCTGGCACCTGGTAAGGGGAGGATCAGGTAACAAAAGGCAGTTTGGTGTGCAGTGGAGTTGCTTAAGGGGTAGTTAGCGGTGTGGGTGTATTTGCTGGTGAAAACCCTGAGTTGGCATGGAGTTCAGCAAAATTAAATTGGGGTGCCGTAGCTATTACTTAGAGGAGTGTGTGCTCCATATTCTAGGCCTAGTCAGGCCAAAGTGTGTCCCTTTCCATGGCTGGCTGGCCTTATCGCCTGGCACACAGCACGTGTGTGCACCAGCAAGCCAGGTGGAGCTGGAGGTGTGCAGCGTGCCACACCTGAGCCAGGTGACCATGGCCCACCTCCCCACAATCCAAGTGGCAGCTGGGCCGGCATCCGGGGAGTCCCTGCACGCCTCTCACGGGATGGGGAAGGTGGATCCAGAGGGGTTGGGGTGGGGAGGCTGGGTTTCACAGGGGTTGGAGCTGGGACAGAGTCCGGATTCTGCATTCTTTGGGGCTAAACTCAGTCAGAAGAGAGACACTGACACAAAGCAACTTGCGAGGTGGTTGTGATGCTTTGAGTGGGGAATCTGGAAGGCTGGCTGAGTGGAGTTGGGGTCAGAAGAACTGGGGAACACGGGTCAACTCCCCCCCCTTTAAAAGACTCTTTGCTTAACCGGTCCTGGTTGCTTAGCAGAAGTATGAGATTTAACGTTTCAGGAGCTCAAAGGCTGACGTCCTCATAACTCCCCTTTGTCATATCAAAGAGGGGACCCCAGGGCATATCTCTTGGGGTGCTCTGCCACATGTATCGGAGGGGGTCTCCTTGCCCCGCTTGCTAGCAAGGGCTCCCAGAAGGAAGTGCTTCTACATTTCTTAACTGCCTCTAGACAACAGACTTCCCAAGCATCAAAGCAGACTCTTAGCCTTTCCATCCTTTCTCAGTTCCTCCCCAATTCTTTCTGCTAACAGCTCTGTTATGTTTGGAGGGGTAGCTTAGGTTGACAGAAAAGTCCCGCGTTCACAATATCTAAAGCTGGCAATACAACCATTGTGCTCATCGGCATGTCTGTATCAATGAGATCTTGTGATCCCCTTTAATGTCCCTGTGACATCTTTCTCCACTCACAGACACCCCCCACCCCTGTTTTTCTTCTTCTGATGGGGATGTGCTTCTCCCCTCCACAAATCCTCTGCTTTCTTTCTCTGTGCTTTTTGTCGTTTACAGGAGGAATGTTGGTGGTTGGTTTCTTTTGGGTTTTTTTTTTGCAGACACTTGTAGGCTTGCCTCTGTTACTTTTTGGTTCATTTGACTGTCAGAATGTGAAATATTATATAAAGGTATTTTATCCTATTTATATACGGTAATATTGTTAAATAAAAATGTATCTAAACTGTTTGTGTGCGTGTGCGTGCAGTTATTTAGGCCAAGCAGATTGAGGTTGAATCCTGACAAGACAGAAGTACTGTTTTTGGGGGACAGGGTTCGAGCGGGTGTGGGGGACTCCCTGGTCCTGAATGGGGTAACTGTGCCCCTGAAGGACCAGGTGCGCAGCCTGGGAGTCATTTTGGACTCACAGCTGTCCATGGAGGCGCAGGTTAATTCTGTGTCCAGGGCGGCTGTCTACCAGCGCCATCTGGTACGCAGGCTGAGACCCTACCTGCCCGCAGACTGTCTCGGCAGAGTGGTGCATGCTCTAGTTATCTCCCGCTTGGACTACTGCAATGCGCTCTACGTGGGGCTACCTTTGAAGGTGACCCGGAAACTGCAATTAATCCAGAATGCGGCAGCTAGACTGGTGACTGGGAGCGGCCGCCAAGACCACATAACACCGGTCCTGAGAGATCTACATTGGCTCCCAGTACGTTTCCGAGCACAATTCAAAGTGTTGGTTCTGACCTTTAAAGCCCTAAACGGCCTCGGTCCTGTATACCTGAAGGAGTGTCTCCACCCCCACCGTTCAGCCCGGACACTGAGATCCAGCGCCGAGGGCCTTCTGGCGGTTCCCTCACTGTGAGAAGCAAAGCTACAGGGAACCAGGCAGAGGGCCTTTTCAGTAGTGGCGCCCGCCCTGTGGAACGCCCTCCCAGCAGAGGTCAAAGAGATAAACAACTATCTGACATTCAGAAAATACCTGAAGGCAGCCCTGTTTAGGGAAGTTTTTAACCTGAGATATTTTAATGTATTTTAATATCTGTTGGAGGCCGCCCAGAGTGGTTGGGGGGACCCAGCCAGATGGGCGGGGTACAAATAAATTATTATTATTATTATTATTATTATTATTATTATTATACTTGGAATCTACTTTTTTGTAACTTGAATCTGTTGGTTCAGGTCCTCCCCTTTGGAGCAGCAAAAAATAAGCTTGCTCCATCTTCCATGTGACAGCCCTTTACATATTTGGAGATGGCTATCGTCTCACTTCTGAAGTCTCCTCTTGCTTGGAGGAGGGTAGATACAAAAAAACCATCGAGAAGAAAATGGTATGTAGAAACCATCTGTGCTCCCCTCCTTCCAAAGTCTTGTTGCAGCAGAAATTAATATCTTTCCAAACCTTCAGTTTACATCAGGGGTCAGCAACCTTTTTCAGCCGTGGGCCGGTCCACCGTCCCTCAGACCATGTGGTGGGCCGGACTATATTTTGAAAAAAATTATGAACTCCTCTGCCCCGCAAATAACCCAGAGATGCATTTTAAATAAAAGGACACGTTCTACTCATGTAAAAACACGCTGATTCCCAGACTGTCTGCGGGCTGGATTGAGAAGGCGATTGGGCCGGATCTGGCCCACGGGCTTTAGGTTGCCTACCCCAGGTTTACATCATGTTGGCTGGGGCGCTTTTTCACTTTAGCCTAATTATCCAAAATCAAAGGAGATCCACAGCAAACATGGTTGTTGATCACAACTTTCTCAAGAATGGAGTTGTGATGAAACCCAACATTCTGCCCCTCCTTTCTCAGTGAAGTCTTCCAACTTTATCCAAGACTTAAAAGGTGTGTGCGGGGTCACTTCGCCCCCCCCAGCTTCATCGGAGGGATTAAGGGGGGTGCTAGCCCTCGCTGCCCCCCAGTATCTCCATTCGAGTAACTTTGCATGCTCGCTACAGGAATTGGAAGTCCCATATTGATCTTATTAATGGTGCATTCATTTCCCCCCCCCCCATTCAATATGTTTCAAAGCTTGAAATGTTGATCATTAAACAAAAAAGGACCCAAGAGGAATTAAGCTTCTCTTAATGATAAATAGAATGAATCCTAAATCTTGAGCAATCTCCTCTGGTTACCCGCAAGCAAAATTATCACGCCCACAACAATTGTGCATTAAAAATATTAGCTCAAACACAAATGCAACTACCAGGAAATAATGGTGCAATTACACTGCTTCCACAATAAACCCTGAAGGTAAGAAAACCAGACTTGTCAGATTGCTCATTACCAGATCAATAAGCGTTGCACAAGTCCAGTAAACCACAAGTTGTAATGCAAAGAGTTGCCTCCAGATAACACCTTTTATGAAGCGTTTTCAAATACGAAGTTTTCCAGATGTAAACCTAGTCCAATCTGGGGTTGAACTCGATGACTCTCAGGATCCCAACTATGATTCCATAAGGGCTTCTTTCTTCGAATTAATGAATTGGAGATCCCGGTTTTGGAACTCAACACTGCGTCCTCTGTGATCTGTGCGAGGGCTGGTGGGAAAGATGGTGCGTTGCACACACTGAGCCTCCCCGGCCCCCAGCTTCACACCTCCCCAGAAGTTTTAAACAGAGCCTAGGGCTTGCTGATCAGAAGGTTGGTGGTTCGAATCCCTGCAATGGGGTGAGCTCCCGTTGCTTGGTCCCTGCTCCTGCCCACCTAGCAGTTCGAAAGCACGTCAAAGTGCAAGTCGATAAATAGGAACCGCTCTGGCGGGAAGGTAAATGGCGTTTCCGTGCGCTGCTCTGGTTCACCAGAAGTGGCTTTGTCATGCTGGCCACATGACCCGGAAGCTGTACGCCAGCTCCCTCGGCCAATAAAGCGAGATATATATGCTATACAGTGGACGCTAGCAGGCGGGTCCAATTACTTACATCATAGGAACCTAAAGGTAAAGGACCCCTGACCATTAAGTCCAGTCGTGAACGACTCTGGGGTTGCGACGCTCATCTCACTTTACTAGCCAAGGGAGCTGGCATACAGCTTCTGGGTCATGTGGCCAGCATGACTAAGCTCCTTCTGGCGAACCAGAGCAGCGCACAGAAACGCCGTTTACCTTCCCGCCGGAGCAGTACCTATTTATCTACTTGCAGTTTGACGTGCTTTTGAACTGCTAGGTTGCCAGGAGCAGGGACCAAGCAACGGGAGCTCACCCCGTCGCGGGGATTCGAACCGCCGACCTTCCAATCGGCAAGCCCTAGGCTCTGGTTTAGACCACAGCGCCACCCGCGTCCCCTCATAGGAGCCTACACAACGCAAAACACTGTTGCTGTATGTAGGTTTTATTTTATTTGTTTTTTATCTTATGTTTGGGAAATGTACATCCAGTTTTTTTTTCCTTTAATTTTTTTGGGGGCCCCCAAGAGAGTGGGGCCCTAAGCTATAGCATGTTTAGCTTATACAAAAATCCGGCACTGCCCACTCCCCCAGCGCATGAGTGATGTACAGGCTGCAGCCCCCACTTCCTCAAATGCGCTAACACAGCAGCGCCCATGCAGCTCCACGAACCAAGCCTGCAAACTGTTTCAGGGTGTGTGCATGTGCCGGTCTCACTATGTTTACCCATTAGTAGGGAGCTAAATGCAGCTAGAGTTTAGGGGTGCTCTCCAAAGTCCTTGGAGGGATGGTGTGTGTGTGCGCGCGCAGGTTGGAAATAAACTGATATTTGCATTGCACCTGGAAATTGAAGAGACTTAACTGGAAAATCAAAAAAAGAGAAGTCCTCCTTTGGGTTTCTCGCAGAAGATTACAGGAAGTTGTTGGCAAACCAACGTCAACCGAGACTTTTTTTCTCCTTTCAAGTAAGCCCAGAAGGAAATTAAATATATATATAGCACGCGCGCACAATCTGTGGAGGGGATTCAGACCCGCAGCTCAGACACAGTTGCGCAGACCTTCCCCGCTACTGGAATCGGGATGTCCCTCAAACTGCCACGCAATTGGGATTTCAACCTGAAGATGGACATGTCTAAAATAGGTACGGCTGTTTTTTTCTTGACTCCATTTCTAGCCCACAGCATAGATGGCCCTCCCTCATTTTGTCCTCTCAACGGCCCTGCGAGGGAGGCTAGGCGGAGACAGAATGACTGGCCCAAGGTCACCCAATGAGCTTCCTGGCTGAATGGGGGTTTGAACCCAGATTTCTCCGGCCCTTGTCCAACGCTCTTACTGCTCTTGTTTCCTTAATCTCTTGCGTGTATCGAGGGCTGCTTGGGTTTCCTGATAACTTGGAAGTGAAGCTCCCCCTTTTAGCCAAAAGCAGACTTCCTCTGCTGTCACAAACCTCTCCACAGCATTTCCCCTCAGGCCGTTTTAGGCCCAGAGGCCACGTCTACAAAAAGATGTCCAGATTAGCTTGCCTTCTTATCTCAGACTTGTTGCTTTTCCTTTCTGCGCATCTTGTGATCTGACGCAGTGTCCGCGTTTCAGCTTTTAATTATATATATATAAAGGAGGAAGTTGGATTTTTCACTCTTTTAATTCTGCAAATGAGCAGGCAGCGATCACTTGAGGGGATGAAGTTTCTATGCTCTGAAGTTCTGTTCTGTCCTCCTCTGAGGTCCCTCTCTCGCCCCCCCCCCATCTTTGCCACTCCATACTCGACTACATCGACCCAGGTGGCACTGTGGGTTAAACCACAGAGCCTAGGGCTTGCTGATCAGAAGGTCGGCGGTTCGAATCCCTGCGACGGGGTGAGCTCCCGTTGATCGGTCCCTGCTCCTGCCCACCTAGCAGTTCAAAAGCACGTCAAAGTGCAAGTAGATAAATAGGTATCACTCTGGCGGTAAGTTAAACAGCATTTCCGTGCGCTGCTCTGGTTTGCCAGAAGCGGCTTTCTCATGCTGGCCACATGACCCGGAAGCTGTACACCGGCTCCCTCGGCCAGTAACGCGAGATGAGCGCCGCAACCCCAGAGTCGGACACGACTGGACCTAATGGTCAGGGGTCCCTTTACCTTTACCTTACTTGACTACATCATGCCATTATTCCTCAGTTGCACCTGTCTTTTTGGCCACCTCACAGCTTCTGAACAGAGGGAGCAAATGTTTGTCCCCAGGGCCTCTGTGAATATACGGAGCCCAGGCAGAAGGATTAACCGCAGCAGTTCTGCAAGGGAAAAATATTTGCATGTCTCTTGGTATCACTTGAATAAGCCCCTGAGGGAAGGGAGATGATCTTGCAGCAGAAAGGTCCTAAACGACATACGGTACTTTTCTCTCCTGCTGTTCCCTGGTGTCTCTCTTTCACACAGGTGGGGCTCTAGGTCCTCATAATGAGGGTGTGAAAGCAGCAGCCCCATCTCCCACCTGCAGAGGCGTAGGAAGGTCAGGTGGTACCCGGTGCGGAAAATTTCTTGTCACCCCCCCCACACACACACACATTGATTTATTTATTTTTTGCCTGCAAAAATGGTTTTACGTTATTTCATATTTTCTTACAAAGGAATAATAATAAGTAAAAATAAACTTATTTATATCCCGCCCTCCCCGGCCGAAGTCGGGCTCAGGGTGGCTAACATCAGATACATAACATTGATATAAAATCAAACAATAATTAAATTACCTTCTAAAAACATGTCAAAATCAAATTAAAGTCTAATTAGATGGCTTTCTGCAGGGGTAGGGTTGGGAACAGTAAGTGCTGTTGAAATTTCAACCTTCACGACATAGGAAAACAGCCAAGTAAACAGCTATTTTCGTGGAGGAGGGTCAAGATATTAACTGATATGCAGGAAATTTCATATATAGCTATATAATCCCTAGTGTAGTAAGATAAGACCTTTGGAGCAGGCATTTTCAAAAAAAGAAAAAGTTTTTTTATGAACCACCCTAGTAGGGCAGTAATTGTTCCTTGATAATTTGTCACCCCCTCCATGATGGAACCTGGGGCGAACCGCCCACCCTGCCCATCTGTCCTCAGAGCCTGACACTCTCAGATCTGCTGCTTCTGTGAGTTGAAAAGCAGGACCTGCTGCAACTGTAGCCATGGCGCATATTGGGGGACAGCACCCCTGTCCAGAACAAGGCTGCTCTACCTGTGTCCTGCGCTCTTTCCAAGGTGGAAGAAGGTGCCCCGGAGCCAACTCCTAGGGGCCAAGGGAGCTTTGGTCCCCCCAATAAAATATTTGAGGGGGCTGCCCCTCCAAAGTCGATGGGCATTGCCATTCAAATGGTGTGTGTGCACCATGTCATGTGATTGATTATGTGGGGTGGGGCTTACCTGCCCCTTCCCCCAATATTTTATTCAAGCTGGCACCCCTGAGAGTGTGTCTTGCCATTGCTACCTGCTTTGCACAAGACACGGGTGGTGCTGTGGGTTAAACCACTGAGCCTAGGGCTTGTTGATCAGAAGGTCGGCAGTTCGAATCCCCGCGACGGGGTGAGCTCCCGTTGCTCGGTCCCTGCTCCTGCCCACCTAGCAGTTCGAAAGCACATCAAAGTGCAAGTAGATAAATAGGTACCGCTCCGGCGGGAAGGTAAACAGCGTTTCCATGCGCTGCTCTGGTTCGCCAGAAGCGGCTTAGTCATGCTGGCCACATGACCCGGAAGCTGTACGCCGGCTCCCTCAGCCAATAAAGCGAGATGAGTGCCGCAACCCCAGAGTCGTCCGCGACTGGACCTAATGGTCAGGGGTCCCTTTACCTTTTGCACAAACTGTCTCCTTTTAGGGGTGGGCACACTGTGGAGCAAAACATTCTTCTGCGTTAGTGCTGTCAAACCTTTGGTCAACATAGATTTTCTGCCATTCTGTATAAGCTTCTAAATGTGACCAAACACTTTGTTACTTGAAGTGTCTCCCCCAAAGCACGGGAGATGCACAAGGGGTGCTGATATTGCAGCGGGGTGTGCAAAATGAGTAAGTCAGGCTACTCCTCCTAATGCTGTAATCAATAAACCCACGTAAGCTGTGCTAAATCCAGGGACACTTTATTCTGAGTAATGGCACCAACCATCGTGCCATTTAGCACATTCTCTCTGCTTCTCTTGACGCGGAAAAGGTCATCGCAAAATAAACTGAGAAAAGGTTTCACAAAATAACGGATGTTTCCAGCCAGGAGCACAACAAGCACTAAAGTTTTTTGCTGAGCGCCTTGAAAACATGAAGCATTGCTTCTTCCTGCTTGTGTTTTGAGAGCCTGCAACAGGAAGCACCCGGAAATGGCCTGCAGCCGACATTTCGTGTCTGAGCCGTTTTTTTCCAGTGTGCAGAAAATGCCATCAAGGCATGTGCATGTTACCGGTACATGCAGTTTCCTCTCAAATTGATATATGAGGTGCACATTTTGCAGCTCTCTATGAATTTGCTCGCGGGTGGTGCTGTGGGTTAAACCACTGAGCCTAGGTGAAATATACTCGGAGTCGAGTGTGGATTTCATGCTCTTTATTCAGCTCATAGTAGCGAGGAATGAATGTTCCCCCAGAACATCTGCTTTATATACATTATTTACACAATGGGCCCCACGTGATTGGCTAATTCCAGGATACTCCTGTAGTCCAATCAGGTTGTGGATTCACTTTCACCTGGAGCTGGATTGGGTGGCTCCTGCGGACCAATCAGACTGCTGCATTCTTGATCCTATTGTTCTAGGACCAATCAGACTGCTGCATTCTGAATCCTATTGTTCTAGGACCAATCAGACTGCTGCATTCTGAATCCTATTGTTCTAGGACCAATCAGACTGCTGCACTTTGGATCCTATTCAACTCAGTACATAACACTAGGGCTTGCGGATCAGAAGGTCGGCGGTTCGAATCTCCGCGACGGGGTGAGCTCCCGTTGCTCGGTCCCGGCTCCTGCCAACCTAGCAGTTCGAAAGCACGTCAAAGTGCAAGTAGATAAATAGGTACCGCTCTGGCGGGAAGGTAAACGGCGTTTCCGTGCGCTGCTCTGGTTCGCCAGAAGCGGCTTTGTCATGCTGGCCACATGACCCAGAAGCTGTATGCCGGCTCCCTCGGCCAATAAAGCGAGATGAGCACCGCAACCCCAGAGTCGGACACGACTGGACCTAATGGTCAGGGGTCCCTTTACCTTTTTATGAACTTGCTCTTATATCTGTAAGTTCTCCAGCTTGTACCTAAGCAACTGTTGCAAGCCTATTTTGCATTCGTTCCCCCATTGTTTTCACTGTCAGTTCTTTTGGAATCAGCGGTGGGGTGGGGTAGGGGGGCATCAAAGCAGTCCAGAAGGCAGCACACAGATTGAGATTTCCTGCTGCACAAAGAACCACAGTTCTGAAGCAACTTGTTTGGAGAGATGGACTTTGTGCAGAACCAGGGTGCTATCCTTAGACCAGCTAAGCAGCTGCTAGACAGCAGACCTCAGAGAGGCGCAGTTACTGACCTTTGAGGGGCACAGTTTTATTCAGATTAGTTTTTGTTATAACCTATAAATTTTGGATACTTTGCTTTTATTTTATATTTTGAAAGCTCTGACTTATAAAAAAAAAAACTTGGAATGCTGGAAGAGTCGAGAGAGATAAAAGAAAGTCCTTCCATAGCTCAACTATAGAACTTGCTCCCATAGGACCAACCTATGGCTTTAAAAGAGGGTTAGATGAATTCATGGAGGGGAGGGCCACTGAAGGCTCCTAGTCAGGATGGCTTTGCAGACGTTTGTGCTGCTGGGAAATAAAGAGTGTTTTCTCCAGCAGAGGAAACCGCTTCAAACCTCTGGGAGGTTTAGATCAGAAAATGGTGGTGGCAGGAGGGGAGGTGGTATTCTTCTCCGGAAGGTTTCTTTTCTTTAAAGGAAACAGTGGGAGACCTGATTATGGATCTCTGGTGTCTCGCCTTGATTGGGGCTTTATGAGACAGATCAACGAAGCTCTCGCTTAGCAAAAGCTGGGTGGCTCATCCTGTCGTCATTTGTTCTTCCTGCAGCTTTCTCAGCCAAAAGGCTGATAATGACAAAGGCAATGAACTTCAAATGCTGAGGATCAAAGAAAGGAGACAATATGTTAATTCCACCTTACTTGATAGGACATAAAATGAACTCTGAGCTTACAAAAGAGGCAAATGAGCTTACAAAAGAGTGCAAATGAGTCAAAGCAGGCAAAGGGTGTCTGTGTGTCTCGCTTTCGCTCTCCTGCCTCGGTTATCACAGTTGTGTGTGTGGTTGATCAAGGACTCAGCAAGCATTTGGACTGTTTGGAAACTTCACTTGCAGCTCAGGTGCCATTTCTGGACATCGGAAGATGCCCCATATGGAGTCTGATCCGTGGTCCTCCCAGGCCAACCTCCCCCAGCTGCATGCCCCCCAAAAGCTTGGGACTACGACTCTTTTCAGATCCAGCATCCTAAAGTTGAGCAAGCTGGGGCTGATGGGAGTTGTAGTTCAAATCATCATCATCATAACTTTATCATTTATACCCCGCCCATCTGGCTGGGTTTCCCCAGGCACTCTGGGCAACTTCCAGCACGGTTTTTGTTTTTAAAGAAAAGAAAAGAGTCAACAAACATCCCCAAGAACATCAGAAGCGCCTGAAGCATCAGCATAGCTGTCAACCTTTTCCTTTTTTTGCGGGAAATTCCCTTATTCCGAATAGGATTCCTCACGAGAAAAGGGAAAGATAGACAGCTATGAGCATCAGGCCAATGGCCCATCTAGTCCAGCATCCTGTTCTCATGGTGCGCAACCAGATGCCCCAATGGGAAGCCTGCAAGCAGAATTAGAGCACAAAAGCCCTCTTCTCTCCTGTGGTTTCCAGCCAGGGGCATAGCAAGGGGGGTGCGGTAGGTGTGGGCCGCCCTGGGTGTCCCCATTGAGGGGGGTGACAAAATGGTGGGCGGCACTCACCGTGGGGCCTGCAGCGCGTCGGAGCCACGCATCTCAGGTGCCCGCAGACTCCATGATGTCCGCCTGCTGCCTCCCCCCCAGCTGTAGGGCAGCTGAGGTCCTGGCCCCCGTCCCTAAGGATGCTGTGCCATAGCTGTCACAGGGACCGGATTAATAATAATAATAAATTAATTAATTAATAAACTGCCACAGGGACCGGATTAAACCATAGCTGTCAACCCCCCCTTTTTTGGCGGGAAACTCCCTTATTCCAATGCCGTTTCCCGCTGCTATCCCGGATTGTCGATATCCCTTAAATTTCCCGGATTTCAAAGGAAGCAGCTCCTCTCCCTCCTTGCCGGCCAGGGAGGCTCCTCAGCTGCGTTGCTCGGCTGCCAATAAGGAGTCTGAGACCGACTGGGGGTGGAGCTTGCATGCCTTGTGCAGCCAGACCCTCACGCCCAACCAGACAGACAGCCTGCCTGCTGTCTATGCGCTCGCTCTTTCACTCACCCGTTCGCGCGCAGCCTCTGGAGCGCAGGGTGGCGAGGCTACTTGATGCCATTGCACCGCCCTCGTGGCATCCCTTATTTTCAAATTCGAAAGTTTGAAAAATCCCTTATTTTCAAATCCGAAAGTTGACAGCTATGCGCTGTGCCCCCCGCCCTGCCCTGTCCCATTCCCCCCCCCAAGGGCACTGCACACCCCATCCCTATAGGTGCTGAGCATCCCGTGCCATCCCTATGGGTGCCGCGCCAGATGCCCGAGAGGCTTTCTCTGTCTTGCTTGCTGGGCAAGGCCTGTTCAACACTCAGACGCTAGAAGGCAAGGGGATTTTCTCTTTCTCATCCTTGCACCCGCCTCACCAGTGTGAGCTAGTGAGAGCCAGTGTGGTGTAGAGGTTAAGAGCGGTAGACTCTCTGGTGAACCGGGTTCGCTTCCCCGCTCCTCCACATGCAGCCGCTGGGTGACCTTGGGCTAGTCACACTTCTCTGAAGTCTCTCAGCCCCACTCACCTCACAGAGTGTTTGTTGTTGGGGAGGAAGGGAAAGGAGAATGTGAGCCGCTTTGAGACTCCTTCGGGTAGTGATAAAGCGGGAGATCAAATCCAAACTCTTCTTCTTCTTCTCTTCTACCACAGGGGAGCTCCAAGGGTTTAGGTATACACACTTTCCATGTATACACAGAACCCTTGTTGGAACAGAACCATAGCTGTTTTTTCGGATTTGAAAATAAGGGATTTTTTCAAACTTTCGGATTTGAAAATAAGGGATGCCGCGAGGGCGGTGCAATGGCACCAAGTAGCCTTGCCACCCTGCGCTCCAGAGGCTGTGCGCAAACGGGTGAGCAAAAGAGCGAGCGAATAGACGGCAGGCAGGCTGTCTGTCTGGTTGGGCGTGAGGGTCTGGCTGCACAAGGCATGCAAGCTCCGCCCCCAGTCGGTCTCAGACTCCTTATTGGCAGCTGAGCAACGCAGTTGAGAAACCTCCCTGGCCGGCAGGGAGGAAGAAGAGCTGCTTTCGATTAGATTAGATTAGATTAGATTAGATAAATTTATTGTCATTGTCCGTATATACACAGTATACACAACAACGAAAATCAAACACCCAAAGACCGGATTTGCCTTACACATTTACACATATCTCCAACACTCTCATCCTATTAAGACATAATCTATTAAAACATACCATAATCCAGAATGTAACATAACCTATTAAAAGCATAACATAACCTAAAACCTATCTCCTTTCTTACTATTCACTGCTTGCTATTTCTTACTACTGGCCCTGAGGTCATTATTTAGTGCAATCAAAGCTCTTGGATAGAAACTATTCAGAAGACGTGTGGTTCGAGTTTTCATCGTCCTGTATCTTCTGCCAGAAGGCAACAGTGCAAAGAGGTTGTGAGCAGGGTGGGTGGGATCTCTCAGGATATTGTGTGTCTTCTTCAAGCAGCGGATAAGAATAAAACACTAATTACTGAATACCGGTCTTCGGAGTGCCGAGCCGCTGCAAGTGCTTGCGCCGCCATCTTACACTTTCTTTAAAATCCGGGAAATTTAAGGGATATCAACAATCCAGGATAGCAGCGGGAAACGGCATTGGAATAAGGGAGTTTCCCTCAAAAAAAGGGAGGGTTGACAGCTATGAACAGAACCCCTGTGTAAGGTGCGATTGCACTGTGTTGAATTCATATCTCCTTTTATCCATGACCTTATCCACAAGCCTCCAGCAGAGGGAGCTCATTAGCTAATAATGATACTTAACCTTTATGGAGTTGGGGAGAGTGTTATGCATTACCTGGTGACAACAGCCCTGTAGAGCAGATCAGGCCCCGTGTTACAAGTCCTGAATCTGAGCAAGAGCCCACGTGACATGGGCAGTGAGTCTGCCTAGTTTCTGTCTCACCTCTCAGCCGCTGCAGAGTCGCACTCAAATCAGTTTCATTTCCACTTTGCACCTTCTTGCATCGCTGCTGTGTTTGTGCGGAAGCAAATATTTGAATGGCCTAATTTAGCCATTGACACTTTGGGGAGGAGCCTTAGCCTGATAGGGCTGTGGTTGTTGCCTTGGCTTCAACATCACCTCCTGTTAAGGGATTTGGGGCAGCAAAGCTGAGGAATGAATGGCCTGAATGGAGGGCTGGATTTAGGTTTGATGAGGCCCTAAGCAACTGAAGGTAATGGGGCCCTTTATATGTCCAGCTGTCCTTGGTCAACAACAAATCGTCGCTGTTTTTTGTGTTGAATATGGTAATTTATGGACCTAAAGGTAAAGGGACCCCTGACCATTAGGTCCAGTCGTGACTTGCGGCTCTCATCTCGCTTTACTGGCTGAGGGAGCCGGCGTACAGCTTCCAGGTCATGTGGCCAGCATGACAAAGCCGCTTCTGGGGAACCAGAGCAGCGCACGGAAATGCCGTTTACCTTCCCGCCGGAGTGGTACCTATTTATCTACTTGCACTTTGAGGTGCTTTCGAACTGCTAGGTTGGCAGGAGCTGGGACCGAGCAATGGGAGCTCACCCCGTCGCGGGGATTCGAACCGCCGACCTTCTGATCAGCAAGCCCTAGGCTCTGTGGTTTAACCCACAGCGCCACCTGGGTCTTATTTATGGACCTAAGGTAAAGGTAAAGGGACCCCTGACCATCAGGTCCAGTCGTGTCCGACTCTGGGGTTGCGCGCTCATCTCGCTTTACTGGCCGAGGGAGCCGGCATACAGCTTCCGGGTCATGTGGCCAGCATGACAAAGCTGCTTCTGGTGAACCAGAGCAGCGCACGGAAATGCCGTTTACCTTCCCGCCGGAGTGGTACCTATTTATCTACTTGCACTTTGATGTGCTTTCAAACTGCTAAGTTGGCAGGAGCTGGGACCGAGCAACGGGAGCTCACCCCGTCGCGGGGATTCGAACCGCCAACCTTCTGATCGGCAAGCCCTAGGCTCTGTGGTTTAACCCACAGCGCCACCTGGGTCTTATTTATGGACCTAATAGGTGTCTAAAGCCATTTTATTTGTTTTTTATCTTATATTTTGGAAATGTACATCCAGTTTTTTTCCTTTTAATTTTTTTGGGGGGGCCCCAAGAGAGTGGGGCCCTAAGCTATAGCTTATACGTAAATCCAGCACTGCCTGGATGAAGATCCACCCCCCGTCTCCCATAGGAGGCTGTCAAGATGGCTTTAAAAAGTTGTTGGCATCTGTCTGTCTCAAGAGATAATGGAGTGCACCTCCGGGTGTGAAGTTAAACTGCTGTGTTAGATGCTACAACCAAGTGATGGCATCCTCCAGACAAGTGGATGGGTCTTTCCTCCACAAGCACCCATAGCTGCTAAGTAGGAGAACAATAGCCAGAGAGAGTGTGGGTGAGCTGAGCCGGAAGAAGGCTGGCCGCTAGAGACACAGAGACATGCTAGTTCTGTGCTGAATCCAAAGCTGCAACTAATGGAGAAGAAAGATCTGTTGGGGTGTGAATGCTGTGAGCTCCAGTTTCATGCTCAGGTTGTGTGTTGCTAGCATCTGTCTGTCTTGAGAGACAATGGAGTGAGGCTCCAGGGATGGAACCAAACTGCTGCGTTAGCTGCACCGAAGTGACCTCCCTGGGGCACAAGCCGTCCTGGTCTGCCCAGACGACAAGACGCTCCTCTTGTCCTCACTGATGTGGTCCAAAGGAAAGCAGAGCAAGACATTTGGCACCGACAGGAGTTGCTGGATGGAGGCGTACAAGGCACCATCCAATCGTCTTAGGGACTCCACTCCGGATTTGTATAGGGTTTACTCCTTAACCTTTTCTTCTCCTGAAGATATCCTGCAAAGCAGTGGAGGTTGAGAGCCAGTGTGGTGTAGTGGTTAAGAGCGGTAGACTCGTAATCTGGGGAACCGGGTTCGCGTCTCCTCTCCTCCACATGCAGCTGCTGGGTGACCTTGGGCTAGTCACACTTCTTTGGAGTCTCTCAGCCCCACTCACCTCACAGAGTGTTTGTTGTGGGAGAGGAAGGGAAAGGAGAATGTTAGCTGCTTTGAGACTCCTTAGGGTAGTGATAAAGCGGGATATCACATCCAAACTCCTCCTCCTCCTCTTCTTCTTCTTCTTCTTCTTCTTCTTCTTCTTCTTCTTCTTCGGACCAGAGTTTTCCTTCTCCTAACGGGCTTCCTTCCCAGGGGGATGAGCCTCATCTGCCCCTCACTTCCCTCTTACAGCACATACAGAAACCACATTCTTGACCCACTCCATCTGCCAGAGCCTGTCTTCACATGTAGGTCCCTAACTCACTGAGGGTTTGAGGCCAACTGGCTACCCTCACCTGGTTTAGTCGGCCAGTGAGAGCTGTTTCCTGGGGTGTGGCCACTGTCCCATGCGGAGAGCTTTTAGGAGTCACAGGTGAGAGCTGAGTGCAGGGTGGGGAGCAAAAGTGTACAAACTCCCCCGGAAGGAGCATTACTCCCCCTCTGACACCCCAAAAGATAACACAATAAAATTATCAATAAGAAGAATTAACAACACTAATTTCAAACATACAGTAATAGTACCACTGTATTCCGCTCTGGTCAGACCTCACCTGGAATACTGTGTCCAGTTCTGGGCACCACAGTTCAAGAAGGATACTGACAAGCTGGAACGTGTCCAGAGGAGGGCAACCCAAATGGTCAAAGGCCTGGAAACGATGCCTTATGAGGAACGGCTTAGGGAGCTGGGTATGTTTAGCCTGGAGAAGAGAAGGTTAAGGGGTGATATGATAGCCATGTTCAAATATATAAAAGGATGTCATATTGAGGAGGGAGAAAGGTTGTTTTCTGCTGCTCCAGAGAAGCGGACACGGAGTAATGGATTCAAACTACAAGAAAGAAAATTCCACCTAAGCATTAGAAAGAACTTCCTGACAGTAAGAGCTGTTCGACAGTGGGATTTGCTGCCAAGGAGTGTGGTGGAGTCTCCTTCTTTGGAGGTCTTTAAGCAGAGGCTTGACAGCCACCTGTCAGGAATGCTTTGATGGTGTTTCCTGCTTGGCAGGGGGTTGGACTGGATGGACCTTGTGATCTCTTCCAACTCTATGATTCTGTGATTCAAAAGTTAAAATAACAATAGACTAAAAACAGGTTAAAACTCCCATCAACTTTCTGAACATCTGATTAGGTTTAGAATCATACAGTTGGAAGGGCCCGTGAGAGTCATCTAGTCCAACCCCTTGCAATGCAAGAATCCTTTGCCCAGTGTGGCATTCCTGGCACGTGACACAAATGTCCTGTCCTGATTTTTCTTGGTGGCTTTGAAGGAAGGCACCGTCAGGTCCCCCTCATTCCTGAACAACCACATTTAATAAGAAAATCTGATGTCCTGGTTGGCAGCTTCTTTCGGTTGCTTGCCTGCATTTGTAAAGATGAACGCCCACGCAGGAAAAAGGAAGTCCATTTGAACAAATAGCTGCGGTGGCTTCCTTTCTCAAAGCTACGGGCTGCCGTGAGCCCCGCCATCCGGCAGCGATACCTCCTTGGACTCACTCCTCTCCTCTTTGCTCCGTTGTGGAGGTGCAATGGTAGATTTCCCTCCCTGACGGGCTGGAGCCACTTCTGGGCCAGAAACGCCCCCTGGCTTTGCTCTAGGGGGGTGTTTTCCCTGCTCCAGCTCACCGCCTCTCGCTTCTCCCCCAGTCCGCTCCCAGAGCATGATGGCCGTCGACCCGAAGGGCTCGGGCAGCTGGTCCCATCCTCCCAACCTTCTGGAGCGGCCCCTGAAGACCGGCTGGCTGAAGAAGCAGCGCTCCATCGTCAAGAACTGGCAGCAGAGGTACTTTGTCCTGAAAGGGCAGCACCTGTATTACTACAAGGATGAAGAGGACCTCAAGCCCCAGGTACTGTTCAGGAAGAGGGTCCAGAGGGATCGCCCTGGTGGTCTGGGCTCTCTGTGGGCTAGGGGGAAAGGCAGTACTGGCCCAGGATGTTCTGCCACTTGAGGCCCAACGGCCGCTTCTGCCACCTGAGGTGACTGAAAATGGCCAGGGGAACCCCCGGCGCTCTGAAGGTGGAGAAAAAAGGAAGCTGGAGAGGAGCAAGTGGTGGGGCAGTGGGTGGCAAAGGGAGTGCCCTTGGGGCCCCCAGATCTGCTGCCCCTACCTACTGTCCCGAGCCTGCCTCCTGAGGCAACTGCCTCACAGAGCCCCATGAGTGGGCCGGCCCTGGTGGCAGGAGAGGCTGTGGAAGCAAAGTCAATGAAGTTCTTGTGTGGTGGGCTTGGGGGAAAAGGGCTGATTATATTGTCACACCTCAGAAGAGAGAGGCAAGATGGAGCAGCCCCCAAATTCTTCCCTGGCTCAGATTGAAATCCGAGCCAGAGAAGAACTCCTGCAAGTTCTCTTCTGCCCCACCCACCCCACATGCAAGCGAGTGGAGCTGCTTCTCTCTGTTAGCTTGGATGGGGAGGAATCTTGCAGGGGCAAAATCCAAAGGGTGGCGGAGGGCTCTTTTTTTTGCAGATATAGGAACGGCAGGAGAGATGGGCAAGCCACTTTCAGAAACCATGGTTTGATGGAGCTTTCTTTTGAAACCAACCAGTGTTTCCTAAAAACCATGATTCCTACTCTGGACAATATGACAAACTAAGATTCAGGGAAAATGGGCAAAGGGGTGGGGGGAGTTGGTGGTCCTTCTCCTGGCTGTGGGGAGGGGCTGGGGCAGGGCTTGTGGAGGCTCCCCCCTGCTTAGGCAGATCTCACTATCCTGCAACTCGCATAAAGTGTGAACCAGATTCTGAGCTTTAAACGTCTTTTGTAATGTTATCCAATATAAGGCCTTGTTGGTTTCCTCTGCATCTAGTGGCTTGCCACTGCTGACGTTGGTAGGTGGCCACAACCCATATCTATCCTGTTGTTGCTTATGGAAAACTGCATTTTGATACATTTCCCCCCAAGCCAGCTTCATTGAGAAGAACGACGGTACAGCTGCATTTTTAGCTGGCAATGTGTACACAGCCTTGGTGGCATTTTCATGTTTTAAGCGCTGAACAAGTTGCCGGTGTAATAAGCTAAATATATACCCAGCTTCCTTCCCAGTTTCACAAAGCAGCTGGTGGACTATAAATTCTCCTTCTTTCATGATGTAGATTAAGATTAACGAAACCAGATTTTGTGATGCCGTCACCAGAAAGTTTGCTAGAAAACATTTGTAGAATGTTTGCAAAATGATAAGCTGTCCGGAGAGGGAATTTTCCCTTTCTTTTTCAGAACAGTAGAATTTGAGCCCCCCCCCCCCCCGCTTAAGTGGATTCTACCACTGGGGAGCTCACTCCCACAAGCTTTAGCGGTGGGCAAATGTTTAATGGCATGAATGAAATTCACCACAGACAGGTCTTTTCAATGGGCTCCTGAATAGAACCTCCATCTTCAAGAGAAGTCTGTCTCTGAGCTTTAGATGCTGGGCACAAAGAGCAGGAGAAGGTCACTGTTGCCTTTATGCCTCTGCTGCAGCTTCTCAGGGGCAGTGAGCTGACCACAAAATGGGGGGGCTAGAATGATGCACTTTGCTCTGAGTCACCAAGACATTTCTTTTATGGACACTGCTGGGGGTGGGGGAAAGGCCTTTCCAGTGGTGTCCAAACTTTTTTCAAAGAGGGCCAGATTTGATGAAGTGAAGGGCTGTGGGGGCCGACCAAAGGGCCAATCAAAGTTATTGACCTTTTTTTTAGGATTTTACCCCAGGAAATAAACTGCCACAGGGACCGGATTAAACCATAGCTGTCAACCCTCCCTTTTTTGGCGGGCAACTCCCTTATTCCAATGCCGTTTCCCGCTGCTATCCCGGATTGTTGATATCCCTTAAATTTCCCGGATTTCAAAGGAAGCAGCTCCTCTCCCTCCCTGCCGGCCAGGGAGGCTCCTCAGCTGCGTTGCTCGGCTGCCAATAAGGAGTCTGAGACCGACTGGGGGCGGAGCTTGCATGTCTTGTGCAGCCAGACCCTCACGCCCAACCAGACAGACAGCCTGCCTGCCTGCCTGCCATCTACGCGCTCGCTCTTTCGCTCACCCGTTCGCGCGCAGCCCCTGGAGCGCAGGGTGGCGAGGCTACTTGGTGCCATTGCACCGCCCTTGCGGCATCCCTTATTTTCAAATCCGAAAGTTTGGAAAAAATCCCTTATTTTCAAATCCGAAAGTTGACAGCTATGGATTAAATTGACCGGCGGGTCGGATTAGGCCCCCGAAACGGACTTTGGACATGCCTACTCCCACCCCAATCAAATTACTTCTAATGGCCCTCACTCATTGGCAGTGATCTTGTCAGCCCCTGCTCAAGAAACTTCACTAGGGGTGCCGACTGACTTATAATATACCATGTGCCCCAAACGAATCAAGACCCGCTAAAATAGAGAAACATGGGCCCGGATCCTGTGCAGGTGAATCCGCAGAGATCAGTAGGTAGAGTCACCTAGAATCACAGAGCTGGAAGGGACCCCAGAGAGTCATCTAGCCCAACCCCTTTCCATGCAGGAAGAAGCATTCATGGTGTGGTGGAGATGAGCTGCCACCAAAGGCGCAGGAGCAGGGGCTGGTTAAACAGTTGGCAGTCTCATCTGCTGGAAGCTGCTCGCCTTCTCCGCCCCCTTCTGCCCACCAGTGTAGTTCCTCTCTTCTGATTTCACTTCCCATTTGCACAAGTCTGTCCTGGGTCTCGCTCCACCCACACGTCTGCTCGAACCTCCTCCTGCCTTTGACTTTTGCCGCAACGCTTCCTGTGGCAGGAAAAGACCCTGCAACCCCCCACACTTAATCTGTCACACCCACGAGTTATCTGGCGATGATGTGCAATCTTCACGATAAAAATACTTTTGCACCTTTTTTTTTTTAAAGTGCAATAAAGTTGAGTAACCATGAAAACACCCAAGGCAGCAGCCCTTGCTACCAGTTTGGCTCCAGTCATCTGCCTTTTCCTCGTGACAGCCCTGACTCATGACGTTGTTGTCTGAGCTCTTCCTTGGGCATGAAGAAAAGGCTGTGTCTCCTTTCATTGGGGCAGGGCTGAAATTCCACCCTGCCTGCCCCCCCAACCCCCGCCACCCAGTTTCCCAAAAATATTTCCCCCTTGCAAAAAACAGGGACTGATTCAACTGTGAGTCAACAGTGTGATGCAGCAGCTAAAAAAGCCAATGCAATTCTGGGCTGCATCAATAGGAGTATAGCATCTAGATCAAGGGAAGTAATAGTACCACTCTGGTCAGACCTCACCTGGAATACTGTGTCCAGTTCTGGGCACCACAGTTCAAGAAGGATACTGACAAGCTGGAACGGGTCCAGAGGAGGGCAACCAAAATGGTCAAAGGCCTGGAAACGATGCCTTATGAGGAACGGCTTAGGGAGCTGGGTATGTTTAGCCTGGAGAAGAGAAGGTTAAGGGGTGATATGATAGCCATGTTCAAATATATAAAAGGATGTCATATAGAGGAGGGAGAAAGGTTGTTTTCTGCTGCTCCCGAGAAGCGGACACGGAGCAATGGATTCAAACTATAAGAAAGAAGATTCCACCTAAACATTAGAAAGAACTTCCTGACAGTAAGAGCTGTTCGACAGTGGAATTTGCTGCCAAGGAGTGTGGTGGAGTCTCCTTCTTTGGAGGTCTTTAAGCAGAGGCTTGACAGCCACTGTCAGGAATGCTTTGATGGTGTTTCCTGCTTGGCAGGGGGGTTGGACTGGATGGCCCTTGTGGTCTCTTCCAACTCTATGATTCTATGATTTTCTGTTCCTTTCTGGACGGGGGAGTGGGGAGTAATGGAATCACAGAATCGTAGAGTTGGAAAGGGACCCAAGGGCCATCTAGTCCAACCCTCTGCAATGCTGGAATCACAGCTGAAGAATAAGTGACAGGCATGGCCATCTAAACTCTGTTTTAGAAAATTCCAAAAAATAGAATATTTGGTTTCACTCCCACAAGCTTTAGCGGTGGGCAAATGTTTAATGGCATGAATGAAATTCACCAAGGGCAAGTCTTTTCAAAGGGCTCCTGAATAGAACCTCCATCTTCAAGAGAAGTCTATCTCTGAGTTTTAGATGCTGGGCACCAAGAGAGGGGGAAGGTCACTGTTGCCAACTTTGGACAACTTTGCTGCTGTTTCTGGTTTCAGGGATCGATGCGCCTTCACGGAAGCACCATCAGGGAGGTGGCAGCCACCGGATCTGACGAAGTTGGGAAATTTATCTTTGAAATCATCCAAGGTGAGCAGCCCTGAATGGCCAGGCAATTTCAGCCCTCCTTTCTTTGCTCTTCTTCACTCAGTGACAGAGGGCCTGCCCATGCCGCCCAGTTAAACCAGTTTACGGTCATGGCTCCCCTCTATGGCACCCTTGGAACTTTTGTCCAGCTAAGAATCTCCAAACCTCTCTTGCTTCCCTGAGCAGGAGGAAAGAAAGAAAGTACGTCTTCATGCAGCGCATAGTTAAACTCACTCCTGCAGGAAGCAGTGATGGGCACCAAACCTACAAAAGGTAAAGGTAAAGGGACCCCTGACCATTAGGTCCAGTCGTGTCCGACTCTGGGGTTGCGGCGCTCATCTCACTTTATTGGCTGAGAGCCGGCGTACAGCTTCCAGGTCATGTGGCCAGCATGACAAAGCTGCTTCTGGCGAACCAGAGCAGCGCACGGAAACACTGTTTACCTTCCCGCCGGAGCGGTACCTATTTATCTACTTGCACTTTGACGTGCTTTCGAACTGCTAGGTGGGCAGGAGCAGGGACCGAGCAACGGGAGCTCACCCCGTCGTGGGGATTCGAACCGCTGACCTTCCGATCGGCAAGCCCTAGGCTCTGTGGTTTAACCCACAGCGCCACCTGGGTCCCTTAACCTATAGGTGGCTTCAAAAGAGGATTAGACGAATTGATGGAGGAAGAAGCCCATGGGAGGCAGTAATGTTTCTGAATCCCAGTTGCTGGAAACCACAGAAGGGGAGAGGGCTCTTGTGCTCGGATCCTGCTTGCAAGTTTCCCACTGGGGCATCTAGTTGGCCACTGTGAGAACAGGATGCTGGACTAGATGAGCCGCTGGCCTGACCCTCTCCTTATGTTCTGATGAGGATTCAAATTTGCTACATCTGCCCCCTGCCCCAATAAAAACGTTGGTATGCCACTGGCTGAAGACCACCCCATCTGTGGCACACAAGGAGGGGAGCTTCCCAGAATCCTCTCTGCAAGCCTTTCCTAGTCTACCCCCACTAGCCATAGCTGTCAACTTTCGGATTTGAAAATAAGGGGTTTTCCAAAACTTTCGGATTTGAAAATAAAGGATGCCGCAAGGGCGGTGCAATGGCACCAAGTAGCCTCGCCACCCTGCGCTCCAGAGGCTGCGCGCGAACGGTGAGCGAAAGAGCGAGCGCGTAGACGGCAGGCAGGCTGTCTGTCTGGTTGGGCGTGAGGGTCTGGCTGCACAAGGCATGCAAGCTCCGCCCCCAGTCGGTCTCAGACTCCTTATTGGCAGCCAAGCAACGCAGCTGAGGAGCCTCCCTGGCCGGCAGGGAGGGAGAGGAGCTGCTTCCTTTGAAATCCGGGAAATTTAAGGGATATCAACAATCCAGGATAGCAGCGGGAAACGGCGTTGGAATAAGGGAGTTTCCCGCAAAAAAAGGGAGGGTTGACAGCTATGCCACTAGCACGCAAGGCAAAGGGAATTTAAAATGATGCATCTTTGATAGACAGGAGCCCATGCAGGACAGTGGCTTCCAAAGTGGGTGGTACCTCCCCCCTGGGGTGGGTGGGATTACGTAGGTGGGTGCTAAGAGGCAAGCAGGCAGCAGGGCTGGTTTCATTGCATCAAGTTCCTCAGTTTTGTTGAATTAATTAGTTTAAACGGGGTTTTGAATAAATGTGCAATGAACTGCTACCATTTTAAATTTCGTTGTGTCGTTACCTTCCTTAGCGGGCCATGCAAACCGCTATGCCGAATCATGCTTTTTACAGGGTATTATTATTGCTATTATTAAATTTATATGCCGCTGTTCATCAAGAGATCCCAGGGTGGTTCACAGAATAAAATACAAGGTGAAACACAAGTAAATATTTAAACCAGACATAGGCAAACTCGGCCCTTCAGATGTTTTGAGACTACAATTCCCATCACCCCTGACCACTGGTCCTGTTAGCTAGGGATGATGGGAGTTGTAGTCCCAAACATCTGGAGGGCCGGAGTTTGCCTATGCCTGATTTAAACCAAAACAACAAAACAATAACCCCCGCTTAGCACGCACTAGGGAGGAGTCTTTGGAAACGAGCGGGGAGTGGCCAGAACTTCTGTTTCCTCATTATTTTTAAAAAAGCTAGCTCTGAATAAATGTTGATTTGAAGTGCCCTTTTTGGATTCAGCCCTGGGGAAGCACTGCTCCTCTGAGTCGCTGCCATATTTCACAGGCAAAAGACTGTTGGGGAAAGACATTAGTAGGGAGAGAAATCCATCTGCAGCGGTTTCTCCACTTTCCAGGATGAGTAACTTGCTTTATCCCCACGCAGGTGTCTCTGGAGACCAGAATCGAGCGGGACAAGACTCTTACGTGCTGATGGCCAGTTCCCAGTCTGACATGGAGGACTGGGTGAAATCTCTCCGCCGCATGGTGGGGTCTCCCTTAGGAGGTAAAGGGGGATGCAAAGCTCTTTTGTATCAACATTCTGTGGGCCCAGCCAGGGGCGTAGGAAGTGGGGGGCGGTGGGGCGGTCCGCCCCAGGTTACATCATGGAGGGGTGACAAATTATCAAGGAACAATTACTGCCCTACTAGGGTGGTTCATAAAAAACTTTTTCTTTTTTTGAAAATGCCTGCTCCAAAGGTCTTATCTTACTACACTAAGGAGTATATAGATATATATGAAATTTCATGCATATCAGTTAATATCTTGACCCTCCTCCACGAAAATAGCTGTTTACTTGGCTGTTTTCCTATGTCGTGAAGGCTGAAATTTCAACAGCACTTACTGTTCCCAACCCTAACCCTGCGGAAAGCCATCTAATTAGACTTTAATTTGATTTTGACATGTTTTTAGGAGGTAATTTAATTATTGTTTGATTTTATATCAATGTTATGTATCTGATGTTAGCTGCCCTGAGCCCGACTTCAGCCGGGGAGGGCGGGATATAAATAAAACTTTATTTTTACTTATTATTATTCCTTTGTAAGAAAATATGAAATAACGTCTAGGTTGGCAGGAGCAGGGACCGAGCAATGGGAGCTCACCCCGTCGCGGGGATTCGAACCGCCAACCTTCTGATCAGCAAGCCCTAGGCTCAGTGGTTTAGACCACAGTGCCACCCGCGTCCCTTGGGAACTGGGAGACCAGCGTTCCAATCCCCACTCGGCAATGACACTCGCTGGGTGACCCTGGGGGCCAGTCATGGCCTCTCAGCCTAACCTACCTCACAGGGTTGTTGGGATTACACGAAGACGGGGACAACCTTGGAGAAAAAAAGTGGGACAGAAATGCAGCAAATAAATAAATTTATTTATATGCCATATTTCCAACAAACTGCCTCTGTGGTGGTATGCAAAATAAAGCATGCATAATTTTGTAATTAGTTTGGTCTTGGCAACAAGAGGCCACCTTAGTGGTGAAGACAAGGAGGCCTTGATGTGAGGAGGACCCAGAGATGCTTGCGCCTGTTACGGGCAGATGGCTGGGCTTCCCCAGGCCACCTCATGAAGAGCCCATTCAGAGACGACCTGTTAGCAGCATGACTCGACTGCAGTCTTCAGAGCTTTGACTCTGACATGAGCAGCGTCATCACTGACACAGCCGTATTCCTGTTGGGCTTTGGGCTCCTGCTGGATCATCCACGGAGCATATTGATTTTTCAAAGTGCTTTAGTCTTTGGCCGCGTAACCAATGGGGGAGGCAGGCTGCGGACATTTCAAGGCAGAAGGCGAGATGTGATCCCAGGCCCCAGACTTACTAGCGCTGAATCGTGGCGCCGATTTGGAGGGAAATGACTGCCTCTTTCTTTTGCTGCAAAGAAGGGAGCCGTGATGTTGAGAGGGCAGCGTCAGCCTGAGCGAAGGAAGTCATATGCAGGAGTAATGGAAGGAAGCACCCGTTTACTAGGCACAATGACAGGTTTATGATGGTTCTCTAAAAGCCAAAGAGCTCTTTGTAAACTGTCAGATCCTCGCCCCTCTCGGCGTTCCTGGGAAGAAGGATGTGCGGACGCTGGGCTGGTTTGGAAAGGGACGAGACTCCAGGATTTCCTTCAGAATCTGGAAGCAAGGATGAGAACGGGAGCCTGTCGAAAGGCATAGAAGCAAGTTCTGAAGTCCTTTGCTGGTTGGAACTTGGACTTGCCTGCCCTCCTCTTCCTGCCTGGACTCCCGATGAAGGGCTGGGAGTTGGGTTTCTGCTTTCCAGACCTGGAGATGTTCTTTTGCTGGGAGTACAGGAAGAAGAAGCAGCAGCAGCAGCCCATGGCCCACAGGAAAGGTACTGCTGCCTCCTTAAAAGCCAGCCTCTTAGAAATTCCATGCACAGCGCAAGCTGAGTGGGCTTCGTTTTGCACACAAATGCGCCAGGAGCTCTCTGAAGAGGCGGATTTAGGAGAGCGCAACCGGTTTGCCCGCCCTGGGCACTGAGCTGAAAAGGTGTTGCAGGGGACACCTGCAACAATGACGATCAATGGAAGGCAGGGGGCGGGGGCGGGGGTCCTGAATTTTGGTGTTGCACAGAGTGCTGCTGACATTTTAAAGCCCAAAGTCCGCCACTGCTCTCTGTGTGTTATACAGCAGGACTTGACTTGCCAAACGCCAAGAGCCACTGAAAAGCTTTTGTCTCTAAAGCGGTGAAATAAACTGGCAGGAATGGCTGAGCTGTGAGTCAATGAAGTCTCTAGTTCAAATCTCACCTCTGCAATACTCAGTAAAGGTAAAGGTAAAGGGACCCCTGACCATTAGGTCCAGTCGTGTCCGACTCTGGGGTTGCGGCGCTCATCTCGCTTTATTGGCCGAGAGCCGGCGTACAGCTTCCGGGTCATGTGGCCAGAATGACTAAGCCGCTTCTGGCGAACCAGAGCAGCGCACGGAAACACCGTTTACCTTCCTGCCAGAGGGGTTCCTATTTATCTACTTGCACTTTGATGTGCTTTCGAACTGCTAGGTGGACAGAAGCTGGGACCGAGCAACGGGAGCTCACCCCATCGCAGGGATTCGAACCGCCGACCTTCTGATCGGCAAGCCCTAGGCTCAGTGGTTTAACCCACAGCGCCACCTGGGTCCCCTGGCAATACTCAGTAGGTGGTCTTAGAAAAGCTACTGTTCTTCCCCCTCTCATCTACCACAGGGGGATGAGAGGAGCCTACATCGCAGGGCTGTTGTAGTAGGTAGTAAGGTTTTTTTTAGTTTATTTCATCATTTGTACTCTCATATTTTTTAAAATGCAAAAGTACTTTGTTGTTTCATCATTTGCACTTCTGTATTTTTTGAATTCAACAGAAGTTCAGTTAAGGATCATCTGCATCAGACTTGTCCCAACCTGGTGCCTTATAGTGGGTTGTGTAAATCACTGTCCTGAATGATGCTTTTTATAGGGTAGGATTGGGGGGGGGGGCGTACTGGGGGTGAGTTTATGGAAACAAGGGGGCAGTGGTCTGAAAAAGGTTGAGACCCACTCTTCCCAATTTTGGATTACAACTCCCATCAACCCATCCCTGCTCCCATCAGACCAGCATCATATGGCTGATGGGAGTTGTAGTCTGTAAAATCTGGGCAGGCTGATCTGCAGAAGCAGAACTGAGGATTCCAATCAATCACTTTATTTCAGCTTTACACTCATAAGAACAACAGAACTAGAACAAATACACAGTACAATTTGATTCAAAAAATTAGAACCAGTAAAACTTAGGTAAAGGTAAAGGGACCCCTGACCATTAGGTCCAGTCATGACCGACTCTGGGGTTGCGGCGCTCATCTCGCTTTATTGGCCGAGAGCCAGCGTACAGCTTCCAGGTCATGTGGCCAGCATGACAAAGCCGCTTCTGGCAAACCAGAGCAGCGCACGGAAACGCCGTTTATCTTCCCGCCGGAGCGGTTCCTATTTATCTACTTGCACTTTGACATGCTTTCAAACTGCTAGGTGGGCAGGAGCAGGGACTGAGCAACGGGAGCTCACCCCGTCGCAGGGATTCGAACCGCCGACCTTCTGATCAGCAAGCCCTAGGCTCTGTGGTTTAACCCACAGCGCCACCTGGGTCCCTTAAAACTTAAAAGAGTACAAATTAGAAATAGATACTATAAGGAATTTTCAGCTTCCAAACAGCAGTCCATTACGACGTTTATATGTCAAAACGGAAGTTAAAAATTTCGCCATTTGTAAAGTTACATAGAACTGAGGATTAAGTGGGCTGGTTCCAGAATAGGAACTTGTGAGAACCTATCTTTCTTTTGTGTCTTCTCTCTCTCCCCCCCCCACCCCCAGTGGTTTTTGGCCAACAGCTGGTGGAGACCATGGTGTACGAGCAGAAATTTGGGAAGCATCAGGTCCCCATCTTGGTTGAGAAATGTGCCGAGTTCATCAGGAAGCACGGCCTGAACGAAGAGGGCATCTTCCGACTTCCCGGCCAGGACAACCTGGTGAAAGAGCTGCGAGATGCCTTTGACGCGGGAGAGAGGCCGTCCTTTGACCAGTAGGTGACGCATTTCTCAAGGGAATCCAAGGCTGCAGGTTCTGGGATGGGATTAACCTTTAGATTTTACACCCCACATTCTCCCCACACTTTAGGCCAGGGGTCAGCAACCCTTTTCAGCTGTGGGCTGGTCCACCGTCCCTCAGACCATGTGGTAGGCTGGACTATATTTTTTGGGGGGAAATGAACAAATTCCTATGCCCCACTAATAACCCAGAGATGCATTTTAAATAAAAGCACACATTCTACTCATGTAAAAACAAGCTGATTCCCGGACCGTCCGCGGGCCGGATTTAGAAGGCGATTGGGCCACATCCGGCCCCCGGGCCTTAGGTTGCCTACCCCTGCTTTAGGCTCACATGCATGTCTTCAGAGAGATGCTGGAATAAAAGTGTTTTGATATGAAGTTCTATTTGGGTGCTGAATTATGCCCCACTTTTGAAGTTCCTTAAAGCGAAACGTTCCCGTTTTTCCAGCACTGTTTGTGGGGTCTGCTCCTGCCAGTAGCAAGGTCCTTTGGATGCCTCCCTATCTCCTTTCCTTATTTTGCAGAGACACAGACGTGCACACGGTGGCTTCTCTGCTTAAACTCTACCTCAGGGAACTCCCTGAGCCTGCCATACCTTGGACACAGTATGAGGACTTCCTCTTGTGCGGCCAACTTCTGACGGCTGATCAGGCAAAGGTTCGGAATAACGCACCTCTTATCAGTATTCTCATGTTGCTTTCCAGGATGCAGTGAATGTGCACACTTTTTGTATGGGTTATGCATAGCTGTCAACTTTCGGATTTGAAAATAAGGGATGTTTTCAAACTTTTGGATTTGAAAATAAGGGATGCCGCGAGGGCGGTGCAATGGCACCAAGTAGCCTCGCCACCCTGCGCTCCAGAGGCTGCGCACGAACGGGTGAGCGAAAGAGCAAGCGCGTAGACGGCAGGCAGGCTGTCTGTCTGGTTGGGCGTGAGGGTCTGGCTGCACAAGACATGCAAGCTCCGCCCCCAGTCGGTCTCAGACTCCTTATTGGCAGCCGAGCAACGCAGCTGAGGAGCCTCCCTGGCCGGCAGGGAGGGAGAGGAGCTGCTTCCTTTGAAATCCGGGAAATTGAAGGGATATCAACAATCCGGGATAGCAGTGGGAAACGGCATTGGAATAAGGGAGTTTCCCGCAAAAAAGGGAGGGTTGACAGCTATGGGCCTGGGACAAGTGTAAGGATAAGAGCTTTGGATATTGAAAAAGACTCCCTCAGAAGGTTTTTAAACGGAGGTTTGGTGGTCATCTGTTCGGAACCCTTTAGCTGTGATTCCTGCATTGCATGGGGTTGGACTAGATGAGCCTTTGTGTCCCCTTCCAAGTCTACAATTCTACGAAATGACAATGTTATTTTGTGCTAGGGATAAATGCTTGTGACAACTGAAAACCCAGCCTTATCTTCTTCTAGGGTCATCAGCAGCTAGTGAAGCAGCTCTCCCTTCTGCCTCGGGACAATTACAGCCTCCTCAGTTACATCTGCCGGTAGGTGCCCATTCACTGATGCATTCGTAAAGGTAAAGGTAAAGGTAAAAGGGACCCCTGACCATTAGGTCCAGTTGCAGACAACTCTGGGGTTGCGGCGCTCATCTCGCTTTATTGGCCAGGGGAGCCGGCGTACAGCTTCCGGGTCACGTGGCCAGCATGACTAAGCCGCTTCTGGCGAACCAGAGCAGCGCATGGAAACGCCGTTTACCTTCCCGCCGGAGCGCTACCTATTTATCTACTTGCACTTTGACGTGCTTTCGAACTGCTAGGTGGGCGGGAGCAGGGACCAAGCAATGGGAGCTCACCCCGTCGTGGGGATTCAAACTGCCAACCTTCTGATCGGCAAGCCCTAGGCTCTGTAGTTTAACCCACAGCGCCACCCGCATCCCAGATGTATTCGTAACTCTCCATTTTATACCAGGAGATGTACAAGTTGCCACATCCAAACCCTCTTGCTGGCAGGGCACTCATTTGCAGACTGCAGCGTGCTGTGAATTTTAGTCCCAACTTTTGGGACCTTCACATTATTAGAGGTAGAAATTTGAGAGCCAGTGTGGTGTAGTGGTTAAGAGCGGTAGAGTCGTAATCTGGTGAACCGGGTTCGCGTCTCCGCTCCTCCACATGCAGCTGCTGGGTGACCTTGGGCTAGTCACACTTCTCTGAAGTCTCTCAGCCCCACTCACCTCACAGAGTGTTTGTTGTGGGGGAGGAAGGGAAAGGAGAATGTTAGTCGCTTTGAGACTCCTTCGGGTAGTGATAAAGCGGGATATCAAATCCAAACTCTTCTTCTTCTTAATTTTCTGTTTGTCCAAGAAAGAAGTAAGCAGAAACATTTGGTAATTTTCAGATTCTTCAGGACTGGGACAAGCCCCCTAAGTAGCAAGAACGTGTAGAGCACTGGTTTTGTTTTAATATGTATGTTTTGTTCTCATTTTGTGTTTTTATGTTGTGAACTATCCTGTGATCTTTGCATGGAGGGCAGTATACAAATTTTAATAATAATAATAATAATAATAATAATAATAATAATAATAATAATAATAATAATAGGTTCCCAAAGTGGGCACTGGAGATATAAATGACAGGTATCGTTGGATCAAGTTTATAAGTTTTGTTGAATTAATTGTTATATGTAAAAAAAGCAATAAAATACATTTTTTTTAAAAAAAAAATGGGGCCAGGAGGCATGCTTCCCTCCCATCAATACACAGATGAAGCATTTGCACAGGCTAAACTTAGAATGTTTTTTTAAAAAATAAATAAATAATAATAATAATAATATTTATACCCCGCCCATCTGGCTGGGCTTCCCCAGCCACTCTGGGCGGCTTCCAACAAAATATTGAAATACAGTAATCCATCAAAAATAAAATGCAATCAACTTGCAGCTTATGCATGGCTACTTGTGTACTTGTGTAATTTCAGCTTTACGTGCTGCCAGCCAGCCGGTTGAAATTGCACAAATTAAACTCATGGAAGGGGGAGAGCTTAAAAGCTCTATTTTTTGCTTGAGGGGGACAAGACCTTTTTGGCATGCTGGGTCTGGGCGGTAAGATTGCTTGCACAGTTGCGCTTCCAAGTGGTTGTTTTGAGTACCTACATACATAATTTTATTTGTATGCTGCCTTTTGATAACTCAAACCATGTTCAAGGCGGCTTACAACATGAAAAAAACCAAAAATCACAACATAACAAAATCACAGTCCTAAACAATAAACAAAAACAGCCAAACAAAAAACAAACAGCCAAATTGAACAATTTCCACATGAATCATAGTAAGATCTAAAACAAAGATGCAGAAATTAATATCAATAACAGCAACCCTCCCCCCTCCACACACAGCCCCCTAAACAATACTCCAGCCCAAGAGTTGATTCAGCTGCTTTTGTAGTTGGAGTCAGTCCGGGCCCACTTTCCCAGGCCAAGGGGAAAAGGCCTGCAAGGCACAGGGAGAAGGTCTTCCAGGACTCACAGCGAAGACGGACTATATGCAATTTTGACTTTACACGCAACTCGCCCCACTGCCCTAAGCATAACCCCCAAGCAAATGGACCTGTTGTTGCTGGACTCTCACTTTCCCATTTTCTGGCTTCCGGATTCTGGCAGGTTCCTGCATGAAGTCCAGCAGAGTTCGGCCACCAACAAGATGAGTGTGGAGAATCTGGCGACAGTGTTTGGGGTGAATCTCATCAGACCAAAGATGGAAGACCCTGCCACCATTATGAGAGGTGCGGAGGGGTGGGGTATTTGGATGAAATGAGGTGCCCCATTTATCCAACAAGGTGCACCCCATTTTGCAAATGTTCATATCTGTTAGTGCAACCTACATTTCTATATTATTAAATGAAGCTGATATTGTATATCGGGTCCTCCCTCAAAGAGGTTGCGGTGTGACCTGGCAACCAAACCCTTTTGTTGTGGGTGGGAACGTTTGGACAGCCACAACACCCTATTGGTAGGTCCCTCGATGTTGGGTGCATTCTGACCAATGGGATGCTAGTCAATCTGATCGAGGGACCTACATAAGGCCCATGCATGTGACCCAGAGCTTCCTTTTTCAGTGCGTGCATTCGGAACACCCACCCACCTCTCCCTACTTTTAGGGCTTTTGCGCTTGACCTTGCTATGCCGTCGTGTGTCATCTGTCGTTGGGACAGGGGCACGGCAGGAATTTCCCCACTTGACTGATTGGCTGTTGCCATTTGGGTTTCGCCTGCCGTGTAGCAAATCATCACAACTTCTAAGGTTGCGGATAGGCTCTGGTTCAGGTGATAGGGATGGGAGAACGCTCTCACCATCCCTATGTGAAGGCTATTCCGTTAAAGGAATCCAGGGTCTCAATGGTTTGGCCAACCCTGAGAGGGGTTGTGCCTGTTCCCAAGTCCAGGGGGACATCTGGGTGGTGGACTAGCCTGACCCCAGCTTTCCGCTGTTCCAGGTGTTCACCCTAGGCTGACCTATGCTGGTGCCCTGGGTCAGCGCTACCTGCCATGGTGCAGGGAGCTAGTCGAACCAGAGCCTATGCAACCACTCACTTGCTGTAATCAATAAAGTTGTGGCCTAAATTTTGCCAAAAACCAAACCAAAATTTGAGTCTTGTCTGAATTTATTTAAGGGGGAGGTTAAAGGTCTACACACGCAAAGATCAGTGGCTCTCAACTTGGGCCCCAGGGGGTCTCTGTAACCCACCCAGGGGGTCCGTGGCAGCATTCCCCCTGCCCCAGGCTTCTACCTAGCATGATCCTTTGGTGTGTTCTGCCCCCCGCAGGCACTCCTCAGATCCAGAAGGTGATGTCAACCTTGATCAGCGACCATGCAAAGCTCTTTCCCATATCGAAAGACGTAGCCCCTGCTTCGCCTCTGCAGAAGAGCGACGCCGATAAATCTCCAGTTCCTCGCAGCTCCGTCGGCTGGGATGCTGCCCAGAGGCCACTCATGGCCAGGGCGGGGAACAGGACTCTCCTGCGGCAAATCGTGAGCAGCCTTTATTATTATTATTATTAATAATTAAATTTGTACCCCACCTTTCCTCCAAGGATCGGGTTTTCACGGGGAAAGGTCTGGGGGGGGGGGAAAGAAAATGCTCAGTCACGGAGCTTTAATGTGTGGACCTGTTCCTGGAAAGTGTGGGGCAAATTAAGTGTGGATGATGATTGATTGATTGATTGATTATTTATACCCCGCCCATTTGGCTGGGTTTCCTCAGCCACTCTGGGCGGCTCCAAACAGAATTGAAAGCACAATAAAACATCAGACATTAAAAACACCCCTAAACAGGACTGCCTTCAAATGTCTTCTAAAAGTCAGATAGTTGTTTATTTCCTTGACATCAGATGGGAGGGTGTTCCACAGGGCTGGAGCCACCACCGAGAAGGCCCTCTGCCTGGTTCCCTGTAGCTTCACTTCTTGCAGTGAGGGAAACTCCAGAAGGCCCTCGGAGCTGGACCTCAGTGTCCGGACTGAACAATGGGGGTGGAGACGCTCCTTCAGGTATACTGGGCCAAGGCAGTTTAGGGCTTTAAAGGTCAGCACCAACACTTTGATTTCTGCTTGGAAATGTACTGGGAGCCAATGTAGGTCTTTCAGGACCTTACTCATCCTTTCTCAAAACTTAGAAGTCCTGCATGCTGCAACCTTTCTTCATAGGGGAGCCTCTCCACCCCCTTGATCATTTGGGTCACCCTTTTCTGAACATAGCTGTCAACTTTCGGATTCGAAAATAAGGAATTTTTCCCAAACGTTTGGATTTGAAAATAAGGGACGCCGCGAGGGCGGTGCAATGGCACCAAGTAGCCTCACCACCCTGCGCTCCAGAGGCTGTGCACGAATGGGTGAGCGAAAGAGCGAGCGCGTAGACGGCAGGCAGGCTGTCTGTCTGGTTGGGCGTGAGGGTCTGGCTGCACAAGGCATGCAAGCTCCGCCCCCAGTCGGTCTCAGACTCCTTATTGGCAGCCGAGCAACGCAGCTGAGGAGCCTCCCTGGCCGGCAGGGAGGGAGAGGAGCTGCTTCCTTTGAAATCCGGGAGATTTAAGGGATATCAATAATCCGGGATAGCAGCGGGAAACGGCATTGGAATAAGGGAGTTTCCCGCAAAAAAAAGGAGGGTTAACAGCTATGTCTATAATGTCCTTTCTGAAGTGAGGCGACCAGAACTGGATGCAGTGTTCCAAGTGTGGTTGCACTGATTTGCCGGAAAAAACAGCCCTGCCCTTCCAGTGTCTCGTTTGGCCTCGGCATTTGCTTGAACGATTCTCTCTTTGCTTTCAGAAAGACAACCCTGACGTCTCCATCTCTGAATCGGCAGAAGGTAACGGGCAGATGCAGCCCAGCGACGTTCTGGGGACGCGGACAGAAGAGCCCCGGAAAAGGACTCAGACACTACCGAGCAGGAAATGCTTTTCTTTCCTTTCCTCCAACAGAGGGAGCCAAAGCACGGATGGAAATGAGATTTTCAACAGTGAATTTTGGTCCTCACCTTCCCCAGCCGGCCTGCAGCCTGTTTCTTCCACAGGTGGCCACAAAAGGACACTCTCAGGGGGGCTGTCCAAGTGGTTCAATCTCCCACAGGCTTCCAACTCCCACACCCTCAGTGGTTCAGCGCTGGAAACGAGGAAGGAGGCCCACGATGAGAGACCCTTGGACCAGATTAGTGAAATTTCAGGACAGGGTTCTCCAATACATGATATTCCTCATCCTGGGCAAAACGGGGCAGTGGTTGCAAACCCCAGTCCTGAAAGCAAGGGCTGCCATTCAGAGGACCCCGAGGTGCTTAGGAAGATGATTGTGGAGCTGAAGGAGGAGATGGAGTCACAGAAAAAGGACTACGAAGAGCAAATTAGGAGGTAATGCAAATATCTCGGCTGAGTCTGTTTCTCTCTGAAGCTGATAGTTTTATTTTATTATTTATCTGTTCCATTCTGTCAGGACCTCCCCCTCGTCGGTCGTTCAATAAGGGAGCCAAGCCATCTGTCTTTCAGTAGCTTCAATCAGTGCTCATTATTTTACAGTGCAGAGCTGAATCATATCATGTCTGATCACTCACTAGCAGCATCCGGAAGTGCCCCCCTGCGATTCTGGCGCCAACACAGCAGTTTAGGGAACCGGAAACGCCTTTTCCTCCTACGTAATCTTTGCGCCGGACCTGACTGCTGGTTGGTGCCAGGCCTGTCTCTATATCTCTGGAGCCCTGGCACTCCTTCCCTCCCAGCCCCCAACTGCTCTCCCTCAAGGAACTGCTGGTTTCATTCGTGGATGAGTCAGGAGTCAGAACAGGTGGCTGCTCTCTATAAACACTCAGGGCTGGACTGGCAGGGGGAGGCAGATCCCTGACACATTCCCATCCCACCTTTTTCTCCATGGAGCTCAAGGTACATGGTTCTCCCCCCATTCCTCCTTTAATCCCCACAACAATAATATTCTCCGGGGGGGGTTGTTATTGTTATTGTTTGTTATTATAGTATGTTATATTTTTGTATTTCATCTAATCCCAATGCCCTGCAGTCATCACCAGAGTGGTGCATGCTCTAGTTATCTCCCGCTTGGACTACTGCAATGCGCTCTACGTGGGGCTACCTTTGAAGGTGACCCGGAAACTGCAATTAATCCAGAATGCGGCAGCTAGACTGGTGACTGGGAGCAGCCGCCAAGACCATATAACACAGGTCTTGAAAGACCTACATTGGCTCCTAGTACATTTCCGAGCACAATTTAAGGTGTTGGTGCTGACCTTTAAAGCCCTCAATGGCCTTGGCCCTGAAGGAGTGTCTCCACCCCCATCGTTCAACCCGGACACTGAGATCCAGCGCCAAGGGCCTTCTGGTGGTTCCCTCATTGCGAGAAGTGAGGTTACAGGGAACCAGGCAGAGGGCCTTCTCGGTAGTGGCGCCCTCCCTGTGGAACGCCCTTCCATCAGATGTCAAGGAAATAAGCAGCTATCCTATTTTTAAAAGACATCTGAAGGCAGCCCTGTTTAGGGAAGTTTTTAATGTTTAATGCTGGATTGTTTTTAACACTCGATTGGGAGCCACCCAGAGTGGCTGGGGAAACTCAGCCAACATGGGCAGGGTACAAATAATAAATTATTATTATTATCATCATCATCATCAAAAAGAATGCACATTCTCTCCTCCCCACCCCAGCAATTTCCCCAAAGAATTATGGAAAACAAGTGACATTTATATATCATTTCTTACTCCCATCAAATTGATCTCTTAATGGATAATCCTGCAAATACAGAATGTGGCTGTTTGCCGGGTGCTTGAACCATCTTCAGCATCCTTCCTGAACTTTGGGCTCTCCTGATCTTTAGGACGTCAACTTCCACCAACCCCAGTGTCCATCCAGCCATCTTCACATCAGCTCCTGCATTCTAGGGCTGTGCTGGGTAGAGCAGATGCAAGTAGCAACCCAAAGCAAGCATGTTGAGGAAGGCAGAACAGTAATGATACCACAGAATGGCTGCGTCCATCCTCCATGCCCAGCCCCCCGGTGCTCATATCTGCCCCGGCTGCCAGCAAACCACGCTACGCTGCTGACAAGATGGCATCTCCCATTCCATGTATAGAAACTAAGTGGATTGGCAGTTGAAATAATAGCTGTCAACTTTCGGATTTGAAAATAAGGGATTTTTTTCGAACTTTCGGATTTGAAAATAAGGGATGCTGCAAGGGCGGTGCAATGGCACCAAGTAGCCTCGCCACCCTGCGCTCCAGAAGCTGCGCGCGAACGGGTGAGCGGAAGAGCGAGCGCGTAGACAGCAGGCAGGCTTGTCTGTCTGGTTGGGCGTGAGGGTCTGGCTGCACAAGGCATGCAAGCTCCGCCCCCAGTCGGTCTCAGACTCCTTATTGGCAGCCGAGCAACGCAGCTGAGGAGCCTCCCTGGCTGGCAGGGAGGGAGAGGAGCTGCTTCCTTTGAAATCCAGGAAATTTAAGGGATATCAACAATCCGGGATAGCAGCGGGAAACGGCATTGGAATAAGGGAGTTTCCCGCCCCCCAAAAAGGGAGGGTTGACAGCTATGCTGCTGCCTGAGGCAGTTGCCTCACTCTCCTAATGGTAGGGCCAGTCCTGCCTGTTGACATCACGTCCCATTTTTTTTTTTTTTTGCAGCCTCGAGAAGGAGAACTATGAGGTCTGGGCCAAAGTGGTAAGGCTGAACAAAGAGATCGAGAAAGAAAAGAATAGGTTTGCCGAGCTGGAAAGTAAGCTTCAGAGCGTCGAGCGTTCCCAGGCTGACCTTGAAAAGAAGAACAAACTTCTGGAGAACTCCATAAAGTCCATGATCCATTCTGCAACGAAAACTGACTAAGGGGAAGGGCTGCTCATCCTGAACAGAAACTAGCCGCGCTCCTTGCAAGGCAGGGGGGCGGTCAGAGGCTTTTTCAAGCACTGTGCCTGCCTTTCTTTCAATGGCCTGATGTGCTGGGTCATGAGTCAGGCCTGGTGGAGACTGGTGGGTCCCAGGCGGCTGATAGATGCTCTTAGTAGATGCTGGAGAGCTGCAGGCTGCATCGTCCTGCCACAGCCAACTCTCTTTGCAATAATAGCACAGCTGCCTCAGGCCATTTTCCTTCCTGACCCCCATCGATTAAACATCCCGTTCTTGTGGGCAAATCGCAAGAGCTGCCACCCCAGCGTTCTTTCACTTGCTGGCTTTTTGTGTGTGTTTGCATTCCATGTTATACCGTCTTTCCCCCTTTTTAAGACACCGTCTTATAATTTTTTCCCCTCAAAAAAACACAGGGTGGCTTATTTTCGGGGGGATGTCTTATTTTTATTACGTCAGTATGGTACGGTACAGCCTCCCCCTGCGCACTGAGCACGCAGGGCAGAACTCCGCAAGAGGCGCGTTTCCCCCCCGCGCCTCTCGCTGGTTCGCTGGCTCCATGCGCATGGGGAACAAGTGGGGCAGGAAGAGGCGTCTCCCCCCCCCCCACGCCTCTCCCTGCGCGCTAAGCAGGAGGGGCTGAGGAGGCGACAGGAACAATGGCGGCAACATGGCTTACTTTTGGGGTAAGTCTTACTTCTCACAAAGGTTAAAAAAACCTGCCATGGCTTACTTTATGACTACGTATTAAAAAAGGGGAAACAGGGTATTTATTTTGCCAGGACAGTGTTCAGACCTTCTTTTAATCCTGCTTGGCAATCTTGATTGTAGGACCAGGCATCGGGTTCCCATACCCCAACTCATGCAAATGAGAGACCAATGAGGCTGGTTTTGGGGGTTAAAACAGGCAACATATTTATTGAATACAGATGAAAGAGGTTTGGTTTAGGCATGGGGCAATCAAAATACTTCCGGCCCACCCGTTTTTTGATGGCTAAGGTGCAAAACTTGGCCACAGCATAGGAGTCTTCCAAAAGGAATTTGCGTAGGCTTTCGGGAATAAATTCCAGATAATATTGCAAGGGTTTAAATTTTGATAAAAGGGGTAATATAAGTCGAGACCGTTCTTCACTGTAAAGTCACAGAATAGAAGAATGTGAATAACAGATTCCACCTTATTGGTCATGCATGGACATAGGCGCTCGTGGATTGGTCCCCGCAGGAATTTGCCGTGTAGTACAGCTGTAGGCAGTGCCTCAAATCGGGCTCTGGAAAAAGCCCATCTATAAGATTCATAAGTAATATTAGATAAATAAGGGGCAGCTGAAAAGTTGGGCCAAGATTTTAGACACCTGTAATACCCATTCTGAGTGGGACCCAGGTGGCGCTGTGGGTTAAACCACAGTGCCTAGGGCTTGCTGATCAGAAGGTCGGCGGTTCGAATCCCTGCGACGGGGTGAGCTCCCGTTGCTCGGTCCCAGCTCCTGCCCACCTAGCAGTTTGAAAGCACATCAAAGTGCAAGTAGATAAATAGGAACCGCTCTGGCGGGAAGGTAAACGGCGTTTCCGTGCGCTGCTCTGGTTCGCCAGAAGCGGCTTTGTCATGCTGGCCACATGACCCAGAAGCTGTATGCCGGCTCTCGGCCAATAAAGCGAGATGAGCGCCGCAACCCCAGAGTCGGACACGACTGGACCTAATGGTCAGGGGTCCCTTTACCTTTACCTAATACCCATTCTAATTTTGGTGTTTGCCACCCTGCTGCATGTCCCCTCCCAACCAACAACTTTGCCTGGGAGCAGTGTGAACCCAGTTAAGCTGTTGCCTTCTTGGTTTTCATGGTTCGTTCTATTTTATACTCACTGGCTGTGGCCAGTGGGGTCTGAAGTCCAAAACATCTGGCGCTTGGGGAAAGACTGCCCTGGACTGAAGGAGTCCCACAGAAATTTGACACTGAAAAGACTTTGTCTACTTTCACACTTTGGTGTTTTGTTCAGAGCTGAAATGAAACAGAATGTTGCCCAGTTGTCAGATGAACAAAGATTACACACCTGAACACAGTGTATTGAAACTTTACACCCAACCCTTGAACTGTATCTTTTTTTAAATGAAGAAATGTGTGTGTGGAAATGACCAGTTGTTGCAAACACTGGGTATGTGCCTTCAAGGCTGGCTGGAGAGCTTTAAGATATTCAGCAGCCCCAAAGAGTGGATCAAGGTTCTAGTCCTGTGGGAGTCTGACGGAGACACAAAACTGCTGAAGTGATGAAGAGATCTAACCTCAAAGTGGTTTTCTCCTATGCTGGAAGAAATACTGGCACATAAAATGATGGTTTCATCTCTGTATAAAGTCTCTGACAGTTTGTGTTCAAACAGTTCCTGAACTGCTCTACTCTGAGCTGGGAAATGGGGTGGGAGCAGGACACAATTTCACTGAGGGAGGAGAAATTCTCCAACAGACTCGCAGGGTTCAGGCTCACCATTTCGAATTCTTTCTTTTTTTTTACTAAGGTTTTTCCAGTGGCAGCTAACATAATAAAATAAAAATACAACAATAGAGCAATTTATTAAAACAAATAAAGCAGGGTCATAAAGGGTAAAGGTAAAGGGACCCCTGACCATTAGGTCCAGTCGTGACCAACTCTGGGGTTGCGGTGCTCATCTCGCATTACTGGCCGAGGGAGCCAGCGTACAGCTTCCGGGTCATGTGGCCAGCATGACTAAGCCGCTTCTGGCGAACCAGAGCAGCGCACAGAAACGCCGTTTACCTTCCCGCCATTTACCTTACCTATTTATCTACTTGCACTTTGACGTGCTTTCGAACTGCTAGGTGGGCAGGAGCAGGGACCAAGCAACGGGAGCTCACCCCATCACAGGGATTCGAACCGCCGACCTTCTGATTGGCAAGCCCTAGGCTCTGTGGTTTAACCCACAGCGCCACCTGCATCATAGACAAAGCAGGGTCATAGACTCATACAATTGTGGAGTTGGCAGGAACCCCCAGGGACAGAGGCATTCCCAGGACAAGGAACTGTATTGGCACCCTCTGTGAAAATACCACTTCTCCCTCTTTCGATCTTGCAGCACAAGGGATCCTAGTTAGGCCTCTGGAGATGTAGAAGAATATACGGAAGAGAGAGCCTAACTGATCACATTTGTAGGGAGACAGTTGACCGAAGAGAAGAACAGGCTTATGGTGTTTCGAATGACATTTTCTTATCTCAGGTTGTGCTGAGAAGACCAGAGGAAAAGGGACACGTAGCTAAACTCTCACTAGGTGAAGTTAAAGTGGCTTCTGTTTCTTTAGCACAACAAATCAACTTGGGGGGGGGGGGAATTATCAGGACTTTTTGCAGTTTGGAAAGTGTTAGGGAAATGCTAGTGTGGGACGAACGAGTACCGCATTTTTCGCTCCATAAGACACACTTTTTTCCTCCTAAAAAGTAAGGGGAAATGTCTGTGTGTCTTATGGACTGAATGCTTGGTCCCTGGAGCCAAATTGCCTAGGGGCCAAAAGCAGATTCTTTTTTTAATAAAGAGAGAAGAGGCTCCCTTTCCAGCCCCGCCCCCTTGCCCAGGCCTCCATTGTTGAATGCAGAGGGAGGCTGTTTGTTTCCCCAGCGACATGTGACTGGCTGATTAGATTATCTGTCTGGAAACTGTAGAAATGGCTCCCTTTCCTGTAGGACTAGAAGCTTAGAAACTGTGAGTTGAACCCCATAAAAACGGGGCCTTTTCTCTTTGCAAAAGAAGCTGCACCACTTTGAGCTGATCCTAAAAAAACCAGGGCTTTTCCCTTTGCAAAAGAAGCTGCACCTCTTTGAGCTGATCCTCAAAAAAACAGGGCTTTCCCCCTTTCCTCCTCTAAAAACTAGGTGCGTCTTATGTTCAGGTGCGTCTTATGGAGCGAAAAATACGGTAACTAATGGAGAAGCCATCTAAACACCCTGTAAGCAAATCAGGAAGAACGCAGAACAAATGCTCAGAGTCATCCAACAGCTCAACAATGGACAGATATAATCTAACATCTGCGCGAGCTTTGTGCAAGCAAATCAAAATGAATGTTCAATACTCTGGCGCTGATGCTGCTTCCTTCGCCTATCGCAGCCCTGAACCCAATGAAGGAGCAAAAGGCTGCATTTGAGTCCGACTCCCCTCCCCCTTTAGACAATCTCTTTATTTCTCGTTGTCTCCATGTTGATTAAATGGTGCTCCAAGTCCAAAAATCATATATATGAGGTCAAAATCTTGTAAACATGGAAAGGTTATTTATTTTGGGGGGCGAGCCAAGGGGGAGGGGGTAACACAGAACTTTATTGTTGTTGTTTAGTCGTGTCCGACTCTTCGTGACCCCCTGGACCAGAGCACACCAGGCACTCCTGTCTTCCACTGCCTCCCGCAGTTTGGTCAGACTCATGTTGGTAGCTTTGAGAACACTGTCCAACCATTTCATCCTCTGTCGTCCCCTTCTCCTTGTGCCCTCCATCTTTCCCAACATCAGGGTCTTTTCCAGGGAGTCTTCTCTTCTCATGAGGTGGCCAAAGTATTGGAGCCTCAGGTTCAGGATCTGTCCTTCCAGTGAGCACTCAGGGCTGATTTCCTTAAGAACTTAGAAGTCCCTAATTTCTGGGGTGATTTTTGCACACTCCCAGGCCCATGCCTCTGGTAGGGGTCAGTTTCGCCAATCTCTAGGTACCCTGCAATGCAGGAATCACAGCTAAAGAATCCCTGAAAGATGATCTAACCTCTGCTTCAAAACTTCCATCGAAGAAGAATCCACCACCTTCCAACGGAGTCCATTCCATGTGTCAAACAGCTTCATTGGCTCCCAGTACGTTTCTGAGCACAATTCAAAGTGTTGGTGCTGACCTTGAAAGCCCTAAACGGCCTCGGCCCAGTATACCTGAAGGAGCGTCTCCACCCCCATCATTCAGCCCGGACACTGAGATCCAGCGCCGAGGGCCTTCTGGCGGTTCCCTCATTGCGAGAAGTGAGGTTACAAGGAACCAGGCAGAGGGCCTTCTCGATAGTGGTGCCCGCCCTGTGGAACGCCCTCCCATCAGATGTCAAGGAAATAAACAACTATTTGACTTTTAGAAGACATCTGAAGGCAGCCCTATTTAGGGAAGTTTTTAATGATTGATGTTTTATTGTGTTTTTAATATTCTATTGGGAGCCGCCCAGAGTGGCTGGGGAAACCCAGACAGATGGGCGGAGTATAAATAATAAATTATTATTACTATTACTATTACTGTCAGAAAGTTCTTCCTTATATTTAGTCGGATTCTTGTTTCTCGTCATTTGAATCCATTGGTTTGGGAGCAGCAGAGGCTGAATGGCCATTTGCCAGGGGTCCTTTAGCTGTTATTCCTGCATTTCAGGGGATCGGACCAGGTGACCCATTGGGTCCCTTTCAAGGCTACACTTTTGAAGTTGAGGCTCCAGTACTTTGGCCACCTCATGAGAAGAGAAGACTCCCTGATGTTGGGAAAGATTGAGGGCACAAGAAGAAGGGGACGACAGAGGATAAGATGGTTGGACAGTGTTCTCGAAGCTACTAACATGAGTTTGGCCAAACTGCGAGAGGCAGTGAAGGATAGGTGTGCCTGGCGTGCTCTGGTCCATGGGGTCACGAAGAGTCGGACACGGCTGAACGACTGAACAACAAAATGCACCACCTGGTTAGCGCTCCATGCACTTTGTGTAGGTGAATAGGTTCGACAACCGCAAGCCCGTAAGAGGAAGACATCAAGGCTTCTGGTGATGAAGAGTTAACAATGGGCTTTGCTCACATTTCAAAACATTTCCCTTAGCAGGCCAACAGCATATTCTTTTCCTGACGCACGAGAACTTGCCTGTGCGGCAAAGGGCTCTGAGACCAGGCCAAGTGGGTGTTCGTTTAGCATAAGCTTAGAAATTTCACCACTTCCTCTGCAGATAGGACTGTAGGAAAACGTGTCTGTTTCTAAAGAGCGGCACTAACCTCTTTGAATTATTTCTGCGTCTCCCCCTTAAAATCCACAGGGTTTATAAGAATCATATGCAGAGAGTTTATTTGCAGCCACAAGGTCAAGGCAGTGGGAAGTTTGAACTGCTAATGGTGATTATATTTATAGAGAGGTCATCCCTTGGGGTCAGTGACCTTCCTGAAACTTGCACTACAACATCTGGTAGATGAAAACATGCCCTCGAACGCTGAGGATCTGTTTTCTCAGGGAATTGTCACAGCTGCTGGTATATGGAGCAAATCTTTAGATTGCAGCCTTCCTCAAGCTCCCAAGATGTTTTGGCTGATGCATGGAGCTGTAGCATACCTGTAAACCCTCCCTTTTTTTGGCAGGAAACTCCCTTATTCCAATGCCGTTTCCCTGCTGCTATCCTGGATTGTTGATATCCCTTAAATTCCCCGGATTTCAAAGGAAGCAGCTCCTCTCCCTCCCTGCCGGCCAGGGAGGCTCCTCAGCTGCGTTGCTCGGCTGCCAATAAGGAGTCTGAGACCGACTGGGGGCGGAGCTTGCATGCCTTGTGCAGCCAGACCCTCACGCCCAACCAGACAGACAGCCTGCCTGCCGTCTACACGCTTGCTCTTTCGCTCACTCGTTGGAACGCAGGGTGGCGAGGCTACTTGGTGCCATTGCACCGCCCTCGCGGCATCCCTTATTTTCAAATCCGAAAGTTGGGAAAAATCCCTTATTTTCAAACCCGAAAGTTGATAGCTATGAGCTATAGTATAAAACGTCTGGGGGGAAAGGTGCTTTAGAGCATATTCCACAGGCCTCTCCCCACCTGATAAGCTGTTTCACTTTATTAATTTCATGAAATGTATACACCGCTTGATTGTGTGTGGGGGGGGGGAGGGAACCACACATACACAAAGCAGTTTACAAGAATGATAAAGCAACAAAACGATCTATAAGAAAAATTAACAGCATCAATTTAAGACTTTCCAAAAGTTAAAATAACAATGGACTAAAAGGGACGCAGGTGGCGCTGTGGTCTAAATCACTAAACCTAGGGCTTACCGATCATAAGGTCGGCGGTTCGAATCCCCGCGACAGGGTGAGCTCCCATTGTTCGGTCCCTGCTCCTGCCAACCTAGCAGTTCAAAAGCACATCAAAGTGCAAGTAGATAAATAGGTACTGCTCTGGTGGGAAGGTAAACGGCGTTTCCGTGCGCTGCTCTGGTTCGCCAGAAGCGGCCTAGTCATGCTGCCCACATGATCCGGAAGTTGTACGCCAGCTCCCTCGGCCAATAAAGCAAGATGAGCGCCACAACCCCAGAGTCGTCTGCAACTGGACCTAACGGTCAGGGGTCCCTTTACCTTTTAAAAGCACATTAAAATTCGCAACAACTTTCTAAATACAGTGGTACCTCGGAAGTCGAATGGAATCCGTTTTGGAAGTCCGTTCAACTTCCAAAATGTTCCGAAACCAAGGTGTGGCTTCCGATTGACTGCAGCAAGCTCCTGCAGCCAATTGGAAGCCACGGAAGCTGTGTCGGATGTTCGGGTTCCAAATAATGTTCACAAATCGGAACACCCACTTCTGGGTTTGTGGCATTCGGGAGCCAAAACATTAGACTCGCAAGGCGTTTAGGATCCAAGGTACGACTGTAGCTAGGTAGGCTTATCTAAATAAAAATGATTTTAGCAGGCACCTGCCTGATATCAATCGGCAGAGAGTTCCAGAATGTAGGTGCTGCCACACTTAAAGTGTTGTAGCGTGGGGTTAATGATTTCAGCAAATGATTTCAGCCTTCTGACATAGCAAGCAGGAGACAGCATATTCATGTAACAACACCTTTATTCAGGCAACAAGACAAGACTGAGGGAACTGAAGGTAGGAAAGCTACATTTATAGGGACAGCAGACTGACAAGGAAGGGATACATTTTGGAGGGAACAATCTCAAGCAATCACACAGCTGCTTTTTGGTGGGAACCAATAAGACTGAGGATCCAAATGCAGCAGCTTGAATGAACCAATAGTAGCTGTTCCTTCTGGAACAGGAATGCAGTTACTTTACAGACAATAGTAATACAGATATGATAACCTTTGAATCAATACACAACATAAAGATCGGCTCTTGCAGATGCAGAGCGAGTATCCTGAGACATGCAGCCTGGCAGCCAGTGTGGTGTAGTGGTTAAGAGCGGTAGACTCGTTATCTGGTGAACCGGGTTCGCGTCTCCTCTCCTCCACATGCAGCTGCTGGGTGACCTTGGGCTAGTCACCCTTCTCTGAAGTCTCTCAGCCCCACTCACCTCCCAGAGTGTTTGTTGTGGGGGAGGAAGGGAAAGGAGAATGTGAGCCGCTTTGAGACTCCTTCGGGTAGTGATAAAGCAGGATATCAAATCCAGGGGCGGAGGAAGCCTCCTCGCCACCCGGGGCGGCGAACGGAGGCTTCCCCTGGGGGCGGGGCATTGTGACGTTGCATCGTGACGTCACGACGGAGTGCGCATGCGCGAAATGCCGTGTGTGCGCACTCCGTCGCTGGGCTGCTGCTGCTCCCGCAGCGCCCTTGCGAGGCTCCGCGCCAAAAGCAGCGTCGGCAGCACAACTACAAGCAGCTGCACGCAATCAGCGGCTCGGGGGTGTATGCCGCTGCTGCTGCTTTTGGCACGGTGCCTCCCAAGGGCACCGCGGAAGCAGCTGTGCCGGTTTGGATGGAGTGTCACCCCTTCCTCCCCTGGAACCCGGGGCGTACCGATCCCTCTGCCCCCCTAGCGACGCAGTGATCAAATCCAAATTCTTCTTCTTCTTCTTCTTCTTCTTCTTCTTCTTCTTCTTCTTCTTCTTCTTCTTCTTCTTCTAGTAAATTGGCATTTTGTGTGCATTGCAGGCCTGGCCTCCATATGCTTCTAAGTGAGAAAGAAGTGAAAATAAAACTGTCAGTATCATGAGGCCATTTTACAAATCTATGGTGCAACCATACTTGGAATACTGTGTACAGTTCTGGCTGCCTCACCTCAAAGCAGATATTGCAGGGTTGGAAAAGGGCAGCCAAAATGATCAAGGGGGTGGAGCAGCTCCCTTACGAAGAAAGCTTGCAGCATTTGGGACTTTTAAGTGTTGAGCTGGAGAGGTTTTCTCCCTCTCTGAGAACACTAGAACTCATGGACACCCAAGGAAGCCGAATGCTGGAAGATGCATGACAGATAAAAGAAAGGGTTTCCTCACACAGTGCAGAGTTAAACAATGGAACTCTCTCCTGCAGAAGGCAGGGATGGCCACCAACCTACAGAAAGGTAAAGGTAAAGGGACCCCTGACCATTAGGTCCAGTCGTGACGGACTCTGGGGTTGCGGCGCTCATCTCACTTTACTGGCCGAGGGAGCCGGCGTACAGCTTCCAGGTCAAGTGGCCAGCATGACAAAGCCGCTTCTGGCGAACCAGAGCAGCACACGGAAACGCCGTTTACCTTCCCGCTGGAGCGGTTCCTATTTATCTACTTGCACTTTGATGTGCTTTCGAACTGCTAGGTTGGCAGGAGCAGGGACCGAGCAATGGGAGCTCACCCCGTCGCGGGGATTCAAATCGCCGACCTTCTGATCGGCAAGCCCTAGGCTCTGTGGTTTAACCCACAGCGCCACCCGCGTCCCGCAACCTACATAGATGGTTTTAAAAGAGGATTAGAGGAGAAGGCTATCCATAATGGCTACAGCCTGCCTTCACATTCAGAGGCAACGATGCTTCTGAATACCAGTTGCTGGAAGGGGAGGCGAGAGGCTTTTTGCGCTCAGGTCCTGCTTGCAGGTTTCCCATGGGGGCATCTGGGTGGCTACTTTGAGAACTAGAGGATTCAGCAGGCTCTTCTGATGTTCTTATGCTGCTATTGATGGCCATAAAAAGCGCCACCAGGGTCTTCCAACTTGCAGAAAGTGCTCCGTCCGAATTTGGACCTGCCTGCACATTTCGACATTCAGAATTTGGGCGTAGGTTGGGGGAGCGGGGAGAGGCTGTCTTCTAAGCGGTGCTATCATCTGCAGCAGCTGGTGAAGCTTGTGAAAATTTGACTTATCACGTGTAAAAACACGGTGCGATATTTCAGCCCTCTTGACACAACGTGCCGATGACGGGAACTGGGAAGGAGGGAATTTGGCTGTGCAAGACCCTGCTGGCTGGCTTGTTGCTGCATCCAGAGAGATATTTTCCACAGCTGGAGCAGGAGGGGGGTGCATCGGGTTCATTTCTTATTAAAGAAACTAGGACACACGTGAGAGAATTTGGCATCTGCTCCCCTGAGCATGAGTTGTTGCTAATTTTCCTCTTCCCTGGCAACCTTCGGAAATCCGTTTTTTAAAAATGAAATGAAATAGGGTGCCTTTTTTTTTGCTTCTGGTTCACTCTTTCCTCTTCCACCTCCATTTTGTTTTCCCCACCTTGCCTTTTGAGGCCAGTTTACACAGCATCACCAACCAGGTGGAGCTCGTGCCTCCGTGCCTTCGCTTCTGACCTCTGCACGGAACATCGGAACATCAGAACCGAGCTTGCACATGGGGAAGCGGCCTCCTGGGAATGAGATAAGGCTGCGGATCCGGCTGCGTCTGCTATCCCAGTGCTGTCGTTGCACTGAGGTAAGCAACACCCTCCAGTACTTCTGTATCTGAGGCTTTGGAAACTTGGTGGGGGGCGCAAAACAGGAAACTCCTTCCACTCGAGGGTCACCAGGACCTTGGCAGGGAGTCAAGAGCATTGTGGAAAAGTTGCAGGCTCCCATGTTATCGCAGGAGTGTTGCTCACGTCTTCCTCTCTCTCATGCGTAAGGCCTCATAAGGAGCTGAACAGAAGACCTGGTCTACCACACATGAGGCAGAACGAGTGGACTCTTCCATTTCAGGGAGGGGCACGGATTCTGAATGTGCTCTCTTATCAACAAGAACTCCCTGGCAGTAAAAATAAATAAAAATAAATGCGTTTTGGAGAAAGAGGCATAGCTGTCAACCCTCCCTTTTTTTGCGGGAAACTCCCTTATTCCAATGCCGTTTCCCGCTGCTATCCCGGATTGCTGATATCCCTTAAATTTCCTGGATTTCCAAGGAAGCAGCTCCTCCCTCCCTGCCAGCCAGGGAGGCTCCTCAGCTGCGTTGCTCGGCTGCCAATAAGGAGTCTGAGACCGACTGGGGGCGGAGCTTGCATGCCTTGTGCAGCCAGACCCTCATGCCTGCCGTCTATGCGCTCGCTCTTTCGCTCACCCGTTCGCACGCAGCCTCTGGAGCGCAGGGTGGTGAGGCTACTTGTTGCCATTGTACTGCCCTCGAGGCATCCCTTATTTTCAAATCCGAAAGTTTGGGAAAATCCCTTATTTTCAAATCTGAAAGTTGACAGCTATGAGGAGGACGTGAGCACCAGAGCCCTCTCCCCTCCTGAGATTCCCAGCGCCTGATATTCAAAAGTATTGCTGCCATCAGTATCCTCCACGAATTTGTCTAATCATCTTTTAAAATCATTGGTGGGAGGAAGTACCATAGTTTAACAACGCGCTCCATAGAGAAGTCGTTTTTCAGCCCATGAGTTCTAGTGCCATGAGAGGAGAAAAATTGAATGCACATTCTCCATGCCATGCATCATTTTATAAACTTCTATCATGTCACCTCTTACTAACCTTTTCTCTATGCTGCGACCATTCTTCATCGGGGAGCATTACAGCATTAGTCAGAGAGTCGTTTTATTAGCTAGGGAGCAACAGCATTCACTAGAGAGTCATAGCCAGGCATAGGCAAACGCAGCCCTCCAGACTACAATTTGGGACTACAATTCCCATCATCCCTGACCACTGGTCCTGTTAGCTAGGGATCATGGGAGTTGTAGTCCCAAAACATCTGGAGGGCCGAGTTTGCCTATGCCTGGTCATAGCATTAGAGAGGGAAGGAAAGTGATTCAGAGAATCATTATGTCTTTGAAAATGTAGAATCGTGGAGTTGGAGGGGTCCTAAAGAATCATATAGTCCAACCCACTGCAATGCATGTGAGGATGATTTCTTAGCAGTTTCTATATTCTGGGTCTGTCACTATCAATGAAGACTTGGAATCATAGGGGACCACCCCTCCACAGCCATAGTTGGATTATTTTCAAAACATTAACCTCAGGGACCAGTTCATTTGCTCTGAGTCAAATTACTTGCATTTTCTTTTGCAGGCATATCCAGAACAAGACCTGGAAGGGCCTCTTGACAATGGGTCCAAGTCCTCACTGCGCTCTTCACATGACAGCAAATATGTGCCAAACCTGGAGATATCAGGTGCCTTAAGTCCAGTGCTGCGATACAGAGAATGAAGACTATAGACGCAAGAAGTTAGCAAGGCCCGTTCTGACACATATTAGTAGCAAGCAGCACTGCTTCCCTTCTGCTGCGGTTTGGCTTCCATTTAAAACTACTCTAGCCCTGACTTTATGGAACTCGCCGAACTGACGGCAAGACTGCGTGAACAGAGGGAGGATGCGGTGCAAGAAGATTGGAAGAAATTTAAAATATATTTTAAAAAATATTGTAATATTGAAAAGCTTTGAAAATCTAGGGAATAAGTTAGAGTTTTCCGGATTAAAATTGGGACTAAAAGAACATTTTTGGGGGGAAAGGGTAATAAAATGATTAAATGAACAATTGGATAATAAAAGGTTGGATAAAAGGTTAAATTTGAAGATGAACTTGCCTGAAAATAAGAGTTAAATGGGAAACCAGGAAGGGAGGATAGGGGGAAGTCCCAATAAGATGTTAAAGAAAATAGGTTAAAAATGATATATTTTATTGTTGTGTTTAATTGTGCATGTTATGTTTTTCTTTTGTAGTTTATGTGTTTGTTTTGTCTTATATGATAAAATGAATAAAATTATTATATATATAAAAATAAAACTACTCTAGCCTTGCTGTCCACGGTGGCCACAATTAACATATGATTATTGAATTAATGGCAATGTTATTGTGTCCCTAGACATCATCCATTTCAACGCAAATGAAATATCAGGGGAAAGGGTGGGTGGGATGAACATTGTTAATGATGTATCATTTGGAGATTGGAAAAAAGAGACTGGCTCATATCCCCTTGCCTGATTGCTGTTTCTAAGGACAAATTAACATGTGAACTGGGACATTTTTTGCCTCTGTGACTGCTCAGAGCAGAATTATCCACCATACCTAATTAAGACATTTCCAGGTTCAATCCCCAAGGGCATCTGCAGGTAGGGCTGGGAGAGAACTCTGCTTGAAACCTTGCTGCCAGCCAGTTGTACACAATACTGAGCCAAGTGGACCCAAGGGTCTGACGCTGTATGGGGCAGCTTCCTATGTTCCTATGACTCCTTGTTCTTTTAGTTCGATAATGAATTATAAGGCTAGTTAAATCACCTTGTAGGGTTTCCCTGAAGTTCCTGGTTTCCCTTCTCTTCAGATCTGCCCTCCTGTTGCTTCAGGTGACGGTCCCGCTCCATAGCACGCATGAGAGCAGGGGCCAGCAAACTTTTTCAGCAGGGGGCCGGCCCACTGTCCCTCAGACCTTGTGGGGGGCCGGACTATATTTTGAATTTTTTTTTTAAATGAACGAATTCCTATGCCCCACAGATAAGATAAGATAAGATTTATTGTCATTGTAGAAGTACAAGTACAACGAAATTGAATGCCATCCCATAAAAACAAAACAAAAAACACATTTTCAGCCACACATGCACATACGTACACACCCATCACAACTCTCCAAGGTCATATTATCTAGTTACAGCATTTAAGATGGTTATAGCTCTTGGGTAGAAACTATTCTTCAATCTATTTGTTCTTGATCTAATTGTTCTAGATCTCTTGCCTGAAGGCAGTGGTGCAAAAAGACTATATCCCGGATGAGATGGATCCTGTAAAATATTGTTTACTTTTTTAAGGCAACAAGAATTGTATAGTTCTTCCAAAGATGGGAGAGGATGACCAATAATCTTTCGGGCTGAAAGATGCAGAGATGCATTTTAAATAAAAGCACACATTCTACTCATGTAAAAACACCAGGCAGGTCCCTCAAATAACCCAGAGATGCATTTTAAATAAAAGGACACATTCTACTCATGTAAAAACACCAGGCAGGCCCCACAAATAACCCATAGATGCATTTTAAATAAAAGGACACATTCTACTCATGTAAAAACATGCTGATTCCCAGACCGTCCGCAGGCCGGATTGAGAAGGCGATTGGGCCGGATTCAGCCCCTGGGCCTTAGTTTGCCTACCCATGCGCTAGAGTATCACAGGGTCTAAATTTTAGGCTGCGGTTCTGGCACTTTGGTCAGTGCAAACTTGCTGCCGTGCCGCCTTTGTCCCTCTTGACTCTGCCTGAGCTGTGGTGGTGGTGACAGCTCAGGAAATGGATCCCACAATAAAATCTGTGCAAGTAGCGATTGAGAAGACTCTAATCTCTGCGGAGATAAGGAGTTGCTACAGCAAACGACAACATGAGCCCGAAAGTGATGGATGCTGGGAATGTTTGGTGGCTGTTGTTCTTCAGCTCCTGGGCTTGTGGCTTTCAGATGCTCCGCTCTGAAACCTCCTCATTTAACTCAGCACGGAGCTTTTCAACACCATCTGGGGCTCATGCTTTGCTTAACCTCATCAGATTGAGGGCCAGGGGTGCCTGTGCTGGAAGCTGCAGAGAGCAGATATTGACAATATTATTATTCGTAAAGGTATGGCGGTTTTTGGGTCAAGGTGCTCTCATTTTGGTGCTTGAGGTGAATACATCTGAAATCACACAAATGCACAGAGTATGTTTTCAACAACCTTTGTGAACCCCATACAGAGAAAATTAAATCTACCCTATACCAAGGTGAGGGACCCAGGTGGCGCTGTGGGTTAAACCACAGAGCCTAGGGCTTGCTGATCAAAAGGTCGGCGGTTCGAATCCCTGCGATGGGATGAGCTCCCGTTGCTCGGTCCCAGCTCCTGCCCACCTAGCAGTTCGAAAGCACATCAAAGTGCAAGTAGATAAATAGGAACTGCTCTGGCGGGAAGGTAAACGGCATTTCCATGCGCTGCTCTGGTTCGCCAGAAGCGGCTTAGTCATGCTGGCCACATGACCTGGAAGCTGTACGCCGTCTCCCTCGGCCAATAAAGCGAGATGAGCGCCGCAACCCCAGAGTCGGACACGACTGGACCTAATGGTCAGGGGTCCCTTTACCTTTATACCAAGGTGACAGCCCCTTCGACACCAAGGGGGGGGAGGGGAGAATGCAAGGTTGTTAACAACCTTGCATTCTCCCCTCCCCACCCTGGTGTCGAAGGGGCTGTCACCTTGGTATAGGGTAGATTTAATTTTCTCTGTATGGGGTTCACAAAGAACCCCCCCTAAGTGGTTTAAGGGTTGGCCTCATTTCAGGGTCTGTTCCCCTGCAATGGGAGAGATCCCTGGAGATTCGTCATGTCTTCGTAATCTGCACACTGATTTTGTGAGAGCAGTTGGCACCAGCCTGCTAAGCAGCATCACCCCCCCCACCAGACAAAACAATATTCTGTGGAGACACCCCCCCCACAAGCATCGCAAGCAGGAAAAATACCAGTTTATGGCCAGCTACAAAAACCAGTGTTCTTTCTCCTGTGAGCTTTCTCTCTCCCCCTCCCATAGCTATCTAGATGGCCTTTGTAATGAACATTCACCCTAATTTGTTTGCAGGGAGATTAGATGACAGTTGCATACACCTCAACTGTCCTGATTTAAGCAGGACATCCTGTTTTTGAGAGCCATGAAGATGATGATGAAGAAGAAGAGTTTGGATTTGATATCCCGCTTTATCACTACACGAAGGAGTCTCAAAGCGGCTACCATTCTCCTTTCCCTTCCTCCACCACAACAAACACTCTGTGAGATGAGTGGGGCTGAGAGACTTCAAGGTCACCCAGCAGCTGCATGTGGAGGAGTGGAGACACGAACCCTGTTCACCAGATTACGAGTCTACTGCTCTTAACCACTACACCACACTGGCTCTCACGAGTCACCTGGCTCAGACGAGATCGCAGTCCCGAAAGATGTGTGTTTGGGGAAGGGGCATGCTCTCACCTGAGTCGTGTGACTCATACAGGGGTGTGGCCCCCAAAGACACGTGTCCGAGTTTTAGTCTGGGACGTGTTGGAGGGTGTGCTGTTGGTTATTTAATGACTCCGATTTGCAAGGATGCTAGACTATGTTGTATCAAAGCAAGCGCCAGCCCTTCCTCTCCACTGCGTTTCCTGTCTCTGGTCACAACAAGTCGAGTATTTCAGGGAGGTGGGTTTGTTATGATGGATCTCCAAACCAACTAGAATTAGAATCATAGAATTGTAGAGTTGGAAGGGACCCAAAGAGTCATCTAGTAGTCCATCTAGCAGGAATCACAGCTAAATTGCACAACCTGAGTTTGCTGGTAGGCAATTGAATCTCATCTGAACTTAGGGACAGTCTTGAAGTGTCCTCAAACAGTGCCTCCTAAAATTGCTCATTCAGATAGCATCTCATAGCAAAAAGTTCTCATCAGTGAAATATCATCAGCCAATCTGCTGCTACCTTTGAGCTAGCAGCCAATTTAAAGACCATCAATTCTTCCTTAACACACCAAGGTAACATTTCTGGTTTTGCACAATATCCCTATAAACTCACTTTTAATGGCACATAGAATCCTAGAATCATAGAGTTGGAAGAGACCACAAGGGCCATCCAGTCCAACCCCCTGCCAAGCAGGAAACACCATCAAAGCATTCCTGACAGGTGGCTGTCAAGCCTCTGCTTAAAGACCTCCAAAGAAGGAGACTCCACCACACTCCTTGGCAGCAAATTCCACTGTTGAACAGCTCTTACTGTCAGGAAGTTCTTCCTAATGTTTAGGTGGAATCTTCTTTCTTGTAGTTTGAATCCATTACTCCATGTCCGCTTCTCTTTTCTCCCTCCTCTATATGACATCCTTTTATATATTTGAACATGGCTATCATCTCACCCCTTAACCTTCTCTTCTCCAGGCTAAACATACCCAGCTCCCTAAGCCGTTCCTCATAAGGCATCGTTTCCAGGCCTTTGGCCATTTTGGTTGCCCTCCTCTGGACATGTTCCAGCTTGTCAGTATCCTTCTTGAACTGTGGTGCCCAGAACTGGACACAGTATTCCAGGTGAAGTCTGACCAGTGCAGAATACAGTGGTACTATTACTTCCCTTGATCTAGATGCTATTTAAATGAAAGTATCGTTTTCCCTTCCTTCACTGGAGTTTCCCCATCATTTTATTGTCACTTCTTCGTGTGTCCCCCCCCCCCCCCGATGGTTATGCTGGTGCCCCTTAGTTTTGCCCAAGTCTCAGGTGCTTAACTGCTTATCTGGAGATAAGTTTCAGTAGCCAGCCCTGCTGTGCTGGTCATAAAGGACGAAACTGGCTTTTTCAAGAAGAATAACCCAATTCAGTAACAAAATAAAATAAAAAAATTCCTTCCAGTAGCACCTTAGAGACCAACTAAGTTTGTTCTTGGTATGAGCTTTCGTGTGCATGCACACTTCTTCAGAAGAAGTGTGCATGCACACGAAAGCTCATACCAAGAACAAACTTAGTTGGTCTCTAAGGTGCTACTGGAAGGAATTTTTTTATTTTATTTTGTTTTGACTATGACAGACCAACACGGCTATCTACCTTTAACCAATTCAGTAACTTAGGGCATAGACTCTATCCTATCAAAAGAGAGTTTCAGCTTCCAATTGGCTGGAGAGCTGCAAGGCCATGATTGTAGGAGACAGAGTTGCTTGGGAAAGTTGGACCAACTCCATTGCAAAGAGTGAAGAGGTAGCCCATAGCATAGCGGGTAAGAGAATGAGCTTTTTAAAGAGGATGTATACATTTAATTAGGGACCCAGGTGGCACTGTGGGTTAAACCACAGAGCCTAGGGCTTGCTGATCAGAAGGTCGGCGGTTCGAATCCCCGCGACGGGGTGAGCTCACGTTGCTCGGTCCCTGCTCCTGCCCACCTTGCACGTCAAAGTGCAAGTAGATAAATAGAAACCGCTCTGGCGGGAAGGTAAACGGCGTTTCCGTGCGCTGCTCTGGTTCGCCAGAAGCAGCTTAGCCATGCTGGCCACATGACCTGGAAGCTGTACGCCGGCTCTCGGCCAATAAAGCGAGATGAGCGCCGCAACCCCAGAGTCAGACACGACTGGACCTAATGGTCAGGGGTCCCTTTACCTTTACCTATACATTTAATTATCTCCTATATGCAGGGATGGCTCACCTATGGCCCTCCAGATGTTGCTGAACTACACTTCTCATTGGCCGTACTGGCTGGGGCTGATAGGAACTATAGTTCAAAATATCCGGAGAGCCCCAAGTTCCATAAGATTTCTCTATGCAGCAACATCTGGCTCCTCTTTTAATATTTTTCAGAACTCTGGGCAACTGTAAGCATGTGTTGGTGATCTACCTGAAGGCAGTCTGGGGAGGGGGCAGGTGTCAAACTATTGCCATATTCAACTAAAGAAGTAGTAGTCGAGTTTCTAGCTTTTTCCAATCATTGGCTAAGGTGGTTGGTTGATGTAAAAGACACTGTAGGAGCTGTTCAATCAGCGGTTTTGAAGCTAAGTATGTAAGGCACGGTCATCAAGGACTGTATGGAGGAAAAGGCTTTCTGGGGCCAAGGGCTGAACATGAGAACGCAAGAACATAAGGCGCACCTGCTGGATCAGGCCAATGACCCACATCTAGTCCAGCATCCTGTTCTCATGGTGGCCAACCAGATGCCCCAATGGGAAGCCCGTAAGCAGGATTTGAGCACTCTTAGTGTTTGCCATTGGATACAACACACCCTTTATTAGCAAATTAAGACATGGCACTCCAAAGCTTGCCATGGTTCACTTCTCTTTGGATATATAGGTCTGCTGAGGTGGCTACCACCTTTCCTTGCCTGCTATAACGTGGGCTGCTGCCATCAGTTCCTTCCTGGCCAGCTACTTTTACCAGGAAAAGGGAAGGGGCATTGCAGATACACCCAACTCAGCATAGCCTGGGGGAATTTGTGGAGTAAACATTATGGTTTGTAAACTGATAGGCAGGTATTCCAGGTAGGGCTGGAGTATGATGGTGGCATCGCGGGTTCTCAGAGTTCGTGAAATGTATTTGTCCCTTGTGTTCAAGGACTTTGGGCTAGCAAAAAAGAAATAAGAAAGGGAAAAAAGCAACTGTATACTATATGCCACTATATTTTGTATTACACTGAGAAATTAAAAAAAGAGACAAATTATATATTTACAAAAGAAAACAACCGAGAAAATCCATAACACTTTTTTGGCCGTTATTAGCGTCAAAATCCACGTATGATTCAATGCACAGGATTATTCACGTGTGTCTTACATACAGCACAAAAATAGAAGATTTTGTATTCTACATTATATTACAACAGTCAATAAATATATCAATAAATAACGGCTGCATGGATGTAGGTTAAGCTGGTTTGAGTTGGTCTTTGGTGTTGATTCCCATGAAGAGTCAATGTCCATTCTCTCAAAGGCAAGGCCTGTTATCTCATCCAGGGAATATAGCTTTGCCTTAAAAGTGTAAAACAAAGGCTGGGGACAGTACAGTAGGTCGGCAGCCGAGGGCAGGGCGCTCAGCGTCAATTACACTTTCCAAAGAATCTGACAAATTCCCAGCTTAGTATAAATAAAGCACCAGGCCTATTGTTTGTCAGCTCCAACACCTTCTTATCGCAATGATTTGTTGGAGGGCGAGTGGCGGAAACATGACATGTGACTCGGTCGTCAGCACCGTCTTGTGAATTGACAGCTTCACAAAGGCAAAGGCCCTCTCTTTGTCCGCAGAGATATTCCATTCTGACACGAAGCACAATATAATTTCCCATCTCCGTAGAATCTCAACAAGCATGCAAAGAGCATTGGGTCTTGGGGGTACTGTTGACAGTCATGGAGCAGGTCATGAATGCAAGAGGAGACTATTGTTCTTGGCAGGTGCAACAGACACCGAATTTTGAATTACCAGCATTTATGCAATTGGAATCAGGTGTGTCTGTCTTAGGATAAGCCCCCACCAAACTGGTTATGCACAATGATCTTTCAAAGGAGAGGGTAGTGAAGTATTGTACCTTTCAAAAGTTGTGTAGGGTTGTACCAGGTATTCTATAATCTGAGTCTGTAACTGGATTCTCTTATGTATGCTTACTTGAAGTTCTGTTCTGCTTTTAAATGATTAAAAACTAGGTTAAACAAATTTGTGCAGAAAAGGGGCCTTTGGTCAGTGCATCATCTCTACATGTCAATCATATCAGAGTTACCTCATTGTCTGTGACTACTGGAGATGCACAAACATCAACCCTCCTGACCACCCACCTTCCCTCTGGTGGAGTAGGCCCAAAGCCTTAGTAGTGCTGCACAATTTGTATCTGAGGCAATTTCTAGTGGCATGGGGGTGGGGGCTAGATCTGTGCACATCAACATTGCCGATACTGTGTCCAGCAATTTTAATTTCTTCTGAATGCATCATATAACCATCCGATTGATTGAGTTTGTTCTCAGAAATATATTTAAAAATAACATTCTTCGTGTGTACAGTATACCGCAAAAATCCTGGTTTGGACACAAAAAGGGGGAATTGAAATGGTTCTCGGTGGCCAGATTTTGGGGGGGTTAGTTCACACAGTCAGCAGAAATGACTGCGAGGCATTTTATTTTGTGGGGGAGAATTGAACCATGGGCAGTCTGAAGTGGTATAATCTGGGATGAGGGGGATTCTGCTGATTGTGTAAACTGAGTAAAGCAAAGGTGCACAATCCTGCTTTCTCCAAGCCAACCGTGAAAGCGAAAAATACACCCCCTCTAATCTCTTGCCCATTTCCTTTGCCTCAAATTATCTGTACATGCCTCATTAAATAAGCTTATTAAGTCTGTACAAATCAAAACTGTACAAATATACAGATGATACAATTAAATAATCTGAGGAGGACCCAAAGCCCTGTGGGTGGGGGGGGGGCATCCTTCTACTATCGGCACCCGCACTCTGAGACAGCCATGCCTTCGTAGTTGAGCTTGTAGGTGACGACCCCGTTGTCTAAGAAGAGTAAGGAGATGGGATCCAACTTGGTAGGTACACAACAAGCTGGAGAAGCTTTCTGGGGATCATTCAAGTGAATCAAAGTCCGGGCCTTGGCATGAGTGGTCGTGAGGTGATCGTCCAAAGGGAAGGAACAGGCTCCCCTACACTGAGAGGCATCATAGCCTGGAGGTGCAATGATCCAGGAATCCCAGCCAATCTCCTTGAAATCCACATAGAGCGAAGTCTTTTTGCAGCTGCTCCCCTTGGCGTTCCTCCTGATCCGGGACGTGGAGTCGTAGATTATGTTGGATCTGATCTGCAGTAGCTTCTCCTTTCTGGGGCTGGTATGGAAATCATTCATGTCCAGGTCCTGCAAATCTTGCTCGTGCTCCATTATCTCATTCAGTTCGTGCTGCTCCTCTTTCTTGGCATGGCTTCGGTCGTCTGAAAACACAATGAGTAAAGGCTCATGTTTGGTCTCTGAATCGATGTCTATATCTGCTTTCCCTCCTCCGACGGCCTCCTCTCCCCCTCGGCTCTCAATCTGCACCTCCAGCTGATGAGTGGCGGAGTCTGAGTGATGCCACCTCCTGATGGCCTCCGTGACCTCAAACGTTTTCCATTCATTGTCGGTGCTGTAAATGTGCCGCGATGCCAGCACTTTCATTTTCCTCTCCTCGTCCTCCTTCCCTCTTCCACGGTCGTTCTCGAGCACTTCCAGGATGGTGACTTTCCTGCTGAGACCATTGTAGAGCATCCTGTCCTCCTGCACCAGAGTGTAGAGCCTCAATTCCGCCATTGTTATTTTCTCATGGTGTGGAATGGAGACGTTGAAGAGAAGAGGGTACCTCCGTATTCCATTGAGGTGGATGGGCTGCAGAATCTGCTCTGAAAATTAAAAGCAAACAAATGTTACCCTTCTTCCCTATATGGCCATGCTCACCAATGAAAGGGCGTCTATGCCTAGCAATGGGTCCCAAACCTTGTCCCCTTGGTTCCATAAACTCATCCCCAGTGCCCCCTGCCTCACCCTATAACAGTGACGGCTAACCTTGACACTCCAGATGTTTTGGGACTACAACTCCCATCATCCCTGACCACTGATCCTGTTAGCTAGGGATGATGGGAGTTGTAGTTCCAAAACATCTGGGGTGTCAAGGTTAGCCATCACTGCCCTATAAAAAGCATTATTCAGAATAGCAATGTTCATGACCTACTGAAGATAACAATAGAATAAAATTCAAAGCAATAACAGTTAATTGCACAATTATTCAAAATCCAATTAAAATGATTTAGCTTAATTAATTCAACAAAATGGATGAACTTGACTCAGTGATTCTAGCTTTCCAAAGTCTGATCGTCTGCCTCTTAGGACCCCTTCCCCCAGATATCCCACGGCCTGCCCCACCCCCAGGAGGTGGTACCACCTACTTTGGGAACCACAGGGCTAGAGGGGACCAATGCAACCAGATTGACTCCAGATTGACAATACCCAAGAATCCTGAATATGGTAGTTTTGGGAGAGTTCAGGGGATCTTTTCTAAAAGACCCCCATGGAAATTTAATACTGAGTTTAATCTGATTGACTGTGGCAGCCAGAGAGCGGGCCCTTTCTTGCGCTTTTCTTGGCGGTCAAAGGTGAAGTGAGATAAGGCAAACGCAAAACTAGAGGCAGGGGAAATCTTCATACATTTCTGTCTCACACATCGTCAGATGTAGCCAGAATTGTTTGGAGAGCTTCTACAGGAGGCTCTTATAAGGAAGAGGTAGGAAATATGCACTTGGTGAAATTTTGAAATCCTGGAAAGCAAGATAAAATGTGGCAGGCCTGATGAGGCCCACAGGACAGAGCTCTTCCTTGGCATTTGCTATAGTCACTGCGAGGGTTTGCTTGCTGGTGAAGGTCATTTTGATAGCTCTAAAGTTGAGAAATGTGCATTTAAAATCTACCAGCATTTATTTGAAGACGGTCTGGGCTTTAATATGTGCATGAGTGCATTAGTAATCTCTTTTGATCGATGCTTGGAGAGGGTAGTAAAGGTAAAGGAACCCCTGACCATTAGGTTCAGTCGCGGACGACTCTGGGGTTGCGGTGCTCATCTCGCATTATTGGCCGAGGGAGCCGGCGTACAGCTTCCGGGTCATGTGGCCAGCATGACTAAGCTGCTTCTGGCGAACCAGAGCAGCGCACGGAAACACTGTTTACCTTCCCACTGGAGCAGTACCTATTTATCTACTTGCACTTTGACGTGCTTTCGAACTGCTAGGTTGGCAGGAGCTGGGACTGAGCAATGGGAGCTCACCCCATCGCAGGGATTCGAACCGCCGACCTTCTGATCGGCAAGCCCTAGGCTCTGTGGTTTAATCCAGTGGTCCTCAACCCCCGGTCCGTGGCCCGGTACCGGTCCGTGGATCAAATGGTACCGGGCCGCCCAAGGAACATTAAATTATTTCAATTTTATTTACTGTGGTGTTAAAATGTTAAATCACTTTATATTCATTTTTGGGTGTAACTGTATTTTATTTTGAAGGCATGTTTAAATACAATTAAATTAAAATTATGACATCAAAACAATCTAAAATATAAACAATCAATGTCCCCCCTCAGCGGGCCGCGGTAAAATTATCAAACGTTGACTGGTCCGCGACGATAAAAAGGTTGGGGAGCACTGGTTTAACCCACAGCGCTACCTGCGTCCCTTTGGAGAGGGTGGTAGTGTTAGTCTATTGCAGTGAACAGAAGAAGAGTCCTGTAGCCCTTCGAGCCTCACAGATTCATGATGGCCTCGGCTTATATGGACTGGACTCATTAGACACAGCTGCTAAAGTGGATGGACTCTTCTCTATGAAAGCTGGTGCAGACTTTTAAAGTTCTGATTGGCTCCTGCCTCTTTTCCACTACTCCATTACAGTATGCTGCTGCGTATGGAAATGAACAGTTAGCGGTGCCGTGATTTGCAAGTTAGTTGAGATGGAGCGTGAGAGCGTAAAGCAAGTCAACCGTGATCCATGACTAAATTAGCCCTTTGGCTTAAGTGACTTTCAAATTGGAATGTTACAATGATCTTAGTAAGCATTATTGGCAAAAATGCCTGCTTCTCCAAATCAGAAGTGCATCATGAAAGTGGGATACACCCATCTCGTTTTAAGAATGCATTCCTTGGTATAGCTTTTGTGATCAGGTCCACCACGCTGATTCATTCAGTCTTAGAGATTTGTATAGGGAAAGGTCGCACTTTGCAGGCAGGCTATGAGACCGGCTATTATACAGGGAATGTTTCACACCAACACCAAGCTGTTTTAAAAGGAAATAATGTCCCTATCTGCATTCACCCTTTGCCACATATCAATTAATGCAGACTGCTGGGTATGGGTTCCATTGGCTTCAGAATTTCTAAATGGAGAACTTTGGTTCATCCTGAGTCCTTCCCTGTAGCTGACAACAGGATTGCCAATGTCTAAGTTGCATTCATGGAAACAATATTCCAGAACACGATTCAAAGGAAACTGAAGGATCTCAGTTACAGGTAGATAGCCGTGTTGGTCTGTCATAGTCAAAACAAAATAAAAAAATTCTTTCCAGTAGCACCTTAGAGACCAACTAAGTTTGTTCTTGGTATGAGCTTTCGTGTGCATGCACACTTCTTCAGATACACAGAGGATCTCAGTAAGTGCCACTGTGTCTACATTTCCAGAATCTCAGTTTATAAGATGCTGGTTATGAAAACAGAAAGGAAGAGCATGCCACTCTCAAAAAAGTATGGTTGTTATTGAGAAGCGCTGAGAGCTATGTGGACATTGAACATCTTTTGCTTTCATACAAAATCTGAAAACTTGCAAAAACTATTTTTAGTTGGTTGAAGGCTGCAACCCTGCCCATTTATTTGGGAGTAAGCTCTATCAAATCCAATAGGATTTGCTTCTGATCTCACTGATTCTTTAGAGTTTTGGGGAAATCTTCTAGGTAGAAGGAAATATTTTTATTGCATCGATTTTTGGGGTGGGAAGCTGAATATCTAGGAGGAAGCAGAGTATCCCTTTGAATGGATAGTCCTATTCATCCAGCCCTCCAGATGTTGGCGGCTGCCACTTCCATAAGCTTCAATCAGCACAGTCAATGGTCAGGGATTCAGTTGTCCAACAACATCTGGAGTGCACTATGTGGCACATCTGATGACCAAGTTACCCATGTAAATACCAACGGCGTGTAGCTCATGTGCCACTAATATATTGTGTTATATATATTTATATAGAAAATGAGAATAATAATTAATGAAAGATTTTGTTATCAAAAGCAAGATACAATCCCCCTGAAAATTCTCTGACACAATATCCATTGAAATCAGTGGGAGCTGAGTGGGACCGCAGTAGCGTGTTTGCACAACAGCTCCCATTGATTTCAATGGGGCTCATGCAGAGGAAATGCCAAGCAGATTACTTCTGTTGTGCTTACTTCTAGGAAGACAGGAAGCTGTTGGTCCATCTTGCTTGATATTGACAACAATCCAAAGTTTCAGGCAGGGAATATTCCCAACCCTACCCAAGAGGTCCCGGGGATTAAACCTAGGTCCTTCTGCATGTGAAAAAGATGAGCTGACACTTAAAAACCACTGAGCTACCAAAGAAGGCAACCATGACTATCTTCAAAGGAGCATTTTAAGTAAGACTTGGGCAGGGGGAGGAGATTCTCAATGTAGATCTCAAAATTAGTAGTCACCTTTTCAAAAAGCATCCCTGATAGATATTTAAAAACCAAGTGTGCCGTGCACTTGAAAATCCAGCAAATGGTTCAAATGACTTGCAGTCATTTGTCAAACAGCTGGGCAGATAAGGTGTGTGGTCCACCAAGCAGCAGGTCAATCACTTGGTTAGCTGGATCACTTTGCTAATAAATCATCCATCAAACTTCCCCTCTGCACCCTAACTGCAACACCTAACAGGCTTGTTTAAGAGACCTTACCTTCATTTTTGAAGCTTCTGATGATGTTGGCTGATGGCATGGAGGTTTTATCAGTGGCAAACCTGTTAAAAAGCTCCAGCATGTATTCCGGAGGGTCCACCTTGGCTGCCGTCTCTTGCAGGGGGATGTCAGAGATGTTCAGCGCCTTCAGCAACTCGTTCTGCAAAGTCTGAAGTAAGGCATCCTGTTCGTCAAAGAACGGCCTGTCTTCCTCCAGGAGAGGCATGTCTAGGCTCATGATGGGACTACCGTTTGCAAGGTGCACCAGAATGGAGACGGCTGCCCACAGCTGAAAGCCTGCCGGTTCCATGGCCTCGTTCTAGCTGGCCACAGGACTCGACAAAAGCGTTGCTCTGGTGCCGCCTATTTTATCCCCCTGCAAATGGGTATCAACGTCTTGTGTCACTGATGGTTGACAAGTTTGGAAGTTGGAACTTGTGATCCAGCTCTCTCTCTCTCTTTCTCTCCCTGGCTCTTGTTTCCACCCCCCCCCATCCAGGTCCCAGTAATTGGACAGAGCTGGCGGTGCCTCCTATAGAAGCCCTTCACTCTCTTATCTCCTCCAGTGTAAGCTTGTTCACCAGATTTCGGTTGCTATCTCACAATCCTCCTTCCTCTTAATGAGCATTTTGTAAACATTCCACATTGGGATGCTATGAAATAGTGCAATTCCCCCTTGCTTCCCCCCCCCCTGCATGGGACCTGACTCCCCCCTCCGCCGCTTGCCACTGCTAACGTCTTTGGACCCAGCTGACCATTTTGAAACCAAGTCTCTTTGCTTTGTTGCGAGCACAATTCAAAGTGTTGGTGCTGACCTTGAAAGCCCTAAACGGCCTCGGTCCTGTATACCTGAAGGAGCGTCTCCACCCCCACCGTTCAGCCCGGACACTGAGATCCAGCGCCGAGGGCCTTCTGGCGGTTCCCTCACTGCGAGAAGCAAAGCTACAGGGAACCAGGCAGAGGGCCTTCTCGGTAGTGGCGCCCGCCCTGTGGAACGCCCTCCCATCAGAGGTCAAAGGGATCAACAACTACATGACATTTAGAAAACACCTGAAGGCAGCCCTGTTTAGGGAAGTTTTTAATCTGTGATATGTTAATGTATTTTAATGTTTGCTGGAAGCCGCCCAGAGTGGCTGGGGAGACCCAGCCAGATGGGTGGGGTACAAATAATAAATTATTATTATTATTATTATTATTATTATTATTATTATTATTTCAGTTAAACAGGTGCATGGCATAGGAGTATCCATGGTCCATGCTATAACCAAGTTTCTGCCAATCCAGTCAGTAGACCTCTGAAAACCGGCAAGAAAACGTTTGCTCCAAGGGGAGACTGAAAAACGCTCAGGAGTTGGAAGTAAAAGCTTAGGGCAAATGATGGTTTGGAAGACTGTTTCGATGCGCAAGGAGCATATGGACACGAGAAGAGCCTGCTGGATCAGATATTTGAAGATGGCTATCATATCTCCTCTCAGTCTCCTCTTCTCCAAGCTACACATCCCCAAATCCCTCAACCATTCTTCATATGGCTTGGTTTCCAGACCCTTGATCATCTTGGTCACCCTCCTTTGCACACTTGTCAATGTCCTTCTTAAACCAGAGTGCCGAACGTAATGGCAACATCATATTGATTGTCTAACAATTCCGCACCAACTCCATATTGCATGTGATTGGAGAATTCAATCACTGTCGGTGAAAAGATGAAACTATTCCTCCCTTGGAGGAAGCCTGTTTTGTCACTGCATGAGTCCCTTCACTGAGCTCACCTTCCAGTCAGGAGGCACACCCAGCAAAGTAACTCTTAAAGCTCTTGAGATGGCTAGAAATAATAAATATTTTGGGGGAAGTGAGGAGTAAGTGCATTGTATTAATTTACAAAGCTCTGAACAACTGAGGTCCAAGCTATCTCAGGGATCACCTGAACCCTTCTATCTCAGCTCAATTACTGAGATCATTTGCAGGAATGTCGTCAGTCATTTCCCAGGTTGGCAAGGCTCATTTGACAACAACAAGAGACCGAGCCTTCAGTGTAATCGGCCTGGTCCTGTGGAATGCTCTGCCACTAGAGATTCAGCAGGCGCCTTCTGTTTTAACTTTTAAATGCCTGCTGATTTTTTATTTATTTTTATTTTTTGTATCCCACCAGGCCTATGCAGGCAATTAAGAAGATATCTTTCCACAATGGTTAGCTGATGTTTGATTTCAATCATTTAATACGGTTTTTACGGTATGGTCTTATGTATTTTTGTTGTAAGCCACCTTGACAAATAAATAAATAAATCTCATGCCTTTAATTTGAAAAACAAAGTGTGCTTCTTCTTCCAAAATGTGGGGAATTCTGACCTTTCTGCATCTACTGGCAGGATGCAAGAGTCCATATTCATGCATTTCTCTGGCGGACATGATAACTCCCGTATATGGGCTGTGTCAGATGCTGGAAGATGACCCATCATTGCTTAGCTCCTTGAACTAGAAATGGCATGGAGCTTCCCAAAATACGTGCATGAGATGCAGGAAGTTCTCCCCATTCCTCTTCCACAGGAGCCAGCTAATGGGTGAGGTAACTGTTGGGCATGAGAGGGGAGATGAAGAAGTGTGATCTCAAAAGTGTGATGAGCAAGTGTTGGAATAATTACATTTCCCCTTCTGTGTTTCTCAAGAGCGGCTTCCTCTCCATTGCACCTCAGGGCTGCTCTTTCATCTCCTTTCCACAAACAGGCCATTCCCAAATTCTTGAGGATGGGGATGTGGTTGTCACTGTGGACGACGGGCTCCCTCACAGGAAAGTATGCTAAAGAGATGGAGTTCTGTGTGGTGTAGTGGTTCTGGTACTGACCACAGACCTGTGAGACCACGGTTTGAGTCCACAAGTGCCCATGAAGCTTGAGGGGTGACCTTGGACCAGTCACTGCCTCTTGGCCTAAACTACCTTACCGTTTGCACACAGAGTGCGTGAGAGACCCAGGTAGAGACAAAGATAGCCGTGGAGGAGAATTTGCAAAAAACCCGAATCCACATCTTTCTGGATCAGGCCAACGGCCCATCTAGTCCACCATAATAATAATAAAATTAATTTATTATTTGTACCCCGCCCATCTGGCTGGGTCTCCCCAGCCACTCTGGGAGGCTTCCAGCAAATATTAAAATACATTAACACATCACAGATTAAAAACTTCCCTAAACAGGGCTGCCTTCAGGTATTTCCTAAATGTTATGTAGTTGTTGATCGCTTTGACCTCTGATGGGAGGGCGTTCCACAGGGTGGGCGACACTACCGAGAAGGCCCTCTGCCTGGTTCCCTGTAGCTTTGCTTCTCGCAGTGAGGGAACCACCAGAAGGCCCTCGGCGCTGGACCTCAGTGTCCGGGCTGAATAATGGGAGTGGAGACGTTCCTTCAGGTATACAGGACCGAGGCCGTTTAGGGCTTTAAAGGTCAGAACCAACACTTTGAATTGTGCTCGGAAACGTACTGGGAGCCAATGTAGATCTCTCAGGACCGGTGTTATGTGGTCCCAGTCACCAGTCTAGCTGCCGCATTCTGGATTAATTGCAGTTTCCATCCTCTTCTCACAGTGGCCAACCAGATGCCCCAATAGGAAGCCTGCAAGTATTTCCCTCTCCCGTGGTCTCCAGGAAGTGGTATTCAAAAACGTTGCCACCTCCAGCTGTGGAGGCAGAACATAGCCTTCATGGCTAGTAGCCATTGATAGCTTTACCATCCATGAATGCATCGAATCCTCTAATTTCACTTTGGGTGTAACTCTGTGTTGCATGCCCTATGGAATGAACTGCTTAATCGCCCACCACCGAACTCATGTAAGGCTCCAGCGGAGCTTCATGTCCCTTTGAGATTATTGCGAGATCCTCAAGTCAATGGAAGGCTCTTTAACAAAGAGGCTCTTGTTTCCAGAAGGGGGAAAGTTCTCTCTGGACATTTTTTGAATTCTCTCCCTTGTCAACCCCTTATTTCGTTGCAAGTTTGGTATTCGTTTGGGTGTCAGATAAGCTGAAAAGAGTGTCTTCCATGACATTGACAAAAGCAAGACGACTGCCCAAAATCTTTCCGCAAATTTCCAATGTTGCCTTGCCTCGCTCTGCTGTGCTGCTATTTCGAGACCTGCATTCTTATCCTTAATGAGAATTCCATTGGGAAACTCTGAACCCTCGAGAGTCAAAATTCCCAGGAGCAATTTCTGAATGTGTTTGTAGAAAAGCATGTGGGGTTTTCCCCCCTCTGCTCAGCGGGGCTGGAGGCTCTGCTGCATGGAGTTTGCTTTTCTGTCGCTGGATGCTCACAGCTCAAAAAGGGCAGGTTTCTTTTCAGCTTTGAAATGAACTCCCTCTGGTTATCAATGTCAACAACATTAAAGGAGCAGGGGGGCTGTCTGCTGGAAAAATGGAATCTTTGCTTTAAGTTAAATCAGTGGTTCCCAAAGCAGGCGGTACCACCCCCTGGGAGATGGTAGGGTGATCTAGGCAAGGGGCTGGCATGGAGGAGTTGGAAGTGGGCCCTTCCAACTTATTTTCAATCAGAGGTATAGGAAGGTCAGGTGGTACCCAGTGCGGAAAATTTCTTGTCACCCTCCCATTGTTTTTGTTTTTGTTTTGCCTGCAAAAATGGTCTTACATTATTTCATATTTTCTTACAAAGGAATAATAATAAGTAATAGTAAACTTTTATTTATATCCCCCCCCCCCGCCGAAGTTGGGCTCAGGGCAGCTAACATCAGATACATAACATTGGTATAAAATCAAACAATAATTAAATTACCTCCTAAAAACATGTCAAAATCAAATTAAAGTCTAATTAGATGGCTTTCCACAGGGTTAGGGTTGGGAACAGTAAGTGCTCCACTGAATTGAAATTTCAGCCTTCACGACATAGGAAAACGGCCAAGTAAACAGCTATTTTCGTGGAGGAGGGTCAAGATATTAACTGATATGCATGAAATTTCACATATAGCTATATAATCCAGTGTAGTAAGATAAGACCTTTGGAACAGGCATTTTTTTTTAAAAAAAAGTTTTTTTATGAACCGCCCTAGTAGGACAGTAATTGTTCCTTGATAATTTGTCACCCCCCTCCATGATGGAACCTGGGGCGGACTGCCCCCCGCCCCCCGCCCCCCACTTCCTACGCCCCTGTTTTCAATAGACCAGGCTACAGCCTGGAAGAAGAAGAAGAAGAAGAAGAAGAAGAAGAAGAAGAAGAAGAAGAGTTTGGATTTGATATTCCGCTTTATCACTACCCTAAGGAGATGCAGGTGGCACTGTGGGTTAAACCACAGAGCCTAGGGCTTGCCGATCAGAAGTTCGGCGGTTCGAATCCCTGTGATGGGGTGAGCTCCCGTTGCTCGGTCCCAGCTCCTGCCCACCTAGCAGTTTGAAAGCACATCAAAGTGCAAGTAGATAAATAGGTACCGCTCCAGCGGGAAGGTAAACGGCGTTTCCGTGCGCTGCTCTAGTTCGCCAGAAGCGGCTTAGTCATGCTGGCCACATGACCTGGAAGCTGTACGCCGGCTCTCGGCCAATAAAGCAAGATGAGTGCCGCAACCCCAGAATCGGTCACGACTGGACCTAATGGTCAGGGGTCCCTTTACCTTTACCTTTAAGGAGTCTCAAAGCGGCTCACATTCTCCTTTCCCTTCCTCCCCCACAACAAACACTCTGTGAGGTGAGTGGGGCTGAGAGACTTCAAAGTTCACTGGAACAACAACCTTCTCGGTGGCCAAATTTCATTTTTTGGCCTTTAAGCGTCGTAAGGCTAAAACTGACTGTATTGACATGGGACTAAATGTATAATATACTTCTCGCTGTTTCTAAATGTCACGCTTTTCCAGATGTTTAGACGTGTTAACTTTTGTATGGATAATATGTGCTTTCTGACTCACGGTTGAATAAATTTTATTGATTGATTGAATATTCCAAGCATAAATTTATGTCACCCTTTCATTAGTAAGAGTGCACAAAAATATTTTTCATGCAACATCCTTTGCTGAATTGTATTGTGTTATTTTCTTCCTTAGTTGGCTGTGGAAATTGCGATTCTGAATAATGTGTTTTATAGGGTAGAGGGCACTGGGGATGAGTTTATGAGACCAAGGGGGGAGTGGCCCCCCAAAAGTTTGGGAACTACCAGGTTAAACATTGTTACAAACAAAGGTGGAATCAGACCAGATTAGCATGGACATTATTTTTATTTGTTTATAAGTGAGCAACCACAGCACAGTTTTCACATGGTGCATCCCTGGGACTCACCTGTTTGCACCAAATCCCAAGGAGGCTCACAGAGTTGTGGCCTACTCCCTCCCTCCTCACAACAGCCCTGTGAGGTAGGCTAAGCTCTGAGATGGTCACTCAGTGGACCCCCAGTCTCTGAGCAACGAGAGGTTTCAGGGCTCCCAGAACACACCGTATTTTTCACTCTATAAGGCGCACCTGACCATAGGACGCACCTAGTTTTTAGAGGGGGAAAGCCCCATTTTTTTGAGGATCAGCTCAAATTTCTGCAGCTTCTTTTGCAAAGGAGAAAAGCCCCATTTTTTGAGGATCAGCTCAAAGTTGTTGAGCTTACTTTGCAAAGGGAAAAAACCCTGTTTTATGGGGTTTAACTCACAGTTCTGCAGCTTCAGGAAACCATTTCTACAGTTTCCAGACAGATAATCTAATCAGCCAGTCACATGTCGCTGGGGGCGGGGCTGGAATCTCTCTCCCTTATCTCTCTCCCTGATCTTTTGCTGAGCAGGTGCTCAGCGGGTTTCCTTTCAACACCCCCTTCTCTCTCTTTTTTTAAAAAAAGCACGATCTGCTTTTGCCCCTGGGCAGTTCAGCTCCAGGGACCACACATTCGCTCCATAAGACACACAGACATTTCCCCTTACTTTTTAGGAGGAAAAAAGTGTGTCTTATGGAGCGAAAAATACGGTACTGTGATTTTCAGCCAAAGGAGGTTTCTATGGCACCACTTTAGCCCAAGTTTACACCACAAAGCAGATACTTAGCAGACCTAACCAATTTACTTAACAAAGTAACAGGCCAGGCCATTTATTTAGCAATGCTCCTCTCCTGCAGAGTCTGATCTTATGCCTATAATATCATCACAGGGCTGGAAGGGATGCAAGAGAGAACATAAAACCCAACCCCAATCTGATAACAATATGTTCCTTTCTAAAGGTGCAGAGCAGGGCAACCAGAGTGATTGGGGGGCTGGAGCAACTCACCTACAGGGAAAGGTCATGGCATCTGGAGCTATTTTGTCTAAGGAAGAAAGCGAAGGAGAAGAATGGAAGTGTATACTAGCATTTCTCTCTTTCCACACCCTCCAAGTGTCCCTGTTTTCCAGGGACGTCCCTGATTTAGAGAAGCCCTCCTGGTTTCTGATTTGACCCTGGAATGTCCTGCTTTTTCTTAGGATGTCCCTATTTTCATTGGAGAAATGTTGGAGGGTGTGAAGATCAAACCTATCCATTCTTAAAGAAATCAGCCCTGAATGCTCACTAGAAGGACAGATCCTGAAGTTGAGGCTCCAGTACTTTGGCCACCTCATGAGAAGAGAAGACTCCCTAGAAAAGACCCTGATGTTGGGAAAGATGGAGGGCACAAGGAGAAGGGGACGACAGAGGATGAGATGGTTGGACAGTGTTCTCGAAGCTACTAACATGAGTTTGGCCAAACTGCGAGAGGCAGTGAAGGATAGGCGTGCCTGGCGTGCTCTGGTCCATGGGGTCACGAAGAGTCGGACATGACTGAACAACTGAACAACAACAACAACAACAACAACAACATGGAGTTATCCGACACGTCTTAAGGCAATCCTGTATAGGGAAGTTTTTTTCAAAAATGTTTAATTATGTTTTTATATGTGTTGGAAGCTGCCCAGAGTGGCTGGGGCAACCCATTAAGATGTGTGTGGGGGGTTATAAATTAGGGTTACCAGACCTCCCTAGTTCCCGGGGACAGTCCCTGGATTTGCAAATCTGTCCCCGGACAAATTCCGTCCCCGGAATGTCCCCAGATTTGCAAATCTGCCCCCGGGAAGTGTGCAACACGTCATATGGGGTCTTCCGGCGAGGAAAAATGGCAGGCGCCATGACAGCGAGCAGCTCCTGAAGCCAGCCAGAGCCAACTGCGCTCCCAGGCTGACTCCGGGCTGCTGACTGCCACTGCCACCACCACTGCTGAAGGGGAACCAGGGACATCCGGCGGTACAGATCTCCTGCCCCCTGCCCCCTTTGTATTGACTGATCTGGGAGTTGCGGGCAGGTGGCCGTTGCCCAGTTTTTAAAAAACTCTGCGCATTTATGTTTCACAGGGTGCGAAAGAAGGGCTTTACACCTTTATACAATATGCACGTGTGCTTGGGCCTAGGGTCTTTTGCCTCACCATCCTCACTACTGACTCCCTGTTGCTACTCAGCTTTAAAAAAAAAAGTGTCCCCGGATTCATTGAATAAAATCTGGTAACCATATTACAAATACAGTGGTACATCAGGTTAAGAAGTCCGTTCTTAACCTGAAACCGTTCTTAACCTGAGGTACCAGTTTAGCTAATGGGGCCTCCCGCTGCCGCCGCGCAATTTCTGTTCTCATCCTGAGGTAAAGTTCTTAACCCAAGGTACTATTTCTGGGTTAGTGGAATCTGTAACCTGAAGTGTCTGTAACCTGAAGTATCTGTAACCTGAGGTACCACTGTAGTAAAATTATCATTATGGAATGGGACGTCCCTATTTTCATCTGAGATATTTTTTGGGGGGGTATGTCTCTCTCTTCATAATACTGAGGGCCACCCAATGAAACTGAACGCTGGAAGATTCAGAACAGACAAAAGGAAGGACTTCTTCACATAACTCATAGTTAAGCTCTGTCACCCCCCCCCCCCGATGTCATGGCCCCCACCAGCCTGGGTGGCTCAAATTCTAAGCCCGTGCCCCTTCCAAATTCTGGGCCACACTGATAACGGTATCCTTTGGGACCAGAAAAATAATGAAGGTAAGAATGCCCTCAGCTGTTCGCCACGGGCGAGCATGTATTATAATCTGGTTCATGTAGCATGAGGGAGAATTCCGGTCCTCTTTCTCAGTCTGCGGAGTGCCAGGGATGCTCCTCAATAGGGTACGGAGCCTTGGAGCTACACGGCAAGCAGCAAGATGCTTCTCCACTTTCTGAGTGTCTCTGAGACTCCGCACAGAGCGGGTGAGTGTGCAGAGAGGCCTTTTTCTCAAGCCCGCTTGGCAGAGGCAAGTGCGCTTTGAGGTGTGGATGGCAGCTTATCTTAGTGAGTACATGGAACAACCTCCCCCCTCTGCCCAGCAGCAGCCTCTGGTGCTCAAGGTCTGGGCTTATCTCCCATTGGTGGCAGAGAGCCCTGGAGTGGCTCTCCAAGTAGTGCCCCCGGGGACATCACGCTAATGTGTCTGTGTCAAACACCTCCAAACATTCCCAGGGCAAACCTGACAGTCAGTGATGTTTCTGTTGGAGAAAATTGAACTTGCAGCTCCGGAGGGATATATTGATGTGAGTTGCGGTGGTTGTTTTTAAATCTACCAGCCTCAATATTAGTATATAGAGATCAACTAATATCTATATTTAGCTGTGATTCCTGCATTGCTGGGGGTTGGACTGGATCACCCTTGGTGTCCCCATCCAGATCTACAGTTCTATAAGTCAGCTCTCTTCACAGCAAGTTTGCTTGGGGTAAAAGTAAAGGGAAAGGGACTCCTGACCATTAGGTCCAGTTGCGGGCGACTCTGGGGTTGTGGCGCTCATATCGCTTTACTGGCCGAGGGAGCCGGCGCACAGCTTCCAGGTCATGTGGCCAGCATGACTAAGCTGCTTCTGGCGAACCAGAGCAGCGCACGGAAACGCCGTTTACTTTCCCGCCAGAGCGGTTCCTATTTATCTACTTGCACTTTGACGTGCTTTCGAACTGCTAGGTGGGCAGGAGCTGGGACCGAGCAACGGGAGCTCACCCCGTCGCAGGGATTCGAACCACCAACCTTCTGATCGGAAAGCCCTAGGCTCAGTGGTTTAACCCACAGCGCCACCCCTGGTGATAAAAGAGCTTTTAGGCTCCCTTGCCTCGCTTGCTGGGCAGCCCCACTTGGCACGTGGGCTCTGGGAATCCTGCGGGTTTTCCCTCTGCCCACTTCACCCACTAGCCATGGGGAAGCTCCAAAGGTTTGGGTGGACCGTGGACGTGATATCCATGCATGCGTTGAACCCTTGGAACCAAGTCGCCCCCTCCGCGTAAGATGTGCTGCTCATGCTACATGCCAAGACTGGGTGGGCTTTGCTTTGTGACCCGAACAATGAAAGAACCAAGTGGCAAGGAGAACTGATTCTGACCCCATTTGGTGAACTCCAAATGACTGTAACAACTTCTAAACCCAAAACTAACACACCACAGGCAGGGGCAGATCGGCTATGAAACTAATGAAGCTTATAGTTCAGGGCACCTAATCCCAGAGGGGCCCCAGAAGTGACTTCAGTCCACTTTGCTTAAAATTTTTGGGTCTAGTAGACGTAATTTGAGTCGCACGACTCGAAAACGATGACGTAGGGGATTTGTATTCACACCTGTGACTTTGACATGTGAGATAATCCAGTACAGTGTGGTGTAGTGGTTAAGAGTGGTGGACTCGTAATCTGGTGAACCAGGTTCGAGTCTCCACTCCTCCACATGCAGCTGCTGGGTGACCTTGGGCTAGTCACACTTCCCTGAAGTCTCTCAGCCCCACTCACCTCACAGAGTGTTTGTTGTGGGGGAGGAAGGGAAAGGAGAATGTGAGCCGCTTTGAGACTCCTTCGGGTAGTGATAAAGCGGGATATCAAATCCAAACTCTTCTTTAATCAAAATCTGAGGTAGTTAATTAAAAATAAAATAAAATTGTGGTGATCTGTCCTGAAACAATCCCACTGATAACAGTGGTTACTGTTGTAGGAATTTCGGGGGGGGGACTTCCTTTTAAAACACCCCATTACACTATTTGAGACATGAACAGAGAGGGGTGTCTGAAAACAGCACAGAGAGACAGGCCTCACACCATTTTGACTCCTGACACCATTTTTGACTCTCAAACTGACCAGGTGTTCCTCTGCAAGGAGGAAGGGAGTGGGAAAATCTCCCCATTGTCTCTTTCCTCACAAATCCTGTCTTGAGGGCACACTCAAGATATGGACAGGGTGTGGGCCTGTGACCTGTGACCTAGATTCAGGAATTAGTGGTTATAATAACAAAAGAGTGGACTCCCCAGGAAATGCAATCAGATAAGACATTATCATATGAAGTGGCAGACAGGAGGTAAACAACTCAAGATTTCTGCTGGGCTGGAGACCACCTTTTTCTGGGATGTAGCTGTGATGTATCTGAGGGGTGGTCCTGTGTTACACCCCTTTTAGTGATGTATGTATGACGTATAGGGGGTTGGTCTTGAGGGGAAAGGGGGAATTTCAAAGTCTATATAGGAGCTTGCCCACCATTGTTCTGGGTCCTTTTCCTGCTCCTGCGTGAGAGGAAAGCACCCTGTTGCAACAGTGAAAATAAAAGCTTTGCTTCTCAATTTTTCTCTGGTTGGCCTCTGTTTTTACTCCTACCGATGGAGAACCTGCAGGGAACTTGCAAGGGCTCTTGTGTACCCCATAAGGGAATAAGGGCAGATTTTTCTACAACAGATGGTGACTCTGGTGGGACTTCGGTTACCCGGACTCTGGGGGCAAAGGAAGGATTGGTGATCCCGTGCACACCAGGCCATTTGCCAGGAGGAGCAACCAATCTTCCATTGATCCCAGGGTCTGGAAATAACTGGAGTTCTAGTGAGGCTTTAACCAGAGGGAGCAAAGTTTTATCAGGCCGGCCTTAAAACAACCAGTTAAAAGATCCCAGGATCTCCAGGAAACAGCGCGTGTGTCGACGTGAGTATAAATAGGAAAATTGGTTCAGGGGTGGGTTCTGCCACAGCAACAAAACTTACTGTTCTCCTTTCCTTCTGAACTACCCTAACCTACTCCTCGTCCCCAAGCTCAAGGCCCCTCGGAGTCTGCCCAGGTTGAGAGCTTGTGGGTCCCTTTCTCCCAAACCTCTTCTCCTTCTGTCTGCCTCCAAGGCTCAAACTCCATCGGAGTCTGGCCAGGGTGAGAGCCTTGTGAGGACCCTTCTTTCCTAAACTCCCTCTTCCCTAAACTTTGATGGGTGCAGCCGCAAACCGCCTCGTGGAGACCTTAATTGGGCATGACCCACGGGAACGGGGAAGCAAGGGCGCCCATTCTTTTCTAACTTTTAATTTTCTCAGTCTTGATCTGACATTGCAATACTGCAAGCGTTCAGTAGGGACTGATTTAGATTGTAAGAAGCAGGGAGTTGCTGTGGCTTCAAATTAGTTAATGTGGGTGGGTTAGTTCCCTATCTTCCCTATCGGAGTTTGTCCATCCTTCCCAGGTCGGAGTTTGTCCATCCTTCCCTATCGGAGTTTTGTCCAACTTCCCTATCGGAGAGTGACCGCCTTCCCTAAATTGTCTAACACCCTTTACCTATCGGAGATTGACCACCTTCCCTATTGGAGTTTGTCCAACCTCCCTATCGGAGAGTGACCACCTTCCCTATCGGAGTTGACCACTTCCCTGTCGGAGATTGTCCACTTCCCTGACACCCAGAGATTCCCCAGGTTCCCCGGATTCCCCAGGTTCCCCGGATTCCCCAGGTTCCCCAGATTCCCCATATCGGAGATTGACCAGAGAAGCCTAGGTAGAGAAATGGGTGCACCCCTATCAAAGGGACAAAGTTCCCAGGCTCCCGATGAGAAAGAAGCCCAAACTGGTGCTTATTTCCCATCTGGACTCTGAAAGACCCCTTGAATTTGTGTTTAAGAAACTTTGTGTCTGTGCTAAAAAAAAAAAATTGGTTTGCGTTTAAAATTGGCCACAACTTCACTTAAGTGTGCACAGTAAAATAAAAAATAATAATAAAAATTGCAAGCTTGCTTTAAAAATTTCATGTAAGGGCTTGATCAACCCAGAAACATTGTGAACATTGAAAAGTGTGGAAGTGATGTGTACATTTTTTTTTAGGCTATAGAAGGCCAATTTTTCTCCAGAGAGTAAAAAGTGTGTGTGTATACATATTTGTTTTCCTGCAGTAAGGAGAAGCAGGACACAAAAGGAAATGGGAGATTGGTAACTTTGAAAATGGTTCATTTAAACTTTGAATTTGTGAACTCGCAATGTCTGTGAAAAGGGAAGGCTGTGCTCTGTACTTAATTTTTCATGCTGCAAAGTTTTAAAAGTTAAGCACACGATGCTTTTTTTAAGATAAAATGCAGTATCTGGCTTTACTTAAAGTAAAAGGTCTTTTGAGAAATCTTAAAATGCCCCTTCCCATCTTCTATGCTTAAACAGGACAATTTACTCCCAAATAAGCTTCCTTTCATGAGGCAACTGCAAAGGGGGGGGGCAGTGTTTCCTAGGAACTCCATTTGTTGTGAAAGGTACTCACCTTGTCTCACTTTCTGTGTGTATTTACTATTTTAACCTTCAAATTACTCCTTTCCTAGGCTTACCATGCAATTCCAGGAAAGTGTTCACTCTTTATCATGATTTTACAATTATTCTCTAGAAACTTCACCCCAAATCCTGTAGATACGGGAGGCATTGGCCCTAATTTCTTTGCCTGGGGTGCAGGTATTTGTGTTTGATGCAGTAAGCATGAGTCATTAAGTGCTGAGACTTCAAGTTGACCAAACTGAGACTTCAAGTTGACCAAACTTATATCTCTGGTTTTGGTGGATGTTGAAGTCCTATATAGTTTTAAGATTTATAAGCCTATTTACTAAGCGGCAAGAAACAGGAAATAAAATGTGTCAGAAATGGCTTTAAACTGACCAAACCGAAATTTAATTTGACTAATTTATTGCTGGTTTTGGAAATAGCATGAGCTACCGGATTTCTGTTTAAAATCTAACCTTATTCTTAAAATTCTACTCCTCACGCTTCTCTCCCTTTATTCAAATGGTAATTTAACCAACAGATTCAATTCTTTCAAATGGTACAATAGATTTCTGAGTCATGAACTCTGTACATGCACAGAGGCTATGTCAACTTTATAATAAAAAAAAAGAGAGAGGGAGGTTTTAACTAAGAGGTGATAAAGTCATGCTCTCAACTCGAAACTTAAATTCAACTTTATGTAAAACTTGGAACCATTGAGAAATTGTTAAATTGTTGATGTTGCAAAGTTCCAAATTTACTCCTGACAGAGATTTCCACATGAAGCAATTTTCCCTTCAACAGGATATGCGGAGAAGGACTTTGCTGTTCTTTCAAACCTTTCATGCAAATTCTATCTCCGAAGGGGGGGGGGAGGAAGAGGAATGGGGGGATTGTTCTCTCCAGGTGACAGACTATGCAAAACCAAGATTCCATTGTTCTATCTCAGTGGGTACTCAAGATATATTATCTCACATTTGCATTGCAAGATTTCCCCCCACAACTTTTAACAGGATACTTGAGAAGTCTCAAAACGACTTCCCTCTATGACTTTTATGTCTATTTTGTGTGTGACTTTTATGCTTCTCTGTTGGTTACAAATAATTTGCTTTGTTCGCTCTAATATTTCCTATTAACATCCTAGCTGATCTTGCCACATAAAGAAACATTTCCCCCCTATTCTTTTATGTGAGATGTTTAAATTTGTGTGTTTTAGCATTTATTTATTTTTGGTTCCTTTTAAGTTTTTTTCTCCATTATTTTACTATTTATTTATTTTTTTGGAAAAATTATTTAACTGGTGATCTAATTTTTGTTTTTGTTTCCTTTTAATATTTTATCTTTAGGGTAATCAAATTTTTGTTCTTGCTTCCCTTTAATATTTTATCTTTAAACAGCAGAAGATCACAGAAGTAATTATATAGAAAAGTGATAATAATATTGACATGAATAAAATGCGTAACTCTAAAGTTTTATTGTTTGCAGCTTCCCAGAAAAACTCAAGGAGATTCTCTCCTTTTTGGCTTTTGCTTCTTTCCTTGATAACTCTGTCTTTTAGCCCCAAACCCTACCCCGTACAGGATATCAGATGTTAATGCAGACCCAATGATGGAAAACCCTCAGCCCAATTCCTTGTGACCACAAGACTATCACCTGCAACAGCAACAGACACCAGAGTTTTAAAAGTGGCCACGGAAATCTCATTCAAAAGGACAGACTGGGGGGGGGGTGAAGCTGACATGAGGGGAAAGTTGCTCTTTAAGGACATTTTCTCTCTTTTTTTGACCTCAAGCCCTTGTACCTAATGGTTAAGGATACGTGTAAAACCAAGAATTGTCTCAAAAATCTCATGACTTCCTAAAGGATATCCAAATAGTCTGGAATTAATAACTGTATGTTGTGTGTGTTATGTGTTATTATGTAAGAATTCTGAAATGTGCTTGATAATATGTGATTTCCACAAATGGGGAAACAATTGAATTGTAAGGACGTTTTCTCTCTTTTGACCTCAAGACTCTACCCTAGGATTGAAAAGATATATTATGTTTTATGATATTATGCAGAAACATTGAACCATGTCTGACTGTATATGTGATTTCCACAAAAGGGGGGGGGAACCAATTTTGTGTTTGTTTTGTGTCTAATGTACTGCTTTAATTCTTATTGCTTACACTAGTGCAGGAATTCTCATGCATTTTATGCTTTCTAGTAGATCAGGCCATTTTATAGTCCCATATTTATATTATTTTATGACCGCATCTCCTTATCGCACCTGGTACTCCAACCTTCTCTATACATTTTAATTCTACCAAGGAGAAGCTTCAGGATCCATGAAAGCCCAGATAACAGAAAAATTGTATATGCTTTGATTTAGCAGGAAGGATCCCTTATAGAATTAAAATTTACCAATTTGGACAACGTGCCCTTTTTATAAGGTTTCTTTGGAAAGTAACAACCATGGGCTAAATAAATTCTAATTTGGCTCAGTTCTGATTGGGCGTGTATCCCAGGTGCAATGAACTTTCTTTGGTCCCCTTAGAACAACTGAGCAATTCTCCCATGAGTGCAAGACCAGCCTATAAAATAAAATTCCATAGGAAGGTTAGGCAAGGACATTTCTCTCATGACGTGTTCAAAGTCTATCCAAATCTATGGCAAGTGCCAGGCGCCAAGGTCAAGAGGAAAGCCCTTAGGGGATTCCCCAGGGATTGTTGCGGCTGTGGTATGGAGGTGAGACCAGAGGAAGCTAGATTTGTCACCTGGGAACATATAAATTGGCAAACAAAAACACTGCACTTTTCAGTCACTATCCTGCTGAGTGTAAAGCATAGACCACTATTGAGAAAATGTTTATCCCAAAGTCCTGGACTACCACAAGTAATTTAGTAACAAAATGCAACATGTGTTATTTTTATGTCCTATGTTCAGCTATGTGCACTGCTACACTTAGGGGCCTGACTTGCAAGACTTCAGATTTACACAAAGGTATCCATTTCATTTTCCCTGCCATGATGACAACTCTCCACAGCCCCCACCTTTCCTTAAGCTATCCCCAATGTACCACCTGGGAGAAGGCGAATACGTGACCACAGATTGTGTGAGGCAATGATTGGTTGTTATACAACAATCTTGCCTCAGAGAGGGGGATTGTTGTAGGAATTTCGGGGGGGGGACTTCCTTTTAAAACACCCCATTACACTATTTGAGACATGAACAGAGAGGGGTGTCTGAAAACAGCACAGAGAGACAGGCCTCACACCATTTTGACTCCTGACACCATTTTTGACTCTCAAACTGACCAGGTGTTCCTCTGCAAGGAGGAAGGGAGTGGGAAAATCTCCCCATTGTCTCTTTCCTCACAAATCCTGTCTTGAGGGCACACTCAAGATATGGACAGGGTGTGGGCCTGTGACCTGTGACCTAGATTCAGGAATTAGTGGTTATAATAACAAAAGAGTGGACTCCCCAGGAAATGCAATCAGATAAGACATTATCATATGAAGTGGCAGACAGGAGGTAAACAACTCAAGATTTCTGCTGGGCTGGAGACCACCTTTTTCTGGGATGTAGCTGTGATGTATCTGAGGGGTGGTCCTGTGTTACACCCCTTTTAGTGATGTATGTATGACGTATAGGGGGTTGGTCTTGAGGGGAAAGGGGGAATTTCAAAGTCTATATAGGAGCTTGCCCACCATTGTTCTGGGTCCTTTTCCTGCTCCTGCGTGAGAGGAAAGCACCCTGTTGCAACAGTGAAAATAAAAGCTTTGCTTCTCAATTTTTCTCTGGTTGGCCTCTGTTTTTACTCCTACCGATGGAGAACCTGCAGGGAACTTGCAAGGGCTCTTGTGTACCCCATAAGGGAATAAGGGCAGATTTTTCTACAACAGATGGTGACTCTGGTGGGACTTCGGTTACCCGGACTCTGGGGGCAAAGGAAGGATTGGTGATCCCGTGCACACCAGGCCATTTGCCAGGAGGAGCAACCAATCTTCCATTGATCCCAGGGTCTGGAAATAACTGGAGTTCTAGTGAGGCTTTAACCAGAGGGAGCAAAGTTTTATCAGGCCGGCCTTAAAACAACCAGTTAAAAGATCCCAGGATCTCCAGGAAACAGCGCGTGTGTCGACGTGAGTATAAATAGGAAAATTGGTTCAGGGGTGGGTTCTGCCACAGCAACAAAACTTACTGTTCTCCTTTCCTTCTGAACTACCCTAACCTACTCCTCGTCCCCAAGCTCAAGGCCCCTCGGAGTCTGCCCAGGTTGAGAGCTTGTGGGTCCCTTTCTCCCAAACCTCTTCTCCTTCTGTCTGCCTCCAAGGCTCAAACTCCATCGGAGTCTGGCCAGGGTGAGAGCCTTGTGAGGACCCTTCTTTCCTAAACTCCCTCTTCCCTAAACTTTGATGGGTGCAGCCGCAAACCGCCTCGTGGAGACCTTAATTGGGCATGACCCACGGGAACGGGGAAGCAAGGGCGCCCATTCTTTTCTAACTTTTAATTTTCTCAGTCTTGATCTGACATTGCAATACTGCAAGCGTTCAGTAGGGACTGATTTAGATTGTAAGAAGCAGGGAGTTGCTGTGGCTTCAAATTAGTTAATGTGGGTGGGTTAGTTCCCTATCTTCCCTATCGGAGTTTGTCCATCCTTCCCAGGTCGGAGTTTGTCCATCCTTCCCTATCGGAGTTTTGTCCAACTTCCCTATCGGAGAGTGACCGCCTTCCCTAAATTGTCTAACACCCTTTACCTATCGGAGATTGACCACCTTCCCTATTGGAGTTTGTCCAACCTCCCTATCGGAGAGTGACCACCTTCCCTATCGGAGTTGACCACTTCCCTGTCGGAGATTGTCCACTTCCCTGACACCCAGAGATTCCCCAGGTTCCCCGGATTCCCCAGGTTCCCCGGATTCCCCAGGTTCCCCAGATTCCCCATATCGGAGATTGACCAGAGAAGCCTAGGTAGAGAAATGGGTGCACCCCTATCAAAGGGACAAAGTTCCCAGGCTCCCGATGAGAAAGAAGCCCAAACTGGTGCTTATTTCCCATCTGGACTCTGAAAGACCCCTTGAATTTGTGTTTAAGAAACTTTGTGTCTGTGCTAAAAAAAAAAAATTGGTTTGCGTTTAAAATTGGCCACAACTTCACTTAAGTGTGCACAGTAAAATAAAAAATAATAATAAAAATTGCAAGCTTGCTTTAAAAATTTCATGTAAGGGCTTGATCAACCCAGAAACATTGTGAACATTGAAAAGTGTGGAAGTGATGTGTACATTTTTTTTTAGGCTATAGAAGGCCAATTTTTCTCCAGAGAGTAAAAAGTGTGTGTGTATACATATTTGTTTTCCTGCAGTAAGGAGAAGCAGGACACAAAAGGAAATGGGAGATTGGTAACTTTGAAAATGGTTCATTTAAACTTTGAATTTGTGAACTCGCAATGTCTGTGAAAAGGGAAGGCTGTGCTCTGTACTTAATTTTTCATGCTGCAAAGTTTTAAAAGTTAAGCACACGATGCTTTTTTTAAGATAAAATGCAGTATCTGGCTTTACTTAAAGTAAAAGGTCTTTTGAGAAATCTTAAAATGCCCCTTCCCATCTTCTATGCTTAAACAGGACAATTTACTCCCAAATAAGCTTCCTTTCATGAGGCAACTGCAAAGGGGGGGGGCAGTGTTTCCTAGGAACTCCATTTGTTGTGAAAGGTACTCACCTTGTCTCACTTTCTGTGTGTATTTACTATTTTAACCTTCAAATTACTCCTTTCCTAGGCTTACCATGCAATTCCAGGAAAGTGTTCACTCTTTATCATGATTTTACAATTATTCTCTAGAAACTTCACCCCAAATCCTGTAGATACGGGAGGCATTGGCCCTAATTTCTTTGCCTGGGGTGCAGGTATTTGTGTTTGATGCAGTAAGCATGAGTCATTAAGTGCTGAGACTTCAAGTTGACCAAACTGAGACTTCAAGTTGACCAAACTTATATCTCTGGTTTTGGTGGATGTTGAAGTCCTATATAGTTTTAAGATTTATAAGCCTATTTACTAAGCGGCAAGAAACAGGAAATAAAATGTGTCAGAAATGGCTTTAAACTGACCAAACCGAAATTTAATTTGACTAATTTATTGCTGGTTTTGGAAATAGCATGAGCTACCGGATTTCTGTTTAAAATCTAACCTTATTCTTAAAATTCTACTCCTCACGCTTCTCTCCCTTTATTCAAATGGTAATTTAACCAACAGATTCAATTCTTTCAAATGGTACAATAGATTTCTGAGTCATGAACTCTGTACATGCACAGAGGCTATGTCAACTTTATAATAAAAAAAAAGAGAGAGGGAGGTTTTAACTAAGAGGTGATAAAGTCATGCTCTCAACTCGAAACTTAAATTCAACTTTATGTAAAACTTGGAACCATTGAGAAATTGTTAAATTGTTGATGTTGCAAAGTTCCAAATTTACTCCTGACAGAGATTTCCACATGAAGCAATTTTCCCTTCAACAGGATATGCGGAGAAGGACTTTGCTGTTCTTTCAAACCTTTCATGCAAATTCTATCTCCGAAGGGGGGGGGGAGGAAGAGGAATGGGGGGATTGTTCTCTCCAGGTGACAGACTATGCAAAACCAAGATTCCATTGTTCTATCTCAGTGGGTACTCAAGATATATTATCTCACATTTGCATTGCAAGATTTCCCCCCACAACTTTTAACAGGATACTTGAGAAGTCTCAAAACGACTTCCCTCTATGACTTTTATGTCTATTTTGTGTGTGACTTTTATGCTTCTCTGTTGGTTACAAATAATTTGCTTTGTTCGCTCTAATATTTCCTATTAACATCCTAGCTGATCTTGCCACATAAAGAAACATTTCCCCCCTATTCTTTTATGTGAGATGTTTAAATTTGTGTGTTTTAGCATTTATTTATTTTTGGTTCCTTTTAAGTTTTTTTCTCCATTATTTTACTATTTATTTATTTTTTTGGAAAAATTATTTAACTGGTGATCTAATTTTTGTTTTTGTTTCCTTTTAATATTTTATCTTTAGGGTAATCAAATTTTTGTTCTTGCTTCCCTTTAATATTTTATCTTTAAACAGCAGAAGATCACAGAAGTAATTATATAGAAAAGTGATAATAATATTGACATGAATAAAATGCGTAACTCTAAAGTTTTATTGTTTGCAGCTTCCCAGAAAAACTCAAGGAGATTCTCTCCTTTTTGGCTTTTGCTTCTTTCCTTGATAACTCTGTCTTTTAGCCCCAAACCCTACCCCGTACAGGATATCAGATGTTAATGCAGACCCAATGATGGAAAACCCTCAGCCCAATTCCTTGTGACCACAAGACTATCACCTGCAACAGCAACAGACACCAGAGTTTTAAAAGTGGCCACGGAAATCTCATTCAAAAGGACAGACTGGGGGGGGGGGTGAAGCTGACATGAGGGGAAAGTTGCTCTTTAAGGACATTTTCTCTCTTTTTTTGACCTCAAGCCCTTGTACCTAATGGTTAAGGATACGTGTAAAACCAAGAATTGTCTCAAAAATCTCATGACTTCCTAAAGGATATCCAAATAGTCTGGAATTAATAACTGTATGTTGTGTGTGTTATGTGTTATTATGTAAGAATTCTGAAATGTGCTTGATAATATGTGATTTCCACAAATGGGGAAACAATTGAATTGTAAGGACGTTTTCTCTCTTTTGACCTCAAGACTCTACCCTAGGATTGAAAAGATATATTATGTTTTATGATATTATGCAGAAACATTGAACCATGTCTGACTGTATATGTGATTTCCACAAAAGGGGGGGGGAACCAATTTTGTGTTTGTTTTGTGTCTAATGTACTGCTTTAATTCTTATTGCTTACACTAGTGCAGGAATTCTCATGCATTTTATGCTTTCTAGTAGATCAGGCCATTTTATAGTCCCATATTTATATTATTTTATGACCGCATCTCCTTATCGCACCTGGTACTCCAACCTTCTCTATACATTTTAATTCTACCAAGGAGAAGCTTCAGGATCCATGAAAGCCCAGATAACAGAAAAATTGTATATGCTTTGATTTAGCAGGAAGGATCCCTTATAGAATTAAAATTTACCAATTTGGACAACGTGCCCTTTTTATAAGGTTTCTTTGGAAAGTAACAACCATGGGCTAAATAAATTCTAATTTGGCTCAGTTCTGATTGGGCGTGTATCCCAGGTGCAATGAACTTTCTTTGGTCCCCTTAGAACAACTGAGCAATTCTCCCATGAGTGCAAGACCAGCCTATAAAATAAAATTCCATAGGAAGGTTAGGCAAGGACATTTCTCTCATGACGTGTTCAAAGTCTATCCAAATCTATGGCAAGTGCCAGGCGCCAAGGTCAAGAGGAAAGCCCTTAGGGGATTCCCCAGGGATTGTTGCGGCTGTGGTATGGAGGTGAGACCAGAGGAAGCTAGATTTGTCACCTGGGAACATATAAATTGGCAAACAAAAACACTGCACTTTTCAGTCACTATCCTGCTGAGTGTAAAGCATAGACCACTATTGAGAAAATGTTTATCCCAAAGTCCTGGACTACCACAAGTAATTTAGTAACAAAATGCAACATGTGTTATTTTTATGTCCTATGTTCAGCTATGTGCACTGCTACACTTAGGGGCCTGACTTGCAAGACTTCAGATTTACACAAAGGTATCCATTTCATTTTCCCTGCCATGATGACAACTCTCCACAGCCCCCACCTTTCCTTAAGCTATCCCCAATGTACCACCTGGGAGAAGGCGAATACGTGACCACAGATTGTGTGAGGCAATGATTGGTTGTTATACAACAATCTTGCCTCAGAGAGGGGGATTGTTGTAGGAATTTCGGGGGGGGGACTTCCTTTTAAAACACCCCATTACACTATTTGAGACATGAACAGAGAGGGGTGTCTGAAAACAGCACAGAGAGACAGGCCTCACACCATTTTGACTCCTGACACCATTTTTGACTCTCAAACTGACCAGGTGTTCCTCTGCAAGGAGGAAGGGAGTGGGAAAATCTCCCCATTGTCTCTTTCCTCACAAATCCTGTCTTGAGGGCACACTCAAGATATGGACAGGGTGTGGGCCTGTGACCTGTGACCTAGATTCAGGAATTAGTGGTTATAATAACAAAAGAGTGGACTCCCCAGGAAATGCAATCAGATAAGACATTATCATATGAAGTGGCAGACAGGAGGTAAACAACTCAAGATTTCTGCTGGGCTGGAGACCACCTTTTTCTGGGATGTAGCTGTGATGTATCTGAGGGGTGGTCCTGTGTTACACCCCTTTTAGTGATGTATGTATGACGTATAGGGGGTTGGTCTTGAGGGGAAAGGGGGAATTTCAAAGTCTATATAGGAGCTTGCCCACCATTGTTCTGGGTCCTTTTCCTGCTCCTGCGTGAGAGGAAAGCACCCTGTTGCAACAGTGAAAATAAAAGCTTTGCTTCTCAATTTTTCTCTGGTTGGCCTCTGTTTTTACTCCTACCGATGGAGAACCTGCAGGGAACTTGCAAGGGCTCTTGTGTACCCCATAAGGGAATAAGGGCAGATTTTTCTACAACATTACCCAGACCTCATTGCTGGTTGCGAAGCGGCCCCCATAACGGTTCAAGCATCAGGGCCTCCAAACTGTAGGTCTGCCACTGACCACAGGCCTGAACTGCTGCCCTCAGGTGTGGTGGTGGTGGAGGAGAAGGAGGCTGCCCCACTGCCTGCTCTGAAGGGAGATTTGGTTGCCAGTCCAGTCAGAACGGGGAGATGGGGAGGCACCATCTTGTCCTTTGCTTCCAGCGGCAAAATGTGTCTTGGGCAAGAACCTGGGAAGTCCTGAAAGGAATGAACTTTGTGCTTTCTGACTGTTGTAATCCCTTGCCCCCTGGTGGTCATTTAGCTTGGCCACGGCCACAGTTCACTCTGATTATTATGCGATTCTTGCATCAACGTTTCAGCTATATCCAGGAGGAATTTCCTCTCAACTAAAAAGCACAGCTGAATGCCTCATATTTCCCATATCATTTATTTCCCTCTCGAAATATTTATATAGAACTATGTAATAAACACAAATCAAAGCAGTTTACAGCAATTAAAATATCAAGCTGTAGAATGAAAGCAACCAAAAATTAAAAAGTGACATAAATTAATTGTTGTGGAAGGATTGAACAAGAGTCAGCGTGGTGAAGTGCTTAAAGTGTTGAACTAGGACCTGGGAGACCCGGGTTCGAATAGCCACAAAGCTCATTGGGTGACCTAGGGCCAGTCACTCAGCCTAACCCACTGAGGGTTGCCAGCTTGGGGAACAACACTCCTGCAGATTATCTCAGTGATCAAGATGGGATATAAGCCTCAGGGCTGTTTTAAGCATATGCTCATCTCGCATTATTGGCCGAGGGAGCCGGCGTACAGCTTCCGGGTCATGTGGGCAGCATGACAAGGCCGCTTCTGGCAAGCAGAGCAGCACACGGAAACGCCGTTTACCTTCCCACTGGAGCGGTACCTATTTATCTACTTGCACTTTGACGTGCTTTCGAACTGCTAGGTTGGCAGGAGCAGGGACCGAGCAACAGGAGTTCACCCCGTTGCGGGGATTCGAACCGCCGACCTTCTGATCAGCAAGCCCTAGGCTCTGTGGTTTAACCCACAGCGCCACCCGCGTCTGCACCTCTTACTCTTCTCTAAACTAAATGCTTCCAAATGCAGCTTTTCCTCATTAAAAGACAACAACGGCCTCTGCAGCAGTAACAACATATTGAGGAAGGTTGCTGGCAATCTTTCCTGGCTTGCTTTTCTGAGTTTCTGGCTTCTGTTTACTCCCCACCCCTTCGATGAACACACCTCAAATATTGAACTTTCAAATATTTTCTGTTAGCTTTCAAGGCAGTGCCATGCAGTTGATTCGGTCTGAGACTAAGTGTGCCCTCTTCATACAAAGAGCTTTGGTGGAAATCTACCTGAGACATTATCGTTCCGCACCAGTTTGGTTTGGCTGGAGACAGGTGGATAAAGTGTTCTTATGTACTCTGGCTGGCAGAACCAATGGCTCTTCCCTTGCATTCTTTCTCGGTTTACTCATTGCACCGACCAGAGAAGTATAGTTTGGTTTGTCTTCAAGTATGGCTATTATCTCAAGTGCATAGTTAAACTTAGGAACTCCCCTCCCACAGGAGCCAATGATGGCCACCAACCTACCGGTAGTTGGCTTTTAAAGAGGATTGGATGAATTCATGGAGGAGAGGGCTGCTGGTGGCTACTAGCCAAAATGGCTATCCTCTGCCTCCACAGTTGGAGGCAGCAATGTTTCTCAATATCAGTTGCTAGAAACCACAGGAGGGGAGAGGACTGTTGGGGTCGGATCCTGCTTGTGCATCTGTTTGGCCATTGGCCCGACCCAGCAGACATTTCTGATGTCCTTATGTTCTTAAGTGTCATGGCTAGTTGTTCTGGGTTCCTGATGAAAAAAGGATAGGTAAAGGGACCCCTGACCATTAGGTCCAGTCACGGATGACTCTGGGGTTGCGGCGCTCATCTCGCTCTATAGGCTGAGGGCACCTGTGTTTGTCCGCAGACAGCTTCCGGGTCATGTGGCCAGCATGACTAAGCCGCTTCTGGCGAACCAGACCAGCGCACAGAAACACCATTTACCTTCCTGCCGGAGCGGTCCCTATTTATCTACTTGCACTTTGATGTGCTTTTTCGAACTGCTAGGTTTGCAGGAGCAGGGACTGAGCAATGGGAGCTCACCCCGCCGCGGGGATTCAAACCACCAAACTTCTGATCAGCAAGCCCTAGGCTCTGTGGTTTAACCCACAGTGCCACCTGCATCTCCTTAGGGTAGTGATAAAGCCCTAGGCTCTGTGGTTTAACCCACAGCGCCACCCGCGTCCATGAAAAAGGATTGTATTCATCAAAAATATCTGGTTACCTTTGGTGTGGTGCTATCACAACAGTCTCCCCAAAAAGTCATTTTTGGGTACCCTTAAGAAAGGGACCCAGGTGGCGCTGTGGGTCAAACCACTGAACCTAGGGCTTGCCGATCAGAAGGTCGGCTGTTCGAATCCCCACGACGGGGTGAGCTCCCGTTGCTCGGTCCCTGCTCCTGCCAACCTAGCAGTTCGAAAGCACGTCAAAGTGCAAGTAGATAAATAGGTACTGCTCTGGCAGGAATGTAAACGGCGTTTCCATGCACTGCTCTGGTTCACCAGAACTGGCTGCCATGCTGGCCACATGACCCGGAAGCTGTACGCTGGCTCCCTTGGCCAATAAAGCAAGATGAGCGCCTCTGACCCAGGGGACATGATCCACCTGCACAGCCTCTGCAAGGACATTGGTAAGAAGGAGGAGGTTGGCAAGGGTATTGAAGCCCCTGCCTGGTGGATTTCACCACCTCAGTGTAAGGGAAGGTCTGTAGTTCAGAGGTAGAGCATCTGCATTGCATGCGGACTGTCAGAGGCTCAATCCCTAGGATTTCCAGGTAAGGCTGGGAATTTGGTCTGAAACCCTGGAAAGCTGCTGCCTGTCAGTGTGGACAGCACTGACCTAATTGGTCTGACTCAGCAAAGGGTAGCTTTCTAAGTTCCTAAGTGATTTTATTTTATTTTATTTCTTTGTCTCTGGCATCGCCTTTCATCAACTGTGCCAGTACAATTGCTGATTGTTGTCCATTCCTGCCTCTAGAGTGCCCATCTCCTGCCAAATCCTCTTGTTAGACTAAAGGGCAGGGCTAGGGAGATAAATGAAATGCAGCGGCGAACGAGAGGAAATAAGGGAACAATGGCCATTGAAGTCATGACAACTCATACACTGATTTCATTGACTCCAAGACAATTGCTGTTTTGCTCTCTTAAATAAAGCCTGGAGAGATTTCCTGCACTAATCACATTGAGGATATGTTATCAATGAACCGGAAGGCAACTGGCAGTTATAGTTTTTATAGGTCACTGCGAGATCACATTGCCCAACACCTTGGAGTTGGAACAAGTCGCCCAACATCCCTTGACAAGGGGCTGCCTCTCATAGGAATGGGTGGGCCAAGGGCCCTACGACAGTCTCCCCCAATATGGTGCCCTCTAGCAATTAAAGAACCTTTTACTGAGGATGAAAGAGGAGAGCGCAAAATATGGTCTGAAGCTCAACATAAAAAAACCCCTAAGATCATGGCCACTGGTCCCATCCCCTCCTGGCAAATAGAAGGGGAAGAAATGGAGGCAGTGAGAGATTTTACTTTCTTGGGTTCCATGATCACTGCAGATGGTGACAGTAGTCACAAAATTAAAAGACGCCTGCTTCTTGGGAGAAAAGCAATGACAAACCTAGACAGCATCTTAAAAAGCAAAGACATCACCTTGCCGACAAAGGTCCGTATAGTTAAAGCTATGGTTTTCCCAGCAGTGATGTATGGAAGTGAGAGCTGGATCATAAAGAAGGTCGAAGAATTGATGCTTTTGAATTATGGTGCTGGAGGAGACTCTTGAGAGTCCCATGGACTGCAAGAAGATCAAACCGCCCCCTAGCCTAGGGCACCAAAATCCCTAGCACCGGTCCTGGGTGGAGGGCACAAGGAGAAGGGGACGACAGAGGACGAGATGGTTGGACAGTGTTCTCGAAGCTACCATCATGAGTCTGACCAAACTGCGGGAGGCAGTGGAAGACAGGAGTGCCTGGCGTGCTCTGGTCCATCGGGTCATGAAGAGTCGGACACGACTAAACGACTAAACAACAACAACAAAAAGGTTTTGGGCTGCGACTTCCATCAGCCCCAACCAGCATGTGGAAATGTCTGTGTGGTGAAGCTGCAGTAGATGCTAGGGGAGGGTGGCAGCCCCCCAACCCACTTGTGTCTGTTCTTCCCAAGCCCCCTGGGTGCAGATGCATTGGGTTCCACCCAACATTGTGGGTGCACAGCGCATGGGCACGTGAACATGCACAGTGCGTGTTTCTTAACCCAGTGAGGTGGTATTCACAAGTGAATATCACTGTGTCCTTGTGCTGTTATTCCTTTTGATTTATTCCTTTTCTTTGCTAATCTTGCCGTCTATAATTTATCTGCCCTCTCTCTCTGCCTTCTTCCTCCCAGCGGCGGAGCAAGCCAATCGGGTGCCTGGGGCGCATAGCTGCCAACCCTCCCTTTTTTTGCGGGAAACTCCCTTATTCCAATGCCGTTTCCCACTGCTATCCAGGATTGCTGATATCCCTTAAATTTCCCGGATTTCAAAGGAAGCAGCTCCTCTCCCTCCCTGCCGGCCAGGGAGGCTCCTCAGCTGCATTGCTCGGCTGCCAATAAGGAGTCTGAGACCGACTGGGGGCGGAGCTTGCATGCCTTGTGCAGCCAGGCCCTCACGCCCAACCAGACAGACAGCCTGCCTGCCGTCTACGCGCTCGCTCTTTCGCTCACCCGTTCGCACGCAGCCTCTGGAGCGCAGGGTGGCGAGGCTACTTGGTGCCATTGCACCGCCCTTGCACCATCCCTTATTTTCAAATCCGAAAGTTTGAAAAAATCCCTTATTTTCAAATCCGAAAGTTGACAGCTATTATAGGAGTGTGAACAGTCTAGTTCTAGAATTGTAATTTTTGACTGAGCAAGGTATTTCTGGAACATGCCCGCCTACGACCTGAATTCTAGAGACACTTTTATTTTTATTTTTAGCCCCCTGTTTTTCCAGAGGCAATGAGATGCCGTAAAATAAGAATAAATGGAGGAGACTCCTCCTGGAGAGATTGCCAGAGAGCCAGGAGAATTACCCACAGTGTCCATGATAGGTTCCTCCACATTCCTGTCTCCTGCCTCAACTGGGGGCAGGCCAAAGGAAACAATCTCCCAATCATTCTGTTCCCACCCAGCATTCCCAAATCTGCCGCTTGGCCCTTGCAGCTGTCAGCACTACATACCTTACATAGATTCCTTCTCAGCACTCACCAACTCGCCTGCCTGGCTCTGCGAGAGCCAAACACATCCAAGAAGCCAAAGGCACATCCAAAAACAGCTCTCATTAGTCTGATCTCCATCCCTAACTGGATCCGAGTCCCACATCGCCAGCCAGGAGCTCAGGAGTCCACTTTGGAGAGCACCGTTAGGCGGTTGTGGATCACCAGGCGCTGCCCACAAGTCTGGGCGTTGCCCCTGGATTCTAACCTATGCTACCCAGCATCCATTTAGTGCATCAGTTGGGCCCAATTTGTTTGCTTTTTCAAAGCAAGGCAAATTAGAGACAACATTATCATCATCAATAATATTAATACTTGATTGAAAACAACAACAACCAACCTCAAAGCAGTTTGCAAAAAAGACAAAGCAATAAAATTATCAAGAAGAACTTTCGAAAAGTTAAAATAACAGCAGACTAAAAACAGATTAGAGACCCAGGTGGCGCTGTGGGTTAAACCACAGAGCCTAGGGCTTGCTGATCAGAAGGTCGGCGGTTCGAATCCCTGTGACGGGGTGAGCTCCCATTGCTCGGTCCCAGCTCCTGCCCACCTAGCAGTTCAAAAGCACGTCAAAGTGCAAGTAGATAAATAGGTACCGCTCCAGCGGGAAGGTAAACGGCGTTTCCTTGCGCTGCTCTGGTTCGCCAGAAACAGCTTAGTCATGCTGGCCACATGACCCGGAAGCTGTACGCCGGCTCTCGGCCAATAAAGCGAGATGAGCGCCGCAACCCCAGAGTCGGACACGACTGGACCTAATGGTCAGGGGTCTACACTTGTAAAATCAATAAGAATTATTTAAAAAAAGAAGAAGGCTAGGAGTTCCAAAGTCTAGGTGCAAAAAGATTGAATTCTTACAAATGTGGAATGGGTATTAACGTGGCATCTGCCCATTGCACGGATTCAAGCAGTCAAGTGGGCACATGTGCGGCAAGGCAATCTTATATGTACCTGTAAACTGGTTCCAAGTTGTTAAATAGTCACATCTTGAACTTGGCCCAGTAGCAAATTGGCAACCAGCGCAGATCTCTGATCAAAGGTGCTATATGGTGGCAAGGCCTCGTTCCTGCCAGCAACCGTGTTGCAGTATCCTGTGCTAACTTCCAATTCTACAATTCTGTGACTGTATTTTCTCAGCAGTCACCAACGTCCACATATTTTTATAGCATAGCGCAAGATCTGAGTGCTGCCAGTTTCTGGTGTGTGTGTGTGTGTGCGCACGCATGCAAACCATCTTCAACCAGATCCTCTTTGGAAGAGGAGCTGCTTATTGTGGGTATGACGATGGGATTAGATCGGTTTGCATTAAAATGTGAACCCAATTAATTTCTCTCCCAGCCCCTGCTGACATTGTGTTTTTCTTGGGTTATGCTAATACTGTTGGAAGAAGCATAGAATCATAGAATCATAGAATCCTAGAGAACACTGAGATCCAGCACCGAGGGCCTTCTGGCGGTTCCCTCACTGCGAGAAGCCAAGTTACAGGGAACCAGGCAGAGGGCCTTCTCGGTAGTGGCACCCACACTGTGGAATGCCCTCTCTTCAGATGTCAAAGAGAACAACAACTATCAGACCTTTAGAAGACATCTGAAGGCAGCCCTGTTTTGGGAGGCTTTTAATGTTTAATAGATTATTGTATTTTAATGTTCTGTTGGAAGCTGCCCAGAGTGGCTGGGGAAACCCAGCCAGATGGGTGGGGTATAAATAATAAATTATTATTATTATTATTATTATTATTATTATTATTATTATTATTATTATTAGTATGCCTTTTCATTTAGTATACACATTTTTTATGCTTGTTTTCCGCTGCTCCAGAGGGGAAGACCTGAACCGATGGATTCCAATGACAAGAAAAGAGATTCCAGCTAAACACCAGGAACAGCTTTCGGAGGGTAAGAGCTGCTTGAGAGTGGAATGGACTTCCTTGGAAGGTTAAGCAGAAGTTGGGTAGCCATCTGCCAGGGATTCTGGAGCTGTGATTCCTGCATTGCCGAAGTTTGGGCTGGGTGACCCTTGGTGGGTTTGCCAACTCTATCATTCTACAATTCTGTGACTCAGAAGCAGCTTCAGCCCTCCTGATTCCTGATAATAATAATAATAATAATAATAATAATAATAATAATAATAATAATCTATATATATATATAAATGTTCCCATTGTGTGCGCGGCAGACACCACCTTGCTCCGTAACCGCTGGACCAAATCTCATCAAATTAGGACACAGCGTACCATGACCATCAAGGAAGGATCTGGCATAATAAAAATTCAAAAAACCCACACCTGACATACCTAAAATGTAGAATAAACACTAAAAAATTGGCGCACATATTAGACGTCATCATCAGCTTCCAATAGAAAGGCTCATCGCAGGGCAGCGTCATATCTCAATGGACTCTTCAGGCCAGAGCCGCAAGGATGTCTGGGAAATGAGTTCAAAGAAGCGATGGCCTGCCTCTTTCCCTGATAGTCGACTCGGCTATTTTAATAGGCTTTTAATAGCCACAAGGCACGGTGTGAAATGGAGGCCACCTCCTCTCGCAGTTAACTAGGCCGGACCCACAAGGCATGCTGGGAAATGGAGTCAAGGTGCCCTGTGGGTGAACTAAGCTCTTTCGCCCAAACCACAAGGCATGCTGGGAAACGGTGGGCTTATTATCCCAACCAACCACACGCTCAAGGCACGCCAGGAAATGGCCACCGTGATTGTCCCTCAGTGATCTCCCGATGTGTGTTTTTTATCTGTGCGTTTCCATAGTGCTTTCTCCTTAGACGGCGTTAGAGGCCTCCTTCCTCGGCTTTTTCTGCCACAGGCCACGAGAGGGCACCTGAGCACGTGCAGAGTGCACACGATGCCAGCGGGGGTAGGTGGGGGTTTATTTTGGCTGCAGCTGCTACTGATGGTAATAAGCATAAAATGAGCCACAGCAACGTGTGGCCAGGTCCGCTAGTAATTAATTAAATTTGTACTCTGCCGTATACCTGCAGGCCTGTGCCACACCCTTGGGGTTCTTGCAAGTGCCACGCTCAACTACACAACAGCCACTGAATGAAGTCTGCAGCCTTAAAGCTTTCTACTGGGAGCACATCTCCTTGTGCTTGGTTCTAACTTGCTAGTGAAAAAAATCTATTTAGCACTTGGCTGGAAGTCTGCTTAAAACAAAAGATTAGGTTATTTGCCAACCACTTTTAGCTGGGATTAATGCCAGCCTGGAGCTACTTAAGTGCTGCAGATCTTGCTAATCTTTCTGGACCTTGGAATTGCTGATATGGAAATTTTATTTAAGCATAAAGTCTGAGATTTTTTCCAATCCTCTTTTTCAGAAACATCTGGCAGGTGGATCAAATGAAGATTTTGGTAAGTACTGCTTCTAGCTTCGCCACGGTAGTGATAACAATTGTTTTCTTTTGGTGCCATCGGCCAATGTGATTGCATTGCAAGAATGGATGTGGTTAATCGCTTTATGAAGGTTTGTAATCTGGGCAAGAGAAATGGATATCTTAGTGCATATGGTAGCCATGGAAGACAAGCTGGTCTTGAAGATGCTGATGGATACATGTATTTTGAGAGGTCCCAACCCCACCTGGAGATGCCAGCAGAGATTGAACCTGTGAGCTTCTGCTTGCAAGGCAGATACTTTGCCATTCTGCCCTTCCCCTATCGTACCGCATTGCATTTTGTTCAAGATGCCATTCAACCTGCAATTATCTAACGAGCAAATCTGATCTCTCCTTCAGGCTGTCCTCGTATTTCTTGTCTCCCTGACTTGTTCTTCAGCCAGTGATGTAAGTCACCATTTCTCAGCGTTGGAATTGGGGAAAGGGGCTGAGCCCAGTTAAGGAGGTTTCTTATTGTTTTATGAGCAGCCTTTCCCAGATGCCTGATAATCCTATTATTAGGTTCTGAAGTCCAGGACGGGGGAGAAACTCACTCAGTCAGGTTCACATTTTAATATGAACCCACCTGATTTGAATTTCTCAAAGCAATGCGAACGGAAACACAGCTAGCCTTCAGAATTCACATTTCTTTGAATTTTGTGGTGCTGTTCTCCAACCGTTGCTGTTGTTGGTTGTTGCTTTTTTTGTAGACAAAAACGCATCTGTTAAGAAAAACTGTGCATAAAAACGAATGTATTAGTGAAAATAGCATGTGGAATTGCATGATATTAAGGAGAATTGTTTAAAAAACACATGCATATCCGGCAAAGTCACAAGCAAAAATGTGCCACCCTGGTCTTCTTTGGCATGGATGATGACAAAAGGGGTGGGGGAGGGTGTCCCCCCAAACAAGGAGCTTGCCCCCCACTTGTCCTTCCCATTGCTAGACTCTTGTCATTGACCTATACTGTTATTTATCTTTCAGAGGTCAGGACACAGTTGGTCTACCTGGAGATATACTTTGCCCTTTCTGTGCTCCTGCTTTTTTCTGTCCTTTGGAGGAAAGGCAGGAGATACATTCAATAAATAATACTAAAACATCAAATAAATCATCATGATGACTTGATGTCCAGCTTTGATACAGCACTGTGGTCTAGACCACTGAGCCTAGGGCTTGCCAATCAGAAGGTCGGCGGTTCAAATCCCCGCAACAGAGTGAGCTCCCGTTGCTCGGTCCCAGCTCCTGCCCACCTAGCAGTTCGAAAGCACGTCAAAGTGCAAGTAGATCAATAGGTACCACTGCAGCAGGAAGGTAAACAACATTTCTGTGTGCTGCTCTGGTTCACCAGAAGCGGCTTAGTCATGCTGGCCACATGACCCAGAAGCTGTACGCCGGCTCCCTCAGCCAGTAAAGCGAGATGAGCGCCGCAACCACAGAGTCATCCACGACTGGACCTAATGGTCAGGGATCCCTTTACCTTTACCTTTACTTGAAGCCCCCTCCATCCCCAGCCTAGGCAGAGTTTCATAGCCCCCCTTCTGCATGCCTACCCACTGCCTCATTCATTACAGCCCTTTTTAAAACTCCCTAGGTTATTGCTGTGAAGCACCAAGGAAATACTGACACCAGCACCCACCAGGTGGTGAAGGTTAACCAGCAAGATCAAACGGCCAATATCCACAACTACAATGTGTGGAACGGATGGGATGCAGTCTGGGATTACCAAAAGGTAACCCCCTAAGAGCAGCTAGCAATTCAGACCCACTAATTATGGACAGGTCCATGGAGGTTTGAATCTTCGGATTTATAATTAAAAGCTGTCTTTTCTTGCATCTGATAGGGCCTTTTTGCTGCAAGGCTGTTTCGGAAGAGGGTCTGTGTTGTAGCGGCAATGGATTTTGAGTTATTCCCCAACCTGGAGACACTCCACAGTTTCAGAGGGCAGAAGGTATTGTAGTGGGAATTATACGCTTTGATTGGTAGCCTACATGAGAAGAGATGTAAAAACTGCAAGTGTGTTTGAGAGGATATTAAGAGAAACTGCTTCCTCACCCTGCTTTATGAATGTGCCCAGATGATGCAATCTTGATTTCCTACACCCAATTGGGCTTGCGCAGACTGCTGAATCGGTTCACCTTGCACTGCTAGAATGAGCATCTTACCATAGCTGTCAACTTTCGGATTTGAAAATAAGGGATTTTTTCAAATTTTCGGATTTGAAAATAAGGGATGCCGCGAGGGCGGTGCAATGGCACCAAGTAGCCTCGCCACCCTGCGCTCCAGAGGCTGCGCGCAAACGGGTGAGCGAAAGAGCGAGCGCGTAGACGGCAGGCAGGCTGGCTGTCTGGTTGGGCGTGAGGGTCTGGCTGCACAAGGCATGCAAGCTCCGCCCCCAGTCGGTCTCAGACTCCTTATTGGCAGCCGAGCAATGCAGCTGAGGAGCCTCCCTGGCCGGCAGGGAGGGAGAGGAGCTGCCTCCTTTGAAATCCAGGAAATTTAAGGGATATCAACAATCCGGGATAGCAGCGGGAAACGGCATTGGAATAAGGGAGTTTCCCGCAAAAAAAGGGAGGGTTGACAGCTATGCATCTTACTATAAATTACCAAGAAAACTAAAGTTACGATGTTTGGCAAATCTAAGAAAACTTACAATTGGTTGCTCGAAGGAAATACACTGGAGCAAGTATTCTCATTGAAGTATCTCAGTGTGGTCTTTCAGTGGGCAGGCAAATGGTCTACACAGCTCCAACCAAGCACCTTATTTAGCTGGTAGAACTTTAAATGGACTACCAAGATTCCAGCCTACGAAAGGGGGCAACTTGGTGCAGCCCACTTGAGAACTTAAGACCAGGGTGTTGCCACCACTGTGGGCCATGGCCAATTTTGATTCACTGGAGAGACTCCTGCCAGTCCCTACCTCTACCAAAATAGCACTGCTCCCTGCAGAACCGGGTATAATGTCCATTCAGGCCAAAGCCTTTAGACTAGCTCTGCTTTTTGGTTTAATTCTGCCCCCCCCCCAAGCATGTATCAGAATCCTTCATGACAATTTTGGAAGACATGATCCCAAACTCATGGAAATGTGAGATGGAATCTGCTGCCATGAGGTTAGGACCCTCTGCCTCCTTTCTTGTGATGCAGGGTTTTGAGAGAGCTAAAGAATTACCGTATTTTTCGCTCTATAAGGTGCACCTGACCATAGGACGCACCTAGTTTTTAGAGAGGAATTTTTTTGAGGATCAGCTCAAATTTCTGTAGCTTCTTTTGCAAAGGAGAAAAGCCCCATTTTTTGAGGATCAGCTCAAAGTTGTTAAGCTTACTTTGCAAAGGGGAAAAACCCTGTTTTATGGGGTTTAACTCACAGTTCTTCAGCTTCAGGAAGCCATTTCTACAGTTTCCAGACTGATAATCTAATCAGCCAGTCACATGTCGCTGGGGAAACAGCCTCCCTCTGCAAGGGGGCGGGGCTGGAATCTCTCTCCCTTATCTCTCTCCCCCATCGTTTGCTGAGCAGCTGCTCAGTGGGCTTCCTTTCAACACCCCCTTCTCTTTTTTTTTAAAAAAAGCACGATCTGCTTTTGCCCCTGGGCAGTTCAGCTCCAGGGACCACACATTCGCTCCATAAGATGCACAGACATTTCCCCTTACTTTTTAGGAGGAAAAAAGTGCATCTTATGGAGCAAAAAATACGGTAACTTCTGCCCACCTATGGAGGCGAAACTCAAGAAATGTATAGGCCTGGGGACTCTTTTGTGGGTTCCCCAATGGCCGCTATTGTTCTGACCAAATGAAGTTGTCCTAAACATCACAATGGTGTGTGAAGAAATCCACCCCAGACAGAAGCCACCAGGAAAATCTGCGGATCACTCCCATTAGCTTTAAATCTGTTGCTCAAATGGGAAAGTCAACACCAGCCACCTCTTGTGATTCTCCCCTGCTGCTGCCATAAGCAGAGCAGGCATACAGGTGAGCCACAGGGAGGGAGCTAACAAAGGAATTTGTGGAGGAAATTGGGCATGGAAGATGGGTCAAGAAGAGAGCTGTTCAACAGTGGAATGGACTTCCTCGGAAGGTGGTAGCCTCTCCTTCACTGGAGGTTTTTCAACAGAGGTTGGATGGCCATCTGTCAGGGATACTTGAGCTGTGATTCCTGCCTTGCAGGGGGTTGGGCTAGAAGATCCTTCTTCAACAATTCTATGATAATTTTGGACAGGGCCGTCTTAAACATATCCGGCACCATGGTGCAAAGATCCCTCCGGCGCCCTCCCCATTTCCCAGAGTTGCCGACCTTTTTTTAGGGCTGGAGGAGGCGGGCAGCGGCTGGAGGGTGGCTCCTCTGGTGGGGAAGAGGCGGAGGCTGGACATGGTGCCTCCCTGCTCAGCTGGCCGCTTCGTACTGTGGTGGCCACGGCAGGCGGAGGCTCCATGTGCGGCATGGCGGAGGTGGGTGAGGGCGGCGAGCTGATGCCGGGAGGCGCCACGTCCAGCCTCCGCCTCTTCCCTGGCGCCCTCCAGAACTTGGCGACTTGGCGCCCTGCGCCACTAGCCTCTATGGGTAAGACGCCCCTGATTTTGGAATGCAGCCTCTTTTCTACTTAATTGATGAAGAATGGTTTTGAAAAAGTGAGGGAGATTTCCAGCACTGCATTAGAGCATCTCCAAGCATGATGTCTGATCATGATAAATTTCCACTGTTGCAATGCAATGTTATGCTGGGCGGGAGGACATGCTCACCGAGATCCCTGGGCATTGTACCCCCCACTTCAAGTACCAGCCTATCTATCAACTCTTTCTATTGCTAGTCATCACTTCGCTTTTATTAAAGCACAGTTTAATGTCTTCCCCTCAAACGTCCTTTTTCATAGATTTTCTAGGGGCCAAGTCTCGATCTTATGTGCCTGTGATAACCATTCAATTGAATCTCTTCATCACATAGTGTTTGTCTGCCCCTTGTATTCTGCCGCCCGAAAGACTCTATTACTTCCATTAACTCAAAAATTACCGGGGTATTTGGAAAAGTCTTACCTTGCTCTTCTGTTGTAAGATTCAGACTCGATTATAACCCTACATATGGCAAAATTTCTGACATCAGTTCTGACACTTAAGAAACGTAATGGATTGTTATATACAGCTTGAAATTTTAATTTAATTTTTATCATATTTTATTCAATTGAGTATCCCTTTTAATCTAGTTTACTGTTAGCAATTGTAAACCAGACTGTGCTGTTTCTGTTTTTGGTCGTTATGTCTATGGGCTTAAAGCCGAAATAAAATGAGTTGAGTTGAGATAAATTTCCACTAGTAATTCCACCGACCAATTTTTTTCATCCCACCCTGGCACAGCTGTCAAAGAGCACCCTTCCGGCGAGTGACTTAACATTCTTGGTTGGCAAGACCCGTGTCCAGAACACTGTTCAGTTTGGAAGCCCCATTGAGCAGCTCTGCAGTGGGATTCCTGTGTACTACGCTTCCAAGGAGCAAGGTGGGGGCATGTTTCTCTTCCTCTCTAGCTGCAGAAATGGCTGGGTGGGATCAAACTCAGTGGGCAAATAATCTTGGCCAACCTGGTGCCCTCCAGATGTTTTGGACTACAGTTCCCATCACACACACCCAGCCAGCATGGCTGTATGATGCCGGGACTGGAAGGAGACGTTGTCCAAAACATCTGGAAGGGGACCAGGTTAAGGAAGGCAGTAGGAGATCATGACCACAGGCAGGTTGACACACAGAGGAGAGGAGGTGACCCTCTCATCATTTTTAAATGGTGTCCCCACTAAGGAGCAGGACATCAAACCCCACTTGACAGTTGTGCAGGCTGGTCAAACTGCTCTTGGAAGGGGAGGGCCTCATCCTGCCTGCTGAGCCAAAGGGAGAAGTGAGCTCAGATTAAGGTTCCTTTAAGCAGATGAGTTTTTTGCTTAGATGTCCTGCTCCTACCATTTTCTGTACAGCACAGGGACACCTCTGCTGATCTGAACCCATTTCAAGCCTCTAGGTCAGTGGATTCCAAAGAGGGCAGTAGTGCACCCCATATGGGGGGGGCTCTAAGAGGCAAGGGGGTGGCAGGGGGCACTGGAGGGGCAAAAGCTGCTATCAAGTTCATCAGTTTTGTTGAATTCATTAAACAAAATAGTTTAAACTGGATTTTGGATAAATGTGCAGTTAATTCCTACTGTTTGGAATTTTATTATGTCACCCTCTTCCTTAGTGGGTTCTGCAAACCCATATTCTGAATACAGTCGTACCTTGGATACTGAACGCCTTGCGAGTCAAACGTTTGGGCTCTCGAACGCCACAAACCCGGAAGTGAGTGTTCCGGTTTGCGAACGTTCTTTGGAACCCGAACGTCCAACGCGGCTTCCGCAGCTTCTGATTGGCTGCAGGAGCTTCCTGCAAAGACGTCTGCTTCTCCCGACGGGCGGCTAGCTTGTATTATCCCCGTTTCACTATTATCGTTTCTTCAGGGACAGACATCATCTTAAATAGTAATAATTATAATTTACAGTGTACATAGTGAGCGTTTACATTCTTAGAATAAATAAACATATTAACATCAAAAAGTTACTCACCAAATAGTTCATACATAAACACTTAACTAGGCTGAAACGCTCACAACTTCAATGGTTCCTGATTGGCAAAGCTAAACTAACCAGAAGGTTACAAGGTTAAATACAATTTCTCCTAAGTCCTCAATCATGACAGGGCAATACATTAACAAACACCCTGGTGTAGAAGCTGCTTAGGGGTGCAGGACCTGCATTTTTTCCCCAAGCCCCCAATTTGGAAAGGCCAACCATGCATGGCAGAACTGTGTTTGATGCTTCTTCGCTAATAGTCGTGTTTTGCTTTCTCCCTTCACAGGAGCAAACCTCCCCTTGCAGAGTCGAGGGTGTGCGAATGTCGGAATCCTACATGGCTTATTCAACATCTATCTCTGCGGCAACATCCCTAGTTGCTAAAATGCTGGCCAGGAGTCCACAGAGCGATTCTTTGCCTTCCGTGTTCTCCTCACAACAACCATTTCACTGCCCATGTTTTCCTCTCCAGCCACTGTTCAATCAATCAATCAACTTTATTTCAGCTTTAAGCTCATAACACAAGACAACACAAGAACAGCAGTTACACTCACACAGTTGAATTTAAAATTATTGGCAATAAAATTAGTGGTAATCAAGACTTAATAAGTATACAAGATAGTGTAACTATTAATTCCAAAAAAATTCAATTTCCAGTCAACAGTCCATTTTGTCTCTTGTATGTCAGAAGTTAAAATTTTTGCCATTTGTAGGGTTACAAACTGGTTAGTGTCTTGCAATAAAAAAGCAAGGAGGAAGTCAACTGGGTGCCCAGACAGCTTTTGGATTAATGGTTGCACTAAATTCTTCCGGGCAGCATCATATAGAGGGCAGTTAAACACCATATGGTGGAGAGATTCTTCCAGCCACTGTTCAATTTTCCTTGTTCAAAGTCCAATCCAGCTATTAGCACTTGAATAATAATAATAAATGTTTACAACATGGATGGGTCTTGATTTCAATTTCTTTAAATTTGAAGGAAGATTTAATAATGCGACATGAAGCACTGCACTCAGTTGTGTGTCATTTTTTAAAAATGCCAACATGCAACCACAGAGGCTGCAATCTAGGTGTGACGACTAGTCTCTGTGTTACCCACAAGAGGAGCTTTCTATAAAGCATTAGGCTCCATCCTTTCCTCACTTAATTTGTCGCAAAGAGACAAAAGTAGCACATCAAGTTTCAACAGCTGGATTTCTGTTCAGTTTGCCCATTTCCCAAATTGGTACTCAGCTGGGTTCGCTCCACGGAAGAGGTGCAGAGGCCTTTCTGCAGTCATATCGTGTCTCTAATCAGCTACACTTTGGAACTCCCTGCCTATTGATATCTGGCAGGCGCCTTCACTGTGCTCTTTACAGCTGAAAACATTTTTGCTTAGACAAAACGATGTCCTTTTAGTTTATTGCTGGTTTTAATTTTTTTGAATGTTGTATTTACTTATTTAATTGTTTTATTCTTTTGTAAACCATTAGATGCGTTTCATTAACCATCAAGGGGTATACAAATTTTATGGAATTAATAAATATACTTAATCGCAGGTGTGTAGGAAAGAGTTGTGGTCACCAAGTAAATGAGCGAAAAGGTAGGCTGTATTTCAGGACTGAAAAAATGAACCTATGCTGCCAATACTCGTGGTAGACCGATATAGCGTAAGCAGCACATATTTCAGGACTAGCTAAAACCTGGCTCGTGGGGCACATCAGGATGCCCATCAGAGCAAAATATTGATGACCCCACCGAGTGGAGGGGTATTAAATAAATGAATAAGCTAGAGACAGCAGCTGGTCTTCTGCCTAACTCAGCACTAGGATGGGGATCAAAAGTGCCACCACCCCAGTCATCAGATTGGTTATTTGATGAGTGAGAAGGCAGCAATAGCACCCCCCCACCAGCTGAGCTGAGCAGGGACCCAGGTGGCACTGTGGGTTAAACCACTGAGCCTAGGGCTTGCTGATCACAAGGTCGGCGGTTCGAATCCCCACGACGGAGTGAGCTCCCATTGCTCAGTCCCTGCTCCTGCCAACCTAGCAGTTCGAAAGCACGTCAAAATGCAAGTAGATAAATAGGTACCGCTCTGGTAGGAAGGCAAACGGCGTTTCCGTGCTCTGCTCTGGTTCGCCAGAAAGTGGCTTAGTCATGCTGGCCACATGACCTGGAAGCTAAGAGGCAGGGGATGGCAGGGGGATGCTGGAAGTGAAAATGACGATCAGACTTTTGATATCACTGGATCAAGTTCATCAGTTTTCTTGAATTAGAGCTCGCCCACACTTCTGCTGGTCCTGCCACTCCCCCCCCCCCCCAAGAAAGAAAGCCCATTCTTTAATGCTGAATTGGAGCAATTGGGTTTTCCTGGGGAAAGTGGAGGGGCAAACAGAAAAAAAACGCTTGGACCCTTGCTTTCTAAGCATGGGAGAAGCAGAAGTGTGGGTGAGCCCTTAATTAAATAGTTTCAACTGGATTTTGAAAAGAGGTGCAATTAATTGTTACTGCTTTGAATTCTATTGCGCTGTTATCATCCATAGTGGGGTTGCACAGACCCGCTATTCTGAATAATGTTTTTTATAGGGCAGGGGGCACTGGGGATGAGCTTGTGGAACCAGAAGGGTGGCGAGCCAAAAAAGTTTGGGAACCATTTCTATACTGTAGTGTGTTGAGGAGAAGAGACAACTGCCACATGTATTTTGTTTAGCAAATAATTAATGAGACTTCTTCCATGGGCACAGGCGGCTCAAACACATTTTCTTAAATGATCGTTGATGGCTTTTGTTGCTGCATATGCCACACAGGGGGACGCGGGTGGCGCTGTGGTCTAAACCACAGAGCCTAGGGCTTGCCGATCAGAAGGTCGGCTGGTTTGAATCCCCGCAACAGGGTGAGCTCCCATTGCTCGGTCCCTGATCCTGCCCACCTAGCAGTTCAAAAGCACAAAGTGCAAGTAGATAAATAGGTACCGCTCCAGCGGGAAGATAAACGGCGTTTCCGTGCGCTGCTCTGGTTCGCCAAACGCGGCTTAGTCATGCTGGCCACATGACCCGGAAGCTGTATGCCAGCTCCTTCGGCCAGTAAAGCGAGATGAGCACCGCAACCCCAGAGTCGTTTGCGACTGGACCTAATGGTCAGGGGTCCCTTTACCTTTATGCCACACAGGAGCTAAACAGCGAAAGGACCTTATTTTGTAGTTGCTGGGGAGACCTTCCAAAAAGAGGCCATGCGGTTTTAGGGGAAACTGATGTTGCTATTTATTTATTTATTTATTTATTTATTTATTTATTTATTTATTTATTTATACATACCCCACCCATCTGGCTGGGTTTCCCCAGCCACTCTGGGCGGCTCCCAACCGAATATTAAAACACAATACAGCATTAAACATTAAAAACTTTCCTAAACAGGACTGCCTTCAGATGTCTTTTAAAAGTAAGATTGTTGCTTAATGCCTTGCCATCTGATGGGAGGGTGTTCCACAGGGCAGGCGCCACTACCGAGAAGGCCCTCTGCCTGGTTCCCTGTAACCTCACTTCTCGCAGGGAGGGAACCGCCAGAAGGCCCTCAGAGCTTGAATTCAGTGTCCGGGGTGAACGATGGGGGTGGAGATGCTCCTTCAGGTATACTGGGCCTTTGAGACCATTTAGGGCTTTAAAGGTCAGCACCAACACTTTGAATTGTGCTTGGAAACATACTGGGAGCCAATGTAGATCTCTCAGGACCGGTGTTATATGGTATTGGCAGCCGCTCCCAGTCACCAGTCTAGCTGCCGCATCCTGGATTAATTGCAGTTTCCGGGTCACCTTCAAAGGTAGCCCCACGTAGAGCGCATGGCAGTAGTCCAAGCGGGAGATAACTAGAGCATGCACCACTCTGGTGAGAAAGTCTCAAGGTCTGCCTGATCCCTCATATTTGGCTTGTATATTAGTAACGAACCCCTTTCACAAGAACACCATGGGTGATTTAATGATAGTCCTACTTGGAGTAGACTCATTGAAGTTAACAGACATGACTTACTACTCAGAGTGAGCCCATTAAAATTAATGAAGCTAATGGAACGAGTTGTTTTTAAGCAGAGGTTGGGTGGCCACCCGTCAGAGATTCTTTAACTGTGATTCCTGCATTGCAGAGGACTGGGCTCCCTTCCAATGCTACGATTCTATGAATACAACTCCAAATATCTCTCATACCTTTTTCTCCCATGCAGGTTTTTAAAAAACCCTGTAAAAATCTTCCCCCAGGGAACAAAACGTTCTCTTCTGCATCCAAAGGGAAGGATCTTTTATACACTGGTACCTTGGTTCTCAAACGCCTTGGTACTCAAACAACTTGGAACCCAAACACTGCAAACCCGGAAGTAAGTGTTCCAGATGGCGAACTTTTATCAGAAGCTGAACGTGCTCCGTTTTGAGTATTACGCTTCCGATTTGAGTGGCACACTTCCGTTTTGAGTGTTATGCTGAGGTCTGTCTGTTTTTGCAGCTCTTTTTGTTTGTTTTTGTGTGTGGAACCCTGTTCAGCTACTGATTGATTGATTGATTGATTGATTGTGTGACTGCAGTACATTGTTTATTGCTTTCATTTTATGGATCAATGGTCTTGTTAGATAGTAAAATTCATGTTAAATTGCTCTTTTAGGGGTTGTTTTTAAAAGTCTGGAGCGGATTCATCCATTTTGCATTACTTTCTATGGGAAAGCGCGCCTTGGTTTTGGAACGCTTTGGTTTTGGAACAGACTTCCGGAACGGATTAAGTTTGAGAACCGAGGTACCACTGTAGTGACTTAGAAAATAAAAAGCCAAGAGTGGGGAGGGTTGGGAAGTTGCTTTTCTTTATTAACAGGTCTTGGGTTGGGCTGCAGCTTTCAAGGGAAGCAGAAGAAAGCCCAAGAAGCTGGGGAAAGGGAGATAATTCACAGGGAGGCAGAAAGCTTGGAAGAGCATGGAATACTGGGAGGCAGCTCAAGAGGTCTACAGGTTGAGGTTTCCACAGATCTTGATGCCCAGAATGCCGAGGATGCCAGCCTTGGCACAGCCACCGGCATGGAATCCACCTAGGTGGGAGGAGACAAGAAACACAAATTACACACACACACACACACACACACACAAACTTGAGACCTGAAAACTGCGATCCTATACCCACTTACTGGGTGGAGAGCAATTCCCTGTGAACTCACTGGGGCTTCGTAGACTTGAACAGGATTGCACTATTAGGCAGTCAGTGAGATGGTCCTCTTGTGGGATGTAATCCACTGAGAGCAGTCAAGTACAACATTCCTTGTAATGCTAGAGAAGACATGCAGGGGAATGTTTGGTCCAGCCAGTCGAAACTTCCTGTACCTCCTGGCTGGAGCATCCTTCCTGTTGCATGTGATAGAAGGTGGGCGTGACCTTACCTGTCCAGGTAACAAAAGGACGAGTCACACAGCACACCTCTCTCTTTTTCACTTCCTTTTTCGTTGGACCAGCTTTTAGCTAGGAATGCTCTGCTAGCTTCTCAGCTAGCAGAAGCACTGGGATTATTAGAATAGAATAGAATATATTTTATTGTCATTGTCCCTTTCGGGTACAACGAAATTACTTACTTATTCCCCCATATGGGGTAGAGCCACATGTACATATTTGTAACTAAGTCTGCCTTCAGGAATCCAACTGTGAACTGATGTAAGTAAACTTCTTTTCTTGACTTTGAATAAGATTGCCATGTCTGTATTCTTTTAAGAGGGATTAAAGGAACTTACCAGGAATATACAATTCAGTCTGAGACAGACTGAATTGTATAATAGTGAGAGGCTTACACAAGCCTGTAACCAGCTATCTGCTGTGTGTGAGAAGGGGAATGTAAACCAGGCTTCCTCAACCTCGGCCCTCCAGATGTTTTTGGCCTACAACTCCCATGATCCCTAGCTAGCAGGAGCAGTGGTCGGGGATGATGGGAATTGTAGTCTCAAAACATCTGGAGGGCCGAGGTTGAAGAAGCCAGATGTAAACTCAGCTAAGTAAAGAAATTTGCTAACACATGTTAGGAAGGATATTAGTAAACAATATATCCTCTCCTGCCACCCTGAACATCCCCACACCTCTTCAGTAACCAATCCAGAAAACCTGCCACTCCAGTTTACGGAGCTCTTTTAGTCTAGTTTGATCTGCATTTCCATTGCACTTCCAACATTTAACCGCTCTGGAAGTTCCATTTCCAAACTGAAGCAGATGTTTGTCTGGACTGTGAATACTCACTCTCGACTTTTTCAACTTTGTAAACGGGCACGTTCTTGCAGAGCTTCTCAATGGAGCTGCCGAAAAGAAGCCACTCCTTGATTTCTCCGAAGAAAGAGTCACTGGGTTCATACTTCACCCAAACGTTTCTGGAGGACATCATCTGGTTCATCATCTAAAAAGGGAACGTGTTTATGAAGTAACTCGTTTCCAGAGGGTCAGCTGTGTTCCTTTGCTGCTGTTGCACCAAGTGTTGTTAAAGACTCCCACATTTATTGTGCCATAAGGCAGCTTTACCGAACCTGATGCCCTCCACAGGTTTTGGACTTAAACTCCCATCAGCGTCAGTCAAAATAGCTGTATAATTCTGGGGCTGCTGGGAGCACAGTTGTGCTAGCTGGAGCTAATGGAAGTTGTAGCCCCAAACAGTTGGAGGGCACCAGGCCGGGGAGGGCTAGCACTTGACTTAAGATGAGTGGGGACATCATAAGGCATATTACTTCCCCTCCTGAAGAAACCCTGGGAATTGTAGACTGAGGAGGGATAGGAGAACCACCTTTAAATATCTGAAGGGCTGTCACATGGAAGACGAAGCAAGCTTGTTTTCTCCTGCTCTGGGGGGAGGACCTGAGCGAAAGTATTCAAATGGCAAAGAAGGTGACTAAATATTAGGAACAACTTTCCAATAGTAAGAGCTATTCCGTAGTGGAATGGATTCCCTCGGAAGGTGGTAGACACTCCTTCACTGGATATTTTTAACAGAGGTTGTCAGGGATCCTTTAGCTGTGATTCCTGCTGTAATGATCCCTGGCAAGCAAGCAGCCTGATAAGCAGCAACGACTCTCTGTCAGTTTTATATAAGTTGATTTAAAAGAAAAACACACCCAGAGCATGGCGTTCTGCCTGCTCTCATTAACATTAGTTGCTCAGTCTGACTCATCGTCCCTCCTCCAACAGGAAGGATGCCAAAATCCCTCCTTTCTTCTCCTTCCCTTCCGTTGCTCTCTGAGCCTCTCTAACCTCCTTGTATGGGGACTGCACAGCTGGTCTCTCTCTTCCCCAGAAGACACAGCCTCCGACTCTGGCATATCTGCTGGTTGCCTGGCAAAGCTTTGGCCGACTTCCAACTCTTCCTCTCCTTGGGAACTAACAGCTTGTTCCCTGGGAAGGAGGGGGACTGGGCTGTCCTCTCTAAACTCAGACAGACAGCTCTCATCTGCAGAGTCAGCCCCTTGCTCGCTCAGCTCAATTTCTGAGGCTGACTCTTCCCCTACGCTCTGGGGAGCCACGCTCCTGACACCTGCATCGCAGGGAGATGGATTTGGGAGTTCCTTCCAACTCTACAATTCTATGATTTAAACTGAATACAATATACAACTTGAAGACTGGGAAAAGATGTGGAAGGTGAATTTCAAATTTACAGATTTATTTTATTGAAAGAGAATTATATGAAAACGATGTACAGATGGTATATTACACCAGAAAAAGTGGCAAAAATGTATAAAAGGGGATCTAAAACCTGTTGGAAATGTAAAGAAAAAGATGGTACATTTTATCATATGTGGTGGGAATGCAAAAGGGTTAGAAATTATTGGGAAATGATATATAATGAATTGGAAAAAATGTTTTAAAAGTCTTTTGTTAAGAAACCAGAAGCATTCCTCCTAGGAATTTTAGATCAAGATTTTTTTTAAAAGAAAATTTGAAATTATTTATCTATGCAACAACAGCGGCAAGAATTATATTAGCACAAGCTTGGAAGACAGAAGAAATACCAACATAAGAACAATGGCAAGGGAAACTTATGGAATATGCAGAACTGGCAAAATTAACAGATAAATTACATGAAAAGGATAACAAAGACTTAAAAAGAGAATGGGAACCATTTACAACATATATGAAGAGGCAAGATAAAGAATTGGACTCACTGGCAGGGTTTGAATAAAGAGTTTGGTTTTGATATCCCGCTTTATCACTACCCAAAGGAGTCTCCAAGCGGCTAACATTCTCCTTTCCCTTCCTCCCCCACAACAAACACTCTGTGAGGTGAGTGGGGCTGAGAGACTTCAGAGAAGTGTGACTAGCCCAAGGTCACCCAGCAACTGCAGGTGGAGGAGCAGAGACGCGAATCCAGTTCACCAGATTATGAGTCCACCGCTCTTAACCACTACACCACACTGAATAAACAAACATAATTGTATATATATATAAAGTAAGACTATATGTATTGGGAAATTTTGGGGAAACAACACGCAGGGTGAGTAATATGGAAATAAAACAAAATGGGGGTATGAGGGAAGTCCAGGGGAGGAGGGGGGGGGAATATGGAAAATTGTTAGAGAAATATTGTTAGAGGATGTATACATGGAAAAACCAATAAAAAATATTTAAAAAAAAAATGAAGTGCATAAACTGAATAGGCATGTACAGTGTATGATATATAACACTGAGATGTCTGTAATGAATTCTGCAGTTACCTGCTTCTCATAAGCCAACCGCCCAATTTCCTCCAGCTCTGGAATGTAGCCTTTTTCCATCTTCATGACGAAGCAGGCCCGTCGAGAGAAGAGCCGGGTGGCAATGTATCCCTGTCATTCACAAAAGGAGAATAAGAACTGAGATTAAGGTACTGGGCCTTCCGGGCTCCCTTTCGCTCCCACCCTACGGAAAAGGTAAAGGTAAAGGGACCCCTGACCATTAGGTCCAGTCGCGGACGACTCTGGGGTTGCGGCGCTCATCTCACTTTACTGGCCAAGGGAGCCGGCGTACAGCTTCCGGGTCATGTGGCCAGCATGACTAAGCCGCTTTCTAGCGAACCAGAGCAGCGCATGGAAACGCCGTTTACCTTCCCGCCGGAGCGGTACCTATTTATCTACTTGCACTTTGACGTGCTTTTGAACTGCTAGGTGGGCAGGAGCTGTGACCAAACAATGGGAGCTCACCCCATCGCAGGGATTCGAACCGCCAACCTTCTGATCGGCAAGCCCTAGGCTCTGTGGTTTAAAACACAGCACCACCCGCGTCCCTACCACCCTAAGGTAGGAATCAACATTGGCTTTCAGTCTGAACTAAAGGCCCATGGTAAACAAGAAAGGCTCTTCCTGAGGCCACTGGCCAATTTTATTAAAGGTGTTCAAGTACATTTGGATGTCCTGAAACAGATTATTCAACCTCACTTTGTAGCATTTTTGCTTCTAGTGGCAAGAAAGACTTGCCGAAATGCATTAATAATTTCAGAGGTAATGACAGGTGACTAATGATACGTATGTTTGAAGCCACGTTTTGTATGAACGTGATTTTTAAAAAAGAAAATAAATGACCATCTTCTCCGTTACAAACTGTGTGTGAACAGATACAGAAAAATGCCTGCATTGGTGAACAAAGGGGCCTAACTCTGTCACTTGTAAAAGTGGACTTTGAGTCACTAACCTAACTCCTCCTATTGTGTCAAAATTGGATAGACTCAACGAATTCTTCATTCTTGCCAGAAAACCAATCTGTATGTTGAATGTCAAGCTAACTTATTTTACAGAGCGAAAAAAGCCATTCATTCAAAAGCACGGATGAATTTGACTGTTCTGGAAACAGATTCCTCAGAATGTGACTGACGGGTGCTCGCCATTGCCATCACCCTTTACAATGTCTGTGATCACCCCAAAATAAGTTTATTTTAAATAGATGATACTTGGATGGATGGATGGATGGATGGAATGCAGCGGAATAAAAAAAACGTTTCTGCCTAAAATGTTGTCATTTCTTTCTTTCCTGTGTTGTTAAGCCCACCTTTCTTCCATAAATGAACCCAAGGCAGAATTCCTGTGCTTCCAAGACAGTCTCCCAACCAGGCACTGACCAGTCCCAGACCTCCTTAGCTGCAACAAGGTGGATGGTGGTCTCCACCTGCCTTCAGATCCACCCTCTGTCACCTGAATCTGTTTTGCAGAGGACCCCAGAGGATTGTTGTGCGACTGAAACAGGTAGACTTACATGCTTGTAGTCAAAAATGGTGTCTGAAGAGCAGAGTCCTCCATAGACGTGGATGTTGGCTACTTGATTCTCATTATCTATGGACACAGTCTGCTGGATATAATCACCATTGTAGCTTGGGATTCTGTAGACCTGAGAATAAATATAGCCCCACAAATTGTTGTTGTTATTATTTTTTACATATTCCTTGTTGTGAAGTATGGCATAAGTAAAGGTGCTTTAAATGTGTGTGTGTGTGTGTGTGTGTGTGTGTGTGTTTAAAAAGTGTGATAATCACTTAAAAGAACCCCATTATTAGGCAGTATGCCAAAGTACACAGCAGCAGGAAAAAACCCATCAAATGCATAAAAACTGGAGCAAAAATGAAAAACACAAATTGGCAGGGATGTGCCCACCCCTGCCAGTCCGGCACTGAGTGGCTACCGGCAGCCTCAGCCTTTGCTGTCGACGGAATCGTCTCCCAGTGAGTCTGCCAGCTCCTCCTCAGGGGAGGAGCAGTTGCTGGGAGGGAGCCAGGGGGTGAGAGGTCTCCAGGAAGATGCCAAGAGACCTAGCACCACTCAGCAGACCCACTCAGAGGGGGAGACACCGTTTCCGGTGCCTGCTTTACGCAGAGGGTTCAGGGGAGGAAGGAGGTGGCACTTCAGAGTGCCGAGACTCTGGTGTTGGCGCCAAAACAGGAGGGGGGCACTTCCGGATTCCGCTAGCGACTAGACGGTCATGTTTAGGGTTAGCTCCGCACTGTACATATTTGCACAATAAAATAGCTGAAGGACAAGAAGGACTTGGTCTTTACTCATGAGCAACTGTTAAGCGAATCTGACACAAATAATCAGCAAAGTGGGGGCAATGATCTCTTTTGCAGCATCAGGAAGGAACCAACAGATCCTTGAAAGAGTCAGGTTTTAATCTGGCTTCTAACAGCACCCAGTATTGGGGGTCAGAGGGTCCTCCCTGCAGAGGCATCCACAGTGTTGGCACTACCATTACTGTGCAGGCGGGCACTTCATGTGACAGGAGCTCCGATGCTGAACCTCAAGGGAGCTGATTCCCAGTTTAGGGGTATAAATAAACAGCATCTTCAACTAGGCTCTGAAGCTAACAGGTTATCCATGCAAAATGAACGATACCAGAGCAATAGGTTCTAATTGCCATTCTCTGCTAACAAACTGAGAGCCCCAAAACTGTGAGCCCGTGTTTTCAGAGGGGCAGGATACAACCCTGTCCAAAACAAGGTGCAATTCTTAAATCTGCAAATCCACCAGTACTTATATCTGTTTTAAGTTTACATTTTGCTTCATTTCTGCCAGTCCCACTTTTCACAGCATTTTAGGGGTTCCGCTCACTTCCGTATGCTGGTGTTGTGTAGGGCAGGCTTCCTCAACCTCGGCCCTCCAGATGTTTTGAGACTACAGTTCCCAGCATCCCTGACCACTGGTCCTGCTAGCTAGGGAACATGGGAGTTGTAGGCCAAAAACATCTGGAAGGCCAAGGTTGAGGAAGCCTGGTGTAGGGCATACATGCAGAGGGACGAATAAAACGACAGCCCCAGTATAGTAAATAGCACCACAAAGGTTACGTCATTTGAAGTGTTGCCATGGCGAAAAAGAGATGATTTTGTTTACCTGGAAAGTGGCAAAAGCTGGGCTCCAGAAGAACCCCAGAACAGCGATTAATACAGCCTGGGGGAAGAAAAGTGGGAGGGGGGAAGATATTTTCCATCAAGATAAAATAGGACACAATTGGAAGCTGCTCCATTTAAAGCAGTGGTTCCCTAACTTTTAGGGGTCACCGCCCCCTTGATTCCATAACCTCATTCCCAAGGCCCCCTACCCTATATAAAAAGCATCATTCAGAACAGCAGTTTGCACAAACCACTGAGAAAAGTAATAACGCAATAGAATTCAAAACAGCCACAATTAATTCCACATTTGTTCAGAAGTCAATTAAAATTATTTACCAGTTACCGTATTTTTTGCTCCATAAGACGCACCTTTTCCCTCCTAAAAAGTAAGGGGGAATGTCTGTGCGTCTTATGGAGCGAATGTGTGGTCCCTGGAGCTGAACTGCCCAGGGGCAAAAGCAGATCGTGCTTTTTAAAAAAAGAGAGAGAGAGAGAAGGGGGTGTTGAAAGGAAGCCCGCTGAGCAGCTGCTCAGCAAACGATCAGGGAGAGAGATAAGGGAGAGAGATTCCAGTCCCGCCCCCTTGCAGAGGGAGGCTGTTTCCCCAGCGACATGTGACTGGCTGATTAGATTATTTGTCCGGAAACTGTAGAAATGGCTCCCTTTCCTGAAGCTGTAGAACTGTGAGTTAAACTCCATAAAACAGGATTTTTTTCCCTTTGCAAAGTAAGCTCAACAACTTTGAGCTGATCCTTAAAAAAATGGGGCTTTTCTCCTTTGCAAAAGAAGCTGCAGAAATTTGAGCTGATCCTCAAAAAATGGGGCTTTTCTCCTTTGCAAAAGAAGCTGCAGAAATTTGAGCTGATCCTCAAAAAAATGGGGCTTTTCTCCTCTAAAAACTTGGTGCGTCCTATGGTCAGGTGCGCCTTATAGAGCGAAAAATACGGCAATTCAACAAATTGGATGAACTAGATCCAGCGATAACCAACTTTTCAAAGTCACTAACATCTCCAGGACTCCTTTGCCAGCCCCTCGCCTGTTTGCACCCCCACCCTACCCCCGGGCACAACCACCCACTTTGGGAAGCCCTGGTTTGATTTTGGGCTAATGGCAGTGAACTCAATGTGGGTGGTTGGCTTTGAACCTTCTGCTGCCTTCTGGAAGCCCCCAGCACCACAAGTGAATGCACAGCAATCCCATACATGGGCAGCTTCCCTGTTGCATTCAGGCACCGCCAATGCCCTGGGAGAGCAATATTACCAGTGCCCCATGCTGGTATTAGAAGAGGAACGGGGATTCCCCTTCCCCAACGAACGCAGAGGCGAGCCAGAAGCTCTATTCTTCACAAAAGGGCTGCATTTTGTTCCCACCAATCCAATAGGTCAGGCACGTCCAACAGGTAGATCATGATCTACCAGTAGATCACTTGACGTCTGTGGTAGATCACTGGTAGATCACTGGCTCCCCCCAAAGCAGCTCAACAACTTTGGCTCCCCTAAAAAAAGCTCCACATTTTTGCCTTGCACCCCCAAAAAGCGAGACTTTCCTCCTCAGTCAAACAAGCTCAGCATCTTTGACCTGAACCCCTAAAAAATGGGCCTTCCTCCTTCCTAAAAGAAGCTCAACAACTTCGACCTGAATCCCCCAAAAGGGGGTAGATCACTGCCAGTTTTTAACTCTGTGAGTAGATCGCAGTCTCTTGGGAGTTGGCCACCCCTGCAATAGGTGTTACTGAATGCCCCCTGCAGGACCTTCAGAGAATCTACCCAAGACATGCCTTAAAAGGTAATGGGACCCCTGACCATTAGGTCCAGTCGTGACCGACCCTGGGGTTGCGGGTCTCATCTCGCATTATTGGCTGAGGGAACTGGCGTACAGCTTCCGGGTCATGTGGCCAGTCATGTGGCCAGAGAGTGTGTGCGAGAACTGAGCTGGAAGCAGCCTGGAGGATGGAGAAACAGAGACCTGCTTGCTCTGTGCTGGATCCAAAGCTGTGACTCATGGAGAAGCAAGATCTGTTGGGGTTCTGATGCTGTGAGTCCCTCCATCCTATGCTTAATAATAATAATAATAATAATAATAATAATAATAATAATAATAATTTATTATTTGTACCCCGCCCATCTGGCTAGGTCCCCCCAGCCACTCTGGGCGGCCTCCAACAGATATTAAAATACATTAAACTATCACAGGTTAAAAACTTCCCTAAACAGGGCTGCCTTCAGGTATTTTCTGAATGTCAGATAGTTGTTTATCTCTTTGACCTCTGCTGGGAGGGCGTTCCACAGGGCGGGCGCCACTACCGAGAAGGCCCTCTGCCTGGTTCCCTGTAGCTTTGCTTCTCGCAGTGAGGGAACCGCCAGAAGGCCCTCGGCGCTGGATCTCAGTGTCCGGGCTGAATGGTGGGGGTGGAGACGCTCCTTCAGGTATACAGGACCGAGGCCGTTTAAGGCTTTAAAGGTCAGCACCAACACTTTGAATTGTGCTCGGAAACGTACTGGGAGCCAATGTAGATCTCTCAGGACCGGTGTTATGTGGTCCCGGCCGCCACTCCCAGTCACCAGTCTAGCTGCCGCATTCTGGATTAATTGCAGTTTCCGGGTCACCTTCAAAGGTAGCCCCACGTAGAGCGCATTGCAGTAGTCCAAGCGGGAGATAACTAGAGCATGCACCACTCTGGCGAGACAGTCTGCAGGCAGGTAGGGTCTCAGCCTGCGTACCAGATGGAGCTGGTAGACAGCCGCCCTCGACACAGAATTAACCTGCGCCTCCATGGACAGCTGTGAGTCCAAAATGACTCCCAGGCTGCGCTCAAGCTTTATAGATGTGTAAATAAAACCAAATATGCCAAAGACATCACAGTTTCTGCTGACCTTCATTCCAACGAATCCGAACCCAGGTGTGGTGTGTAACAATATAATCCTACTCTGCTGTCAGTTACAGAAATGAGTTCATTCGAAACCAAAGCAAGTTCATTCAAAATGCTACATTCACAAAATGTAAAGTTTTGGATGAGGTAAAGGTCCCTGTCTCCTTCCAAGAGATGCTAGCTTGCGGTGAACCCCCACCTGCTATGAATTTTCACCCTTTCAACGACAATTCACAACCTCACCTAAATATATTAATTTTTGCTAAAAGGATTCTGCCAGCTATACTCACGAGTCCGTTCATTTTTCTCTCAGATAAGGGGAAGAAGGTGAGAAGCAAATGGAATAAGACTCCAGAGACTTCGAACTTTTATATCTTGCCTGTAGGTGTGGGGAACATTACACAGAAATAGGCCCCGTACACTTCGGGACTCCATATCTATCGGACCCGCCATGGTAAACGGCGTTATCTGCATTTTGGGCTGAGCCGATAACCATGCCCGATAGCCCAGAGTACATTAGTCAGCCGTGAAAAAATTCCAATTTGGTCATTTTGCAAATATCAGTTAACCCTTTCTAGAATGTCTGCGCCTGCCTGCCTCTAGCCTGCCCATCTGCTCTACAATATCAGGTTCTCAAATAGAGGCGTGTGTGTCTGAGGTTCTGTGAGGGAGGGGATGCTTCTGAAATTCCCCTCATCTAAATTTTACCAGGATTTTCACATTACTGAGCTTTGTTTCCGCAGCAGAACCCAATAGGCATGAAAACCCCTCTTTTCTGAATTTTGCTCAGACCAACTAGTTTGTCACAGACTCCATAACTTGCTTGCCAGTTTCCCATTGGAACTTCAGATTGACCACTGTGAGAACAGGATGTTGGACCAAATAGCCATTGGCCTGATCCAGGATGGCTATTTTATGTTTTAATTAGTGCTTATCCCTGCACCTCTAGAGTGCATTACATAGGAACAGAGGAAGCCGCTTTCTACTGAGTCAGACTATTGGGTCCATCTGCTTCTTGGGAGAAAAGCAATGACAAACCTAGACAGCATCTTAAAAAGCAAAGACATCACCTTGCCGACAAAGGTCCGTATAGTTAAAGCTATGGTTTTCCCAGTAGTGATGTATGGAAGTGAGAGCTGGACCATAAAGAAGGCTGATCGCCGAAGAATTGATGCTTTTGAATTCTGTTGCTGGAGGAGACTCTTGAGAGTCCCATGGACTGCAAGAAGATCAAACCTATCCATTCTTAAAGAAATCAGCCCTGAATGCTCACTAGAAGGACAGATCCTGAAGTTGAGGCTCCAGTACTTTGGCCACCTCATGAAAAGAGAAGACTCCCTAGAAAAGACCCTCATGTTGGGAAAGGTTGAGGGCACAAGGAGAAGGGGACGACACAGGATGAGATGGTTGGACAGTGTTCTTGAAGCTACTAACATGAGTTTGGCCAAACTGCGAGAGGCAGTGAAGGATAGGCGTGCCTGGCGTGCTCTGGTCCATGGGGTCACGAAGAGTTGGACACGACTGAACGACTGAACAACAACAACAAACCTTTGAATTGTCTACACTGGCCAGCAGCAGCTCTCCATGATTTCAGACAGCCTTCTCTCTCAGCCCTACCTGGAGATTTCACTGGGGAAATCTAGGACTTCCTTTTATCTGTCCTGGATCTTCCAATATTCAGCTTCGTTAGAGGTTGATGGGTTCTAGTCTTATGGTAAAGGGAGGGAAAAAATTCTCTACCCACTTTCTCCTCTTACTTGCCTTTCCCCCCTAAACTTCACATCACTTTACACATGTTGAGATCTCCTCGCAGGGGTGGTGTGTCCTGTTTCGCTGCTTCAGATGAAACAGGAAGCGCTGCCTTGGTAGGCCACTGCTGCCGTCACTACCTGCCCCTGCCGCCACTGCGTGCCCTGCCACATCTACCATCGGCAGAGAAGCAGTGCTGCCATCAGCACCAATTTCAGGCAAGATCATACCAATTTTGGGTGAGATTTTGCCCCAAATCGCACAAGATCTTGCTCGCTCTGCAAGATCTCATTCAAATCGAACCAAGTACCTTTACTGGCATCACAATATAAAACATTTCAAGTTACTGGGATAATTTAAAAGGGCAAGGGTGAAGCTGTCGAGGGTAGTAAGGTCACGCTGTGATCTTGTGCACTTAGATATTCTGCTTCGTCCTGTCTATTCCCCAAAAGGATGGTTCGTTAGGAACCCTTTCTGGTAAAATTGTGGCTAAAAAGGAAGCTACTAAGGCCATGATATCTTTGTCCCGATCTGCTGGGAGAAACCTCAATCAATCACTTTATTTCAGCTTTAAGAACAAACAAATGCACAGTACAATTTGATTAAAAAAATTAGAACCAGTAAAACTTAAAAGAGTACAAATTAGAAATAGATGCTATAAGGAATTTTCAGCTTCCAAACAGCAGTCCATTACGTTTATATGTCAAAACGGAAGTTAAAAATTTCGCCATTTGTAAAGTTACATGCTGATCTGTATCTTGCAATAAAAAGGCCAGGTGGAAATCTGCCGGGTGCCCAGGCAACTTGTGGATTAATGGTAACAGTAAGTTCTTCCGGACAACACAATATAAAGGACATATAAATACTATATGGTGAAGTGTTTCGATCGATCTATTATCACAGGATCATAAAACCGAGACTTGGCCCCTAGAAAATCTATGAAAAAGGGAATTCAAAGGGAAAACATTAAAACGTGCTTTGATAAAGGAAAAGCGATGACTGGCAATAGAAAGGGATGATAGGTAAGATGGCACATGAGTTGGGGGGAGAAACCTCATTAGACTTCTTCCCGGATTTGTAGGTCGGAGGTCCAACATTTTGCTCAGCATCATTTGGCAAGGTCTGCTGTGTAGAGAGCAAAATCTAAGAGAATGTGGTCCATTGAATTAGGTACTTCTTGGTTGCAGGCATACAGATGGGCTTTGATATGGGGTATGTGAGAATCTGCCTCTGGTCACTGCGGAGGGGAAGGCATTTAATCTCACGAGCATAAAGGAAGATCTCATTCAATTTGAAGCAAGATCATGCCCCAAATGGTTGTGATCTTGCCCAAAATTGGTACCAATGGCAGTGACACTTCTCCACCACTGTCAGACGCAGCTAGGCAGGTGGGGCACCCATGGGTGTGCTTCCTGGGGCCTGAGGTAGTGGACTCAAACTGTCTAATGGCTGTGCCAGCTCTGTCTCATAGAATCATAGAGTTGGAAGAGACCACAAGGGCCATCCAGTCCAACCCCCTGCCAAGCAGGAAACACCATCAAAGCATTCTTGACAGGTGGCTTTCAAGCCTCTGCTTAAAGACTTCCAAAGAAGGAGACTCCACCACACTCCTTGGCAGCAAATTCCACTGTCGAACAGCTCTTACTGTCAGGAAGTTCTTCCTAATGTTTAGGTGGAATCTTCTTTCTTGTAGTTTGAATCCATTGCTCCGTGTCCGCTTCTCTGGAGCAGCAGAAAACAACCTTTCTCCCTCCTCTATATGACATCCTTTTATATATTTGAACATGGCTATCATATCACCCCTTAACCTTCTCTTCTCCAGGCTAAACATACCCAGCTCCCTAAGCCGTTCCTCATAAGGCATCGTTTCCAGGCCTTTGACCATTTTGGTTGCCCTCCTCTGGACCCGTTCCAGCTTGTCAGTATCCTTCTTGAACTGTGGTGCCCAGAACTGGACACAGTATTCCAGGTGAGGTCTGACCAGAGCGGAATACAGTGGAATACTCCTTGTTGGTTTTTGTCTTCCGCAGCCAGGAATACAGTGGAATACTCCTTGCTGGTTTTTGTCTTCCGCAGCCAGGGTGCCCTCACAACCTCCCTTCAGCACCCCTGCCCCCAGTTTGGTACTATGCTGTTCAGGCTGGAGGGAGACCAGCTCTGCTGGTTGGGAACTGATGATGGGATTTGTAATCCAGGACATTTGGAAGGTACCAAGTTGGGGAGAGGTGGGACGAATAAATGTCACTTTTGCAAACATTTGTGCCAGATGTGAAGAACTGTGCTGGTTTTCTGCAAAGATCCACAGTTTAAGAACTTAGCTTTATATCCATGGAAAGATGGTCTGTTTTTTACAGAAAGTGGCAAGCACTCCACCAAATTTATTCTTTCAGCAATTCCATACCGCTATCAACATGTTCTTTTGAAAGGGCCACTTCTTCCTTGCTTACAGGTGTTAACAGAAGAGGCTGTTGCCCTTCGCAAACAGTTTTTGTGTTAATAATAATAATAATAATAATAATAATAATAATAATAATAATTTATTATTTGTACCCCGCCCATCTGGCCGGGTCTCCCCAGACTCTCTGATTTGAAAGAGAGGTAGAGCTGGGTATCATCCGCATACTGATGAACACCCAGCCCAAACCCCCTGATGTATGAATGGATCAATTAATTATATCAATTTAAAGATGTCAGCAGGGAAGACAAAGAACTGTAGCCACTGGAGCAACGGACCTCAGAATGTTTCCTCGTATTAAATTCATGTTTCCTTGAAAATTAGATCATCTCTAGGGGTGGCAGCCAACTAGGTTTACTCAGAGTAGACCCACTGAAATTAATAGCCCTAACTTAGTCATGTTCACTAATTTCCGTTGAGTAAAACATAGCTGAATGCCACATTAAAAGCAAAAGTCACAAGAATGGAACTTAAAAAGGTAAAAATAAATAAATCCAGATTTCTGCCCATCCTGATCAATGCAGATGTTGGCATGTTACTTGACGTTTCACACAGCAGGCTTACTAGGCGAGCCGTGTTTGTTTTGTGGGATTAAACTCATTCTTAATTCAGCAGTTTTAAAATGACGCCCATTCCTTCTGTGCAATCAAATGTTATCAAAAAACGTATTGATTATATCTTTTATCGGCCTCATGTGGCTTATCTGTAAGGCGTCACCCAGTTTCCTTGTCCTTCGCATACATGCCCCAGGTCTGAGGAGGACCAGCCCCACTGTGATAAGGGGGCCCTACCCCTCCGGACTCTCCACACCTAAGATTTGAAAACCAGCATATATAAAGTAGAAGGGTTTCCCTTTAGCTGATCCCACACCTCTTCCAGTGACAAAATGAAGCTGATTGTGAGTATACACAACTTTTCATTTTCTACTGAAAGCCCATGCGACTGAAAACCCACTTCATCCCTAAACCCTCTTTTTTTTGTGGGAAGCAATTTCTAGATTTCGTTTATGTATTTATTTATTTTATGACATTTATATACTGCCTTTTCTCCGGAGGAGTTCGAGGTGGTATAAATGATTCGCCACTCCCCATTTCATCCTCACAAGAACCCTGTGAGGTAGGTTAGGCTGAGATAGAGGGACTGGACCCAAGGTCACCCAGCGGGCTACGTACCTCACAGGGCTGTTTTGGGGGTTAAATGATGAGGGGAGAGCCTTCTCCTTGGAGGAAAAGGCGGGATATAAATGCAACAAATAACATAAAATAAATCTGCTACATGATATGTAGACCTTCAGCTCCTTGAGGAATATGCAAGGAACACACTCATGGTGAAATTGCCCTGCCCATAAATGTTCTTGAGCCGCTGTGCTTAAGAGCTCTTAACTCTGTGATGGATTGCGGTCTTAATCTTAAGACATGCACTAACAAACACAACTGTTCCTTTTAGCGACTGGAAAATTGAATGTACATAGGATGCCGCAGCCGGAATCTTAATGTCAAAGTTGGCTGCCTAAATGGACATTGGAAATCAAGGCACTTCGGAAATTTCTCTGCCCCTGCTTGGAATAATTTGATAGCCAGTGCATGCCTGAATCCATCTCTAGTTGCCGGAAGTCCAAAATAGAAGGCACAGAGTAAAGGCACTTTATGGAGAAAAGGAACGAGCGAGAAATGGGCGGCTGGATTCACGGCCTGAGTTTCCTAGATTATCTTATTCTAAATACTGTACTGAGATTATGTTTTAATTTTAAAAAAACAACCCAAGTTGATTATAACTAGAAGATGACAGTCTTTTAATGCTACTCTTCTTCTGAAATCCATTTCAGGCTGTGACTGTTGCTCTCCTGGGCGTTCTCCTAGCCCACACCTTGGCCGACAATGTAAGTACTAAAACAGATTAAACACGTTGCTCTCATTACATTATTTCAGTTTCTGTCTTGTTGCTGCTCTTAGAAGCTCGAAATCGGATGTGCTCTGAGGCTGCCTTTATGCAGTATCTTGGGGTAGAATTCTGCATGATGAGACCCTCTTAGAATAGAATAGAAATACTTTATTGTCACTGTACCACATGTTTGCAGTGAGATTAAATGAGCCCCCCTTCCCCCCACAATCTCTCAGTCCTTCGTACAACCCTGAACGTCAGCTACAATGTTGCTGTCTTCCATTCAGCAGCCTCACGGCCCACGGGTAGAAACTGTTCTTTAACCTGTTGGTTTGGCTTATCATGCTACTATATCTCCTGCCTGAGGGCAGGAGATTTAAAAGGTGCTGGCCAGGGTGTGAGTCATCCCTGAGAATGTTCCTCGCTTTTCTGAGGCAATGGTCTTCTGCGATAACGTCTAGCGGACTCAGGGGACAGCCCATGATGTCTTGTGCTGTCTTCACCACCCTCTGTAGGGACTTTCTGTCCATGGCTGTAAAACCAGCGTACCACACCGTGATACAGTATGAAAGAACACTTTCTACTGTGGACCGATAGAAGGAAATTCACTTTTGCATTGTGAATGTGGGCACAAAAGCTCAGGGGACATGGAAGAACCGTCCTTTGAGGCTGTCTCTGATCCCATTCTTGAGCCTTGAGTAGGCTGGCCAATTTGCCAGATTTTGAGGGATAGGAGCGGGTGCTCTTCCAAAGACTCCTGCATCACAGAGGGTTGGACTAGATGACCCTTTGGTCCTTTTCAACTCTACAATTCTAGAATTTTATCACCTCCAAACACAGCTTGAAAAAAAAAAATGCTTCAGACTTAACTGTGCTTGAGAGCTGGCTTAAGTCATACTTACTAGGCTGGAGGTTCCACTTTTTGTTCTATTCTGCATTCTCAAAGAAATGTTTGTTGCAAAATCTGGAACACTGAAAATCTGATTGTCTTGCTGTTCTTCATTTCTTTCCCCCCACTCAAGAATATCAGTGAAAACAACCAAGGGAATGTGGGGGGCCATTCCCATCAGTCTGTGAGCATTGACAACCAAAAGAAGGTCGTCAACGTGGACAACAACAATGGCTGGCACTCCTGGAACAACATCTGGGATTACAACACTGTAAGGAGCATCCACACATTCAGATGCCTTTGTTTTTTACTTGGGATAAGGGAGAAATTCAGTTTAGTTCACATTAAAAAATGAATTGATCAAATTTGTGACTTCCGAAACGGTATGAGAACAATGGAGTATGCAGTATTGGGGAGGGGGTGAAATGAAGCTCAGTTCCACATTTTATGCAGACCTGCCTCATCAGTAGTTCCAAAGGCAATATGCCAAATGGGGCACAACTCTCCAGATTTCATAATGCAGGTCTCCATCCAAAAGCTCCACAAAATGCATGTATTTATTTCATAAAATTTATATAGTGGTCAATTGCAGGGAAAATATCACTCTGAAAGCAGTTTGCAAAAATAAATTGAGGGAATATAATTTGTAAATTTGTATATTAGTGAACAGAATATATAAAATTGCACTATATTAGGGAATATTGCATGCAAGACTATTTATTTCTTTAAAGGTTGCGAGTTTGAGGTGGTAATGGGGTGAGCCGAGTTTAAGACTGGAAAACTGAAAGAAAGTAAAATTGACAGAATCGATCCTTCCTGCGTAATGCTCATCTGACTATTCCTGTTTTGCTTGGACAGGGCTACATGGCAACCCGGATCCTCTCCAAGAAATCTTGCTATCTTACCAAAATGAATCAAAATGTCATGCCAGATGTGACCACTCTTCCAGAAGCCATCAGGGAAAAACAGGTAAAGCCTTGTTGGTGGATTTCAAAGAGGATTACACCAGTTCTTGAAAAATAAGGCCTTCAACAGTTAGCTACTAAATTAGCATTTCCTGAAATAATATGAGTACATCCAAAGTTGTCCTTCAAGATTTGTGCTTACCCTATATACTCGAGTATAAGCCTAGTTTTTCAGCACATTTTTTGTGCTGAAAAAGCTGCCCTCAGCTTATACTCAAGTGAGGCAGGCAGTGGCTCCTATGAAGCTTTCCCAGGTTTTTTGTGGTAAAATTGGGTGCCTCGGCTTATATTCGGGTCGGCTTATACTCAAGTATATATGGCATTCGAATTTGGTGCTTGAATTCTCCAACCAATGGCCACAAAAATGCATATGACCCACTCAGTCCCGTCTTTCAATTCTGTGTTGTTGCTCTGGAGAGCCAGTGTGGTGTAGTGGTTAAGAGCGGTAGACTCGTAATCTGGTGAACCGGGTTCGCATCTCCGCTCCTCCACATGCAGCTGCTGGGTGACCTTGGGCTAGTCACACTTCTCTGAAGTCTCTCAGCCCCACTCACCTCACAGAGTGTGGGGGAGGAAGGAAAAGGAGAATGTGAGCCGCTTTGAGACTCCTTCGGGTACTGATAAAGCGGGATATCAAATCCAAACTCTTCTTTTCCCTGCTGTTTAGAAGGATAGTACCAAAGGGCCGGCACCCAAGAACCTCACTTACAGGGTTACTCCCAAGAAGATCACTAACCTGGCCCCATATGGGAAGAACATTGAAGCCTTGTGCAGAGGGATCCCTACCTATGCTGCTTATGAATTTGCAGGTGAGTCCTCAACTGAAAAGGATGAAAGGAGTGTATTTCTGCCTCAGGGACAAGTTGGGATTGTTTCCCCTTCCACACAAGTATACATGGAACCAGAGAATCACAAGGGAACCCCTTTTGGGGTCCTCTTCCCCACCTTCACTGCGTCCTCCCCAGGGCCATGGAGCGCAGGTTGACCCTAGTGATAAACTGATTGGGCAACTGGCTAAACATCTTCAGACTGGAAATAATAATAATAATAATAATAATAATAATAATAATAATAATAATAATAATAATAATAATTTATTATTTGTACCCCGCCCATCTGGCTGGGTCTCCCCAGCCACTCTGGGCGGCTTCCAGCAAATATTAAAATACATTAACACATCACAGATTAAAAACTTCCCTAAACAGGGCTGCCTTCAGGTATTTCCTAAATGTTATGTAGTTGTTGATCCCTTTGACCTCTGCTGGGAGGGTGTTCCACAGGGCGGGCGCCACTACCGAGAAGGGCGGGTGCCACAGGGTGGGCGCCACTACCTTTAAAGCCCTAAACGGCTTCGGCCCTGTATACCTGAAGGAGCGTCTCCACCCCCATCGTTCAGCCTGGACACTGAGGTCCACCTCCGAGGTCCTTCTGGCGGTTCCCTCACTGCGAGAAGCAAAGCTACAGGGAACCAGGCAGAGGGCCTTCTCGGTAGTGGCGCCCGCCCTGTGGAACGCCCTCCCATCAGAGGTCAAAGCGTTAAACAACTACCTGACATTTAGAAAATACCTGAAGGCAGCCCTGTTTAGGGAAGTTTTAAATCTGTGATATTTTAATGTATTTTGATATTTGTTGGAAGCCGCCCAGAGTGGCTGGGGAGACCCGGCCAGATGGGCGGGGTACAAATAATAAATTATTATTATATCTTTTGTTAAGAATTGAATGAAACATAGCCTTCCCCCACTTCTCTTGTCGGCCCTGGTTGATCATTGCAGCCCCACTGAAGCCACGGGAAAGGCACAGTGCTTGAACTGGTTGAAAAACAACACCACTTGTCTCTGTTGTCGATGTACCATGAACTGCAGGTTTCTTAAAACAGTGTGGGAGCTGGTGTGGCAGAGAGGTTAGAGTGTCAGGCTTGGACCTGGGAAATCAGGGTTCGAATCCTCACTCAGCCACAAAGCTCATTGGGCGACCTTGAGCCGGTCATTCTCAGCCTGGCCTACCTCATAGGGTTGTTGTGGTGATTAAATGGGGGAGGAGAATCATGAATGGCACCTGGAGCTCCTTGAAGAAAAAAGTGGGGAATAAATTAAATCATTAAATAAATGATTTAACTCCATCCAAATGCCTTGTCTGATGCTATCTGTTCCCATGTTCCACATACCGCGGAACATATGGGAAAATAATATTTGGGATACAGCAATGTCTGAGGGTCTCACCTTCCAAGAAACATTGACCCCTTTCATTAAGTATGTTAATGACCAAAATCAAGACCTTGTATACCAACCGCTCAATATTCTCAGCGGAGAGGTTTCATCAAGTAATATGTTTGACTGTTGAATGTATTAGTGTATGTCTAGAGACAACAGATAAAACAAACACCGTTAACTGTACTGCTGGATAAGTGTTTAATGGTTAATGTATTTGTTTATAAAAACAAATACATTTTTAAGCAAAATTAATAAATCAAATGATTTAATTCCATCCCAATACCTTGCCTGATGCTATCTGTTCCCATTTTTTTCTTTCCAGGAGAAAGTTCAGGAACCTGCTTCCAAGCCAACATCCTCTTCATCTTGAGAATCAGCCTTTGTGGGGGAGAAAGGTTGTCTTAATAAACCTCCAACTTTTTCCCACCGCAGTGTTTGTCCATTGATGAAAGAAACAGCTTCTCACCCTGGGTTTTCTTCCTTTCCTTTTCATCTTACGCTTGGAGCATGGGGGGGGGGGGAACTACTGCATTTGGAGTGATTGCCAATTAAAAAGTGCCTAGAATTTTAAAAGTGTCTCTTCATTATGTATTTGTCACATTTCTGTCCCACCCTGAGCGGCCATTTTATCCTCTCCCCAACCCTGCGAGGTAGGCTAGATCGAGACAGAGTGTGTGTCCCAAGATTACCCAGTTTAAGTTTATGTTGCTTGATTTTCAAGTTAAAAGTCCAGCAGAGAAACTGAGTTTCTTGAAAAATGCCATCTTTAATAGAGCAGGAGTTGCTTACCTAGGAATTAACTCTCTCCTATCTGCACCTCTACCAACATTACTATGATTCTTCCAAGTCAAACGATAGAGCTTCTCTCCTTCAACGGTAGAGGGGAGCCAGAGTGGAGGCAGCCCTGTGGAGGGAACATCCAGACATTGTTCTCCTGCAGGAGACACATCAATGCAGGAACCAGAGGGCTGCTTTACTGAAAGGACGCTGGATAGGCAAGCAACGCCAGAGTTGCGGCTGTCCTGATAAGCAAGCGCTGCCCTCTGAGTGTTGAGGAAAACTTGGCAGAGCCGGCAGGCAGATACCTCTTTGTTTGCGGGTGGCGCTGTGGACTAAACCACTGAGCCTAGGGCTTGCCGATCAGAAGGCCGGCAGTTCCAATCCCCATGACGGGGTGAGCTCCCGTTGCTCGGTCCCTGCTCCTGCCAACCTAGCAGTTCGAAAGCACGTCAAAGTGCAAGTAGATAAATAGGTACCACTCCGGCGGGAAGGTAAACGGCGTTTCCATGCGCTGCTCTTGTTCGCCAGAAGCGGCTTAGTCATGCTGGCCACATGACATAGAAAAACTGTCTGCGGACAAACATCGGCTCCCTCAGCCAGTAAAGCGAGATGAGCGCCGCAACCCCAGAGTCATTCGCGACTGGACTTAACAGTCAGGGGTCCCTTTACCTTTACTTTTAGGCAGTCATCCAATCACCACTGCCTGTTTATATGTACCCAGCTTAGCACAACAAGACTTTATCCAGAAGACACTAACAGAATTAGACCATTTTAAACGAGGGCAGACCATAGTAAATGGAGACTTCAATTGCTGCAGCGATGAATCTAAGGACTGATGCAGGCACCGATTGGTGAACAAAGTCTCCAGCCCACACTTGGCAGAAATGTTGACTGAATGGGACCTGCATCTGGAAGGCAGGGAATTCTCATGTTTTTCTCATGAATCAATGTCACGCATGAACCCAATATTAATACCCAAAGGTGATCTTCATTAGATGGTGAGTGCAGAAATTGGGTCTGTGATGGTATCTGATCGTGCACCAGTCTCCATTAACTTAAACTTTGGTGCACTTCCCCCCTGGACCCACAACTGGTACTTTTCCCTGATGCAGTGTCTAAAGATTGCTTAGCTAAATCTTTGGACCTTTACTTTAAAATAATGACTTGCCAGACATAGACACCCCTATATTCTGGGATGCAATGAAGGCTGTTCAGAGGGGACACTGCATTGGTGAGATGATAAGGAGGAAGAGAATGCATGAACACGAGGTTAAAATTCCCACTGCAGAAATTAAAAGGCTTGAGGAGATACACCACATTGAACTACATTGGCTCCCAGTACGTTTCCGAGCACAATTCAAAGTGTTGGTGCTGACCTTTAAAGCCCTAAACGGCCTCGGTCCTGTATACCTGAAGGAGCGTCTCCACCCCCACCGTTCTGCCCGGACACTGAGATCCAGCGCCGAAGGCCTTCTGGTGGTTCCCTCACTGCGAGAAGCAAAGCTACAGGGAACCAGGCAGAAGGCCTTCTCAGTAGTGGCACCCGCCCTGTGGAACGCCCTCCCAGCAGAGGTCAAAAAGGTAAACAACTATCTGACATTCAGAAAATACCTCAAGGCAGCCCTATTTAGGGAAGTTTTTAACTTGTGATATTTTAATGTATTTTAATGTCTGTTGGAGGCCGCCCAGAGTGGCTGGGGAGACCCGGCCAGATGGGCGGGGTACAAATAAAAAAATTATTATTATTATTATTATTAAGTCAGAAACGGCCAAATCTCTTACAGCTTTAAAAGCTGCAAGTGCAAAATTGCAGTTCTTAGAATCTGAACAAATACGTAAAGCATTAGGTAGGTAGGTAGGTAGGTAGTTTTTATTACGGCCATTGGCCCATATCAAAACAACAATAACAACAGTACATCATATAATATTTACCGATACAATTTAAACATTTTTCCGATTTAAAACGACCTCTATGTATTTACAGATTTTCGACTAATTAAGACAGTTTTGTTCAATAAAACTCGTTCATTCATCCATCTAAAACCTACTTTCAGCTTTATCAAATAAAATTTACTTTTGCAGCTAAGATCTTGTTCCCATTAGTGGTTATTAGGTTTAATTAAACTATCAAAGTCATAAAGTGATCCAGTTCTTTTCTTATGAAATAAAACATTAATCAAGAATCTAGCAACCATAAGGGATCTGCTCGGGTCTTCATCGTTCAATAAATATGTTAATTGGACTTCCTTGGTTTCGTCCGCAATTCGCAATAAAAATGGAGATAGAAACCTGGTCCGAGCAGCCAGATGTATTGGGCAACAGAGGATTATATGTTTCAGAGATTCTGTAGAACCACTGTTACAGTCGCAAAGAAGTGAAATCTGGTTGTTGGAGAGTCTATTACCCATGACATTTGACGGGAAAGCATTAAATCTGGCCTTTATAAAAGCATACCTGTATGTCGCAACAGATAGTGATGTTAAGTAAGATGGTAATTTCAGTGATGGTATTAAGCCAAGGTTTATCGGCGAACAGGTACCACTGCCCATAGTTATATTATGTTGGCGATCTTTATCCTTTAGTTTTTGAAAAACAATTCTCTTGGCTGAGGCTAAGTCCAATTTTAATAATTCGGATGGGGAAAGCCCAAGGGCCACAAATTTCATGTGTATTACTTTTGCCCAGGGGCTGGAGAAGTCATCTCTCCATAGACACTGTATCAAACGGAGGTTCGGAAGTTTATACCATAATGTCAACCAGTGACTGAGGATGTGTTTCCATAAAGTATTTTCTAGGGAAGCAATATTTAATTCTAAGCGGATAGCAGAATTGCTTACACATCTAATTTTAGAAGCCGCCTCAAAAACAGGTTTTGAATTACCTCCAAAGAAGTTAGATTAACAGTGGTTCCCCATATTGAGACCGCATATGCCAATGTCGCGATCACCTTGGCCTTGAAAACCTTTATGGCAGATGGAATATGGAGTGCCCCACCTGAGTAGAAAAAGCGCAATAGCGCAAAGGAGAGGGCTTTAGCTCTATTTAAGATATATGCCAGATGAGCCTTCCAACCCAAGTTGTGTTGGAAAAAAACTCCCAGATATTGAAATTTAAAAACCTGCTCAATAACTTTCCCTTCTAATCTCCAATTATAAGATTTGCGGCTTTTAGAGAAAATTAAAACTTTAGACTTAGCATAGTTTATAGTAAGGAGATTAGATTTACAATAAGAACTGAAAAATTTTAGAGCTCTCCTGAGGCCGACTCTTGAGAAGGATAAGATCACTGCATCGTCTGCATAAAGTAAAAGGGGGCATCTGAATTGGGCAAGGCGGGGAGCATGGATAAATTCTTGAAATTCCATCAGGGACACCCTCACATCACTAATAAATAAATTAAAAAGAAAGGGAGCTAAAATACATCCTTGACGGACTCCTCTATTAATAGGTATGGCGTTTGTGAGGATGCCGTCAGGGGTAATTCTCACCCTGGCCGTTGATCCTTCATGTAATTGAGTTATCAACCACAAGAGCCTGCCATCAATTCCCCAATGGGCTAATTTTTCCTAGAGTAATCTCCTGGGGATACTATCAAAGGCAGCCTTTAGGTCGATAAAGGCCGCACAGAGTTGACCTCTGTTGGGGGCGGAATATTTCCGGGCTAGATGGTTTAGAACTAGTATATGGTCTGTGGTTGACTGATCTGGTCTAAATCCTGTCTGTTCAGGACCAATCAGGTTGTTATCCTCGGCCCATTGGGTAAGTTTAGTTAACAAGAAGCGGGCATATATTTTTCCGATTATTGACAGTAAACGAATATTCCTATAGTTCCCCGGATCCTTAGGTGAGCCCTTTTTATATATTGGAATAATGATCGCATCTTTCCATATTTTTGGCACCTGCCCTGTTGCATTTATAGCATCAAACATAATCGCCAAAATTTTTGCCCACCAAACAGCATGGAATTTTATAGCTTCCGCCGGAACTAAATCAGGACCGGGGGCTTTGCCGATCTTAAGCTTGGAAATAAGTTCTAGGATTTCATCTGGGTCGGTGGGAGGCCAAATAGGCAGGTGGTCAGATGGGACATCTCGAGCGTTAGAATTAGCTTCTTGTGACGTAAAATATCTATTTTAAAAGGATTCCCATACAGGGGCGGAAATAACAGTTAAGGGATATCTTTTGGATTTACTGTTAATCAGAAGCCAGAATTGTCGATTATTCCGAGAATTGGAGGCAGCTAAAAGTGCTTGCCAGCGGTTTGATTGCCATTCCTGCTTGGCCATTTTTTGCACTAGTTTGTAAGCTCTTTTTGCTTGTTGGTATTCTTTAGGTAACGCAACTGCCCCAGAAGATTTATATTCATTATAGATGACACTACCCTGTTTCTCCTAAAATAAGACGCAGCCATAAAATAAGCCATAGCAGGATTTCTACACATTTGTGAAATATAAGCCATACCCCGAAAATAAGCCATACCCTGAAAATAAGACATAGTGACGCGGTGCCTCTCCCTTAAGACGGCCTGGATAGGCATGGCTATGCAGCGTACCGACGCGGAGCGGTTAAAATAAGACATCCCCCGAAAATAAGCCATACTTTGTGTTTTTTAGAGAAAAAAAATATAAGACGGTGTCTTATTTTAGGAGAAACACGGTAAGATGATGTCTGGCTTGTTTACATTGGAAATTGAACCAAAGTGCTCCTGTCCTAAAATGGGCCCGATTGACCTGATGAGCAGGAACAGTAAAGAAAGACTTAAGGTCATCCGTAAGGGTAGAAAATAAATTTATGATTTGATCATAGCCTTTTACTGCTAGATCTGGGACTGAGTAGGATTGAACTATCTCTTGTTTAAAAAAATCTGCATATTTTTGAGCCTGGGATACAGACCATTTTATTCCTTTTACTCGTATTGTGTCATCTATTCCCATATGTATAGGATGCCTTTTCTCTATCAATTGCCATTCTATAGATAATTTGGCAACCAGAGGAAGGTGATCACTCAACTGAACATTTTCTATTTTGAAATACAAAAATTTAGGGAATAAGTCTTTAGAAACAATAAAATAGTCAAGAACACTGTTTGTTAGTGGGCTCAAATGAGTAAAATCACCCGGAACATCCGGAGGGCAGTTCCCGTTCAGGATTATTAGATTTAAACGTAAAATCAATTGGTAGAGGAGGGTACCAGCCTCATTCACCCTAGTATCCTTCGATTGTCTTTGGGTGTGTGGAGAAAGATCAATAATCTGATGGTCAGGGGTAACCCACCATTTGGCCTTACTAAGTGATTCCCAATTTGCCGCCGTACGCGCATTAAAGTCACCTCCTACAACAGCGGGGGTATTTGGGTATTTATAATAACAGGAAGTAAGATGATCTTCCAGTATTTCCCATCTGGAATGGAGATCCGTCACTTCTCCTCCCGGAGGGAGGTAAACATTTGTAATTATTAACTCAAATTTACTGCTCGAAATCAGACCTGAAATCGCATACGGGGGTGAAGATTTTACAAGAGTAAGTTTTGCTTGTAATTTGAGCGATATGGCTATAGCCAGACCTCCTCTGGCTCTACCCCCTTTAATTGAGGGACAGGCTGGGAGTAAGATAAGTTCATAACCATTAATCTCCACAGCCTCCTCTTCCCATGTTTCCTGTAAGAGGATTACTTGGGAAAGATTTATAAATTTTAAAAATTCAGGGTCTGATTTCTTCCTCCTCCATCCTGCAATATTCCAACAGAGGAATGACATTGGGGGGTGTCTTAGGTGGTTATTTAATGGTCAGCGGGGACGAGGAAGAGGGTCCCTGTTTAAGGAGTTTCCCTTTCCAAAAAATTCAGTGATCCTCCTTTGAGAGGAAGACTGTTCTACCACATTACCCATCGAGATGAATTTTTTTGGGGGGGGGATGATTGTAAGGGAGGACCATTCGTTTCACTAATAGTAGTTTTTTGGCTAGGTCTGTTTATCTTTTCAGGGCCGGAAAGCTGAGATACAGAGTAATTACTCAAGTACAAGGGAATTGGATCAATATTAGTAATGTCCTTAGTCAAATTACCCTTTTTTGGGCAGGTAATTTTGTTTATAAGGCCCAGAGGATCTTCTGTTAAGCTCGTCTTCAGGCCTGCTGGTGTCTCAGAAACCTCCTTCATTTGATGATTGGATCTGAAATCTGTTAACTGATCTGGTTGCATAGAAAGAGTTCTCTGCGTAGGCATTGGTGAGTTATTCAGTGTTTTTCTTGATACGAACAAAGATACGAACTCAGTTGTTGGACTGATTCAGCTGGTTCTATTGCTGATTCAATGATGTCTGCAAATGTATTCAGTTTGCTCACGTTTGACGAGAGTGGATTAATATATTTGCAAGGGGGCTCACCCTTGCAGGACATTTTATATGGAGAGCCCAGTTCGGAGTCATTAAGTTCTCTCATTTTATCCCAAGCAGAAGTTGTGGCCATATTAGCCACGGAGGGTTGCATGGTACTTGAGTAAGGTGGAGAGCTTATCGTTTCCAGATTATGTGAAAGTGGGTTTACCTCAGCGGCAACCTGATGGCAGGGAGGGATAGGTGCCTTCCCAACCCATAGGTCCAACTCATGGTGGTATGAGGGTGAGACAGAGTCTGGAACACAATCACGGGTGTTTTGTTTAGGTAGTTCCAGCTGTTCCTTCATCAGTTTTATCAGGCAAAAACGAAGAGTATCCATTTTGTGAAGTATCTCATTCTGGGCTTCTTGTGGGAGGACACTATAAGAATGAAGTAGATTATTTTCAAAACTGTCAAGGACAACTCCCTGATTCTCCACGTATATGGGCTCAGGGGAATCCAACTTTTGGGGGGCCTTAGCGACCGAGACAGTAGAATGGATAGAGATATCATCAGCCGAGTTTATGTCAATTAGAGCGTGTTGTTCAATCCTATGTCGGGGAGATTTTGGCAAAATTTCAGTTTGGGAAAGAAGTGGAGTTGGGGGTGCTTCATTTTTAAAATATCTTGAAATTCCTACCCCACTTGTCCTCAGATGTTCTCTGTGTTTGTACACCAGTTTTGCCAATCTCCCGTCACGAAAGGTGACCACTGCTCTAGCAAAGCGTCCATTGAAGTATAGATATTCCACTTGGACCAAGTCAGTGGGGTTATTGAGAATACCAGGCATATAGATCTTTAGAAAGTTCAATAGGTGGGCTTTACGCGCTTCTTGAGACAGAAGTCCTGGAGGCTTAGGATATTTTGATAAAACGAGCTTGTTTTGATATAGCACCAATTTCCATTTATTATTTATCTGAGGCCTCTTCTCAGAGGGATTGATTTTATCTACAGTTAAAATGTAGGCCCATGGATCTTGAATCAAAAGTAATATGTTTGACTGTTGAATGTGTAATATGTTTAGAGAACAAACACTATTAACAGTACCTCTTTGCACTGTTGCCTTCGGGCAGAAGATACAGGACGATGAAAACTCGAACCACACGCCTTCTGAATAGTTTCTATTCAAGAGCTTTGATTGCACTAAATAATGATCTCAGGGCCAGTAGTAAGAAATAGCAAGCAGTGAGTAGTAAGGAATGAGATAGGTTTTAGGTTATGTTATGCTTTTAATAGGTTATGTTACATTCTGGATTATGTTATGTTTTAATAGATTATGTCTTAATAGGATGAGAGTGTTGGAGATATGTGCAAATGTGTACGGTAAATCCGGTCTTTGGGTGTTTGATTTTCGTTGTTGTGTATACTGTGTATATACGGACAATGACAATAAATTTATCTAATCTACTGCTGCATAAGTGTTTAATGCTTAATGTATTTGTTTAAAAACCAATAAAAAGTGTTTACGTTAAATGATTTAATTCCACCTTGCCTGATGCTATCTGTCAGGGATGTGCCCTCCCCTGCCAGTCCGGCACTGAGTGGGTACTGGCAGCCTCAGCCTCTGTTGTTGATGGACACGTCTCCCAGTGAGTCTTCCAGCTCCTCCCTGGGGGAGGAGGAGTTACCAGGGAGGAGCCAAGCGGGAAGGGGTCTCCAGGATGATGCAGAGAGACCCAGCACCGCTCAGCAGACCCACTCTGAGGGGGAGACACCGTTTCCGGCGCCTGCTTTACGCAGAGGGGGTCAGGGGAGTAAGGAGGCGGGACTTTAGGGTGCCGAGACTCTGGTGTTGGCGCCGCAAGAGGGGGGCACTCCCGGATTCTGCTGGCGACTAGGTGGTCATGTTTTAGGATAGCTCCGCACTGTACATACTTTGCACAATAAAATAGTTGAAAGACAAGACGGACTTGGTCTTTACTCATGAGCAACTGTTAAGCGAATCTGACACTATCTGTTCCCATTTTTTCTCTTTCCAGGAGAAAGTTCAGGAACCTGCTTCCAAGCCAATATCCTCTTCATCTTGAGAATCAGCCTTTGTGGGGGAGAAAGGATGTCTTAATAAATCTCCAACTTTTTCCCAGCTCAGTGTTTGTCCACTGATGAAAGAAACAGCTTCTGACCCTGAGGTTTCTTCATTTCCTTTTCATTTTACGCTTGGAGCATGGGGGGGGGGGAACTATTGTATTTGGAGTATTGAATTGATTAGATGCTGTCTAACCTGCAGTGTAATAAAATGAAATACATTCAACATTATGGAAACATGGGCACAGTCTATCTTGGTTTGGGACACCAGCCAATCTTCCCCTCAGCACTTCAGATGGGAAAACATTTAATCTGGCTTTGGAAAACAGACAGTGATAGATAACGTCAAATTCTTAAGGTAGGCAGGTAACAGAAAACCCTGTGGGTATTGGATTCCTGACACGGATGGGCCACAGGTCTCACGTGAGCGAAAACATAAATCACTAAAGGCAATATCCCATAACCTCTGTTTCACTGTTTTGAGGAGAGTATCATAAACCCTGGTGGGAAAGAAAATATGGTGAAAGACCCATTGAAGAGACCTTCCACGCCACCTTCTTGACCAAGAGCTGATGTACTCCTGATTTACCAAATGATTGATATCATTACACTGGCTGTGGCAAAATTCCTCTCAGAGGCGGTAAAAATCAGAAATCAGTATGTCTAGGCTAAAGCTCCTCTGTTGGCTGCCAAGGCCGATCTTACACCTTAATAACTGTTGATACATACTATGTTGTACTGTTCATTTTGGGTCTATGGACCACAACAAAGCTGTGTGTGTGTATTTGGAGTAAAGGCCAATTAAAATGTGCCTAAAATTTAAAAAGTCTCTCTTGATTGTGTATTTGTCACATTTGTATCCCACCCTCACTCTGGCCATTTTTATCCTCTCCCCAACCCTGCGAGGTAGGCAAGATTTCCCAGTGAGCGTCATGGCCAGAAACATTTCATTCAAATTCTCCCCTCTCAAATCTCTCTGTTTTTTTTGCTCCTCCACAGGAGAGGACCTAAACCAACAGGTTCAAATGGCAAGGAATGAGATTCTGACTAAACATAAGGAAGAACTTTCTGACAGGAAGAGCTTTTCAATGGTGGAACAGACTCCATTGGAGGTTTCAAGCAGAGTTGGGGGTGGCTATCTGTCAGGGACTCTTTAGCTCTGGTTCCTGCATTGCAGAATTCTATTAGAAGCTGAATGTACTGCAAGCATTGACAGGGCCAGTGCAACCATTGGGCAGAGGGTGGCGCATGCCTCAGGTGGCAGAAGCTGAAGGGTGGCAGCAGCCCCACCTCGTTGGCGGTTGGAGGATGGATGGCGGCTAACAGATTGAGGTTGAATCCTGACAAGACAGAAGTACTGTTTTGGGGGGACAGGGGGCAGGTGGGTGTGGGGGACTCCCTGGTCCTGAACGGGGTAACTGTGCCCCTGAAGGACCAGGTGCGCAGCCTGGGAGTCATTTTGGACTCACAGCTGTCCATGGAGAAGCAGGTTAACTCTGTATGCAGGGCGGCCGTCTACCAGCTCCATCTGGTGTGCAGGCTGAGACCCTACCTGCCCGCAGACTGTCTCGCCAGAGTGGTGCATGCTCTAGTTATCTCCCGCTTGGACTACTGCAATGCGCTCTACGTGGGGCTACCTTTGAAGGTGACCCGGAAACTGCAATTAATCCAGAATGCAGCAGCTAGACTGGTGACTGGGAGTGGCCGCCGGGACCACATAACACCGGTCCTGAGAGACCTACATTGGCTCCCAGTACGTTTCCGAGCACAATTCAAAGTGTTGGTGCTGACCTTTAAAGCCCTAAACGGCCTCGGTCCTGTATACCTGAAGGAGTGTCTCCACCCTCACCGTTCAGCCCGGACACTGAGGTCCAGCTCCAAGGGCCTTCTGGCGGTTCCCGTACTGCGAGAAGCAAAGCTACGGGGAACCAGGCAGAGGGCCTTCTCAGTAGTGGTGCCCGCCCTGTGGAACGCCCTCCCATCAGAGGTCAAAGAGATAAACAACTATCTGACATTCAGAAAATACCTGAAGGCAGCCCTGTTTAGGGAAGTTTTTAATCCGTGATATTTTAGTGTATTTTGATATTTGTTGGAAGCCGCCCAGAGTGGCTGGGGAGACCTGGCCAGATGGGCAGGGTACAAATAATAAATTATTATTATTATTATTCTCCTTTACTCCAGGTGTGGTGAACCTTTGGCCCCTCCCAATGTTGCAATCCACTGGGATGCAATCCACTGGGAGCAGTCAAATACAACATTCCTTGTTTTCCTAGAGTGGACATGCAAGGCAATGTTGGTCCAGCCAGTCGAACTTCCTGTTCCTCCTGGCCTGGAGCATCCTTCCTTGCATGTGACTAGTGGGTGGGCGTGACCTTTCCAGACCTGGTTAAAAGCCAAGGCATGCTCTCCCTCTTTCTCCATCTTCCTTTCGTCCTGTGAACTTCCTGGACCGAACTGCTGGCTGCCAGCCTAGCAGTCCCCCAGGTCATCTCCCTTATGGGGTAAAACTGTTCGTATATGTTTGTAACTTTAAGCGCCCACCCTGTGGACATAGCTGTCAACCCCCCCCTTTTTTGCAGGAAACTCCCTTATTCCAATGCCGTTTCCCGCTGCTATCCCGGATTGTTGATATCCCTTAAATTTCCCGGATTTCAAAGGAAGCAGCTCCTCTCCCTCCCTGCCGGCCAAGGAGGCTCCTCGGCTGCCAATAAGGAGTCTGAGACCGACTGGGGGCGGAGCTTGCATGCCTTGTGCAGCCAGACCCTCACGCCCAACCAGACAGACAGACAGCCTGCCGTCTATGCGCTCGCTCTTTCGCTCACCCGTTCGCGCGCAGCCTCTGGAGCGCAGGGTGGCGAGGCTACTTGGTGCCATTGCACCGCCCTCGCGGCATCCCTTATTTTCAAATCCAAAAGTTGACAGCTATGCCTGTGGAACGCCCTCCCATCAGAGGTCAAAGAGATAAACAACTACATGACATGAAAATGACATGAAAATACCTGAAGGCAGCCCTGTTTAGGGAAGTTTTTAATCTGTGACATTTTGATGTATTTTAATGTTTGTTGGAAGCCGCCCAGAGTGGCTGGGGGGACCTAGCCAGATGGGTGGGGTACAAATAATAAATTATTATTATTATTATTATTATTATTATTATTATTATTATTATTATTATTAAATTCTGCCTTCAGGGATCACACTATGAAGAAGAAGAGGAAGAAGAGTTTGGATTTGATATCCCGCTTTATCACTACTCGAAGGAGTCTCAAAGCGGCTCACATTCTCCTTTCCCTTCCTCCCGCACAACAAACACTCTGGGAGGTGAGTGGGGCTGAGAGACTTCAGAGAAGTGGGACTAGCCCAAGGTCACCCAGCAGCTGCATGTGGAGGAGCGGAGACGCGAACCCGGTTCCCCAGATTATGAGTCTACCGCTCTTAACCACTACACCACACTGGCTCTGTCTGATTATGAGTAAACTTTCTTTTTATTGCTTATGAAGAAGACTGTGGTGTCTTTATTCTTTTAGGAGGGATTCACGGGGTCTCACCAGGAAAATATTAGAACACACTTCAATCTGGACAAGCCAGACAAGCCAGATTGAATTGGTTATTGTATTAAGAAACTCACACAAGTTTGCAAACAGTTTTCTGCTGTGTAAAGGGGGGGAATGCACTCTGCTAAGTGAAAAAACTTGCTAGCGCAAGTTAGGAAGGATATTAATAAAGAATATATCCTCTCCTGCCACCCTCAACATTCCCACAGCTGGACTCCCATCACACCTGAGCCTTGGCCCTTGCTTGCCACCCATTTGTCCCCTTTCCAGGCATTAAAAAAAAATCAATTTCCCTCCCATTGTTGATTGTTCTCAGTGGTAGGAGATTGGTGGGAAAGAACAGCACCACCTTCTGGGCGGTCTGTATGTCAATTGGATGGTGTTGGGGGTATGACAAAACATTCAAACACCCTCCTGGAGTCATAGGGTTAAAAGCCTGTGTTTTTAACATGTTTTCCCCATGTTCTAAAATTCTTTTTTTAAAAAAACCCACACAATCTATATATATAAAAGTTGGATGTTTGTTAACAATCGCCTTGCTCCGTAACCCCTTGATCGATTCCGTTCAAATTTGGACACAACGTTCCATGCCCATATGGGAGTGATCATACGTAATTACATTGCACAAATACCACACCTTTCCCAGGTAAAAATGTGATTTTGTGTAAAAAAAATATAGTGCCCTCCAGTGGACGTTAAACAGCACAGCACAACACACCTGTTTCTGACCCCTCCTCCTCCTTTCCCGACGTCACTACCACCATCCAATTGACATACAGACCGCCCACAAACACTACTGCTGGCTCTGCCGGCCGGTATAGAACCACGCCGGAAGGAACCGCCATTTTCGCGGTTTGCGACGCTACCTCAACCGGCTGTAGATAGAGGCCAGACGACAACACCGCTACTCACATTTTGGGCCAAATACCACACCTTCCACAGATAGAAATGTGCTCCTATAAAAACAAACATACAGCCCACCACTACACGTCAACAACATCGAAGAAGCCCATTGACAAAATCAGGACAAAGAACCTCATAGATTAAAATAGTAGTAATAAACAGTTGTAGAAACGAAGACAAAAACTGGAGGGGCAGACGGAGAACACATAGACTGAACTTCAACGAGATAAGGTGTAAATAAACATACGCTTTCTCTTTCATACTGTATCTTGCTTTTCAATTTCACCAAATCTCCCACAGCAAGGCGTGGCCGGGTCAGCTAGTTTTCACATGAAAGATGATCTGTCCTCATTAGGCTCATTTTGTGTGGTGGGGATGGGGGTTTCACTTAAAAAAAAAAAAGTGCTTCTGCAAACCTTGGAGTTTCACTGAGCAAAGAAGTCCCTCCTCCTTTTTCACTGCCCCTGTTTAGGCTGCAAAACTAGAGGGTCAAACTTGAAGTGGCCTTACATCTTTAGTGTCTAAAATGAACCACACAGAAGCAGGGCCTGCGATGTCTCTGCAAGGTCCATGAGGACCCCACAGGCAGGGCGGGAAAGTGAGGCAGCTGTTGCGTTGCGTCAAGCGTAAGGATGGAAGGATCAGTCAATTTCAGGACCCTCAGCTCCTCATTTTTCCAATCTTACATTTACACTGGTCAGAATCAAGAGAAAAGAGTGAAGAAATCACTGCAAAGAAATGGCCATAAGCCACCCTGCCGGAGGGCTCAATATTAAGAAAGGGCAATTAGCCTCGTATGTAAATATGTAACAAAAAAATATTTAGATTTCTCTTAAGCACCCCATAAATCCCAAATGAGAAAAATAAATGTCAGATTAGAGTGATGTGTATTTGCATAATTCTCATAATAATAATAATAATAATTTATTATTTGTACCCCGCCCATCTGGCTGGGTCTCCCCAGCCACTCTAGCTATATAGGCACTGGCGATTCTTTGCTCCTTACCCATCTTGGCCTGGATTCCAGTTTGGAGCCACAACCATGAAGATGCTTGTGAGTACCAGGACCTTCCTTAATTTCAGTCTCAAGGGGTGAAGTACAGATGTCCAGCTCTTGGGCTTTGCTCTCACTAGGGTCAAAGTTGTCACCACGAGCTCAGAGATCAGGCCAAATTAGCTGAAGACTCAGTTGCTGACAGGTGTGTGATGGAAGCAGGTGTAGCCCGTACAGATTATAGGTTTTTTCAATGAGGTGGAACCCTAAGACTTGTGGGCTCCAACTGCGGGCTCCTATTCCCCAGCTGGGTTTTTTAAACGTCTTTTGGTACCTGTGAAAGCCATCACTTCTTGGGTCTCCTGAAATAAACCGACTCCCTGATCATTTCCACTGCAAGGCAACAGCAAAAATGCATTTTGTGTGCGAAAAGCTGAATGTCTGGCCCAAGGCAGCCTTCATTTTTAGGAGTCTCCCCCAGGGATGTTCTGGGCTGCATCTCTGATCCACTTCAGCATCCTACAGTCCTGCTGGCTCAGCTGATGGGGATTGTCGTCCAAAATATCTGGGTGGCGGGGGGAGGCACCAGTCTGGGAAAGGTGTCCTAAGCTCAGTCCCTGGTCATCTCCAGTTAAGCAGATCTCATGAAGCAGGCCTCCTTTGGTATAGGAGAGCTTCTGCCAGCCAGAGCAGGCAACACCAGGCTACATGGCCCAATGGCCTGACAATAAGCGTTCAGTTGTGCCCTGTGAATCAGACCTGCTTGCTTTCCATGGCAGCCGCAGTCCCTCCTGGCTGGACCATCAGGCACTTTATGCAGTGAAGGAATGAGCAAGAAATGGCTGGATTCTCAAGACTGCCAGAGTTTCCTAGATATTCCTATTCTAAATACTGATTTCTTTTTAAAAAATAAATAAAATAACCCTGAGTTGATTACAAATAGAAGATGACAGTCATGTAATGCTACTCTTCTTCTGAAATCTGTTCCAGGCTCTGAGTGTTGCTCTCCTGGGTGTTCTTCTAGCCCCCACCTTGGCCTATAATGTAAGTACTAAGACAGATTAAACGCGTTGCTCTCATTACATTATTTCAGTTTCTGTCTTGCTGCTGCTCTTAGAAGTTTGAAATTGGATGTGTTCTGGGGCTGCCTTTATATTTTATGGAAGGCTTAATAAGAGTTAGCATTCGGGTAGAATTCTGTATGATGAAACGCTCTTGCACTGTGAATGTGGGCACAGTGGCTCAGGTGACCTTGATTGGAAGCAGCATCCTCCCTTCCTCTCTGGCTATTTTATTTTATGGTATTTTTACTGTCTCTGAGGTTAGAAGATTGTCTGCAGAGAAAAACGATGGGCGAATCCAACGCCTGCAGCCACTGTTTCCCAGTAAGACACTCTGCCCCACCCTCGAATATCAGTTGTTCCTCTTCAAGTTGTTGTTGTTATTATTATTATTAGTAGTAGTAGTATTAGTATTAGTATTATTACTTATTATTATTATTCCTTTGTAAGAAAATATGAAATAACGTAAAACCATTTCTGCAGGCAAAAAATAAAATAAAATAATAATCAATGTGTGTGGGGGGGGTGACAAGAAATTTTCCGCACCGGGTACCACCTGACCTTCCTATGCCTCTGTCCATGGGGAAGATGGGAGCTAACGGCTGCCCCCTTCTTTCAGCCTGTAGTATCCCTGTAGTCAATAAGTGTCTCTTTCCCAGGGGCGGAGGAAGGTGGGGGTGGTGGGAGGGCACTGCCCCCATTGGCGCGATCACGGGGGGGGGGTTTCCATCGGAGCCATCCCCCGCCCATGCTGTACATCCTGCCCTGCAGGCTGTGCGCCCCGCCCCCAGAACGCATGCCATGCCCCCAGTATGCATACCCCGCCCTCTTCTGTTTGCCTACAAAAGTGATGGGCTTTACTTATTTTATTTTATTTTATTTTATTGCAGTACTGATTGTAAGGAATATAATGTTAATCTGTCTTGTGTTACAGCTGCGAAACGCAATAAGCCAGACAGCGCCACCAGAGTTTTACAGCGAGTGTATACTGAAGTGGTTGACCCTCTCCAGCCTTCTAGAGGTCAAGCCAAGTACTACCTGATAATATTCAATTGTTTTTCAGAGTATACATGGGTATATATGCTACAAAAGCCACACCAGGCTTTAACAAAGTTCAGAGAATTTTGCGAGAAGGTGGAATTTGTTCATGGTGCTAAGGTTGAAGGTCATTTCACTGATGAATAGCAGGTTTTTGTTTCAGTCTTTCTTCTTGCTAAAATATGCAGCAAGATTAGTGTGCTCTTTTCAGGAGAGAAGAGTCGCTTATTACCGGCCGCTCTGGTCTGAAGGGATGTCACCCAGAGTGAAGCCCAGGAGACGCTCCGGAGAGGTTTGGTAGCCTTCCCAGGGCGTTTTCCTAACAGAGGGGCCATTGGGCCAATCCAGAAAGATCTCCTGATGTTGCTCGTACATTTTAAGTACACTGAGGGAAGATGTAGCTTGGCAACATCTCCAGGGCCAAAGGTTCTTCACCCTGGCCTTAAAGCAACCTTACCCATGCATTCCAGGAGTTTTTGCTCAGTTCCACCAAGCCAGCACGCCCAGTGGGCAGGGATGAGGGGAAGAGCAACACCTGGAAGGTACTTTGTGTCCAGCTCTTGGACAGCTCCTCTGACCCCATTCTTGAGCCTTATGTAGGCTGGCCAATTTGCCAGAATTTGAGGGATAGGAGCAGGTGCTCTTCCAAAGATTCCTGCATCACAGAGCGCTGGACTAGATGACCCTTGGTCTAACTCTACATTTCTAGGATTCTATTACAGTGGTACCTTGGTTTCAGAACAGCCCTGTTTATGAACTATTCCTTATAAGAACTCTGCAAAACCAGAAGTAGTGTCCCGGTTTGCGAACTTTACCTCGGTATAAGAATGGAAGCCGAACGGTGGGAGGGCACCAGTGGCAGGAGGCCTCGTTAGGGAAAGAACGCCTCGGTTTAAGAACAGTTTTGGCTTAAGAACTGACTTCCGGAACGGATTAGGTTTGTAAACCAAGGTACCACTGTATCTCCAAATGCAGATTGGGGGGGGGGTGCTTAAGGCTGAACTGTGCTTGAGAGATGGCTTAAGTCATGCTTACTAGGCTGGAGGTCCACTTTTTTGTTCTATTCTGCATTTACAAAGAAATGTTTATTGCGAAATCTGGAACACTGAAAATCTGACTGTCTTGCTGTTCTTCCTTCACTTTTTCCCCACTCAAGAATATCGGTGAAGAGTTTGAATATGGAATATGGAATATGGACATGCTTTCTTATCTGTACCAATTGTGTGACAAGGAAGACGCTGTAGACGCCGAAAGTACCTGGTTTTCCTGGAGAGGCATTTTTAATTACAACACTGTAAGGAGCACCCACACATTCAGATGCCTTTGTTTTTCTACTTGGGATGAGACTGGGGAGGGAGGGGGAAATTCAGTTTAGTTCACATAAAAAAATGAATTGATCGAATTTAAGATTTCCGAAATGGCATGAGAACAATAGAGTATGCAGTATTGGGGAGGGGGTGAAATAGAGTGCATTGCAGTAGTCCAAGCGAGAGATAACCAGAGCATGCACCACTCTGGAGAGATGCTCTGAGGGCAGGGAGGGTCTCAGCCTGCGTACCAGATGGATCTGGAGACAGCTGCCCTGGAAACAGAATTGACCTGCGCCTCCATGGACAGCTGTGAGTCCAAAATGACCCCCAGGCTGTGCATTACAGGTAGTAATGGGGTGAGCCGAGTTTAAGACTGGAAAACTGAAAGAAACTGACTATTCCTGTTTTGCTTGGACAGGGCTACATGGCAACCCAGATCCTCTCCAATAAATCTTGCATTCTTACAAAAATGAATCAAGATATCATGCCAGAAGAAAGCAGGGAAAAACAGGTAAAGCCAAGAGGAGCCTTGTTGGGTGGATTTCAAAGAGGATTAGACCAGTTCTTGGAGGATAAGCTGCTAAATTTGCATTTCCTGAAATAATATGAGTACATCCAAAGTTGTCCTTCAAGATTGGTGCTTATCTGAATTTGGTGATGGAATCCTCCAACCAATGGTCACAAAAATGCATATGTTAGGTGGTAGTGTGCATAAAAATGACTAAATCTGTAAAAATAATATACAATAATGTGCTATGTGAAATGGCTTGCAAAAAAAATATGGGTGGAAACTATATTTAAAACTGTGTTTCTTAGAGGAATGCTGATGAATGCTGAACTAAATGCTAAAAAAAATTCAAATGCAATTTGCCACTGTGTGCTCAGGTTCCTGCTAAGAGGGTGGAAGCCTCTAGTCCTCAGCCTTTCACTTCCTCTCCCTCACCTCCTGTTTACATTGGTGTAAACGCTTCCATAGGTGTGAATAGGAAAGTGTGGGTGCAGGGACTTATCCTGGATCAGGACCACAGCAGGGGGAGAGTGTTAAATCCGTGCTCCCACCTCCTGCCTTATCTGGTGCTTATCTTACTTCTAGCTGGGTTTTAAAAAAATAATTATATTTTATAATGCATATGAAACAGAGAGAACAATTGCATGAACAATTGTGTCCCATCTAGTTTGGCTCTTCCCACTTGGAATAGCTTTTGACCTTGTCTAAAAGTTGAATGGGCTATTAAGTTTTGTGGATTTATCTGTGTGGCTGCCTTAAGGAGAGATTCTCCTTGGGAGAACCACACACAATGCAGGACAGAGCTCATCTCAAGAACTTGCTCCCACAGGAGGCAGTGATGGCTTGAAAAGAGGATGAAACCAATTCATGGAGAAGGAAAAGGCCACCAACGGCTCCTAGCTACCTGGCTTGAGAGCAGTACATGTGAAAAGGATCTAGGAGTCTTGGTAGACCACAAACTTGACATGAGTCAACAGTGTGATGCAGCAGCTAAAAAAGCCATGCAATTCTGGGCTGCATCAATAGGAGTATAGCATCTAGATCAAGGGAAGTAATAGTACCAATGTATTCCGCTCTGGTCAGACCTCACCTGGAATACTGTGTCCAGTTCTGGGCACCACAGTTCAAGAAGGATACTGACAAGCTGGAACGTGTCCAGAGGAGGGCAACCAAAATGGTCAAAGGCCTGGAAACGATGCCTTATGAGGAACAGCTTAGGGAGCTGGGTATGTTTAGCCTGGAGAAGAGAAGGTTAAGGGGTGATATGATAGCCATGTTCAAATATATAAAAGGATGTCATATAGAGGAGGGAGAAAGGTTGCTTTCTGCTGCTCCAGAGAAGCGGACACGGAGCAATGGATTCAAACTACAAGAAAGAAGACTCCACCTAAACATTAGAAAGAACTTCCTGACAGTAAGAGCTGTTCGACAGTGGAATTTGCTGCCAAGGAGTGTGGTGGAGTCTCCTTCTTTGGAGGTCTTTAAGCAGAGGCTTGACAGCCACCTGTCAGGAATGCTGTGATGGTGTTTCCTGCTTGGCAGGGGGTTGGACTGGATGGCCCTTGTGGTCTCTTCCAACTCTATGATTCTATGATTTCTGGGCTCTGCCTGCACAGTCCACAGTCACTGTGAGAACAGAATGCTGGACTGGATGGGTCCTTGGCCTGATCCAGCAGATAAACTTCTTAAGTTCTTACGCTTAATCTACAATGGGGTTTCCGCTTACAGAAGATAGGTCACTCTCACTTCCATTTTGCAGATGGAGCACAGGGCAGTAGATTATTATTTGTCCAGCTGTATGACTGAGTAGTGACAAAAAGGGAGGCCTCCCTGGTCCAGCTCCATCACTTGACCTGCTGACCACCCACTCAGTCCCATCTTTCAATGCTGTGTTGTTGCTTCCCCCCCCCCCACTGTTTAAAAGGATTCTATTGAAGAGCCGGCACCCAAGGAACTCCTTTACAAGATTATTCCCAAGGAGATCACTAACCTGGCCCCATATGGGAAGAACATTGAAGCCTTCTGCAGAGGGATCCCAACCTTTGCTACTGAAGAAGTCACAGGTGAGTCTCGCTTTCCCCACAGCTGGACCTCAACTGCAAGGGGTATGCAGAGGGAAAGGAGGGTATTCCTGCCTCAGGGTCAAGTTACTTTCCCCCTCCTGCCACCCCGCAGGAAGAATCGCGGCAGATAGCATCCGACACCCAACTAAGCACATTTTCTAAATCACGGTTGCCTTCCTGGATCGGGTCCTTTGTGCAGTTACCTTTTCGCAAAGTTTATGAACCCAGACTCATGACTTGTCCTTTCTACAGATGTTGGAGATTCCCAGTTCTTCCCCGACCCCACCAGTGATAGTCCATCAGCAATTTGGGTGCTTCAAAGAGGTAGGGATCTCAGAATATAAAGCTGGAAGGAGCGGCTGCGGAGGCAACTGCTGTGGCAGTTCAACGTTTTCTCTGGCTTCTCCTCTTTCTCTTTCACAGTATTTATTTACTTATTTATTTATTTATTTACGGTCCTAGATAGGGTTGCCATATTTTGAAGAACACATTTGCCGACTTTTACTTCCATGACAACTCTCATTTTAAAAAAGATGATGTGTCCTGGAAAAAGAGGACATGTGGCAACGCTCGCCTCCCGAAAACAAATTGACACCAGATAGGAGCCTTAGGAGCTGGATTGTGTTCCTGTGTTGCGCTGCAAGCTGAGAGAAAAGAACAGGTTGTACTCCAGGCTGAGAGGGACCCAGGTGGCGCTGTGGGTTAAACCACTGAGCCTAGGGCTTGCTGATCAGAAGGTCGGTGGTTCGAATCCCTGCGACGGGGTGAGCTCCTGTTGCTCAGTCCCTGCTCCTGCCAGCCTAGCAGTTCAAAAGCACGCCAAAGTGCAAGTAGATAAATAGGAACCGCTCCGGCGGGAAGGTAAACGGTGTTTCCGTGCGCTGCTCTGGTTCGCCAGAAGCGGCTTTGTCATGCTGGCCACATGAGCTGGAAGCTGTACGCTGGCTCTCGGCCAATAAAGCGAGATGAGCGCCGCAACCCTAGAGTCGGACACAACTGGACCTAATGGTCAGGGGTCCCTTTACCTTTACCTTAGTCCAGGCTGCACCCAAACATGGTGATTTACATTGCACAAACCTGGTGATTTACATACTATTAATTTCCCAATATTTACCGTATATACAATTTGATTGCAATAAAGCCTCAGAGCAGTTTTCAAAAGAGTAAAACAGAATCAAGATCTGTTCCAATTTCTTTCTTTCTGGAAGGTATTGGAAGGATCTGCTTCCGAAACAACATCTTCGGCTCAAATATCCGCTTTTGTCTGATTGGTCTTCCCTCCTCTGCGTTTGTCTACTGATAAAAGAAACAGCTTCAGACTCTGATTTTCTTAATCTCATTTTGATATTACGCTTGGAGGATAAGGGGCGGGGAACAACTATATTTTGAGTCTCTCTTGATTGTGTATTTGTCTCCTTTGTATCCCACTATGACTCTGGCCAGTGTAAGCAGAAGTTGTTCAATTTCATCCTCTCCCCAACCCTGCGAGGTAGGCTAGGTGGAGACCCCAAGGTTACCCAGTGAACATCATGGCCAGAAACATTCCATTCAAATTCTGCCCTCCCCAATTCCTCTGGACTTCATTTTTATACCAGAGTGACACCAGCATTGGGCTTATCCACCCTTCCCTTTCCCCTGCTCTTTCCAAGCACGCTCAGCGATTTGAAGATCTGTGCCCCCACCCCTGAGCTCTCCCTGCTCAGATCCACTGTTTAATGCTCAGTCGGAGCCAAATTCAATCTGCAGAAAACCCAAATTGCTGTTTGCTCTGATTGATTGCTAAAGAGCGGGTTTTCCTGGTCCAACCTCAGGGGGGAAAAGGGGGGGAAATGCTCGGACACAGAGCGCAGGCCTCTGCCTGGAAATTGTGGGCAAAGGGGCCATGTGGATAAGCCCACATGGGTTTCCAGTGTTTGGGTTCCAAGCTGTTTGAGTACTGAGGTGTTTGAGAACCACGGCACCACTGTATCTGATCCCCAATCTGTCTGAAGGAAATCCTATATAGGGACATCCCCCCCCCAATGTTTAATGTTGTATTATGTTTTTATATATGTTGGAAGCTGTCCAGAGTGCTGGGGCAATCCCAATAAGATGTGTAGGGTAGAAATAGTAAAGTTATGATTGTGGAATGGGACGTCCCTATTTTCATTGGAGAAATGTTGGAGGGTATGCAATTGCCAATGCGCGGGTCCTTTTCCTGCCTCAGGGTCAAGTTACTTTCCCCCTCCCGCCACCCTGCAGGAAGAATCGCGGCAGATAGCATCCGACACCCAAATAAGCACATTTTCTAAATCACGGTTGCCTTCCTGGATCGGGTCCTTTGTGCAGTTACCTTTTCGCGAAGTTTATGAACCCAGACTCATGACTTGTCCTTTCTACAGATGTTGGCGATTCCCAGTTCTTTCCAGACCCCTCCAGCGGTGCTCCATCATCTTTTTGGCGGCCTCCAACAGGTAGGGATGTAAGAATATAAAGCTGGAAGGAGCGGCTGTGGAGGCAACTGCTGTGGCAGTTCAACGTTTTCTCTGGTTTCTCCTCTTTCTCTTTCACAGTATTTATTTACGGTCCTAGATAGGGTTGCCATATTTTGAAGAACACATTTGCCGACTTTTACTTCCATTGATTGCTATGACAACTCTCATTTTAAAAAAGATGACGTGTCCTGGAAAAAGAGGACATGTGGCAACGCTTGCCTCCCGAAAACAAATTGACACCAGATAGGAGCCTTAGGAGCTGGATTGTGTTCCTGTGTTGCACTGCAAGCTGAGAGAAAAGAACAGGTTTTACTCCAGGCTGCACCCAAACCTGGTGATTTACATTGCGCAAACCTGGTGATTTACATACTATTAATTTCCCAATATTTACCGTATATACCATTTGATTGCAATAAAACCTCAGAGCAGTTTTCAAAAGAGTAAAACAGAATCAAGATCTGTTCCAATTTCTTTCTTTCTGGAAGGTATCTGCTTCCGAAACAACATCTCCGGCTCAAATATCCGCATTTGTCTGAAGATTCCTCTCACCTCTGCGTTTGTCTACTGATGAAAGAAACAGCTTCTGACCCTGATCTTCTTAATCTCATTTTGATTTTACGCTTGGCGGATAAGGGGCGGGGAACAACTATATTTTGAGTGGAAACTAATTAAATTGTGCATGGAATTTAAAAGGTCTCTCTTGGTTGTGTATTTGTCACCTTTGTATCACACTATGACTCTCGCCAGTGTAAACAGACGTTGTTCCATTTCATCCTCCCCCCAACCCTGCGGGGTAGGCTAGGTGGAGACCCCAAGGTTACCCAGTGAACATCATGGCCAGAAACATTCCATTCAAATTCTGCCCTCCCCAATTCCTCTGGACTTCGTTTTTATGCCAGAGTGACACCAGCATTGGGCTTATCCACCCTTCCCTTTCCCCTGCTCTTTCGAAGGACGCTCAGTGATTTGAAGATCTGTGCCCCCACCCCTGAGCTCTCCCTGCTCAGATCCACTGTTTAATGCTCAGTCGGAGCCAAATTCAATCTGCAGAAAACCCAAATTGCTGTTTGCTCTGATTGATTGCTAAAGAGCGGGTTTTCCTGGTCCAACCTCAGGGGGGGAAAGGGGATAAATGCTTGGACACGGAGCGCAGGCCTCTGCCTGGAAATTGCGGGCAAAGGGGCCATGTGGATAAGCCCACACGGGTTTCCAGTGTTTGGGTTCCAAGCTGTTTGAGTACTAAGGCGTTTGAGAACCAAGGCACCATTGTATCTGATCCCCACTCTGTCTGAAGGCAATCCTGTATAGGGATGTTCCCCCCCCCCAATGTTTAATGTTGTATTATGTTTTTATATATGTTGGAAGCTATCCGGAGTGCTGGGGCAATCCCAATAAGATGTGTAGGGTAGAAATAGTAAAATTATGATTGTGGAATGGGACGTCCCTATTTTCATCGGAGAAATGTTGGAGGGTATGCAATTGCCAATGCGCGGGTCCTTTTGGACCTGGAAGAGCCGAATGGGGACGCAACGGGGCATAGCAAGGTGGGGCATGCTATGCGCTATCCGCTGGCAGGTGTGGGGACCGGTGTTGGAATGTTAAGGATAGTAAAGGTAAAGGTAAAGGGACCCCTGACTGTTAGGTCCAGTCACGGACGACTCTGGGGTTGCGGCACTTATCTCGCTCTGTAGGCCGAGGGAGCCGGCGTTTGTCCGCAGACAGCTTCCGGGTCATGTGGCCAGCATGACGAACCAGAGCAGCACACAGAAATGCCGTTTACCTTTCCGCTGGAGCAGTACCCATTTATCTACTTGCACTTTGACGTGCTTTCGAACTGCTAGGTTGGCAGGAGCAGGGACCAAGCAGCAGGAGCTCACCCCGTCGCATGGATTCAAACCGCCGACCTTCTGATCGGCAAGCCCAAGGCTCTGTGGTTTAACCCTCAGCTCCACCAGCGTCCCTGTTAAGGATAGTAGGAAAGTATATACAGTGGTACCTCTGGTTGTGAATGGGATCTGTGCCGGAGGCCCGTTCGCAACATGAGCAGAGCGCAACCTGAAGCGCGGCATCTGCACATGTGCATGGTGCAATTCGGAATTTCTGTGCATGAGCAAAGCGCGATTTCATGTTTCTGCACATGCGCGAAGCGCTGAACCTGGAAGTAACCCGTTCCGGTACTTCTGGGTTTGCCGCATTCGTATCCCATGACAAACGCAACTCGCAGCAAATCAGCCAGAGGTATGACTGTATTGAATAAGTATTATTCTTCCTTCACTCTAGTGAGTGATGTAGCAGAGCACATTCCCTTCCATGTAGCTAGTTTGCAGATCTCTTTGGCTAAGTAATCTAGTCTGGCTTGCCCAGATGCATGATTCCTAGTGTCCCCTTTTATCCCTCTTAAAAGAATACAGACACAAGAGTCTTTCCATTAAAGTTACAAGAGGTTTACTCACATTTCGGTTCACGATTTGATCCCTGAAAAGCAGGCTTTACTTAGTAGTTACAAAAGCAAAGTCTGAGTTCGTCCCATATGCAGATTGAGCTCATGTGCTGCTGGTTGAGAGCCAGCAGAGAGCCAAAATTACATTAAGAGAACAAAATGGCTGCAGGAGAGCAGCAAGCAAGAGAGGAGAGTAGGAGAGAGAGAAAATGGCTGCGTGACTCGGCTCTTTTCTGGAGTCAGCCAGGGTCAAGCCCATCTCCCAGGTCACATGTAGGGGGAGGGCGCTCCAGACCAGTGGAACAGAAAGTTATACTGACTGGAGTAACATCCCCCTGCCCGTGCCCACTCTAGGGAAACAAGGAATGTTGCATTTGACTGTTCCAATGGACTGCATGTCACAACTGGGAAAGGAACCCCCGTGCAAAATGGTCTCCCCCCACCAGCCGTTGGCCCTGAGTTTCTGCCCAGTTCCCTTTGCTGCAGATCAGAGCTGTGTAGGCCAATCCCTAACTGCCTGGGCCATGTGGCCCTTATGGGGCCTGCCCCACCTCACCCCATCCTTCCCCCTCCTCTGAACCACTGCAGTTGGGGCCCCCTGCTCTCCCCAGCTCCAATCTTCCAAATCACATCCCACGTCTTTCAATTCAAAACCAACAAAAAAACCTGAATTTAAAAAACCACACACACACAAGCTGAAAATCAGTTTAAAACAATATAATTTATATATATAAAAAAACTGGGGCAATAGTAACAGCAACAAAACCCATTACCACATCTCAAAGTCTGTTCAGCTCAAAATCTTCAGTCTGGATATAAAATAAATGTGCAGCCTCAATTTTATGTTCATAATAAATATGGTAATATGCAGCCCTGATGAAAATATTAAGATCCTAATGACTTATATAATAATAATAATAATAATAATAATAATAATAATAATAATAATAATAATAATAATAATTTATTATTTGTACCCCGCCCATCTGGCCAGGTCTCCCCAGCCACTCTGGGCGGCTTCCAACAAATGTCAAAATACATTAAAATACATTATCAAGAATACAAGCACTCCTATGATCATTGCTGAACGAACTGTACACTGTTGAGATTTAGGATATCAGCCCCTTTTCCCCTCCGCAGAGCCAGGGGACCTATTAGGAAGGGTCCGCCCTTGGAGGCTGATGGATCCAATGGGATTCCAAAGGGCTCTGGGGGTTTTTTCTGGCTGTCGAAGTCCTGGCCGACCTCTGAAACACCCTTGGGCTATTGACAAAATCGCCCCTGAGCGCCCTCTCCCACCTTGTGGAGCCCAATTGGTCCCCTGGTATACTCCAGAGCTTAGGGCGAGGAAACAAGCTGGGAGACGGCTTGAACGCAAGTGGAGGAAAGATCCGACTGAATGCAACCAAACACTGGAAAGGGCTCATTATCTCGCCTACCTAGTGGCAGTGAAGACAGCAAAGGAGGCACACTTTGCTGCCTCCGTTGCATCCTCATCATGTCGTCCAGCAGAGCTTTTCCGGGTTGTATGGGGCCTTTTACAGGCTGTCCCAAAGGAGGTGATAGAAGCAACGATAGCTCGCTGTGACTTGTTTGCAAAGCATTTTGAGGATGAAATGGCTTGCATCCACCAAGACCTTGACTCTGCTGTTATAGCAGGTGAATCTCATGGGGTATCCAGAGGGGTATCCAGAGCACTATCTAGTTCTTTTGTGTTGGGGCTAGGTGGAGACCCCAAGGTCACCCAGTGAACATCATGGCCAGAAACATTCCATTCAAATCCTGCCTCCCCAATTCCTCTGGACTTCGTTTTTATACCAGAGTGACACCAGCATTGGGCTTATCCACTCTTCCCTTTCCCCTGCTCTTTCGAAGCATGCTCAGGGATTTGAAGATCTGTGCCCCCACCCCTGAGCTCTCCCTGCTCAGATCCACTGTTTAACGCTCAGTCGGAGCCAAATTCAATTTGCAGAAAACCCAAATTGATGTTTGCTCTGATTGATTGCTAAAGAGCGGGTTTTCCTGGTCCAACCTCAGGGCAAAAAAGGGGGAAATGCTCGGACACGGAGCGCTGACTAAAAGGCCACACGGACTAAAGGGCCGTGTGGATAAGAAAAGGCCTACAAGGCAGTGAGCAGGTCCCAGTCTCGTCCAGGTTGAACATCCCCAACTGCTCCCCATTAGGCTCGGTTCTCAGACCCTGGATCCTTCTGAAACTGTGGTGCCCAGAACTGGACACAGGACTCCAGGTAGGGGTCTGACCAAGCCTGTTGCCCTCAGGCATGTGCTCTGCATATGGAATGGGTGGGCATCATCTTGTTCTTTGACTCTGGATCCAAAATGTCTTGGGTCAGCCAAGAAGGAAGCAGAAGATAGCAAATCCTCTGAAAAGGCCCAGCGTGGAAGAGAGCCCAACCTCAACAGGTAAAAGGTAAAGGACCCCTGGATAGTTAAGTCCAGTCCAAGGCAACTATGGGGTTGTGGCACTCATCTCTACGAGGGAGCCAGCGTTTGTCCACAGACAGCTTCCCAGGTCATGTGGCCAGCATGACTAAACCGCTTCTGGCGCAACAGAACACCGTGATGGAAGCCACAGCGCACAGAAACACCGTTTACCTTCCTGTTGCAGTGGTACCCATTTATCTACTTGCACTGGTATGCTTTCGAACTGCTAGGTTGGCAGGAGCTGGGACAGAGCAACGGGAGCTTACTCCTTTGCGGGGATTCGAACCACCGACCTTCTGATTGGCAAGTCCAAGAGGCTCAGTGGTTTAGACCACAGCACCACCCACGTTCCCAGCACCAACAAAGCTAAAGCCATACACCTAAAGCACATTTAAACAATCATTTTAACTGTTACAGCTTTCCCACAGAGACTCCTGGGAACTGTTCTTCACTCCTCACGGAGCTACGATTTCCAGCCCCCTTAACAGACAGCAGTTCCCATGATTCTTTGGGGGAGGGAAGCCACCGCTGGTTAAAGTGGGATAAGAAGGCTTTGAACGGATGGTGTGTTGGTGACCCAAGAGACGGACTGGTTCTAACACTTGGGTCAAATATTTGCCTCACTCCTAAGAGATCATCTGTGGCCAACACCTTGAAGACAAACACATTCGGACTTTCTCTCATCTCTGAGTAAACTCTATTTAGCAAACAACAAGCATTCATTGTTTGAAGTTTGGAATTGGATCCCATGGATGATTACCCAGTAAACACCAAATGCTTTCAATCTCAGGAAATCAGAAGAGGGTGGAGGTGGCTCTGTCTCCTTGCACCTTCACTAAGGGCAAATTCCCAGTCAAATGGTATGATGTAATACCACACGTTGGGATTCTTAGCAATGACAATAAAGTTTTTTGGGTTTTTTAAAGAGAAAGCCGGAGTTTTATTGTTTCTGTGATTGTGCATCAGGTCTCGTACCAGCAACACAAGGGAAGAGTTCTTTATGCTCTTTCTAAACTGGGTGTTATTTTTTGTGAGAATGGTTCCTGGTTGCTGAATTACAGGTTTAGGGGTTTGAGGAGTTATTGCTGAAAAATTGCGCCCTAATTTCCGCTGTGTTGTAAGAATATCAAGGTCTTATATAATATATCTATATATAAGATATATATAGATATATTGTTCATAAGTGTGCCAAGCAAAACAAGGCCATATGTCTGAAACAGCACAGGAAGACAGGCCTGTCTCCATTTTGACTCCCAAACTGACAAACTGTTTCTCTGCAAGGAAGGAGGGGGGATTGTCTCAGGAAAATAAAGTGATAATCATGGCTTCCTGACACCTGAGTGTCAGACAAAAAGGTGTGATTAACTTGGCTGGGAAACAGGGAAATGTAAATATCTCTTTTGTTTTACTTGATGGGTTTTTGGGTGGAGGGCAAGAGGAGGCATGGGGAGGGTCAAAGATGCTCAGATTACTGCTACCAGACCTCCCCTTTCATGATGTAGCTGTGATGTATCTGGGGGGTGGTCCTGGGTTACACCCCTTTCAATTTTTCTCTGGTTGGCCTCTGTAAATTTACTCCTACCGATGGAGAACCTGCGAAGGCTCTTGTGTACCCCATAAGGGAATATGAGCAGATTTTTGTTTATTTCAGCTGCATCCAGGCAGTTTACAACACATGAAAATGTCTAGGATTGGCTTTCAACAGCCATGTGATTTGACCCAACCTTAATTTTGCAGGTTAAAGGTTGGGCTGAGGCTTATTTGAATTCTAACCCAGAAATGTCCTATAGAAAAGGACCCCTCAGCTACTCAGTATTTTTTAAAAAATTGGCAGCACAAGGGCTAGCTAGTAATATTGGAAGAACATCACATTCAGTTTGCCCTGAGTTTCCTAGTACTGTAGAGGAACTGTTACTGCTTGTGTATTTTTCCTTATATCTCTGCAAACAAAGAGGGCTAGGAACTTGTATCTAAGTGTCTCAGTGAACCACACAAGAGTTCGAGAAGGGCCTGGGATGTCTCCGCACCCCTGCATGGTCCATGAGGACCCCACAGGCAGGGCAGCAGAGTGAGGCAGCTGTTGGGTTGCATCAAGCGTAAGGATGGAAGGATCAGTCAATTTCGGGACCCTCAGCACCTCATTTTTTCAATCTTACATTTACACTGGTCGGAATCAAGAGAAAAGAGTGAAGAAATCACTGCAAAGAAATGGCCGTAAGTCACCCTGCCGGAGGGCTCTTTATTTAGAGAGGACACTCAGCCTCGTATGTAAATATGTAACAAAAAATATTTAGCTTTCTCTTGAGCTTCCCATAAAACCCAAATGAGAAAAATAAATGTTTGAGTAGAGTTATGTGTATTTGCATAATTCTCACAGCTAGCTATATAGGCACTGGCGATTCCTTGCTCCTTACCCATCTTGGTCTGGATTCCAGTTTGGAGCCACAACCATGAAGATGCTTGTGAGTACCGGGACCTTCCTTAATTTCAGTCTCAAGGGGTGAAGTACAGATGTCCAGCTCTTGGGCTTTGCTCTCACTAGGGACAAAGTTGTCACCAGGAGCTCAGAGGTCAGGCCAAATTAGCTGAAGACTCAGTTGCTCACAGGTGTGTGATGGAAGCAGGTGTAGCCCATAGAGGTTATTTGTGGGCTCCAACTGCGGGCTCCTATTCACCAGCTGGGTTTTTAAAATGTCTTTTGGTACCTGTGAAGGTCATCACTTCTTGGGTCTCCCTGATCATTTCCACTGCAAGGCAACAGCAAAAATGCATTTTGTCCAGGAAATGCTGAATGTCTGATCCAAGGCAGCCTTCATTTTTAGGAGTCCCTGCAGACTCAGACCCTCCAAGTGTCCCGATTCGCCAGGGACAATCCCGGATTTACAGAAGCCGTCCTGGTTTCTGATTTGACCCTGGAATGTCCCGCTTTTCCTTAGGACGTCCCTATTTTCGTTGGAAGATATGCAGGCTTGAAAAACATTATGCTATGGAACCAGATTTTGGTTGCTGGTCTCATTCTGGATATTTAAAAAAACAACCCAAAGACATTCTGGATTTGATCTGAATCAGCTGGCCTTTTACATTGTTTCATGAAATGAGAGGACCAATGGAGATATAGCACACCCCTTGCCATTGCAAAATAGATTCATTTGCAAAAGTAGTAGTAGTAGTAGTAGTAAGGTTTTAGTTTTTCAAATATTTATTAGTTTTAAAAATAGCAAAATACATATTCAACCAGCATAACTTGTATAAGCAATAGGTAATGCAGGAAGCCCCTTTTACAGTACCAAGAAATAGATGTAATTTTGATTTTTTTATTATTATAAATATTATTTTTCACTGTAGGCATTGTTGTGATATTAATAAACTGGTATTATGCCATTGAAAGGGACCCAGGTGGCGCTGTGGGTTAAGCCACAGAGCCTAGGGCTTGCTGATCAGAAGGTCGGCGGTTCGAATCCCTGCGACGGGGTGAGCTCCCGTTGCTCGGTCCCTGCTCCTGCCCACCTAGCGGTTTGAAAGCACATCAAAGTTGAAGTAGATAAATAGGAACCGCTCTGGCGGGAAGGTAAACGGCATTTCCATGCACTACTCTGGTTCGCCAGAAGTGGCTTTGTCATGCTGGCCACATGACCTGGAAGCTGTACGCCGGCTCTCTCGGCCAATAAAGCGAGATGAGCGCCGCAACCCCAGAGTCGGACACGACTGGACCTAATGGTCAGGGGTCCCTTTAACTTTTATTATGCCATTACCGGTAGCATCAGGAGTACAAGGTTCAAGTAAAAAGACAGTGGAAGACAGTCCTATCCACAAACAGGACGACAACCTCTTATATTTTTGCGATAGCCAAACATTCCTATTTACTTCTTGAATCAAGTGGAATTATTATCATTAGCATATTGTATAAATTCCCACCACATTGCACAAAAATCCTTGAATTAATTTTAAACGAAATGCTTTTTTAAAATGAAATTGCAATGTCCAACACGTTTATTATTGTTATTGTTATTTATATACCATCCTTCATCCGAAGATCACAGGGTGGTTTACAACATAAACACCAGTGTTCTATTCAAGCTTCTCTTTCACAGACAAAGGAAATGTGTACTTGGCAATTTAAAATTTGCCCCTTAGTGCTATTCTCTTATTTTCCTTCTGCTCTGCAGATTCTGCTTGCCAGCCTCCTGGGGCTACTTATTCACTCAGCGTTTGCAAGCAACGTAAGTAGCCAACTTTGCTCCCATTTCTGCCCTCCTGCTCTGAAACCTCTCCTGCTGCTAACCTCTGCATGCACAAGAGACTTGTTTTAATCTGTTTTTAGTCCATTGTTATTTTAAACGCTTGAATGTCTTAAATTCTTGCTCCCAGTTTATCTTAGGGATAATTTTATTGCTTTCTCATTTTCGGTAAACCTCTTTTGAGGTTTTGTGTGTGTTTGTGCATTTTTACGATCAAGCAGTGTTGCACATTTTATGAAATAAATGAATAGATATAGATAGATAAATGATAGATAGATAGATAGATGATAGATAGAAAGGCCAAATGCCATGACAAATTTAAGTAAAAAAGGAAAGAATGGGACTCAGTCTTGTCCAGAAGCCATGTGACTCCATTTGCAAGACTTGCCTGAGATAGATCAGTTGGTCAAAACCTGTCGTATGAGTTAAGAAGTCCCTGGGATGAGGTCGGATCCCAGATCCATGGTGAATTCACCAGCTGACGATAAATGAGCCACTTACTTCCAGGAATCTGTAAGGCATAGCTGTCAACTTTCGGATTTGAAAATAAGGGATTTTTTCAAACTTTCGGATTTGAAAATAAGGGATGCCGCGAGGGCGGTGCAATGGCACCAAGTAGCCTCGCCACCCTGCGCTCCAGAGGCTGCGCGTGAACGGGTGAGCGAAAGAGCGAGCGCATTGACGGTAGGCAGGCTGTCTGTCTGGTTGGGCGTGAGGGTCTGGCTGCACAAGGCATGCAAGCTCCGCCCCAGTCGGTCTCAGACTCCTTATTGGCAGCCGAGCAACGCAGCTGAGGAGCCTCCCTGGCCGGCAGGGAGGGAGAGGAGCTGCTTCCTTTGAAATCCGGGAAATTTAAGGGATATCAACAATCCGGGATAGCAGTGGGAAATGGCATTGGAATAAGGGAGTTTCCTGCAAAAAAAAGGGAGGGTTGACAGCTATGCTGTAAGGATGCCTGAAATGATGTCAAAGATCAGGTGACCAGGACTCTTCTGTTATGACTCCCTGACCAAAGAATACTCTCCCCCAGGGATGTTCTGGGCTGCATCTCTGATCCACTTCAGCATCCTACAGTCCTGCTGGCTCAGCTGATGGGAATTGTTGTCCAAAATATCTGGGTGGCGGGGGGAGGCACCAGACTGGGAAAGGCTGTCCTATTTAAGCTCAGTCCCTGGTCATCTCTAGTTAAGCAGATCTCATGAAGCAGGCCTCCTTCGGCCTAGGAGAGCTTCTGCCAGCCAGAGCAGGCAACACCAGGCTACCTGGCCCAATGGCCTGACAATAAGCGTTCAATTGTGCCCTGTGAATCAGACCTGCTTGCTTTCCATGGCAGCTGCAGTCCCTCCTGGCTGGACCACATGATCTTGTTTGCTGGTCTCGCCAAAGTGCCTTATAGGAGCCTGATGGTGGGTCTTTGTCTCTAGGCTATCCAGCTCATAAACAAGGGAAACGATGGAGGAACCGTATACCAAACAGTCAACATCAACCACAACACCAACGTCGCTGCCTTCAACTTTTACTCTGGAAGGCACTCCACCAACGCCATTGTGGACTACAACAGCGTAAGTTTCAAAGCAAGCCGTTCAGCCGCAAAGCTGTTCACTCTGTACCGGATACTCCCTTTGTCCTGGGGTGGGATCTCCCTCCAGCAGCTAGGCAAACCTGTTAAACTCTCCTGAAAGGGATGCATTTTGCTGCCTCAGATGAAGGAAAAGATGGTTCTCCCACTGGGAAGGGGTGCAGTCAGAAGCCATGTTATGCACACACACACACCCCCAAACCAGTGCCTGCCACTTATTTTATTATTATCTTATTTTATTTCATTGCGTTCCTATCCCACCTTTTCCTCCAAGGAATTGAAGGTTCTCCCCCTCCTCATTTAATCCCCCCAATAACCCTGTGAGGTAGGTTAGGCTGAGAGGCAGTCACTGGCCCAAGGTTACCCAGGGAGCTTCATGGCCAAGTGGGGATTCGAACCCAGGACTCTTGCAGGTCCTGGGCCAACACACTAACCCAGGGGTAGGCAACCTAAGGCCCGTGGGCCGGATCAGGCCCAATCGCCTTCTAAATCTGACCCGCGGACGGTCCGGGAATCAGCATGTTTTTACATGAGTAAAATGTGCCCTTTTATTTAAAATGCATCTCTGGATTATTTGTGGGGCCTGCCTGGTGTTTTTACATGAGTAGAATGTGTGCTTTTATTTAAAATGCATCTCAGGGTTATTTGTGGGGTGTAGGAATTCGTTCATCCCCCCCCAAAAAAAATAGTCCGCCCCCCCCCATGGTCTGAGGGACGGTGGACAGGCCCATGGCTGAAGAAGGTTGCTGACCCTTGCTCTAACCTTTATGCCACACTGGTGCTTGTGGGTCTGACACTGGCTCTCTCTCATGGGGTTGTGGGTTTTCAGTACTGTACTGAGTCCTCATTTTATTCTTTGATTTTGAACTCTCCTGGGGCCATCTCTCTTGTGACCTACATTTGCCATTGTGTCTCCCAGGGGGTTGTCATCTACCACATGCCTTTCAGGAGGCTATGCGTCATGTCCAGGATGAATCGGCAAAGCTTTCCAAGTATCTCAAATCTCGAGAGCATGATGCACGAGGTACGTCAAGGTGGAGATGCAAAACTGGGGCTGGCCCCAAATATGTGGGGCAATCCAAATGGTGCCCCGCCCCCTCCAATGAAGGGCAGAAATCAGTGGGAGGAATAATAGCATCACAGATTTGAAGGAATCCTCAAAGGATCACCTAGCCCAATCTCTGTTTAAAAACCTGCAGTGAAAGAGAAAAAGTTTATAGAAACTTATCTAAACTTTTATTTACCAACTAGTATATTAAGCCCGTTACATAACGGGAGCTAGATGTCTCCCTCCCTCTCCCTCCCCCCCCACCCATCCCCCCACCCATCTCCCCCACCTCCCACACACAGTTCGCCTCTCCCTCCCTCCCCCTTCCCCCCGCCCATTCCCCCCACCTCCCCCCCACCTCCACACACAGCTCGCCTCTCTCTCTCTCTCTCCCTCACACACACACACACACACACACCCCTCCTCCCCACTTTCCACACCTCTACAAATAGCTCGCCTCTCTCTCTCCCTCCCCCCCACGCAGCGGCCGCCCCATCCAGACGCGCGGGGAAGCAGCAGCCAGCAGCAGCCGCGCCGGCCAACCGCCCCTTCCCGCGCGTCGCCTCAGTCTGCGCGCAGCAGCAGCTGCCGCCTCAGCCTGAGAGGCGGCTGCAGCTGCGTCGGCTTCGGCATCGCGGGCGGGCGGCGGCGGCGGCGGCGGAGCAGCCCCTGTCCCGGGCGGAGGGAGCGTCTCGGAGCGGCAGCCGCCGGAGCGTGGCGGCGGCGGCGGCCGGAGGAGGAGGAGGAGGAGGCTCCGTGCAAGGCGGCGGCACTGCCCCAAGTGACAACACGCGTGCGCCGCCGCTGCCTCCCGGACACGCCCCCCTCTCCGGCCGCTCCAATGCCTGCGTCCCTGTTGGGGGGGGGAACCAATCCCTGTGTCAGTGGGACGCATGCCCCGTTGCGAATTCCACTGACACACGGAAAGTACGCACGGACACAGGCACTTTATTATATAGGATAAAATATATTTTATTTACCAATATTTAGCACGTACTTCAATAACATACAAGAAGAAAGAGAATGAGAGAGAGGAAGAAAATACAATTGAATTAAAAATAAACATACACACACTGTAGCAGATTTGGGAGGTTCCATTCACAATCCCATAATAGTATTATTATTGGGGGGTGGGGGTAGTAACATTGTCTTCCCTAAATTTTAATTATTTTATTCCATTGCATATAACAATACGAATGTTCGAGAGGTACAAATATTTTAATCCCAGCTTTCCCTTGAGAGTGTCCAGAGTGGCTACTGGCAAAAAGAAAGATAGAAACAGTACCATCTCTTAACCATTCTTTCTAGCATTAAAACTACTGATCTGAAAGCAAAGCACCACAGCTAAGTGCTGTGGAATAACACACACAAACAGACTCTCTCATATGTGTGTGTGTGTGTGCGTGCGCGCGCGCGCGCTTACCTGCCCCCCGATATTTTATATAATAATAATAATAATAATAATAATAATAATAATAATATAGTTTATTATTTATACCCCACCCATCTGGCTGGGCTTCCCCAGCCACTCTGGGCGGCTTCCAACGAAATATTAAAATACAATAGTCTATTAAACATTAAAAGCTTCCCTAAACAGGGCTACCTTCAGATGTCTTCTAAAGGTCTGGTAGTTGTTTTTCTCTTTGACATCTGGTGAGAGGGCGTTCCACAGGACGGGTGCCACCACCGAGAAGGCCCTCTGCCTGGTTCCCTGTAACTTGGCTTCTTGCAGTGAGGGAACCGCCAGAAGGCCCTCGGCACTGGATCTCAGTGTCCGGGCTGAACGATGGGGGTGGAGACGCTCCTTCAGGTATACTGGACCGAGGCCGTTTAGGGCTTTAAAGGTCAGCACCAACACTTTGAATTGTGCCAGGAAATGTACTGGGAAAATCAGTGGGAAATCCAATTGCCATTTGCTTTAAAGGGCAGCACCTTTTATTCAAGTTGGCATCCCTGGACCTAGGCATGAATGGATCTGTCCGTTTGTTTGTTTTTGTTACAGGGGCATCCCTTGAACACCCTTTACAGAAGCTACGGGATTTCTCGCAAGGTGGTCACAAACATCGCTGACTATGGTGTCCCCGCCCAAGCCATTTGCGGAGGCCTGACTACCTACTGGGCTACCGAGTTCCAAAGTGAGTTGGGCCAGAATTTCATAACATTTTAAAGGGACAACCACAGGTTTTAATGGCTTCTGTAGCGATGCGTTGAGGAGATCTTTACGTTACATTGGCAACTGCATTGGTCGCACCCTCTTTTAAAGCCTCCTAGGTTGGTGGCCAGCACTGCTTCCTGTGGGAGGGAGTTCCACGGTTTAATTATGTCATTCAGCATGGGCAGCGACAGTTACCTAGTCTGGAAGGGGGGGGGGAACTGAGTGTGAAGGAAGGAAGGAAGGGCGGAAGCCCTAAATGAGCTGACGACAAGTCTGCCATTTTCTACACATAATAATAATAATAATAATAATAATAATAATAATAATAATAATAATATAATTTGGACGCGGGTGGCGCTGTGGGTTAAACCACAGAGCCTAGGGCTTGCCGATCAGAAGGTCAGCGGTTCGAATCCCCACGACGGGATGAGCTCCCGTTGCCCGGTCCCAGCTCCTGCCAACCTTGCAGTTCGAAAGCACGTCAAAGTGCAAATAAATAAATAGGTACTGCTCCGGCGGGAAGGTAAATGGTTCGCCAGAAGCGGCTTAGTCATTCTGGCCACATGACCTGGAAGCTGTACGCCGGCTCCCTCAGCCAATAAAGCGAGATAAGCGCCGCAACCCCAGAGTCAGTCACGACTGGACCTAATGGTCAGGGGTCCCTTTACCTTTACCAATAATAATTTATTTTGTTTATTTTATTTATATCCCACCCTCCCTGGCCAAACCGGGCTAAGGGCGGCTAACATCAAAGTATATAATACATTAAAAACATAAAATCCAGCAATCGACTGAAATACAGCTTAAAATCAGATTAAAACATGGCATGCTATGGGACTAAATTGGCAAGGAAACATCAGTCACATTGCACTGATGGCAGGCAGCATGTTGTGAAGGAGCCCCCTTCATCAAAACCTAGGTCAGGCTTCCTCAACCTCGGCCCTCCAGATGTTTTTGGCCTACAACTCCCATGATCCCTAACTGACAAGCTGGAACGTGTCCAGAAGAGGGCAACCAAAATGGTCAAAGGCTTGGAAACGATGCCTTATGAGGAACGGCTTAGGGAGCTGGGTATGTTTAGCCTGGAGAAGAGAAGGTTAAGGGGTGATATGATAGCCATGTTCAAATATATAAAAGGATGTCATATAGAGGAGGAAGAAAGGTTGTTTTCTGCTGCTCCAGAGAAGCGGACACGGAGCAATGGATTCAAACTACAAGAAAGAAGATTCCACCTAAACATTAGGAAGAACTTCCTGACAGTAAGAGCTGTTCGACAGTGGAATTTGCTGCCAAGGAGTGTGGTGGAGTCTCCTTCTTTGGAGGTCTTTAAGCAGAGGCTTGACAGCCATCTGTCAAGAATGCTTTGATGGTGTTCCTGCTTGGCAGGAGGTTGGACTGGATGGCCCTTGTGGTCTCTTCCAACTCTATGATTCTATGATTCTAGCAGGACCAGTGGTCAGGGATGATGGGAATTGTAGTCTCAAAACATCTGGAGGGCAGAGGTTGAGGAAGCCTGACCTAGGGTGTGCTGGGGTACTCTGTCCCATCAGAACAGCATTACAGGGATGATGGACAAGGGGGCTATCAGTAGCTACTAACCACAGTGATTATGCTCTGCCTACATGGTCGGCGGAGGCAATGCTTTTGAATCCCACTTGCTAGAAACAGGCATTTCGGGCAGTGTGACCAGTTCCCCTGCACTGGGTGCTGAATCTATGGCGTGCCACAGGGCGTTGCAACTATGACGTAGTGAATTGAGCAGAACAGAAGGCGGGGTGTGGAGGGGTGCTGAATTTTTGCCTCGCACAGGGCGCTGCTGAAATTTGAAAGACCAAAGTATGCCTCTGCAGGAAACCACAGAAGAGTAGAGTTGCTCCTGCATTTGGTGTTGGTTTTTGGTTTTTGTTTAAATATATATATATATATAGGTAGAAAAAGGAGATTTCCTTGGATGCCAAGATGCAGGTTTGTGACAAGTACTCTTTGGTGAGAGAAATCCAGCAGAGACTTAAAATCATAAAATATGTAGCAAAATAAAGTGTTGAAATATAGTCTGTTAGACCTTTAAAATACCCTCTTCTAAGTTGCTTCCAAAGTTCCCCACTTCCCCAGCATAGAAAGAGACTGCACATTTGGTAAGTTAAGAAAGGTTTACTTACACTCTTCAAAGGTCAGATTCATGTGCTTATTCATACAGCAGTTAGAAAACACAGGCAGTAAATTTAGGTTCCAACGTGGTGAATGTTCCTAAATTATTTGTCTAGAAACACAAAGATGGCTTGCTTAAGCCACACAGTCTGAGCTTGGAACAACCAGTTCAGAACTACTTACCAGTAGGGTTCACATGGTGGAAGAAATGGTGGAAAAGTGAAAGAACAAAGAGCTTGATAAGCCTCCCTGCCCCCCAGGTGAGTGACCTAGCTAAGCCTAGCAGGCCAGCTTACTCTATGACAGGGGTGGCCAACTTTCAAGAGACTGCGATCTACTCACAGAGTTAAAAACTGGCAGTGATCTACCCCCTTTTGGGAGGTTCAGGTCAAAGTTGTTGAGCTTTTTTTTAGGAAGGAGAGTCCTGTTTTTTGGGGTTCACGTAAAAGTTGTTGAGCTTCTTTAGGGAGTAGGAAAGCGACATTGAGCTTTTTTTAGGAAGGAAAGCCCTGTTTTTGGTGGTTCAGGTCATTTTAGGGGTGCGGGGCAAAGATGCTGAGGTTTTTTTAGGGGAGATTTTTAGCTTCTTTGGGGGGAGCCACTGATCTACCGGTGATCTACCACAGACATCCAGTGATCTACCGGTAGATCATGATCTACCTGTTGGACATGCCTGCTCTATGACATTAACCCATTCATGCATTGATTAGACTTGAACATGTTGGTTATGTCACATGGGTCACGTTTGTGACTTTTCTAGTTGGCCACTGTGAGAACAGGATGCAGACTGATCCAGCAGGCTCTCTCTCTGTTCTCACGCATGTTTGGAAGTACAGATTATTTCATTTCCGAGAGATTGTTTCGAGACTCCTGCTTGGCTCTTCATAAAAAAGTTAATAAAAAGTAACAATGAAAAACTTCCTTTTCCTTTTTAGGGCCCCGCCCCTTGGTTGAAGGCAAGGGCTGCTCAGCCGTCAATCTGCTCGTTCTCAATATCGACCTATGTGGCGGCATCTCCCTCTTCTAGCCAGGATCAGACAGGTGCTCCCCACCCGCCACCCAGCTGTGCCAGCACCAACATCTGCTCCAAGCCAACACAACCTGTGACCTGCCCAACAAGACAATGGCCATCCCATCGCATTGCCAGCTGTCATTGCCTGTTCAGTCCCAAGGTGGGGTGGGCAGGACACAGGAGGTCAAGGCCTGATGACCTCCCAACAATTGCTCTCTAATTTCATTTGAGGACTGGTTCCTGCAGGGGCCGTCAAAAATAAAATAAAAATTATAATTTAAATAAAATAATTTTCAAATCCATGGCAGTGTATGCAGCAGTGTAAAGACCCCCCCACCAAAGCCCCATAGAATCATAGAATTGTAGGGTTGGAAGGGACTCTGAGGGGCATCTAGTCCAACCCCCTGCAACTAAAGCATCCATGACAGATGACCATCCAAACTCTGCTTAAAAACCTCAAAGGAAGGAGAATCCACCACTTTCCAAAGGAGTCTGTTCCACAGTTGAACAGCTCTTACCGTCAGAAAGATCTTCCTGATGTTCAGTCTGAGTCTCCTTTCTTGTACCTTGAATCTATGCTACGCTGGCTCTCAGTGCTACTACCACTGCTACCTAGAGATGCCATCAGGGATTGATCCTGGAACCTTCTGCATGCAAATCTCTATGACCATATTTCTACCCAGACTGTGAAATAAAAACTCGAAAGTCCCCTTTTGAAATCCAACTTCAGCTACAGAATTATGATGGAACCTTAGACAAGTCACTGGTTGTGTGTGTGTGTGTGTGTGTGTGTAAAATCTGTTTTCCATTTAATAATATACATTCACATCATCATTATCCACTATACCACCCATCAACTTCCTTCTCTCCTGCCTCATGGCTTTCAAAATTAACCTTAATACCGGTATCATTGCAATTTATACGTTTTCCAATTCTAATTACTCTCATTACAGAATGACTCAAAGTTTAAATAAATATAGAAAGACAGAAAATTTCTCATTACAAGTCTTCAGACCCCCCTGCTAGTGATGTTAATTGCTTACAATAATCTTTCAGACATCGTATGAATTTACTCCAGTCCTTTTGGAATACTTGATCATGCTGGTTTTGGATTTTTCCTGTCAGCTTTGCCAGTTCTGCAAAGTCCGTCATCTTCGCCTGCCACTCTTCTTTCATGAGTAATTCTTCTCGTTTCCATTTTTGGCCTAAAAGAATTCTTGCCGCAGTTGTTGCATACATAAGCAGTCTTTAATTTTCCCTTGGTATCTCATCACCCACTATACCCAATAAAAAGGCTTCTGGTTTTTTAACAAAAGTATTTTTAAACATTTTCTTTAACTCATCATATACCAGCAAAGACCAGTGACTTGAAATGGGAAATGGGGAACAAGTCACTGATCTTCGGAGCTGTCTTTCCCATACGGCTTAGTGGTGCGTTGCGCCAGGGCGCCGGCCTCTCAGGGGCGCCCCAGTGAGTGGGGGAGCTGTGCGGCTTTGCCGGCGGCATTCCCTTTCTCTGCATGCCCGCTGGCTGCGCCCCGCCAACCATATGGCTGGCGAGTGTGCAGCTTGCCTCCCAAGCCTCTGCGGGGATCGCTCTCCTCCCACGGGGGCTTGGGAGGGAAGCTGCGTATCTGCCAGCCGTATGGTTGGCGGGGCTCAGCTTCCCTCCCAAGCCTCTGCGGGGATTGCTCTCCTGCAGCGGCATAGGGGAGAGTTGCACACACACACACCATGGCTGGCAGTGCGCAGCTTTGCCCCCCCACTATCCGTGGTAATTTGGGGGCGCTGAGCGGTTATTTGCACCCCGGCGTCGCATCTGCTAAAGATGGCCCTCCGGTCTTTCATCCTCATCATTTGTATTCATTTCCCTCCCTGCACACAGAAAGCTAGTGGGTCTGGGAGAAGACTTCAATCCTGAGATGTTAGTTTTCTATCTAGGATTTTTTAAACTCCACATTTCATTAAGAGAAGAGTTAAGGTACTTACAGCTCCATTCATGCACCGGGATGCACAGAAAATTTCCAGTGAAGGCACCCTGCACCACGCAAGCAACAAGTGCATCACAGAGCCTCACATAGCCAGCATCGTGCGCCACACTGTCCCACAAGTTTTCAGACCCAGCCCTCTTCTTTTGCATCTCTGCACAGAGCCATAATCTTATTAAACAGTACATAAAAATTCGATCGAGGGGTTCATTAAGGAACATTTTTCCAGATCCAAACTCATTTCTCTAATGGTATTTGAGTAAGCGTATTTGCTACCCATTTTGCTTGATAAATATTTTCTTATTTGGGGTGGGCAGGCATTATGTTAGGGGGTGCAGAAGTGAGTTATCAGTGAGGCAATCGGTCAGTTAAGCATTTTTTATTTATTTACTTGATTGGGGGGCAGCTGTCTCCCCTGCACCCCCCGGCTACGCCCATGATCATACAATAGACTTTATTTTATTATTTTGTTTCGACAATAGACAATGTTTATGTCAAAATAAAATAAAAAAAAAAAAAATCCTTCCAGTAGCACCTTAGAGACCAACTAAGTTTGTTCTTGGTATGAGCTTTCGTGTGCATGCACACTTCTTCAGATAGACTGAAACAGAAGTCACCAGACCCTTATATATAGTGAGAGGGTGGGAGGGGTATTACTCAGAGGGGTGGTGGGAATGGGTGGTTGGCTGATAGCTGTGGTAAACCTGTTGACAACTGTTAACGACTGCAATTAGTCTTACAGGAAAAAGCAAGGGGTGAGAAGGTTAAAAATAGCTTTGTCATGTATAATGAGATAAGAATCCAATGTCTTTGTTCAGACCAGGTCTCTCCATGGTTTTAAGCTTGGTAATGAGTTGCAATTCAGCAACTTCTCTTTCCAGTCTATTTCTGAAATTCCTTTGCAACAAGACAGCTACTTTGAGATCTTGTTTAGAGTGTCCTGGGAGATTGAAGTGCTCTCCTACTGGTTTCTCTGTATCTGTTTATGTCAGATACACACACAGTCTGCTGCGATGGGTACAAATTTCACTTGAGCCACTGGGTGTCGCCCTTGAGCTCTCTCGCTCTGCGTCTCGTTCAACTTTCCAGATTCGGTGCCTGTGAAGTTCTTCCCGCTTCCCCAATTTCCAGCAGGCGCCACTGTGGCCCGAAAGGAGCATCGGAGAAATGTCAGGGTGGAAATGGGTTTTGTTTTCATTTTGAAACCTAGGCTCGCGCTCCTTTGCTCCTTCCAAAAGCCTGGGAGCAGATTGCACCCAAAGTCTCCTTGAGAAGGCTGGAATAATGACTGGGAACGAATTTTGCAGCGGGGCGAATTTTGCAAAGTAAGGAAACACAGGCTTGGGTTGTTTGTTTTTTTTTAAAAAAAAGACAGGCCTGCCCACCCCGGAGCTCCACACATGGAGGAGAAAAGTTGTGTTGACCCTCAGCTTTGGTGCAAGAAAGTCCTTCTTAACGGCATTGTTAAACTGTGGAACTCCCTCCCACTGGAGGCAGGCATGGCCACCAACCTGAATGGCTTTAAAAGGGGATACGAGAAATAAATGGAGGAGAGGACTGTCTGTGGCTACTTGTGGTTGTTGTTTAGTCGTTTAGTTGTGCCCGACTCTTCGTGACCCCATGGACCAGAGCACGCCAGGCACTCCTGTCTTCCACTGCCTCCCACAGTTTGGTCAGACTCATGTTAGTAGCTTCGAGAACACTGTCCAACCATCTCGTCCTCTGTCGTCCCCTTCTCCTTGTGCCCTCCATCTTTCCCAACATCAGGGTCTTTTCCAGGGAGTCTTCTCTTCTCATGAGGTGGCCAAAGGATTGGAGCCTCAGCTTCAGGATCTGTCCTTCCAGTGAGCACTCCGGGCTGATTTCCTTCAGAATGGATAGGTTTGATCTTCTTGCAGTCCATGGGACTCTCAAGAGTCTCCTCCCCGTGGCTACTAGCCAAGGCTTCCCCCCCCCAGCTGGAACTCAGTTCCGGCACCAGGTAGGCGCCCTTGTCATTATAAGAGAACAAGGGAGGCGTACCAGCTGCTGTAAAGCAGGGGAGGAAGCAGGGTGGATAAAAATCAACGATTTTTTAAAAATAAAAATTAAAAAACGGATTTTTTTGATTTAAATCAGATTTTTTTTTTATTTAAATCGGATTTTTTTGATTTAAATTGGATTTTTAAAATAAAATGCTTTTGGAGGAAAAATCTTTCTAAATATAGTCTTCTATTTAAGTTACATTGTAGTCCAAAGGCTATTCATCAGGAAATAAGGATTTGTTTTAAGTTTATCAAGTGTGCTAAAACTCAGTCTTAAGGTGTTTTTTTTAAATGTTTAACCACATCAGTTAACAAACATGGATACATATGCTATCATGTTATTGTTTTAGTTAAATAAATTGTTTAAATGGTCATTAAGGAAATGATTATTTTTCTCCTTCCAATAAAGTACAGCAGAAAAGTTGTCCAAATATAAACAGTTAACTTATTAAACCTCACCATAATTTCACAATTATCTGTCTATGTATTTCTAGTAGTATAACCAAATCAGTAATTTTTGATATAACTGTAAAAACTACTCTTATTATTCCAAAAACAAAACCTTCATATGGTTGTAAATATTAAGATTATGCCAGCAAGAATGAGTCTTTCTGTAAATAAATAAATAAATATTTAAATCAAGTCTTACTGACTAGTGATTTAAATCAAGCCTTACTGACTAGTGATTTAAATCAATTTGGTTTAAATCAAATCCACCCTGGAGTCCAGCAACATCTTAATAAAGCTTTCTTAGAATTTAAAGAAATGTTATAGCCTGTGATGGAAGTTTTCGTTTAATAAATTGATTATTTAATGACTGTCTGAGAAACTTTGGGGTTACAAGTTGTGACCTCATGTGTGCTTATCTTCTTGTTTTCTTTTCTTTTTTTCCTTCTTCTCTGTTCTTTCTTGGTGGGTTTTCTTCTCTTCTTTTTTTCTTTTTCTTTTCTTTTTGCTGTTGTAGCCTTTGTATTTTCTTTTCGTGAATCTAGAAATGGAAAATGGAAATGGAAATGAAGTAAATGAGTGTATAGATAATTAGGAAGACTATATTTGTATGTAAATTAGTGTATACACCTATGTGAAAACATCACTATGTATGTATGTCTATACGAATTGTGGTTTCTTTTTATTAATTAAAATTTTATATTAAAAATAAATTAAAAATAAATCGTGATTTAAATCAATTTGATTTAAATCAAATCCACTCTGGGAGGAAGGGGAGAGGGGTCCTGGGCTCGGATCCTGCCCGCAGGTTTCCCCCAGGCCAGAGTTTGCAGGAGCCTGTCCCATCCTTTGTGCGCTTCTTGCCTCCTCGGCCACTAGATGCCGCCGTCGGGGCTCTTTCTCGGCTAGACGGCAGGGCAGGACCCCCCCCCCCCCCGAGAGCAGCCATCCTGGGGAAGGGGAGGGAGAGCCTTCCCACATTCTCCGAAATCTGGGGCAAAGCCGGGGAGGGAAAGACCCGGGGAGAAGCCTCCGGAAGCCGCCTCTCGCCTCGCAGACTGCGGCGATGCTGCCTCGTCGGCGCTGCGAGGAGAAGCCCCTTTGAGAGGCGAGGAGGCTGGGCAGCATCTGCAAACGGGGAACCGACGAGCCCTCTTGCCTTCGCGGCGATTGTTCCGTCGGGTCCCCCGCGCCGCGAAGCCCTGCATGGAGAGGGCGTGAGCGAGGAGGCGCGCAAGTGGCCCGGGGCTCGCTGGATCCTGCCCCGCCATGGCTGCCCGCAAGGCGAGCCTCCCGCGCTGGGGCTTGCACGCTCTGCTCTTTGCAACGGTGCTGGTCGCCTGCGGCGGGCAAGGCAGGAGCCGGGAGGACGGCGGCGCCGCCTGCTACGGGGGCTTCGACCTCTACTTCATCCTGGACAAGTGAGTGGGCGACCCGGAGGGAGCTTTGGGCAGGGGCATCAAAAGGCCAGCAGCTGTCTTACCCCCACCTCCATTTAATCAGTATTATTATTATTATTATTATTATTATTATTATTATTATTATATGTATTTATTTTTCCACCCAGGGCAGGTTGAAAACCATGTAAAGCAATTATTATTATTATTATTATTATTATTATTACTTACTTACTTACTTATTTATTTTTCCACCCAGGGCGGGTTGAAAACCATGCAAAGCAATTATTATTATTATTATTATTATTATTATTATTATTATTATTATTACTATTACTACTACTACTACTACTTTTTTATTTATTTATTTTATTTTATTTATTTATTTTTCCACCCAGGGCAGGTTGAAAACCATGCAAAGCAATTTGCAATCATAAAAATAAGATGGGTCTTGAAAGCTCACATCTCAGGTGTCAAAAGGCCAGCAGAAAGAGGTTTTACTTTTACCCCCCACCCCCCAGTCTGGAAGCCCCCAAGGACTCTTCCAGGTTCCTGTTGCATTTCTTGCTCTAGCTTATCTCGGTTTGGGAAATGTATTCGGCGGCAGCAGCGACAAGTCCGTTTTGCGGCGATTGGCGATGGGGTTGGTGATTTGTTGCAGAAGTTGCCCCTTGGAAGGCTCTTCCGCCACCATTCCCTATGTGGCCAACCGTGGAATTGGCTCCCGAAGGAGGCAGGGATGGCCACCGACCTAGATGGCTTTAAAAGAGGAGTGGAGGGGCTTTTGAGGGCTGCTAGCCAGGGTGGCTCTGCTCTGCCTCCACAGTTGGCACAGTGATGCATCTGAATCGCAGTTGCTGGAAAGCGCAGGGGGGGAGAGGACTCTTGGGGTCAGGTTCTGCTTGTGGGTTTCCCATTGGGGCATCTGGTTGGCCGCTGTGAGAAGAGAACACTGGGCTAGATGGGCCATTGGCCTGATCCGGCAGGCTCTTCTTATGTTCTGAAGGGAGGGACATACCCGTGTTTCACCCAGCAAAGCAAAGTTTAGGAAACTTTTGCAAAGGAAGGGATGCTATCTTGTTGCTCTCTGGTGTTGCTGAACACCCCATCATGCCACATCTGTTTTCTCCAAGACAAATTGAGAGGAACCTGATCCTTCCTCTCCTGAATTGATCCTCAGACTCTGGATGCTAAGGAATAAACTTGCGATTTGGCCAATGTGTTGGAAAGTGCAATTGTTGTGGCTTCTTCCCCCCCCCCCCCATGTACGTTTCTCTCCCTTTAACTCTGAGTCACTTTTTCTTTGTTCCCAGCTAATGAGATGCACATTTCTGCTTTCTCTTGCTTAATAGTGTCCAGAGATGATATAAAATGCTTACTCATGTTATTTACCCCACAGCTGACTCGGTGCCATCGTGTTTACATAAGAGGCTTACGGGTTGCGTTTACAATATTTGTCCAGCTGTGCGGGTGCCCGAGAATAGAGGGACGGGACTGTTGGCAAGATGGGGAGGGCAAACCCAAACAAAAGGCCTCATCTAGGCCTGGGTCCAAAAAGCTTCTCTCACAGCCCCAGGAGGCTGGGATTGGGCCTTGTGGAAGTTTTAGTTTTCCTTCCTCATCTCCTCAGTTTCAAAATAGGTTTATTTATTGCTTATAGATATAAATCCCCACCTTTTTCTCCAGGAAGCTCAAGGTAGCACACATGGCTCTCCCTCCCTCCTCATTTAATAATCCCCACAACAGCCCTGCAAGGTAGGGTTAGGCTGAGAGGCAGTGACTGGGCCCATTGTCCCACCCGGCGAGCTTCCTTTCTGAGTGGGGATTTGAACTCTGGTCTTCCAGGTCCAAGTCCAACACTCTAACCGCTATGCAACACTGCATCTTGTGTTTTTCAACGTGTTTTTCAACTGCATCTGGTTTTCCAACGTGGTCTGGAGTGGGTGCACTCTGAGAAGGGCAAGTTCACTGTGGAGATCTTGGTGTCCTAGTCTTTTAAAAAAATAATAATACAATTTTTATTAAGTTTTTATATTTTTCCTTTGTCACGTTCATATCAAATCATATCATCACATACAACTTTGCTCATACTGAGCCTCGACTCCCCCTCCCCCCACTCCCTGGTTTTCTTAAGCAATCGCAATCCTCTTAGATAAACATTTAAGTCTACTTTTGGAATTTCTTCTCCCACAATAACCAATAGAAAAGCCTCCGGTTTTTAAATAAAAGTATATTTAAAAATCTTTTTCAATTCATTGTACATCATATCCCAGTAGGCTTTAACTTTACTGCATGTCCACCACATATGGAAGATATTCCCTTCCTTCTCCTTGCATTTCCAACATGCCTTTTCTTGAGTTCTATACATTTTAGCAAGTTTAAAAAGATAAAGGTAAAGGACCCCAGACAGTTAAGTCAAATACCATCTATACATCATCTTCATTAAATTTCCCTTAAGTGCCGTACATGCAGTAATTTTAATTGTTTTTGTCCATAATCTTTCCCACTTATCTAATACCATAGATCATAATATTGACCATAATATTGCTGTCCCAGTCTTTAAAAATCTATCTCATTGGTGACATTTTTATTTTGCCCTTTCTCCGAAGCCAGAGCTTAGGATAGCACAGGGGAGGGCTCTTACGTTCTCCTCCAGTGTGGTGTAGTGGTTAAGAGCAGTAGACTCGTAATCTGGGGAACCGGGTTCGCGTCCCCGCTCCTCCACATGCAGCTGCTGGGTGACCCTGGGCTAGACACACTTCTCTGAAGCCTCTCAGCCCCACTCACCTCACAGAGGGTTTGTTGTGGGGGAGGAAGGGAAAGGAGAATGTGAGCCGCTTTGAGACTCCTTCGGGGAGTGATAAAGCGGGATATCAAATCCAAATTCTTCTTCTTCTCCTCCCAGCAACCCTGCGAGGTAGGGCCAGGCTGGCAGAGTAGTGGGAAAGAGGGAGGGAAATGGGTCACGATCACCCACGGGACTCTTCCTGATGCGAGTCTCGCGTTCCACGTTGGCGCTCTTCTGGTGAGCCGGCCATTTTCACATCGAAAATGCTTCCTAAGAGCCATATGGCAAGCCCCTGGACTCCTCTGGCGTAGAAAGGGCATTGGAACAGCCAAAGAAAAGAAATGGAAAATGACCAACACCTCCGCTGCAAAATGTTGTCATTCGGTTACTGGAGCAATGGGTCTCAGCCGCTCAGCCTGGGGTGGCAGGAGAACTGGGGTGGGAGCGGAATTGCTTGCAGGCTGCGTTCAAGGGTGGGGGTTATGGGTTCCCTCCCCAAAACATACACTTGCTTCTCAAAGTGGACAAGCTTAGTTGCTGTCCAGGATGCCAAGCCAAGAGCCCCCAGAATGGCAACTGGAGCAGAGGGAGAGAAATCCACAGGCCCCTTAAGAAAATGAGGAGAAAGCAGCTCTGGTTTCCCGCTACAAAACGCAAGGGCTGCCTCCAGCTACTTGTGCTGGCCGCTTTAATTTGGGTCTAATATTTCTTCTGGAGTGCCAGGTTTCATGGGATGGGGAAGGGAAGGCCACATGGGTGATGAGGATTGCAGATTGCTCGCGGTTTCTGAGAGATCAGAGTCAGGCCCGAATGTGCTCTCTGCCAGGGAACCCAAAACGCTTCCTGGGCTCGGTATAATAACTCTGCTCAATTAATAGGGCATATATGGACTATAAGTATGGTACGGCCGCATGGGGAATAATGTGCGCAGCTCTAGCTACCTCACCTCCAGAAAGGTATCGTAGAATTGGAAAAGAAGAAGAGTTTGGATTTGATATCCCGCTTTACCACTACCCGAAGGAGTCTCAAAGCGGCTCACATTCTCCTTTCCCTTCCTCCCCCACAACAAACACTCTGTGAGGTGAGTGGGGCTGAGAGACTTCAGAGAAGTGTGACTAACCCAAGGTCACCCAGCGGTTGCATGTGGAGGAGCGGAGACACGAACCCGGTTCACCAGATTACGAGTCTACCACTCTTAACCACTACACCACACTGGCAGAAAAGGTGCAGAAAAGGGACACCAAAATGATTCCGGGGATGGAATAACTCTTTTGTGAAGAAAGGTGGCAGCATTTGGGACTTAAAGGCTTAGGGAAGAGGCGAGTAAGAGGCCACATGAGAGAAGTTTATAAAATTATGCATGACTTTCGAAGGTTGCCAAGGGCCTAGTTGTTGCTGATTTTACTACTGGATTGTTTAAGAGGGCATGTAATTGGTGGTGTGTTAGCCGGGGCATTTGGGTGTCTCCTAGTTTGTCTTGTATATCTTGTGTTGATAAGGGTTTGTTAGTTTTGTAGAAGTCTGTTAGGCGGTATAAGCCTTTGGTTTGCCAGGTTTTTATCTGAAGGTTTTGCGCTGTGTGATGGAATAATGCGTGGTGTGCCAGGAGAATTAGTGGGAATGGAGTCGGGGACAGTTTACCTGCTTCTGCTTTCCATGCTTTAAGCATGGTCTGTGTGAACCTGTTTATTGCTGTGGGGATTTCCCTTTGTTTGGGAGGAATGGTACGCTGTGGTGCAGGTATTTTCAATTTTGTCCCTCTCCAGGTGTACTCACCATGCCCCCCTCCACCTCTCTTCCCCCCTTTTCTTCCTAACGTAACACTAATGTCTCAACAAATGAAACTGATCTGTAGAAAATGTAACTTGAAAAAAGAGAGACATTGCACATACTTTTGTAAACCAAGAAATATTTAATAAAAAAATAAAAAAAAATTAAAAGAAATTATATATGGCTTGGAGAAAGTGGAGAGGGGGGAGTTTTTTTCTCGCCCTTTCATAACATGACAGCCCACAGACATCCTTGGAAGCTTGAAGATTCAGGACGGAGAAGAAAGGGCTTATTTGTGTAGCACTTAGTCAAACTATGGGACGCGGGTGGCGCTGTGGTCTAAACCACAGAGCCTAGGGTTTGCTGATCAGAAGGTCGGCGGTTCGAATCCCTGCGATGGGGTGAGCTCCCGTTGCTCGGTCCCTGCTCCTGCCCAACCAAGCAGTTCGAAAGCACGTCAAAGTGCAAGTAGATAAATAGGAACCACTCCGGTGGGAAGGTAAACGGTGTTTCTGTGCGCTGCTCTGGTTCGCCAGAAGCGGCTTAGTCATGCTGGCCACATGACCCGGAAAAACTTTCTGTGGACAAACGTCGGCTCCCTCGGCCAGTAAAGCGAGATGAGCGCCGCAACCCCAGAGTCGTTCGCGACTGGACTTAACTATCAGGGGTCCCTTTAGTCAAACTAGGGAACTCTCTCCCGCAGGAGGCAGGGATGGTCACAAACCTCGATGGGTTTCAAAGAGGAAAAGGGCCGTGAGAGCAGTGGTGGCGAACCTATGGCACAGACCCGGCAGAAGGCGAGCGCATCGCGTCAAATCCTCAGCTCAACTTGAGCAATGTGTGTGGCGGGTCGGCGCAGGAAACTGCGCGGAAGGAGCGGGATGCGATGCTCGCCAGTGCGCCAACTCTCTCCAAAACAGGGGTCGCAGCTATTCTTTGGCCCGAGTTCATTGCGCCCAATTGCGCTGAGGTTTCGGGTGCTGCACGAGCAGGACAGCAAAGAGTCGAAATCCCCAAACTGGCCCATCTGCTGCAGTGCCTTTAGGGCTCCTTTTGCTCAGCCGCTCCACGCGGGATGCCCAGTCCGAGAAGGCGCCCTCGTGGCCAGGGAGGCGCAAAGGGAAAGGACAGGTGGGGCATTGGTCCCATTTGGATACGTGACAGTATCCCCAAGCAGGCGCTCCTGTTGTTTTCAGAAGCTGGTCGTGGATCCTGGGACTTGTGTCCGTGTAGAGGCGCCTCGGATGGGGCCTTGGGGGTGTGTGTGCAAAACCGAGTCACAACCCCCAGGGCGCACGTTTTCCCTTGGGGAGCCTCCACTGTGGGTGGCACTTTGTGATAAATAAGAAGGGTTTGGGGGTTGCAGTTTGGGCACTCAGTCTCTAAAAAGTTCGCCATCACTGGTCTAGAGCAGTGTTCCCCAACCTTGGGCCTCCAGCCGTTTTTGGACTACAACTCCCATCATCCCTCGCTAGCAAGAGGTCAGGGATGATGGGAATTGTAGTCCAAAAACAGCTGGAGGCCCAAGGTTGGGGAACACTGGTCTAGAGGACCCTTGGGGGTGCCTTCCAACTCTCCAATTCTGTGAGGCAGCAATGCTTCTGAGTACCAGTCCTGGAAACCGCAGGAGGGGGAGAGAGCTCTTTTGCTCAAAGCATGCTTTTGCAGGTTTCCCACAGGCCGCCTCTGGTCAGCCACTGTCAGAAAAGGATGCTGGGCCAGATGGGCTATTGGCCTGATCCTGCAGCCTCTTCCTGTGTTCTTGTGCTCAAACGAATCGGAACGAATGCACAGGCCATCTGGAAGGGCCCTCGCTCTCTTGTAAATAGGGCAGCTTCCGGTGGGACTAGAGTCTCCATTATCAGAGGCATGGAGGGCTGTCCTCAGTTGACAGGGATATGGAGAGGGGAGGGGAGAGAAATGGCAAGCAGTTGAGTCAAGCGGCACATGCTATTTGACCCTCTTGTTTACCATTTCCTCCCGCATCTGTATGTCTCTGCCAACTGTGGATAACTCTTCATCCACAAATGCTGCTGCCATAAAGCTCCTTTGTCACGAAAGTGCTCTAGGACTCTCTAATGTGGTTTTGCCCATATTTTAATATGAGCTGCCCAGAGAAGTTTGCTTTGCTTGTTTATTTACCAGCAAGATTTATATTCCCCTTAATCAAAAACACCTCTGAGCAGTATACATAAAAAAATATTACATACAAGAAAATACCAATAAAAGCAAACTTTAAAATCGAGCAGACATAGAATTTTTCCAAGTATGGATGGACAAACCCAGCAGTTTTAAAACAAAGGTTCATAAATTTGGATAGGGTTGCCTAAACAAAAAAGAAAAACCCAGTTTGATTGCTATAGACTGGCCTCCCCCAGCCTGAAGACCTCCAGATGTTTAGGAAGACTCCCATCAGTACCAGCTGGCACAGCCATGGGATGCAGGGGCTCATGGGAGTTGAAGTCCAAAACATCTGGAGGGCTGGGGAAGGCTGATACAGACCAAGGGGACCTCCAGGCGTTATACAGCCTCCATCACACCTGACCATTTGGCATGATAGGTGGAGGCTGATGGGATAAAGAGGCCAGCAACATCTGGAAGACCCCAAGTTTCCCTGCCCTCGCTCTGGACCATCTGCTAGTGTAGCTGTTCTGTAGGGCTGCTTTCACAACTGAGGCTAAAACAGGGTTTTAGTTTTTAAAAATGAGTATTTTGGGGTGGGCATTAAAAAAAATAATTCTACATCTTTGAGTCAAATGTGAGCCCTCCAATGACATTGAATGTAGCAGATTTGAGTTTAAAACATGTCTGTTCCTGCGTTGCAGGGGGTGGGACTCGATGGCCCTTTGGACCCCTTCCAACTCTGCAGTTTTATGATCCTTCCATTTTCCATGCCACATAACTGACATTTTCAAGTGATCCTTTTCAAATGGAAGCAGTTTTTTTGGGGTGTCACTTCTTTGAGGCTATTTGAAGGCTGCTTTTGTGAGATCTGGGACTGCAGTGAATGGAGCTGCCTCAACTCTGTGAAGTTGCTTGTGAATGTCTGCATTGAGTTCCCCTTTCATTCATGTCCCTCCATTCATCTTTGTTGTCATGCTACCTCATTTTTGTTCTTTCATTCTCCCCCCCCCCCTGCTAAAAATAACCTCCTTGGGATCTTCGTCATCCAGACCTGCAGCATGCCCAGTCTGCCTCCTGCCACTCAGCTATAGAGTCGCCATGTGTCCTGCTTTACAGGACAATTATCCTCTTTTCATGGCTAGCTCTATAATGCGGGATGGCGCTGTGGTCTAAACCACTGAGCCTCTTGTGCTTGCCAATCAGAAGGTCGGCAGTTCGAATCCCTGCAACGGGGTGAGCTCCCGTTGCTCTGTCCTAGCTCCTGCCAACCTAGCAGTTCGAAAGCACACCAGTGCAAGTAGATAAATAGGTACTGTTATGGCGGGAAGGTCACAGGGACCCAGGTGGCGCTGTGGGTTAAACCACAGGGCCTAGGGCTTGCTGATCAGAAGGTCGGCGGTTCGAATCCCTGCAACGGGGTGAGCTCCTGTTGCTCAGTCCCTGCTCCTGCCAACCTAGCAGTTGGAAAGCACGTCAAAGTGCAAATAGATAAATAGGAACCGCTGCACCGGGAAGGTAAACGGCGTTTCCGTGCGCTGCTCTGGTTCGCCAGAAGCGGCTTTGTCATGCTGGCCACATGACTTGGAAGCTGTACGCCGGCTCTCGGCCAATAAAGCGAGATGAGCGCTGCAACACCAGAGTTGGACACGACTGGACCTAATGGTCAGGGGTCCCTTTACCTTTACCTTATGGTGGGAAGGTAAACGGTGTTTCCGTGCACTCTGGCTTCCGTCACAGTGTCCTGTCATGCTAGAAGCAGTTTAGTCATGTTGGCCACATGACCCGGAAAGCTGTCTGTTGACAAATGCTGGCTCCCTCGGCCTGAAAGTGGGATGAGCGCCAGAACCCCATAGTCACCTTCGACTGTACTTAACTGTCCAGGGGTCCTTTACCTTTTTTTTTTACCTTATAATGAGCCAAGCTGAGGTGCATACTTCAGCAGAAAGTGAGAGGGGTGGCAGGTTTGGATCAGGTTCCTAGCTCATTTCCCTGTCTGGAGGGGCAACCTGCCTCGCCGAAAGGATTCGCTCAACAATCCTGTGCCTGATCCCTCCAGCCCCCATTGGCTGGTGGCAGAGATGGCTACTGGCTACATCTTGCATTCTCCTGCCTCCGATGGGGCTGTGTGTGTGAAGCTGCTGGAGCATTCTCCTAAACTGCAAATAAATAAACCGAGTTAGTGCATAAGCAGTAGGACACCACTGGCTTCCCTCTCCCCGTCATGCGCTTGTGCAGACGATGTTCTTGCACAGTGTTCTTGCACAGGTAGCCCAAGATTGCGGCAGCTCGTGCCCTGTTCTGGATGATGGCTGCAGCCGCTGGCAGTGGCCAGAAGAACTGGGTGGGCAGCGTGGAGGCTGGGCGGAGGCTACAGGCATGGCACCTGGCCCAGTTGCTGAGCGTGGGCCCCACCTCTCCTCTCATGCCCGCCCAGCCCTGCAGCTTGGAAGAAGAAGAAGAGTTTGGATTTGATATCCCACTTTATCACTACCCGAAGGAGTCTCAAAGCGGCTACCATTCTCCTTTCCCTTCCTCCCCCACAACAAACACTCTGTGAGGTGAGTGGGGCTGAGAGACTTCAGAGAAGTGTGACTAGCCCAAGGTCACCCAGCAGCTGCATTTGGAGGAGCGGAGACGCTAACCCGGTTCACCAGATTAGGAGTCTACCGCTCTTAAGCACTACATACACCACACTGGCTCTCACTGGAAGCAGCTTTGGTGAGGGTGCTCTGTAGGAGTGAGACGTGGTCGGAGGAGCCATCGGCTTCGCCTCACGCGGCAAAAGGTCTTAGGCCGGCCTTGCCTTTATTTGAAAGGTTGTCAGAGAACTGTTGTCCTCTTTAAGGGCTGTGTGATCCAAGATTGCTCAGAAGATAAAGGATGACCTCAAGGAAGAGTTTCAGGTTTGACTTTGCCCATCCACCGTGGGCGCTGTGGTCTAAACCTCTGAGCCTAGGGCTTGCCGATCAGAAGGTCGGCGGTTCGAATCCCCGCGACGGGGTGAGCTCCCATTGCTCGGTCCCTGCTCCTGCCAACCTAGCAGTTCGAAAGCATGTCAAGTGCAAGTAGTTAAATAGGTTTCCGTGCGCTGCTCTGGTTCGCCAGAAGCGGCTTAGTCATGCTGGCCACATGACCTGGAAGCTGTCTGCAGACAAACGCTGGCTCCCTCGGCCTATAGAGCGAGATGAGCGCACAACCCCAGAGTCGTCCGCGACTGGACCTAACGGTCAGGGGTACCTTTACCTATCCTATATTTAGCGTTCATACAGTATACTGAGCAGACCTGCAGTTCGTAAGACGGTGAGATGCCATTTCTGGTTAGAGTCTCATGGTTAGACCAGCTGTTTTAAGAGGCAGAACATAAGGAGAGCCTGTTGGATCAGGCCGGTGGCCCATCTAGTCCAGCATCCTGTTCTCACAGCGGCCAACCAGATACCTCTATTGGGAAATGCACAAGCAGGATCCGAGCACAAGAGCAACGCTCCCCTCCTGTGGTTTCCTTCAACTGATGTTCAGAAACGTTACTCCCTCCAACTGTGGAGGCAGAACATAGTCACCCCGGCTGATACCCATCAAATTTTCCACCGTGAATTTGTCTAATCCAGGGGTAGGCAACCTAAGGCCTGTGGGCCGGATGCGGCCCAATCGCCTTCTCAATCCGGCCCATGGACGGTCCGGGAATCAGTGTGTTTTTACTTGAGTAGAATGTGTGCTTTTATTTAAAATGCATCTCTGGGTTATTTGTGGGGCATAGGAATTCGTTCATCCCCCCCCCCCCCAAAAAAATATAGTCCGGCCCACCACATGGTCTGAGGGACGGTGGACCGGCCCACGGCTGAAAAAGGTTGCTGACCCCTGGTCTAATCCTCTTTGAAAGCCATCTAGGCTGGTCGTCATCACTACTTCCTGTGGCAGTGAGTTCCATAGTTTAACATTGTGCTGCATGAAGAAGGACTTTTTAAAAATCTGAATCTTCCAACATTCTGTTTCACTGGATGTTTACGAGTTCTAGTTTCATGAAAGAGGGCAAAAATATTTTCTTTTTCCAGTGCATGCTTAATTTTACAAACTTTTCCTCACAGGGGAGTTCCTCTAGTCACTTGATCGTTTTGGTTGACCGTTTGTGAACCTTCTTGGTGTTTCTGAACTGAGGGAGTTTTTGGTGGGGGGGTTTCTCCCCCCCCCCAATGTTTCTACTTTCAACTCTTGCATCTAGAAGGGAAAGAAGCTGCCCTCCTTGCAAAGAACTTATTTATTTAAATTTCTTTCTGCTGGCCTTCCAACATCGCGGTGGCAGCGCTTTCCCCGCGTGAGGAGGCGTGTGGGAAGGTCTCACGGAAAAAAGAGCTGTAATTTTAGATGTTTGGATTCTTGTTCCGAGGGGAGACGAGAAGCTGGAGGGTGTACTTATGTGGCGAATTTAAAAAGTGGTGTGTAACTGAGACAGGCTCCGTCCAAACCACCAAGAACGCAGAAGCCTCTTGTCTAGCGTATCCCTGTGTCACAGCAGCAGAGCCGAAAAGGGAGCTCGTTCGGAGCTGCAGGGAGCTCTTGAGATGGACCAGGGCAGGGATTCCTTCTCTAGACCATGGAAAACAGACCTGTGTGTTTCTAAATGCAATGGCTGTTCCTCAGCTGCCTCTCTTTAAAGGGAAAAAATGTAGATCTCTCAACTGCTATGAGTTCCCGAGGCCAGGATCAGGCAGGATTTTTCAGTGTCCCACCCTCAGCAACCCAACACCAGAAAATGATTTCAGACCTCCTATAGGCAGGCATTTGGACGTTTGACCCAACAAATACAATTATTACCGTTATCCATTGGCTTAGCTAACAGTATGTATAACCCTTGGATAATTCAAAGGGAGTTTTCAGCAGCTGGACAATGTTTCCAAAAGTTCACCAGCGTTTTAGTGTGCCATTTCTCTTAGCACACGTAGCTGTGTATACAATTTTGCCTGATCTCTATACTCTTTGCAAGCAGATCTGCACAATTCAATGCACCTTTGTAGGTCATTTTCACTGGCGAGCACACTTTCAACGCACACTTTCCCTTAACATACACATGTTTTGGTTGGAGAACTCCGTCACAAAATTCAGAGCAGGTTGGATTTGGAAGGACAGATGCATTTCAGTTCACATATTGGTTTGGAAATTGCAAATGAGGCAAACTTGCATTAAAATGTGAACAGAACCACATTTCTCACTCACCTACCCACCCCTAACTCTTAATATCCTGGCTGGGGGCAGCTCATTCTCTGACACTAAATTTTGAGAGGCAGGCGGCTAAGAAAGGTGTCCAGGAGCCTCTGCCCCTGTTTCCAATCTTACCTTAGTCACCAATTCACAAATGGCAGCCGGCAAATAGAGTAAGACATCTGGTGTCCTGCCTCTTTTACAATATGGGCATATCACTGAACTGTCGTCTAGGATTCCTGAGACGGGGCTTCCTCAGTGATGGCACCCAGGTTGTGAGAACTCCATATTCTGGGAGATTTACTCAGGGCCACTCCTGGGTGGCTTTTAGGGTTAGGGTCAAAACAGCATTTAGTTTAGAGAAAAGGTGAGAAACAGGACATGATAGAAGTTTATAAGATTATGACTGGCATGGAGGCAGTGGATAGAGAAGATTCTTTCTCCCTCTCTCATAATGCTTGAACTTGTGGGCATCCAATTAAGCTAGAAGTTAGAAGATTCAGGACTGATCAAAGAAAGTATTTCTTAATACAGCGTTGTTGTTGTTGTTGTTGTTGTTGTTGTTATATATTTATTTATACTCTGCCTTTTCCCCTGATGGCACTCAAGGCAGCTTACATATAAAAACAAGAACCACTAGAAACATAAGACAAATCAATCAATAAAACATAATTAAACGCTGATAGAATTAAAACTATATCTATATGTAAAATCTGTAAAACACATCAATAGTTACAATAAACGATAAACTATGGAACTTGCTCTCACTGGAGGCAGTGATGGCCACCAACCTTGATGGCTTTCAAACTAGAATCCTGCTTAGGGCTGTCTTAAGCAAATGTGGCGCTGGGGTGCAAAGATCCGCCCGGCGTGCACGCCCCCCCAGGTTGCCCAGTCCCAGGCGCGCAGAGCCAACTGGCCTCCTCAGCGTCTCGCTGGCTCGGTCGCCCCTGAACTCATGGCACAGCCCGCCGTGGCGCTCCGACTGACAGGTGGGCTCTTCCCCAGACTCAACTCTCGGGCCCTGGACTCTCAGCCTGGTGCCCCTGAGAGCCCGGCACCCGGGTGCCCCGCTCCCCTAGCGCCTATGGGTAAGACGGCCCTGATTTGGCTTAGGGGCTTCCCTTTGAGCATCTGGCTGGCCACTGTGGAAGCAGGATGTTGGTTTAGATGTATTCTTGCATGCTTTTGACCTAAGCAATATTTTAAGATGTTCTCTTTCATGTTTCATGGTGTGTTACTTTCGTCTTGCACAACAGTGTTCTACTGTTTCAAAAGGTTTTGCCAGTGGAACCAGTGAACCACTGAGGGACATTAACCTGGCACCAGAGTGGATGCAGCCCTATCTAACTTTCTCCCTAATGCTATTGAACTGTTTCTGACTTAGAGCAGGTTTGTTTCCTCAGGGCCGGCCCACCCATGAGGCAAAGTGAGATAATCGCCTCGGGTGGCAGGATCCACCAGGGCAGCAGATCCTGATGCTGAGTCCCATCCCCACCCCCTGTTCCTGATAGAGATCTTCCCTGACCCCTTCTTACCTGGCATGGAGGGAGTCACCATTTTGGGGTCTGCCTCAGGTGCCAAAATTTCTTGAGCCGGCCCTGGTCTCCCTTTTCTTCAATGAAACCAGCTGAAAAGCTCTGTGCAGCAACAGAGCCCATCTCAAAGTTGTGCGGGGATGCTGATCAGAGGCAGCCCTTGTGTGATTTGTGTAGTGCCAAGTTCAAGGTCCAGTGCCGCAGTTATTTATCCTTGTCAAGGAACAGTCCCCAGGGCTCACCTGGAAGATCTATCATCTGCATGGGCCTTTCAAAAGCAACACATGAAATATGGGCATTTCCCTTCCCCCTCCCCCTTCAAGGAACTGCGAAAGGCATTTTGCACGGGGGATCAGCTTTGAACCTGATGAGCTCCACAGATGTCCAGATGAACCAAACCTTAATAAAGCAACAGCAACCTAAACGTTTCTGTAATTAAACCAATATTGCCTGGGATGGTTTTCTTTTCCAGATCAGGAAGCGTCTTGCACCACTGGAATGAAATCTACCACTTTGTGGAACATCTGGCCCACAAATTTATAAGGTAAGAAATTTGGCTGATAGAAGAAGGTTGATTTCAAGGAGCTTAAGCGTGATTAGTTTTCGGACGTGCATGTTTACTCGGAAGTAAGTTCCACAATGTTCAATGGGGCTCAGTCCCAGGTAAATAAGTCCTTTTGTTTTGCTGAGTAAACATGCATGGAATCGGGCCTTCATGTCTAATTGTGGATTATACCAGAGGAGAATCAAGTTCTTTCATCTCTCTTGGCTTGTCCTTTTGATTCTTCATAACATCACAGCTGAGAAGAATTCATTGAGCAAATTCACAATTTAACTTGGGCGTGGGAGGGAACCCTCTGGTTTGTTTTGTCTTCAGCTTTCCTTTTGCCTTACGTTGGATCCTGTTTAATTAAAAGAAGGGAGCATAATTTATATTACAGAATGAATTCCAAAATGGATCCCTTCCTTCTGTATTTTCATGAGCAAGGTATCTTAAGGGTTCCACTCTGGTCAGTGACCGAAATAAATCAATTCATTCATTCTAAGGGTTCCTCTCTGTGTCTCATTAAATACTTTGTTTTTGGTTTTTAAAACCAGCCATGGTATACTTCTAGCCCTTGTGTTATGTTTCTCTAGATCACTGGTTCCCAAAATGGGGGGTGGGATTACTGGGGGTGGGGTGGCGCTGAAAGGCACTTATTTAGGATTGACCGGGCTGGATCCTAGAGTGAAGCACCTTCATTGTTTCCTGCTCTTATTGCTTTCAAAGCTTTGTATTTATGATTCTGAGTTGCCACAGTTCACAAGACAGCAGTTATTGGAACAGCTGCTGGTTTTCTTATTAATTTGTCACTGTACATCAGTGGTGGGTGAAGGTTTTTATACATGTTTGATAAATCGCTAGACAAATATTTTATGTTCTAAATTTCCTTCACCCTCCTGTTTTCGTTAATAAGAATTGGGGGGGGGATTCAAGCAGTATTATTGGCTGAATTTTGTTGTGTTATTATCTTCTTCAATGGGCCATGCAAGCCCCTGTTCTGAATAATGCTTTTTATAGGGTCAGTAGTATCAAAAAGGCAACACGCAGACCGATGTATGCAGGGCACTTGTAAGACTTTATAATTTGAGAAATATAAACGAATACGACAGCGTTCCGGATGAATACGCTGTCGTATTCGTTTATATTTCTCAAATTATAAAGTCTTACAAGTGCCCTGCATACATCGGTCTGCGTGTTGCCTTTTTGATACTACTGTCGTTTATTGCAACACAGGGGTTATTTTTTCATTGATTTTACAGGGTCAGGGCAGGGGGCACTGGGGATGAGTTTATGGAACCAAGGGGATGGCGACCCGATAAAGTTTGGGAACCACTGCTGCAGAGTCTAGAACCACTAAAGGCTTGCATAGCTGTGCACAGAAGCCTGACAGCCAGCTGATCTTTTGCACTGTGTGAGGGGCTGGGCAAGCGCCTGAAAAACTTCTTTTGGCCCAGCTATGCCTTTTCACCTGTCCCACACATGATGTCATAGTTTACATGAGCTGTGGGGCAGGTGGGCATGGCTAGTTAGGCCCTGCAAGCTCAGTTGGTTCCCCACCGGCTTTTGACTTATGTTACAAACCATAAAGCGGGTGGCGCTGTGGGTTAAACCACAGAGCCTAGGGCTTGCCGATCAGAAGGTCGGCGGTTCGAATCCCCACGACGGGGTGAGCTCCTGTTGCTCGGTCCCTGCTCCTGCCAACCTAGCAGTTCGAAAGCACGTCAAAGTGCGAGTAGATCAATAGGTACCGCTGCAGCGGGAAGGTAAATGGTATTTCCGTGCGCTGCTCTGGTTCGCCAGAAGCGGCTTAGTCATGCTGGCCACATGACCTGGAAGCTGTATGCCGGCTCCCTTGGCCAATAATGCGAGATGAGCGCCGCAACACCAGAGTCGGTCACGACTGAACCTAATGGTCAGGGGACCCTTTACCTTTACCTTTACAAACCAACAAGTTGCCATGGTGCAAAGGATCCTGCAAGATCACCTTACCTCATATCCACCCACTGGACTGCTTCGATCAGTGGAACTGGCAGTTTCAGGTGCCCCATAGTACCTGTTCCCTATTAGTAAGAACCTTTCAGTGTGGCAGCAGCAACACTTCGGAACTCCCTGCCTGTTGATATCAGACAGGCACCTTCACCTTCTCTTCAGTGCCTGCTAAAAACATAATTGTTTAGGCAACCTACCCAGATGTTTAGAAAGTTGTTGTAGGTCTTAATCTGTTTTCTGTCTATTTTTATTTTAACTTTTTTGAATGTATTAAATTATTGCTTTTTCTTAGTGATGAGTTCATTGTTTTATCTTTTTCATAAACAGCTTTGAGGGTTTTTTTTTTTACAATCTAAGTGGTCTAAATATTTTATGAAATAAATAAACATATGGAAATATTTCTGACAGGTGCCAAAAAGAATACAGCGAAGATAGCTGCCTGATATCAATAGGAAGGGAGTTCCAGAGTGCAAAAGATTGATATTTTTTTCCCAGTTCCAGCCCTAGATGGTTCAGAAATGATCCCTGGGTGGGTCCCAAACTCCTTACGTGCATGTTTGTCCATGGTGAACCAAAGCACTGATTTTAACCCTTGTGTTCCCTTTTTCCAGCCCCCAGTTGAGGATGTCCTTCATTGTTTTCTCAACCAGAGGCTCGACTCTGATGAGACTCACTGAAGACAGGTAAGAGGAAGTAGGGAAGGCAAGGGCTGCAAAGGTCTGAGGCTTGCGCATCCATCGTGCATTTTTCTCCTGCACACCTGTGCCCCTTAAGATTCAGTCTGCGCAACGGGACCAAATGGAAAGTCGGCTTTGCAAGGCCAGGAGCAAACATGACCGTGTTGTAACTCTCGTGGACGTCTAAAGAAGCTGAATGTTGGAAGATCCAGAGCAGTGTGACCAGATTCATAGAATCATAGAAACATAGAGTTGGAAGAGACCACAAGGGCCATCCAGTCCAACCCCCTGCCAAGCAGGAAACACCATCAAAGCATTCCTGACAGGTGGCTGTCAAGCCTCTGCTTAAAGACCTCCAGTGTGGTGTAGTGGTTAAGAGCGGTAGACTCGTAATCTGGGGAACCGGGTTCGTGTCTCCGCTCCTCCACAAGCAGCTGCTGGGTGACCTTGGGCTAGTCCCACTTCTCTGAAGTATCTCAGCCCCACTCACCTCACAGAGTGTTTGTTGTGGGGGAGGAAGGGAAAGGAGAATGTGAGCCGCTTTGAGACTGTTTCGGGTAGTGATAAAGCGGGATATCAAATCCAAACTCCTCCTCCTCTTCTTCTTCTCCAAAGAAGGAGACTCCACCACACTCCTTGGCAGCAAATTCCACTGTCGAACAGCTCTTACTGTCAGGAAGTTCTTTCTAATGTTTAGGTGGAATCTTCTTTCTTGTAGTTTGAATCCATTGCTCCGTGTCCTCTTCTCTGGAGCAGCAGAAAACAGCTTTTCTCCTTCCTCTATATGACATCCTTTTATATATTTGAACATGGCTATCATATCACCCCTTAACCTTCTCTTCTCCAGGCTAAACATACCCAGCTCCCTAAGCCGTTCCTCATAAGGCATCGTTTACGAGTCTACCGCTCTTCACCACTACACCACACTGGCTCTCTTGAAAACCTCCAAAGCATTTCTTTCTAAAGACTGCCGTGGTCAAAAAGCCCTCCAGCACCTTGTCATGGAATATATTTGGGTACTGGGATGGTGCTGGTGGGATTTGCTGCATTTTTGAAACAAACTAGAAGCTAGCCTTGAGAAAACGCCAGGTGGAATAAGGAGGCTGGTTCTTGTACACAGTCATGACACAACTGGGGTTTTAAGGCTCCACACTTGCCTCCTTGAAGGATTTCTTTAAAAGCCAACTTAAAATGATGTGGAGCTACAATCAGCTCAATTAAAGTTTCCATAGAATAAATCATAACAATAATAATAATAATAATAATAATAATAATAATAATAATAATAATAATAATTTATTATTTGTACCCCGCCCATCTGACCGGGTCCCCCCAGCCACTCTGGGCGGCCTCCAACAAACACTAAAATACATTAAAATATTACAGATTAAAAACTTCCCTAAACAGGGCTGCCTTCAGGTGTTTTCTAAAGGTCATGTAGTTGTTGATCGCTTTGACCTCTGAAGGGAGGGCGTTCCACAGGGCGGGCGCCACTACCGAGAAGGCCCTCTGCCTGGTTCCCTGTAACTTGGCTTCTCGCAGTGAGGGAACCGCCAGAAGGCCCTCGGCGCTGGATCTCAGTGTCCGGGCTGAATGGTGGGGGTGGAGACGCTCCTTCAGATATACAGGGAACTTGTGGGAGAAACGCTTTTCCCTATCCACTTTATCTGTGCCACGTGTCATTTTATTTTATATCGATGATATTCTTTCTCCTGGGGACACTCCTCAAAGTCCCCAAAACACACTTGAAATTGTTACAACTTCCGGCCTCATTAATATGATGGTGCTTGTCATCAAGTAAGGAATTAAACAGATAATGTTACTGCAAAATGTTCACCGTTCAACTGGAATCTCCCTGGAAAACCAAACCCTTTGCGCTAATTGTGAACTTAAGAAATGGGAATTTGTCAACAAATGTGCGCTGCCTGTTGGATTTTGTGGAGCGCCCCCCCCCCAATGTGTTGGCTGAACTGGCAATCTCCTTCCCATGGAGATACCAGCAGCATGAGTTCATTCGGAGATAGTCTGAGGACCACAGAGGTTTTATCTTGGCTTGAAAGCCTTCTGAACTCCCCTTGGCTCCTTCGAGTCAGTTTTCACAGCTGAGTGAAACACCACAGAGCCCACCCTGCTCAGCCTGTTTTTAATCTTTCTGTGTTGCCTGCGTTTTGAAAAGATTAAATTGGATGTCCAGGACTTTTAAAAGTCGTTCCCATGAACTCATTAATCTTGAAGTTGGTTTGGATGGAGCAAGAGAGGGAAGAGGGTGGCTGCTTTCACATAAATCTGGAGCCTGAAGATTAGACTCTCGTAATACTAGAGATCGTGGACGTCCAATGAAGATTCAGGACAGGTAAAAGGAAGTCCTTCTTCACACAGTTCAACTATGGAACTCCCTCCTGCAGGAATCAGTGATGGATCCTGTTGTAGCGTGGGGTTAATGATTTCAGCAAGTATTTCAGCTCTCTGACATAGCAGGCAGGAGACAGCTTCTTCATGTAACAACTCTTTATTCAGGCAAACAAGACTAAGGGAACTGAGGGTAGGGAAGCTACATTTATAGGGACAGAGGACTGGCTAGGAAAAGATACATTTTGGAGGGAACAATCTCAAGCAATCACACAGCTGCTTTTTGGTGGGAACCAATAAGACTGAGGATCCAAATACAGCAACTTGAATGCACCAATAGTAACTGTTCCTTCTGGGACAGGAAGGCAGTTACTTTACCCTAATGTGATTACAGACAATAGTAATACAGATATGATAACACTTTGAATCAATACACAACAGATCCATTTAATTTCCACAGCTTATAACAATTGCTTTCTCCATTTGCCTCGAGTTAGACTGATTTTCACACAGCAATTTAGCAAAGGCGGGAGGGGGTGGGAAGAATCCATACCCCTGGGCCACCCCCCAAACAATGCCCTCCTTCCTCTTTTCTGAAGCCAGGTAAAATTGTCTGCTAAGCTATAGATACGTTACACAATGCAATTTATAAAATCTAGCTATATAAACTTCATTGATTCATCAAAATATGGTGAGCAAGAAGGTCCAGCTGCTTAAATTCTGTGTAGCATGAAGGCGAGGACTGGCTGGGAGGGACAGAATAAAGAACTATAGAACCGTAGAATTGGAAGGCCACCTCGCCCAACCCCCTGCAATGCAGGAATACTTATGAAGTGTTCAAGAAACTGGTCCCTGAGCACAGCTTGGGCCCCAGGATACAGTCTGAAGTGCACCTAGGCGACTACCACCTTGCGGAAGCTAATCAGGTCTGGTCAGTCCCTGGAAGGGAGACTGTTCAGTGAATATATCTACATTCTCTTGTGTTCCATTGATGGTAGAAAGGCAGGATATTGATGCAAGAAAATGTATCACAAAAATGAAAAGAACATGCTTGACATAAGTTTATTTATAAAAATATTTGTATGCCGCTGTGTCATAAAATATACATACTGTATAAGCAGTTTGCAGCAATAAAAACAAACAAACAAAATAATAATAATAATAATAATAATAATAATAATAATAATAATAATAATGATGATGATAATTTATTGTACCCCGCCCATCTGGCGGGGTCCGCCCAGCCACTCTGGGCGGCCTCCAACAGATATTAAAATACATTAAAATATCACAGGTTAAAAACTTCCCTAAACAGGGCTGCCTTCAGGTATTTTCTGAATGTCAGATAGTTATTTATCTCTTTGACCTCTGAAGGGAGGGCGTTCCACAGGGCGGGCGCCACTACCGAGAAGGCCCTCTGCCTGGTTCCCTGTAGCTTTGCTTCTCGCAGTGAGGGAACCGCCAGAAGGCCCTCGGCGTTGGATCTCAGTGTCCGGGCTGAACGGTGGGGGTGGAGACGCTCCTTCAGGTATACAGGACCGAGGCCGTTTAGGGCTTTAAAGGTCAGCACCAACACTTTGAATTGTGCTCGGAAACGTACTGGGAGCCAATGTAGCTCTCTCAGGACCGGTAAAACCATAATACTGTAAAACCATAAAAGTTAAAAGCAGATATCAATTTACTATTGTGGATGGATGTATACTTAATTGCCTGGATTTGCCTGGCGAAATAGAAAGGTTTTCCGCAGGTGCTTAAAGATGGCACAAAAGGTTGAATTAGCTTAATTTGGCATCTAAAAATGTGTCCCCTGCTTCATCTGCGTTGCATTTCATTTTGAATATAGTTTGGAACGGGCAGAGCTAAAATCTTTATATCTGAATGTTATTGCTCGTGCACCAATTTTATCCATAGCGAGTTGGCTTTCCCTCAGCGGAGATGTTGTGTTCTGCTGTTTCAGGGAGCAGATCCGTCAAGGCTTGGAGGAGCTCCAGAAGGTCCTGCCAGGAGGAGACACGTACATGCACGAAGGCTTCGAGAGGGTAAATCGCAAACCGCACCAGCGTGACACTTGCTCCCAATCACACTGTGGGTGGGCAGCGGGTGGATCAGGCCCGAAACATTGCTGTTTCCAAACATGGCTGCCTATTCCTCCTCTCACGTTCTTCTTTATGGTTCTGACGTTCATTTTTGTTTCTCTTTCAGGCAAGTGAGCAAATTTACCATGAAAATGTTCAAGGTAAGAATGAGTTTGGGGGTCACTAAATGGAAGTTGCTTTATTGTCCTGTAAGTGATGGACCCAGGTGGCGCTGTGGGTTAAACCACAGAGCCTAGGGCTTGCTGATCAGAAGGTCGGCGGTTCGAATCCCTGCGATGGGGTGAGCTCCCGTTGCTCGGTCCCAGCTCCTGCCCACCTAGCAGTTCGAAAGCATGTCAAAGTGCAAGTAGATAAATAGGAACCGCTCTGGCAGGAAGGTAAACAGTGTTTCCGTGCGCTGCTCTGGTTTGCCAGAAGCGGTTTAGTCATGCTGGCCACATGACCTGGAAGCTGTATGCCGGCTCCCTCGGCCAGTAAAGCGAGATGAGCACCGCAACCCCAGAGTCGGACACGACTGGACCTAATGGTCAGGGGTCCCTTTACCTTTACCTTTACCTTTACCTTTACCTAAGTGATGGACGGGTGGTACCTGTCTCTGCTGCTGTCCTGTGGGAAATGTCAGGTTTAGATCCCCACCCTTGAACTGACTTGCTCAAAAAGGGAACCTAAAGCAGGCATAGGCAAACTCGGCCCTCCAGATATTTTGGGACTACAACTCCCATCATCCCTAGCTAACAGGACCAGTGGTCAGGGATGATGGGAATTGTAGTCTCAAAACATCTGAAGGGCCGAGTTTGCCTATGCCTGACCTAAATAACTGAGACCAACAGCAGTAACAAGTATCCAGGCCTTATTGACATATTAAAAGCCAACCTATTGCTGGGTCTAGCTATGGGATCAGCCTGAGAGTTCTTAAGCAACTGGAATGTGGATCTGTGATTTGTCCCTAAGATCAGCTTTTATACCCGAGGGCTGGGAAGGGCTTGTTCTGAGTTTACCATTTGTTCTAAAACAGTTTATAGAATTTTAGGATTGCAGAGTTAGAAGGGACCTTGAGGCTCATCTAGTCTAGCTGCCAGCAATGCAAGAATTACAGATACAGAATCCATGAGAGATGGTCATCCAACCTTTGTTGAAAACTTCCAGTGAAGAAGAGTGACAAAGCTCACAGTTCAAGAGCCAGTCCCCCAAAACGGTGTTTGATGACCTAGAGGTTAAAATGGAGGAGCAGCCAAACAAGAGTGTAGGAAGAATTTCTGCTTAAGTGGGGTCCTGGATAATGAGAAAGAGCAGGGAGACATGCCTAGGTTTCTTACTGAATGTCTAACTAGCATAAACTTGGGATTTTCACTTTCGATCCAGGAACTGAGCAGGCAGCACAGGAGTCCTGGCCAGAGATCCTGCACTAATAAACTGCCCTGAGACATTCGTGATTTGATTTGAATATTATCACGCTAAGGTAAAGGTAAAGGGACCCTGTGACCGACTCTGGGGTTGCGGCGCTCATCTCGCATTATTGGCCGAGGGAGCCGGCGTACAGCTTCCGGGTCATGTGGCCAGCATGACTAAGCCGCTTCTGGCAAACCAGAGCAGCGCACGGAAACACCGTTTACCTTCCCGCCAGAGCGGTACCTATTGATCTACTTGCACTTTGACGTGCTTTTGAACTGCTAGGTTGGCAGGAGCAGGGACTGAGCAACGGGAGCTCACCCCGTCGCGGGGATTCAAACCGCCGACCTTCTGATCAGCAAGCCCAAGGCTCTGTGGTTTAACCCACAGTGCCACCCGCGTCACGCTAAGGAGTTGGTTTTTAAAGCCCTTCACAGTTTGAGAGCTGAAGTTTGGCAAAGTAAGTTTTAGATGGCCCCAATCCTCTTGGGTGCTACTTTTCCCCCAACTGCTTTCCTCAACTGCCCCAGAAAGCAATTGAACTCAAGACTAGCAGAGTATCTAAACTGATTTTTCATTCTCTCCAGCAATGTGGCAATTAAAAAAAAAACTGCTCTTGGGGTTTTTTTGGGGGGGGCACTCTAACCATAAGGTATTTTAAAGAGGCTGTTAATTACTGGGGCTTTTGCTTTTTTCCTCCCTTGCAGGTAAGAAGTCTTGTGATTATATTTAGCTTTGACAAGTGCAAAATGTCATCTTTAGCATGTAATCCTTGATTTCAGAGGCCTCTCAGATTTACTGCAAGGAGCTGCCGGCAGCCGTCCAAATTACCTTTAATTGGTTCTGCTTCATGATGGTTGATACCGATGACAAGCCTGGGCCGTGCTTAAGAGCAAGATAACAATCTCCTTGGGAGAAGAATGCATTTTGGCAGGCGGTGCTGCAATCTAGATGATAACATGCTTGGCTCCTCTACTTTACAAGCAATTCTGTCATAGTGGGGCCAGCTCCCAAATAGGTCCAGGGTTCATGAACCTTTCAGAGCACCATTTGCACCCAGGGCCAAACTCTACAGGGTGGAGGGCACAGCCCCACCGAATCAGCAGCAACCATTGATTCATCTGTTTATTATTTATAGCATTTATATCCCACCTTTTTCTCCAGTGGAGAGCCAGTGTGGTGTAGTGGTTAAGAGCGGTAGACTCGTAATCTGGTGAACCGGGTTCGCGTCTCCGCTCCTCCACATGCAGCTGCTGGGTGACCTTGGGCTAGTCACACTTCTCTGAAGTCTCTCAGCCCCACTCACCTCACAGGGTGTTTGTTGTGGGGGAGGAAGGGAAAGGAGAATGTTAGCCGCTTTGAGACTCCCTAGGGTAGTGATAAAGTGGGATATCAAATCCAAACTCTTCTTCTCTTCTTCCAAGGAACTCAAGATGGTGAACATGGTTCTCCTCCTCTTCCTCATTTAAACCCACAACAGCCCTGTCAGGCTGTTGAGCAATATAGTGACTGGCCCCAGGGCCACCTAGTGAGATACAACATAACCGAGTGGGGATTTGAACCCTGGTCTCCCAGGCCCTAGTCCGACACCTTAACCACTGTGCCACACTGGCTGTGGCATGGATCCAACTCTCCCTTCCTCACCCCTACTGTAGGACAGGGGTGGGCTGACTCACAGAACATGAGTCGCTGATAAGTTTTAGAAAGTATGAGTACATGCTCACAGTTGTTCCACTAATCTGTGCTTCTGAGTATGCCCTCTTGCTTATGGGCATCAGAAAGTATCTTTCTAGGTTAAGCCCAAGGTCAGCCTTGTCCAGTGTTCTTACCATCAATGCCAGCAGTGAGCTACCAGGTAGCCCAGTAGACTCTGCCACCCATGGCATGATGATGTCACACTCTTATGCATTACCCTCTTTGTAATTGACTGACAGTGACAGAGGGTGGGGAAATGCAAGATGTGGACCCCTGGTAGAGCATAAGGCTCAGTCCCTGCCACCTTCAGGTAGGCCCGGCTAATATTCCTGATTGAAGCCCCAGAGAGGCACTGTCAACTAGTGTGGACAATACTGAGCCAGCTGGATCACTCTGCATGCCAAAGATCCCAGCTTCTGTCCCTGGCATCTCCAAGCAGAGCTGGAAAACCTTCTCTGTCTGAAATCCTGAAGAATACTCAGTGTAGACAGCACTGAGCTGGAAGGACCAGTAATATGAGCTGGGAGAAGGCAGCTCCCTGTGTTACTACCGGTATCATGTCATGGCGTGAGGCACATCCTGTTAGATGTCACGGATGGGATGGAGGAGCCAGATTCTGTGGCTTGTTCTGGAGGCAGCCTGGTCTGGTCCTTGGGCAGAAACATGTGATACTATGTTTAAGTCAACACCTAAGGCAGGCATGGGCAAACTCGGCCCTCCAGATGTTTTGAGACTACAATTCCCATCATCCCTGACCTCTGGTCCTGTTAGCTAGGGATGATGGGAGTTGTAGTGCCAAAACATCTGGAGGGCCGAGTTTGCCTATGCCTGACTTAAGGTGTAAACTGTGATGAAGAGGCATTTGGAAGAATCTGTAATGTGCAGGGACTCATCAGAGACCCACAACAGACTGTGCCCCCTTGCTGTGTGTTTGCTTGGTTGCAAATCCAAGTCTGTTGCTATATACTGTTCAGTAAAGGTTGGAAAGGCACGGATACCAGCCGTACTTCTTCTGTTGTGGCTTGAACAGCACAATAGCACTGTAGAGCAAGTCTGACTAGAGAAGAAGCAGGACAAAAGAGTTTAATGTACAACGGCGCTCTTAAACCACCTTCCAACACTGGTGAAAGAACCAGCCATTGCTTTGCCAAACTTACCTTTTGCACCACGCTTTCTGGGCAGAGATCCGTGCTTTAAAGCTCCATGTCCAAGTTCCTTTTTTTTGCACCAGAGTTTTCTCTTCTGCATTTCAGGGGGTTGGACTAGATGACCATCAGAGGTCCCTTCTATGATTCCATGCATCCACGTGCCGTTTGATAATGCTCCACTTCATCTCCTCACTCACCGTATTAATGGAACGGCTTTCCTCTCTTCAGGTTATAGGACGGCGAGTGTCATCATTGCACTGACAGACGGAGAGCTTCATGAGGACCTTTTCTTCTATGCAGAAAGAGAGGTAAATGGGATGGGTTGAAAATCAATGGGAAGATGATGGGGTGGGCGCCGGGCTCCCCATACCCCCTGCTCCCAACATGCCTGTTCAGTCAAAAGTGGGTTTTGTCAGCAGGGAAAGTTTGGATTTGGATTGGATTTTGGATTTGATATCCCGCTTTATCACTACCCTAAGGAGTCTCAAGGGACCCAGGTGGCGCTGTGGGTTAAACCACAGAGCCTAGGGCTTGCTGATCAGAAGGTCGGCGGTTCGAATCCCTGCGATGGGGTGAGCTCCCGTTGCTCAGTCCCTGCTCCTGCCAACCTAGCAGTTCGAAAGCACGTCAAAGTGCAAGTAGATAAATAGGCACCGCTCCGGTGGGAAGGTAAACAGCGTTTCCGTGTGCTGCTCTGGTTCGCCAGAAGCGGCTTAGTCATGCTGGCCACATGACCCGGAAGCTGTACGCCGGCTCCCTTGGCCAGTAACGCGAGATGAGCACCGCAACCCCAAAGTCGGACACGACTGGACCTAATGGTCAGGGGTCCCTTTACCTTTAAGGAGTCTCAAAGCGGCTCACAATCTCCTTTCCCTTCCCCACAACAAACACTCTGTGAGGTGAGTGGGGCTGAGAGACTTCAGAGAACTGAGACTAGCCCAAGGTCACCCAGCAGCTGCATGTGGAGGAGCGGGGAATTGAACCCTGTTCACCAAATTACGAGTCCACTGCTCTTAACTACTACACCACACTGGCTCTCAAGGTCTTTGTCTTGCCTTCAATGAAACTGTGTGAGCCAAATAATCCGCTTATGTGGGTCATGTATGGTTCTTGAATATGTGGAGTCTATATTTCTTCTGAGCACGAACAGAAGACCTTGCCCGTTCTCCCTACTAGTGCCAACCTACCTGCACACACCAATGCGGGTGACGCTGTGGTCTAAACCACTGAGCCCCTTGGGCTTGCTGATCAGAAGGTCGGCGGTTCGAATCCCCGCAACGGGGTGAGCTCCTGTTGCTCTGTCCCAGCTTCTGCCTACCTAGCCGTTTGAAAGCACGCCAGTGCAAGTAGATAAATAGGTACTGCTGTTGCAAGTGTCGCAGGAAGGTAAACGGCATTTCCGTGCGCTCTGGTTTCCGTCACGGTGTTCCGTTGCGCCAGAAGCGGTTTAGTCCTGCTGGCCACATGACCCGGAATGCTGTCTGTGGACAAACGCCGGCTCCCTCGGCCTGAAAGCGAGATGAGCATCGCAACCCCATAGTTGCCTTTGACTGGACTTAACCGTCCAAGGGTCCTTTAACTTTTTACCTTTTACCTGCACACACCAAATTTTAGGGAGCAAAGCTTCTGCATCGGAGGCAAGGCAGTCTGGACAGATGTGATTCCTGGCCTCTTCTATAGACGTCAAGCTCTTTGCCTGACCAGCCTTGGTGTGGAGAAGCAGGGAGTGACATATGCTGGCTGTTCAGTTCTGTGGTCATGGCACTTGCCATTTCACAGAGGAAGGGTTGAGACTGAGCGACCTATCCCAGTACGCCCATCTTTTAGAAACCCTCATCCTAAAATACTCCTCTCACCATAATGCAGGGTTGCTGCAGACAGCTTCTCAAGCACATCTCCCTGTACTTGCAAGAGATAGCATAAGTGAACCTGTATGCTTGGGTGTCAGCAAAACCAAGTGTCCACGAGGAATTTATGGGGCCACCATGTAAACAGCAGAGGCAGCCCAGAGGGGTTTCTCCTACCCAGTCCATAGCCACATCTCAGCTGGGATTTGAAATTTCAAATGCATCCCATCCAAACCACATGTAGCATTTGACCCATCCGTCTAGACCACACTGGCTCCCACTGACCGCCTCCGAGAATCAGCCTGGCTTACCAACACCCAGTTTTATTCAAAACCCTGTGCTTAGCTATGCTCCTTCCCAACCCCTATTCTTATTAAAAACCCAAGAAAAGGCACAGCCTTTATCTCCCTTCTCTGTGCAGATGAAAAACCAACATTTTATCTCCAGGTTTTTCAGAAAAGCCAAGGACCCCTCTCTTTGAGACAACTCGTTCATTAATCTTGTTTTGCCTCAGGAGAGAGTGAGGTATCAGGTTCTGTGAGGCCGATGGCATATCTTTGCACCCATAAAGATCATGTTTTGCCTGTCTGACTCTGTCTGCCTGCTGATCAAAACTGGCATGTGTTTTAAGCAAGCCTGACAGCAGGACTTTTGATTTCTTTCTGGAGACTCAGGCAGACAAGGGGAACTTTGTCCAGACAAGCTGGAAGCCACAGACTGACAATTCAGAGGTCTGTCTCATAGATAGATGCATGTGACAAAATGACTGCAGAGTTCACCTAAAATTGCACCTCATTTGGGGAAAGACTTAAGAAAATGGAAACAGATCTGTTAGCTTTTCTATGTGCAGACCCCTTGGCAAGAACTGTATCCTGCAACCACCAAGGAGTAGGAACTGGATCTGGCCCCCAAATGAGAGGTCCCTTGATGTGGAGTATTGTGAGACCATCATGCCATGTGTCTCTCTGGTGCGATTTTAAAATTTTAATTGAAAAGCAGGATATAAGTTTTCTAAAAAAAACTAAGAGAGCTGGCTTGGCACCCATCCTGTGCCACCTGTTTGGAATCAAGCCCAGGTGTCCTGAAAGAAAGTGCAGGTAGCAGATCAGAGTGTGGGAGGGGCTGAGGGAAAGACCGCATTTGAGCCTCATACATTCAGCTATTTATTACATTTATATCCCAGCTATCCTCCAGGGACCCCAAAGGTGGCCTACATACAGTGCCCCACCCTCACAACAAACCTGCAAGGTAGGTTAGGCTGAGAGGCAGTGACTGGCCCAAGGTCACCCGGTGAGCTTCATGGCTGAGTTGGGATTGAAGCCCTGGTCTCTCTCAGGTCCTAGCCCAGCACTCTAACCACTACCATAGCTGTCAACCCTCCCTTTTTTTTGGCGGGAAACTCCCTTATTCCAATGCCGTTTCCCGCTGCTATCCCGGATTGTTGATATCCCTTAAATTTCCCGGATTTCAAAGGAAGCAACTCCTCTCCCTCCCTGCCGACCAGGGAGGCTCCTCAGCTGCGTTGCTCGGCTGCCAATAAGGAGTCTGAGACTGACTGGGGGCGGAGCTTGCATGCCTTGTGCAGCCAGACCCTCACACCCAACCAGACAGACAGCCTGCCTGCCGTCTACGCGCTCGCTCTTTCGCTCACCCGTTCGCGCGCAGCCTCTGGAGCGCAGGGTGGCGAGGCTACTTGGTGCCATTGCACCGCCCTCGCGGCATCCCTTATTTTCAAATCCGAAAGTTGACAGCTATGACCACTACACCAGGCTAGCTCTTAATCCACTGGCTCCTAATCCACTTTCCCCTCCATTCAGGTTAGACTGGCGTAGTCCGCACCCACATGAATTTTGCACATGAGGAGTCTTTCCTGTTCATGCCAGGAGTTAAAGTCTGTCTCCTGAATTCTGCACCAGCTAGAGTTTCAAACTGTCTTCAAAAGCAGCCCCGCGTATCTCACGTTGCAGTAATCTAACCTAGAGGTCACCTGAGCATGGATTGCTGAACCCAGGTTATCCTCATTCAGTTGATGGGTGGTCCCATATTTTAGGGCTCATCCAGACTTCCTTTTGTGCTAGATTTCTAGGCACATGTCTGCACTTCTTGTCCAAGCATAGAGGTGTTTGGGTTGTTGTTGCTTTTTGTCCCGGTGTTTTCCCTGGGAAAACCTGCATTTCACTGCTGAATCGGAGCTAACAACAACAACAACAACAACAACAACAACAACAACAACAACAACAACAACAACAACAACTTATTATTTATATCCCGCCCATCTGGCTGGGCTTTCCCAGCCACTCTGGGCGGCTTCCAACAAAATATTAAAATACAATAGTCTATTAAACATTAAAAGCTTCCCTAAACAGGGCTGCCTTCAGATGTCTTCTAAAAGTCTGGTAGTTGTTTTTCTCTTTGACATGTGGTGGGAGGGCGTTTCACAGGGCGGGTGCCACCACCGAGAAGGCCCTCTGCCTGGTTCCCTGTAACTTGGTATCTCGCAGTGAGGGAACCGCCAGAAGGCCCTCGGCGCTGGACCTCAGTGTCCGGGTGGGACGATGGGGGTGGAGACGCTCCTTCAGGTATACAGGACTGAGGCCGTTTAGGGCTTTAAAGGTCAGCACCAACACTTTCAATTGTGCCAGGAAATGTACTGGGAAAATCAGTGGGAAATCCAATTGCCATTTGCTCCGATTCAGTGGTAAAACACAGGAGCTCTGATCCCTCAGGCTGTGCTGAATGGCCATGAAGGGCAAATGCATCTTTTGCAAGCAGGCCACAGACTGTGGTATATATTCCTAGTCAGAGAAAGCATCCTGGCCAAACCAATCCCAATTCCTCAGTAACAGGATAAGGCAACTGGATGTGCTCCATGCACAACGTCCCCCTCCCTGCATTTATTTTTAATTTTTTTGCAGTGGGTGGAGTTGGCAGTTCAGGCCAGCGGTTGTCATAACTGGGAGATCACCCTCCTCCCTGCATTAATGTTGCAATAAACCACCCCCCTGCCATTTAAACGCACAAAAGGAAGCAAAAGCTTTAGGGTGGCTGAGCCAGGTTTTTCGGAGCTTTAAGAGGGAGCTTGGGACGTGGGTGGCGCTGTGGTCTAAACCACTGAGCCTCTTGGGCTTGCCGATCGGAAGGTCGGCGGTTCGAATCCCCACGATGGGGTGAGCTCCCGTTGCTTGGTCCCAGCTCCTGCCAACCTAGCAGTTCGAAGGCACGTCAAAGTGCAAGTAGATAAATACCGGTAGGTACCACTCCAGAGGGAAGGTTAACGGCGTTTCCGTGCACTGCTCTGGTTCGCCAGAAGCGGCTTAGTCATGCTGGCCACGTGACCTGGAAGCTGTACGCCGGCTCCCTCAGCCAATAAAGCGAGATGAGCGCCGCAACCCCAGAGTCGTTCGCGACTGGACTTAAATTTCAGGGGTCCCTTTACCTTTAAGAGGGAGCTTAGCAGGCAAAAGAGTCAGTGATACAGAGCCGTTATTTCTCCAATACATCCCAGGTCAGAGTGACATGTCGTTAGTTGGGTAGTCGCCTGTGCGTAGTTTTATTGACTCTTAACAGGATTTTGATACTTGAATCGGGCTGACTGTGTATCTGCTCAAGGGCGAGAGAGATGCTGTATCAGGCAGCCTGATGAAATGCAACGCTGTGATGGTGTGAAAAGTTGGATTTGTTCTAGCTGCAGGGTTGGTGGTGAGGTCATCCATCCCCCCCGTCCCCCACAGTAAAAGTAGAATTTTGAAGCTTGAACACCCAAATGGAAAGATTGCTTTTGTGGAATGAATATTAAGGTAGTCCAGCAAAAAAAAAAAAAAACCAAAAAAACAAACAAACCCTGAAGGCAGCCACAAAGTCAAGCCATGAAAACCATGTTCACATGATTACGTCTTTAATCTGTGTTGGTCATTATCTATGCTTTATTCTCTTGCTCAAGGCGAACCGATCCCGTGACCTGGGGGCAACTGTGTACTGTGTTGGCGTGAAGGATTTCAATGAAACACAGGTAAGTTCCCAATATACCAGATTGGCATAAAACAGCAGTTTTTTAAAAAGTGTGGGGGGGGGGGCTCCATCTTTTATAGGAACATTTTGTAAGAATGCCTGCAGCACTTGCACTTTGGAACTCCCTGCCTATTGAGATCAAGCAGGCGCCTTCGCAGTAATGTTTTTGGTGCCTGCTAAAAACATTATTGTTTAGACGAGCCTACAAGATGTTTAGAAAGTTAACGCAAGTTTAATCTTTCGTGAGCCTATTGCTATTTCAACTTTTTGAAGCTTTAAAATTATTGTTCATTTTTCTTGGTGATAAGTTTATTGTTTCATCGTTTTTGTAAACTGAGGTTGGGTTTTTCCCCACAGTCAAGTGATGTATAAACTTTATGACATAAATAAGAGAGCCAGTGCTACCTATGGCATGTTTGCTCAGTTCCCCATTCTCCACATATGCTAACCATCCTCAAATACCCAAAGGGCTGTAACATTTAAGGTGGAACAAGCTTCTTTTCTGCTGCTCCAGAGGGGAAGACCCGAACTAACGGATTCAAATCACAAGAAAGGAGATTCCAAGTAAATATTAGGAAGAATTTTCTGACAGTAAGAGCCGTTAGACAGTGGAACAGAGTCCCCCTGAAGGTGGTGGACTCTCCTTTGTTGCAGGTTTGGAAACAGAGGTTGGATGGTCAGCTCTCAGGCAGCCTTTTAGCTGTGGATCCTTTAGCAGGGGGTTGAACTAGATGACCCTTGGGGGGTACATTCCAATTCTAAAAGACTATAAAACAAAAAGGGATGCGGGCTTGCCGATCAGAAGGTCGGCGGTTCGAATCCCCGCGACAGGGTGAGCTCCCGTTGCTTGGTCCCAGCTCCTGCCCACCTAGCAGTTCAAAAGCACATCAAAGTGCAAGTAGATAAATAGGTACCGCTCTGGCGGGAAGGTAAATGGCGTTTCTGTGCACTGCTCTGGTTCGCCAGAAGCAGCTTCTGGAAGGGACCTGGAAGCTGTACACCAGCTCCCTTGGCCAATAAAGCGAGATGAGCACCACAACCACGACTGGACCTAATGGTCAGGGGTCCCTTAACCTTTATAAAACAAAAAGAAAGCTTTTTATGTTTTCGAAGGAGCTGCAAATCCTGCTAAACCTGATTGTGGGACAAAAGAAATCACAGTGCATTGGCCACTGGCATTTTAAAAGCAAACACATGAAAACCACCATTGCCTGTCCTCTGTAGCCACAGCCCATTGGTTGCTTGGCCAAGACTTTGTGTTCATGTCCTCCTTATGACATTGTTTGCTGGCTGCTGACATCTTTGACCCTTTTTGTTGCTGTTCCAGCTGGCACGGATCGCTGACAGCAAGGATCACGTCTTCCCCGTGAATGATGGCTTCGAAGCTCTCCAGGGAATCATTGACTCCGTAAGCATCACTTACCATTGTGTTCATTTTACGACTCTTGTAAAATCACCAGTGTTGTTGCCAGAAACCAGGCATTTATCACTATCCTGACATCTGAGGGCCTTGTCTTGGGGGGGGGGGAGTAGTAGCAGGAATGGAACTGAAGGGCTGGACCTGGGTGGGGGTGGGAATGGGCTTGGATGATAGACAGGAGATGCCAGAGACTTTTGCCAAGAGGTCAATGGTTGGGCGAGATGTCTGTGCCTCCCCCAAGGGGAAGTGGCAGGTTCGCTGTTGCAGGTGAAGTGCTGCAGTCAGGCTGCAGGGTTGCAAATGCTTCCATTTGGGGTGGGGCCAGTGGCAGGGAGCGCGATCCTAAGCAAGCCAGCCTCATAGGGTTGCAGCCTTAACTGTGCAAGTGGCGCGATTGAGGCAGTTTCAACTATGATTTAGATCTGTTCTTAGTCTGTGCTTGCGAAGGTGAAGCATGCGTGAACAACGGAACCAGTCAGGAAATTAAATGCAAACGAGAGCATCGGATCAATTTGTTCGAATAAGGGAATGTGGTTTATTTCTTCTTGTTTCTGGCTGGTAGCCTACGAAATATGTGTGAAGCATGGTTGGAACAACAGCAACAACATACATATAATGACGTCTGCCTGAAGTACCACCAAGATCTGGTTTCACATGGCAAACGTCATACTCCCACAGATGTGCCCTACCGCCTTCGAGTGGATTTATTTTCACAGCGTCAAGGTGTGGATTTCCCAGTTCAGTTGCACAGAAGGGGCAGGTAGACATGTGTCAGGGCTAAACGGACGTATCAAGGGATTGCAAACAACTACTGTGGCATGTTTGAGCCACAGATGCACTCCATTGGAAGAGCCTGCCTTCTTGCAAGGCAAGCACTGCAAATTCGGTTTCTAAGCAGATAAGGTAACAAACATCCCAGGCTACAGCAAGGAAAAGCAAGGTGATAAAACCCTTTAGCAAATTCCTTCACACTTCCTCAAAGACCTTTTGGCTCGTTTTTACAACATCCCTTCCCAACATGGTTTTAACACTTAAAAACAAACAAAAAAAACCTGCCTATCCGTCAGTCTATACAGATGGATGACCACCTGTCAGGGATTCTTCAGCTGTGATTCCTGCATCGCAGCGGGTTGGCCTTGATGACCCTTGGTGTCCCTTCGAACTCTACAATTCTACGTTTCTATACATCAATATGTTTATCCGGTACATGAGCCTACCTTATTGCAAGGCAAATTGGATCTTGGCCCTCCTCTTCTCTTTCCTAACATTTGATTCCAAATTGGACGGGATGCACCAAATGATGTTGGATCATCAGGTATTGTGAGATTGTAAGAGAGATTTCGTTCGCAGGCTTTCATTCCTTTTGCAGCTGTTCTTAATGGGTTCCAGAAGCAGTTGGCTCTGTGTGTGTGTGTGCGCGCACGCGCATGTGAAAAATCTGGGCAGAGCTGATTATCCGAGCGCTTGCTGGGCTCCTCCCTACCTTACTAGCAGCAATCAGGTTACCCAAGGGTCGCTCTGAAATGATAAAATCTCATAATGGAGGGATCATGTATGTGTGGTGCAGGCATGGCAGGGAATAGCATTCTATGCGTTGAGGGAAAGCTGTATGTTTCCCCATAAATTGGTTGATTATATCTTTCTGGGCGGTCAGAATCTCAGCATAAGGGATCCATGGGTGGAGAAGCACAGGGAATAACAGGCAGAGCAGCAGCAGCAGAAAATTGTGGTCCTGGGAGTGGGGGGCCAAAAACAGCCCGACGAAAGAGAGGGAGGGTCTAATAGGTCTAGTGGTAGTGTAGTGTGGTGTAGTGGTTAGGAGCGGTAGACTCGTAATCTGGTGAACCGGGTTCGTGTCTCCGCTCCTCCACATGCAGCTGTTGGGTGACACCAGTCACATTTCTTTGAAGTCTCTCAGCCCCACTCACCGCACAGAGTGTTTGTTGTGGGGGAGGAAGGGAAAGGAGATTATTAGCCACTTTGAGACTCCTTCGGGTAGTGATAAAGTGGGATATCAAATCCAAACTACTCCTCCTCCTCCTCCTCCTCCTCCTCCTCCTCCTCCCCCTCTTCTTCTTCTTCTTCTTCTTCTTCTTCTTCTTCTTCCTCATAGGAGCTGCTCCCCTGAAAGAGCTGCTTTCAATGCAGAAAGTAGAAGGAGGGAGACATTCATATGGAGTATAGTGCAGTGAAATGGTTAGGGTGTTGCACTGGGACCTGGGACATGAAGCTCACTGGGTGTGATCCTAGGCCAGTCACTGCCTCTCGGCCCAACCCACCTCCTAGGGTTGTTGTGAGGATAAAATGGGGAGGAGAAGTATGTACGCCGCCTAATAAATAAGCATAATAAATAAAGTGTGTGAAATCAATCCCTCTGGCACCCTTGGGTGCATGCTAGATTTTATTTATTCATTTTATAGATTTATTGCATTTCTATTCCACCGTTTTCTCAAGTGAGCTCAAGGTGGGGTTCATTGTGTCGTTGTCCTCATTTAATCCCCACAACAATCCTGCAAGGTCACTTAGGCTGAGAGCTACATTGACTGGCCCAAGGGAACCCGGTGAGTTTCATGGCTGAGTGGGGATTTGAACCCTGGTCTCCCACATCCTAGTCCACATCCTCTGATCGCTACAACACACTGGCTGATCACTATACCTCACATTGAGGGCCAAAGCTGACACCAAGGGCGACCCCGAGAGAGCCAGCGTGGGGCAGTGGTTAGAATCCTGAGCTAGGGTCGGGAAGACCAGGGTTCAAATCTCCACTCAGCCATGAAGCTCACTGGGTGACCTTGGGCCAGTCACTCACCTCGCTGGGTTGGTTTGGACCTAACCTACCTCACAGGGTTGTTGTGGGGATTAAAGGAGGAGGAAGAGTAGAACATGCACGCCACCTTTAAGCTCTTTGCAGAAAAAGGCAGGATGATAATAATAATAATAATAATAATAATAATAATAATAATAATAGTAATAATAATTTATTATTTATACCCCGCCCATCTGGCTGGGTTTCCCCAGCCACTCTGGGCGACTTTCAACAGAACATTAAAATGCAACAATCTATTAAACATTAAAAGCCTCCCTAAACAGGGCTGCCTTCAGATGTCTTCTAAAGGTCTGGTAGTTGTTGTTCTCTTTGACATCTGAAGGGAGGGCGTTCCACAGGGCGGGTGCCACTACCGAGAAGGCCCTGTGCCTGGTTCCCTGTAACTTGGCTTCTCGTAGTGAGGGAACCGCCAGAAGGCCCTCGGCACTGGACCTCAGGATATGAATGCAATTAATAAACCCAGCAGATCTTTGCAGTTTGCGAGAGAGTTTCCCCTGCAAGTTGGAAAGATCAGAAGCCTGTTCCATAGTAACTCAGAGGAGCAGGGCCTTTAGTGTGGCTGCCCCTATTCTGTCCCTGTCCAGATTCGACAGGCACCTACCACCCACACTTTCCAGAAACAGTTGAAGACCTTTTTGCTTCCATAAACTTTCCCAGCTGGATAAATGGGTCTTTCCCATGTCTGCCCACTTGTCTGGGTTTTAGTCCTGTTTTAAATGTATTTGTTGTTTTCTGTGTTTCCGTTTTAAATTACCGTATTTTTCGCTCCATAATGCGCACCGGACCATAATGCGCACCTCGTTTTTAGAGGAGGAAAACCAGAAATTTTTTTTTTCTTGTTTTCAACCTCTAAAAGGCTGGGAGCGGCGGCGAAGGGATGCTGCTGGTTCTTCCCTGCCAACCCCGATCGCAAAAACAAGCCTGCTTTGGCCAACAGGGATGGCGGGGAGCAACCAGCAGCATCCCTCTGCCACCCCCCCCCCCCTGTTCAGTGAGAAGCATCCCTCCCCTGCCCCTTTGCCACTTGCTTTAAAGCCAGGTAGGGAGAAGGAATGAACCTGAGCTTTCTTCCCTTCACCCTACCTGGCTTTAAAGCTGGGGGAGAGCTGTCCTGACGCTGCACAGCATCAGATGCGGTGGTTGTAGAAGACAGCTAATAAATTAACTGTAATAATCATCACCATGGAAACCCAAGACCACTGGGGGCAAACCATCATTTTTAATGTGGATTTTGTAGGGGGTTTTCTTCCTCTTCCTTACAGACCACTGTGGCCACCTTTGTGTCTCACGCCAGCTTGAAAAATAGCTATTAAGGATGTTTTAAGCATTGCTTCCCATACCGTTTGCCTCTTATTCCTTTTGCCTCCCTGTTTCCTCTCACCAAAGAAGTTTTGTGGGTTTGGGCTATTGATACAAAACAGAACGGAAAACATCCATGGTGGTTTGGAAGGTGATGGATAAATTAACTGTAATAATGAATAAATGCAACTCAGCCTTTGTTCTTGGAGACTGAATGGCAAGGAGGAGTTTGGAGGAGGGTTGCTTTGTTGTGAACTGGCAACCTGCGCTTGCTTCTGTCATGGTTGATCTTCACATTCTTACAAAATAATTCCATGCGCAGAAGGCCCCATAAGTCAACCCCTCACAAAAGGAATCAGGCCTGCCAAAGGCTGCCCTCCTGAAACACCCTCCCACTCCCCACGGCAGAGGGGAGAGCAGGGAGATGGGTTTTATGAGGCCTTTGTCTTGCTTCGCTCTGAGGCGATTTTCTTTGCGGCTTTCGAGAGGGAACTTTTTGCAGATCAGGGCATGAGTTCAGGAAAAGGCCTCAGTCAGACCGCTTGGAAATTTTTGATTCGTTCTGAAAAGACTTTAAACAGTGAAGCACCAAAAGGGTTGTTTGTATTCTTTAATTCAGGCTTCCTCAACCTCGGCCCTCCAGATGTTTTTGGCCTACAACTCCCATGATTCCCTAGCTAGCAGGAACAGTGGTCAGGGATGATGGGAATTGTAGTCTCAAAACATCTGGAGGGCCGAGGTTGATTGTAAGAAAAATGTCAGTGGTTTATGAAAAGATAAAACAGTAAAATCAAGGGGGGGAAATGGAATCCTAACGTTGAAACATAAAAAAGTCGAAACCCTAAAACAGATTAAAATCACCTCAACTTTCTGAGCATCTGTCTAAACAAGAATGCTTGTAGAATGTTTTTAGCAGGCACCAACACGAGTAAAGAGAAGGCGCTTGCTTGATCTCAATAGGCAGGGAGTTCCATAGTTTCTGTGCTGCCACACTAAGCAATCGAGAGGGAGGGAGCCGGGCTTGCTGTTAATGCCATCAGCTTTAGAGCCACTTTCGTATATTGCTAATTGGTAAGCTTTCTACCTGATGGTTTTTAATAATATTTCGCTGTGCGATGGCATCTGACCCCTGCAAGAATTGCAAAAATATATAAAACCGAAATTAGCTGTTGGAAGTGCAAGGGGAAAATAGGGGATCACTACCACTGCTGGTGGGGATGTACCAAGGTAAAACAATATTGGAATCTAATATATGAAAAAATGAAAAAGATGTTGAAATTTACCTTTGCAAAAACTCCCGAGGCGCTGGTTCTAAGTATAATCCCGAAGGACATCCCAGAGGATAGGAGAAATATATTCCTTTATGCAAGTGCAGCAGCAAGAATATTGCTGGCGCAGTATTGGAAAAATGAGGAGACCCCAAAGACAGAGGAATGGTATTTAAAATTGGTAGAATATATGAACCTGGCGAAGATGACCGCGGCAATAAGGAATACAAACAAACAAAAAATCAGGGGAGAATGGTTTTATGTGGAGGACTATTTGAGAAAGGAAGGAATAAGAACAGATTTAATGATTTGTTTAGATTAGTATAAAGATCAGTGAAAATATAGGATTAATAGAAGTAGATGAATGTAAGTGACGTTAACAGATAGGCTAAGTAAAAAGAGTAAAAGTATTTGGAGAAGATGGAAAATAGCAATAAGAAAGAAGATCAGAAATAGCAAACATGAGGAATAACTGTAGGAAGTAGTTTTAGAGGTAAGAATAAAGAGGATGGGAGAAGGGAGGGATGAAGGGAGGTGGGAAGGGGGGTAGGGGGGATTTTGAAGTATATGAGATTTGTATGTTGGTATGGATATGTATGTATATGCAAATTGGATGTATGTATGTTTGTTAGCAGTAAGGTATGGATGGGTTAGAATGTAAGAATTTAGGATGTTTGATGTTTATGTTTGATGTCTGATGTTTATGTTACTGTAGAGGTATTATAATTTCAATAAAGGCTTTTTAAAATTTAAAATTTTTTTTTAAAAATAATAATAATAATAATATTTCGCTGTGCACACCCTGATCTCCAAGCCCCGGGAGAGATCTGAGGCGTCTCCGTGAGCAGCTCAGGTTTCGTTTCCTTAGAGTTGAAGGTGACTGGAGAGATGGTGGTGTCTTTTTTGAGATATATGGGTTTATTTACACATATATACAGACTGAGCTGAAGATGGAACCCCAGCTTATTTTGGGTTTCCAGCCGCCCACCCGCCCCACAAAGCCATCGCTTTGGAGAGACCAGGGTCCACATCTCCACTCAGCTGTGCTCACTAGGGGAACTTGGGGGCCAGTGGCTGCCTCTCAGCCTAACCTACCTCGCAAGGTTGTTGTTGTGGGGATTAAACGCGGAGGGAGAGAACAGCCTTGAGCTCCTTGGAGAGAAAGGTGGGGTAGACATGCATTAAATAAATAAATAGTGAGCCATGGTAGGACTCAATGCCATGGGAGTCACTGCCGGCATGGCATGAGGCCCACCAGACCAAATGCAGGATACCAACCATACTGTATGCCGTTTGGCCTGCCAGGTACTGGCCAACCTCAGACAGTCAAAAGAGCATAAGAGTTTCATCAAGCCTCCAACATGGCCGGTGGGTTGCATTTTGGTTGTTTAGATCCTGCAGCACTGTTATTTCCACAGCTCTGTTTACAGTTCTCCTGCTGCAAAACAATGTTTGGAAATCAGGGATTTTTTTTTTCCTGCCCCCTTCCCACCCCTGAGGTTTTCAGCTTGGATAAAGCTTAGTGATGCTCAGGGTATGTAAATAAAATTAAATGCTCGCTGCGTGTAATCGTCAACAGATTTCACGGGGCCGTGACTCACCCCGAGGATATACAGTCAGTACACAGAGACAAAGTGAAGATCGCGAAGGAAGGATCAGCCAAGCTGCCATTTTCCAAACGTCCGCATTCATTCTAAACAAAAGCTCTTGCATCCATTTTCATTTTATTTGACTGTCTAGTTTCGCTTCAGAGTCTTGGGGGAAATGGCGCGGCCTAGGACCCTCGTACCTACGGGACCGCCTCTCCTGGTATGCCCCACGGAGGACCTTAAGGTCCATAAATAGCAACACCCTAGAGGTCCCTCAGGAAGTTAGATTAGCCTCAACCAGAGCCAGGGCCTTTTCAACACTGGCTCCAACCTGGTGGAACGCTCTGTCTCATGAGACCAGGCCCCCGCAGGATCTCATTTCTTTCCGCAGGGCCTGTAAGACAGAGTTGTTCCACCTGGCCTTTGGCTTGGAATCAACTTGATCCCCTCCCTCTCTTTCCTTTTTCCTCCTGTGATGGAACTCCTATTTGGGGACTTCCCTGGCTTTTTTCTGGCCCACGTAGGACCAGTCTGGATCGTTGGCCTTGGTGAAGATTTGACGCTTTCTTCCCGAAACAGTCTTTTGATTTGAGTTTCTACTGAAATGAAATGTTGTGTTTTAATTTTGTTTTTAAGTTGTATTTTAATCAATTGTTTTTATGCCTGGTGTTAGCCGCCCTGAGTCCGGTCTTGGCTGGGGAGGGTGGGGTATAAATAAATGTTATTTATTTATTTATTTATTTATTTATTTATTTATTTATTTATTTATTAAAACAGCAAAACATTAAATCAGATCAGTATATCAGAATCATTGATATGCACTAGGGGTATTTTTTTTCAGCTGGAACTCAGTTCTGGCCCCTCTCAGGTGGGCACCATTGCCATTCTAAGAGAATAAGGGAGGGAGGTGTTTATGGTGAGTTCCAGCACCCCTTTTTCTAGAAAAAATAGCATTGGTTTGCCCCCACTTTGTGTAATCCCCACAGCAACCCGGCAAGGCAGGCAAGGCTGAGAGGCGGTGTCTGGCCCCCAGCAGATTTGAACCCTGGTCTCTCCCAGGTCCTAGTAGTCCAACCCTCTAACCACTATCATGGCTTTAAAAAAATCCAATCTGTTTCTGAGTTGCTCTGTGCTCCCTCTGCCTCAGTCTGTGATTTGGGTTCTGAGCAAAATGAAGCTCACATTCACTCTAATGGGGAATTTAAAAATGGTTATATCCCCCCCCCACACACACACATTTTGGCAGAAGTGAATGAAATTGGCAGGCACAGGATCCTCCTCAGAGTGGATTAAGCCTGACAAATTGCAGGTCCGGGGGCTTTTGTGGGAGAGGGTTTCCATTCCCCTCCTAATCCCTATTATGACAATATTCTCATTACAGACCAAGCAAAGCTCCAAAATCCCATTTCATTTTTAGATGGGTGGAAGCATCGTTTTCTCTCTTATGCTTTATCATCTTAAAATAACCAAGAGAGGAGTGAATGGTGTATATCATTTTTTCATTTATTTAAAATATTGGCATTCATGACAGCTGCCTTTGTTTCCCAATGCTTGTTTGCCTTGGAAGTGGATACTTACTCCCAGGAGCTTTCATGCCAAGTCTGGTTATGACATCTTAAGTGATGTCTAACTGCCGAGCGAACAAACAACTTTAGTCAATTCTGAAAATGTAGAATTTCGATGTTTAAAAAACTGGTTTTTCTTCTTAGTAGAGCTCAAATTTCGGGTTATAAAATGGGAGATCCGGGCAATTTGCCTCCAAACTGAAAGCATGCTCTGAATTTTGAAATCTAAAATTCAAAGTCCTGATTAAGACCTATAAAACCGTATGCAGCTTAGGTCCAGGCTATCTGAAAGATTGTATTCCCTCATCCGGACCTGCCTGGGTTTTCAGATCTTCAGGAGAGGTCCTGCCACCCACCCTCTCAGGCACACTTGGTAGGGACAGGGCCTTCTTGGTGGCTGCTCCCGGACTCTGGAACTCCCTCCCTGGAGAAGCCAGACTGGCTCCCTGCTGGCTCTCCTTCTGCCAGCAGGGGAAGCCCTTCCTGTTCCAACAGGCATTGGGAAACTGACTGTTTTTGAGGAAAGAGCTGGCACTGCAGTGTTTTTATTGTTATCTGTGTTTTTAATGGATCGTGTCAATATTATTTTAATTTCTATCAGTGTTCAATTACATTTTAATGATTGTCCTTTCTATGTTTTTAGCTTTTTCTGTTTTATCTGTGTAAGCCACCTTGAGACCCGGACTGGGGGGAAGTCAGCATATAAATAAATATGATAATTTTGAAATCTAAAATTCAACATTTGAATCTAGAAGATTTTATGCTAGTATGAATTTTGGATATTGTGTTCCAGATTAGTGGTCTCTCCCCACCCCCCTTTCAGTTTTGCACTCTTTTATCACTTGTCTAATTTCTAGAAATGCTTCCTTATTCTCTCTCTCCCTCCCTCTTTCTCTCTCTCTCTGTTATCTCTGGCAGTTCCTGCTTACCTCTAGACACTTCCTCTGCTCTCCTCTTCCAAGCTTCACCTTTATTCCCGAGGTGTCAGTTGGTTAGAAGAATCTGCTTCTCTTCGGTTCCTGAATCCCTGGTATTTGTATGAGCCCCGAAACCTCTTTCCAACAATCTATGCAGACTTTTAAAGAGCCCATGGTTCCATCTGCATCTCTTTTGCGGGCAGGTGTGAAAGCAGCGCGCTAGAAATGGACAGTTTCCCCATCCTGAAATATCTCTGATTTTTTTAACATAGAATTTATTTGAGCTTCTCCCCCACCCTACCAAAAATCAAGGGGGCCTAGATAACTTTCCCCAGCCAAAATAGGGACCCCACTCTGGTCCTCGCCACCCCACACCTGCCAGCTTTCCCCAGGCACACTTAACGCATCCGTCAATTTGGGCTTCTCCAGTTTCTAATTTTTCCAGTCTTACATTAAGTTTACCGCATACCAGCGAAAGTTTGCAATTTTTTAAAAAATCCTCATGTGAAATGCTTAGCGTTTTGATGCAGATTGCTTCCAATAGGCACGTTTTTGCATGTGGTTTTCCTTATTATACTACGGTACATTTGTGTGAGTTATAGCCACTCATATATGCACCCGTAGACAAAATCCCCCCTAATGTACACATTCGGGGGTTTGAGAGTTGCAGTGCAGGCGTCGGAGAAATTTTTTAAAAATAGCCGCGTTTTAGTTTGGTATTGTTAAACTATGGCACTTGCTCCAACAGGAGGCAGTGATGGACGCCAACCTTGAATGGCTTTAAAAGTGGATTAGACAAGTTCACAGAAGAGAGGGCTATCGATGGCTACTAGCCAGGATGGCTCTGCTCTGCCTCCACAGTTGGAGATGAAATAATCAGAAATCTGCTCTTATTCCCTTATGGGGTACACAAGAGCCTTTTGAGGTTCTCCATCGGAAGGAGTAAATTACAGAGGCCAACCAGAGAAAAATTGAGAAGCAAAAAATTTATTTCTGTTGCAACATGGCGTTTTTGCCCCACACCAGGGAGTAGGGGAAAAAGGACCCCCTAACAAACTGAGCACATGCTCTTATAAAGACATTTCAAAAATTCCTCCTCCGAGTCCAGCCCCACCCCCAGATACCTCCCACATACCTCACAGAAGGGGTGTAACCCCAGACCACTCCCCAGATACATCACAGCTGCATCACAGATTGGGGGGTCAGAGGAGGTAACCTGAGAATTCTCACCCCTGTGCCATCTCTCCCTGACCCCTCCCAGACACACATTTCAGCAAAACAAAAGGTTTCTTGTTTCCTGCCCTGGCCTGGCAGGGCTTAATGTAGGGCTAACAATCCAAATCCATTTTAGGTGGTGGGTTCTTTGTGAGGGAAATGGCCCAGGTCTGGCACTCAGGCATCAGGATGCCAGAGATTATCACTTTATTTTCCTGAGACAATCCCCCCTCCTTCCTTGCAGAGAAACAGTTCGTCAGTTTGGGAGTCAAAATGGAGGCAGGCCTGTCCTCCTGCGCTGCTTCAGACATGTGGCCTTGTTTTGCTTGGCACACTTATGAACAATTATTTTATATATATATAAAAGACCTTGATATTCTTACAACAGAGACAGCAATGCTTCTGAATAGCAGTTGCTAGAAACCACAGGAGGGGAGAGGTCTCTTGTGCTTGAATCCTACTTGTGGGCTTCCCATAAGCATCATTTTGGCCACTGTGAGAACAGGAGGCTGGACTAGATGGGCCACTGGCCTGATCTAGCAGGCCTTTCTTGAAATGTTGACCACTTATATATAATAAAACATTTCTAGGGGTGCTGTTTCCTTAGCCCCAGTATCATTTTATTGTGTTACCAGAGATAGCGTTCCTCAACCGGGTGCTCTCCAGATGTTCTGGAATACATGGGATTTGTAGTCCAAGCATCTGAAGGGCACCAGGTCGGGGAAAGATATAAAAGGGCAACACACCCCGAATTACGGTACCTGTATCTGAAGGTTACTGAGGCATGTTGCTGCGATTTTATTTATTTCTTTTTTTCTCCTATGCCTGCTAGATTTTGAAGAAATCATGCATTGAAATCTTGGCTGCGGAACCTTCTAGTATATGTGCAGGAGGTGAGTTTAAAGCTGATTCTTCCAGCATTCATTGCTGCATATAACTGTGTTTCTTCCTCGCCGTTCCCTGAGGGAAGGCAGATGCTGGAGTCGGCCATCTTTTGGCTCTCCTTGGGAAATTTTCCAGACAGAGCTTGGCTGGGAATGCTAGAAAATTCCATTTGTTTTATGTCTGCTTCTATGGAGCGATCTTGATGGGATTTGTATTAGGAATGTATTTCAATCTTTTCGTTTAGGCCAGAAGGGCTGTGAAATCTCAGCTATTGTCTGTAAGGTTCAAGAATAGCTGTTTGTCTTTCTCAGGCAAGAGTCTTAGCCCATGTTTGGCAAGATAAAGGGCTTTGTGGCGTATTGCAGAGATCTCCTGGGCAGGCAGCTCTGGGCACATGAGGAAACGATGGTTTAGATGCGCAACTTGGCAAAGCCTAGGAGATGGAGCGTTTCATCAGGGATGCGATCTTGCCACAGAAGACTGATTTTTAGCAGGAGATTTTCTGTGTGAATATTGACAGGGGAAATCACCTTGTTGTGACTTTCCCCTTTGAGAACGTATGCACGCGAAGAGCCCCAAGGAAGTCACTCCTTTAAAATCTTTTGTCAGTTTGGGTGTTTTATTTATTTATGTGATCTCCTTTGTGAGATCTGCCTGAAAGGTGCTATGCAGTACAATTGCAACAAACCTCATTGGAACTGGCCCTGCGCAATTATTCTGGCGGTTCCCTCATTGCGAGAAGTGAAGTTACAGGGAACCAGACAGAGGGCCTTCTTGGTAGTGGCGCCCGCCCTGTGGAACGCCCTCCCACCAGATGTCAAGGAAATAAGCAGCTATCCTATTTTTAAAAGACATCTGAAGGCAGCCCTGTTTAGGGAAGTTTTTAATGTTTAATGCTGTATTGTTTTTAACACTTGATTGGGAGCCGCCCAGAGTGGCTGGGGAAACTCAGCCAGATGGGTGGGATATCAATAATAAATTATTATTATTATTATTATTATTATTATTATTATTATTATTACGTTCTGTAGCTGGCATGCAGAATGGGCCTTGCCTTGCTCACCAGGCTCTGAGATGCTCCTGAACTGGCCCTGTTATGCTCTCTTGAGAACCTGTGGCGCAGTCCGAGTTCCCAGAGCTCATGTGAGAGCATCCCAGAGCCTGAGAGAGCTTCAAAGCTGTTTCCGCACTGGGAAAAACCAGCACAAAAGGCGCTTTGCTGCTCTCCACGTTTTTGTAAAAAAAAAAAATCTTTATTGAAGGATAAAAAGTACTTTTAACCTTATGTACTTTTAAACTTTTCGTGCCGTTTCAACAAGCTGGCTTTTCATCCGCGCTAGTTGAAATCGTTCAAGTTCATTGCGCATAATATGCGGTTGTACTGTAAATGCTTCAAATAAATAAGCAAGTCATGCTTCTGCCCAAGGGGTTGCTCCCCAGCAAGGGAGTTCCTCCACAGTTGGGGTGTGCCACTGCAGATAAGGCCCTGCTCCAGGTGAGCTACACCCAGAGCCACTGTTAGTGTCAATCAGCTGATCGCTGCTGGGAGCATCAGGAACTTCCTCGTTCAGCCAAGGGCGCTGGAGGTAGTGGCTTGGATTCAAGGTGCTTCCGCCAGTGCTTTGAGGTGATTGGCTGGCACTGATCACCTGATGCACCGACCCTGACTAAAAGGGACCTGCCTTGAGGCCTTGCAGCTTTCCTCCTCCCCTGCTCCAAGCAGCGCCCACCGCCCTTCTGAGAAACTTGTACAGACAAACATAGCCAATGGCGAGGATTTTTCTCCCCTCTCCCAAGTCTGGTGCTTACCTTCCACCTTTCTGCTGCGTTGCCTCTTCCCCTGATGAGCTCACCAGCCTGCAGGGACGGATTGGCCTGGCCTGGTGTGCAGCTGATCCTTTAGGGATGAAAGAAATTGTGGCTTGGAGCACAGCCCAGATTCCTAAGTTGACTACAGTGCAGCAGGAGCCCCCCTCGAGGCGTGTGCTGGGAGAGGCAGTGAGTGGGCGGCATCCACGCTAAGAGCCAGCGAAACAGTTGATTCAGCAGAAACCAGGGTCACTTTTCCTGCAGAGGAATTTGAAGCGATAACAGTTCACTCTCCCCATCTCCTGTTTGTTCTAGCTTACAACCACTCTTGCACACACTAACGGGCCACGACTGCAAAGTGGAAACGTTCCTTGAATGTGTCTTAGGCTTTTTCCTTTTAATATAAGGCAGGGGAGGGGGAAACGGCACCTTCCAGATGTGGTTGGACCCCAGCTCCCATCCGCTGGCCTGGGCAGTGGTATGGGGCGATGGCAATTGTAGCTTAGCAACACCTGATACCGGTGGCACAGTGGGTCAGTGCGTCTGGCTGTTAACCAGAAGGTGGTGGTTTGAGCCCACCCAGGGACAGCTGTGGGCAGGATTCCTGCATTGCAGGGGGTTGGACTAGATGGCCCTTGGGGTCCCTTCATAGCTGTCAACCCTCCCTTTTTTTTGGTGGGAAACTCCCTTATTCCAATGCTGTTTCCCGCTGCTATCCCGGATTGTTGATATCCTTTAAATTTCCCGGATTTCAAAGGAAGCAGCTCCTCTCCCTCCCTGCCGGCCAGGGAGGCTCCTCAGCTGCGTTGCTCGGCTGCCAATCAGGAGTCTGAGACCGACTGGGGGCGGAGCTTGCATGCCTTGTGCAGCCAGACCCTCACGCCCAACCAGACGGCCAGCCTGCCTGCCGTCTATGCGCTCGCTCTTTCGCTCATCCGTTCGCGCGCAGCCTCTGGAGCGCAGGGTGGCGAGGCTACTTGGTGCCATTGCACCGCCCTCGTGGCATCCCTTATTTTCAAATCCGAAAGTTTGAAAAAATCCCTTTTTTTCAAATCCAAAAGTTGACAGCTATGGGTCCCTTCCAACTCTGCAATTCTATGATTCTATGAAAGTTTGGCACCGGGTCCTAGAAGGCTGTGTAGTGTTCCTGTTGTATTTGCCACTGATCCTGTCCTGTGTGGGATTTGCCCAACTTTTGAGTCTGCCTGTCCTTTGCAGACTCTCTCAAAAAACCCTTTCACAGTTTCTTTTGGAAGGAGGAGGCCTGGAGATGTACGGTAGTTTTCTTTTTCTCCTTAGTATTATATCAGATGTCCAGTTTTGGGGAGCATGGAGGCACCCAGAGAGCGAGAAGGGTTTCAGAATGATATTGAAAGCCCCCAAGCATCTGGTCGGCCCCTGTGGGAACAGGATGCTGGACTAGATGGGCCATTGGCCTGATCCTGCAGGCTCTTCTTGTGTGAGGGAAAAGATGGGGGAAATTATCAAGATGTAACTCCTGTTCATTTATTTATTTTTGGTGGGGGGGGGGGATTCTAAGTATTTTTAGTTCTATAAGGTTGATTTGAACCTTCTTTGACTTGAGTTGTGATGGAAAGTATATTTCGTAAGGAATAATAATTTATCAGCCAAGTATCAATCATACTTGGAATTTTGCTTCGACTACATTGCAATGTAAAGAACACAACCACGAATTCAACAGTTTGATGGCACAAGGAAAAAACCTATTCCTGTGCCGAGACGTTTTTGTGTATAGAGTCCTGTAACAACGTCTGGATGGAAGTAAATCAAACAGGTGATGACCAGGATGAGAAGGGCCTGCGGACAATTCTCTCTGCTCTCTAAAATGCAGTATTGGTGCATTTTAAATTAAAACTAAAAAAAAAAAAGTGTTTCGAAAAAGAGAGAAAATGTGGTGCCTTTATTAGATGTGGGGAGGAGAACCAGTAATTCCCTGTCTTTCCAGAGTCATTCCAAGTGGTCGTGACGGGGAACGGCTTTCGCCACGCTCGCAATGTCGACCGTGTCCTCTGCAGCTTCAGGATCAACGAGACGGTCACGCTCAGTGAGTAGTTTGCTCTCCTCTCTGTCTGCCTGCTCAGTTGGCTAATGGTGCTGGGCTTGGCTCGCTGTCCACTTCCGTGATGTTTGCCCCTTCGCTTTGGGAAACCCTTGCGGAAAGCAGGAGAGCTTCTGGTCAAGGAACATAGCAGACGTTGTCCGTCTCCGGGAGAGGCAGGGATGGTGTTAGGTTACGGCAGTGGCTCCCACAATGAGCGGTGACACCCCTGGAGGGCTGTGGGATTCCCTAGGATGCAAGGGGGCAGCAGGGGGGTGTTTGAGGTGTAAATGAGTCTCAGGTATCTGGCCCCCTGAGGCAGAGAAGTAGATGCTACCCTGCTTTCCATCTCCTCACATGTCAAGGTGCAATAAAGACCCAAGGCTCATCAAGTTATTTTGGCATCCGAGGCAGGAAACTCCACTAGCGCCTCTCCTTTTCCATGGCAACAATAAATTAAATAGCTAACAGTCTGAAGCCCCTCCACAGCACTCAAAACCAGCCTCCTGAGTTGGCCTGCCTCACTTGCTGCCTTCTAGGGAAAAGGCTGTGAGCTGCTGTTAGGCTGGGGTTTTATAATGGATTCATTTGTGTCATGTTTTATCATGTGCGTTGCTTTGGGTTTGCTTGAGTGGGAAGGCAAGGAGGACATAAGTTACTGAAACAGACAATAATAAACGGCATTTTGTGTTAAACCACAGAGCCTAGGGCTTGCCGATCAGAAGGTTGGCGGTTCGAATCCCCGCGAAGGGGGGAGCTCCCGTTGCTCGGTCCCTGCTCCTGCCAACCTAGCAGTTCGAAAGCACGTCAAAGTGCAAGTAGATAAATAGGTACCACTCCGGCGGGAAGGTAAATGGCATTTCCGTGTGCTGCTCTGGTTCGCCAGAAGCGGCTTAGTCATGCTGGCCACATGACCCGGAAGCTGTACGCTGGCTCCCTCGGCCAATAAAGCGAGATGAGCACCGCAACCCCAGTCACGACTGGATCTAATGGTCAGGGGTCCCTTTACCTTTAAGCTCTCATGGTAACCAGTGACTGATCTTACGCATTTCGAAGAAACTTCAGATTCACCATATTATGTAGAAACTTTTTCTGACAAGCAAACGAGAAACTTCTGGTTTTGGGGTCAGACTCAGAACAGCCAGGTCAGGAGATCACATGCCTTGAATAATAAATATAATATTATGAATTTACAACAAAAGGAATCTAAGTCTAAATCAGTGGTTCCCAAATTGGGCAGTATTGTCCCCTGGGAGGCGGTGGGATTTCCCTGGGGGGCGCTAAGAGGCAAGTGGGGGCAGGAGGGGGAACTGGAGGTGTAAAGGACTATTAGAGACTTTGAAAAGCTGTTATCACTGGATCAAGTTCACCAGTTCTGTTGAATTAATTCAACTTAATCGTTTTCAGTGCATTTTGAATAGATACGCAATTAATTGTTAGTGTTTTGAATTTTGGGGGGTTATTATCTTCTTTAGTGAGTCATGCAGACTTCTATTCTGAATAATGCTTTTTATAGGGTAGGGGGCAGTGGGGATGAATTTATGGAACTGGGGGTAGGGCGAAAAAAGTTTGGGAACCACTGAGCTAAATCTAGAGCCGCATATTTTTACAGTAGGGAAAGGCAGCGTAACCTCCTTAGATTTCTTCCAGAAAAATGTCCGCGTCTCCTTTGTGAAGACGTTGGACGGAGTCCTTTCCCTAGTGTAAATTAGTACAGTTTGACACAGAGCTGCCTTCGAGTCTTAAACTTGGAACTCCCTCTCCATTCCTGCATTCTTGAGGCGGTGATGTGACTCTTGGCTGCTGCCGGCTTTAAAAGCTGAGCTGAATCAATTAGGACCTGATGGGAGCCGTATGTAGGTCACATCATGCTGCTCTTGATGCTGCTTTTGGTGAAGCTTCTCGTGGTGGCAGAGGCAGATGAAGCAAAGCCAGCAAGCCATTCCTGCTGCAGTTAGACCAGTGGGAGAGCAATGGGGAGGTTTTCTAAAAGCCACAGCGTTCATCCACGTAGTGAATCCAGAGCAAAGGAAGTCATCGTACCACTCAATTCTGCCTTGGTCAGACCCTGCCTGGAGTCCTCTGCCCAGTTCAAGAAGGAAATTGACCACCTGGAAGATGCTCAGAGGAGGGGTGACCAAGATGAAAGAGGGTCTTTATGAGGAAAGGTTGAGGGAGTTGGGTGCAGATAGATAGATAGATAGATAGATAGATAGATAGATAGATAGATAGATAGTTTATTGTTATGGTTCTCCACCAGCACACACATATATCAATAAATACAATCCAAAATACATTCTAAAATATAAACTTATAAATGTAAAATTTTAGACTTAAAAAATTTTTTTAATAAAAAAAGATATATCTACTTTAAAAATATGGCTGTGGCCGATTATAACACTGGTTCGTCTTTACCTCTGTCCTGAAGTTGTGTGGATACTGCTAGCTAGATCGGACCGAATTTTTATGGCTCTAGCACAAAACTTGGCTACCTTTGCTGTCGTTAGTATCCGAAAGAAGCCACTCTATATAGAAATTGTCCAAACGTCCAGGTAGCTCAGTCAGCATCGTGTGGATAAGCTCGCCTCGCACCTCCTCGTAGAGGCAGCATCGCAAAAGTATGTGGTCAGTAGTTTCCACCTCTCCAGATCCGCACAGGCAGTATCTCTCGCAAAATGGGGTCCGTTTGTACTTCCCTTGGAGAACTGCGGAAGGCATTATGTGCTTACGTGCTAGAGTAAATGCTCTTCTATGAGAGGGTATTTCTAGTTGGAATAAATATCTGGCTGGGTGGGACAGGTATCTCCTTTCCTTCTGAATTAGGAAGTAAGGTACTTTACTCAGATCCTTCTGTCTTTCTATGTCTGTAAACCTCTGTTTAACAATGATATTTGCTGAATTAAAATCACGTGACAGAGTTGGGTGCAGAAGAGAAGACTGGGGGTCACATGATAGCGTTCTTCAAATACATGAAGGGCTGTCCCATGGGAGATGGAGCAAGCTTATTTTCTGCCACTCCAGAGGGGAGGACCCCAACCAGTGGGAAAGCAGATTCCAACTCAACATGAAGAGGAACTTTCTGGTGGTATGAGCTGTTCAGCAGCAGAGCCGACTATGTCAGAAGGTGGCGAACTCTCCTTCACGGGAGGTTTTTAAGGACGGATTGAGTGGCCTCCTGTCAGGGATTCTTGAGCTGTGATTCCTTCACTGCAGGCATTGGACTAGATGGCGTTTGGTGTCCCTTCTGACTCCCAACTATGTGATTCTATGAAGTTCTTGGTAAAGGAAAGAGTCCGCTTTGTAACATTTACAATTCCAGGTGGGTGGGTGTGAGAGAGAGAGAAAGGGGTGGGGGGTGGCTGGATAAAAGTAGATCCAGCTTCTTTCTTCCATGTGGAATTTTATCCCAAGTTGAAGATGAAGCATCTGCTGTCAATTTAAAAAGCATAAGACAGAACGCTCCATTAGAGAGAATGATATTATTATTTTTTTGCCCCAGCCTTTTTCACTGTCTACACAAACAGCTGACCCTGTGACATAGCCGCCTATATTATTCATTCGCCTCCAGCCCCTTGTCCCTCCACCCACTCACAACCCAAGGCTGTCGTAAGTTGCGTTGGCTCTCCGAATGCTTCGATGCAAAGCAGGGAAATAATAGCACGATTCCGGCCTGGTTTTCATTACAGCATGAGCAAAACACTTCTTTCCCATTCGCTGGGCTCCTGAGCAGGCGATTTTTCTGGCTTGGAGAATCCAGCACTGTCTCTCCGACTGCATTCTGACTTCCCCACAAAATAAACTTCGGGTTTTTTTTGTTTGTTTTTTTGAAAGGGGCTCTTTTGTTGGAGGAAATATTCCATGCTGCCACCATAGCAAGAGTTGGAAAAACATCTGCGCCAGAATAAGCAAACATTTCTGGATGGTGTGAAGATTTCCGAGGGTTGCACCACTGACAATCCACTGGCAAGGAAGCAGATGATATGAAAAGTTTCAAAGTGCACGATCCCTAAATTGACTACAGTATGACACATAAAACCAGCCACACTTTAGGTTCTCTCCAATAATAAATAAAAATTACCCAAGGGTGCAAGTAATTCGACTTGTTTTCAAGTGGTTCAGATGGGCAATTGTTGCTGATTTACAGTCATACCTCGGGTTGCGCTCTCTGCGGGATATGAACGCGCTGAACCCGGAAGTACTGGAACGGGTTACTTCCGGGTTTCGGCGCTCGCGCATGCGCAAAAAACACTAAATCGCGCTTTGCACATGTGCAGAAGAGCCGAATTGCGTCACGCGTGTGCAGACACAGCAGCGTGGGTTGCGAACGTTGCGGGTTGCGAACGCACCTTCCACACGGATCGTGTTTGCAACCCAAGCGTCCACTGTATATGCCACTTATGTGCCTAATTGGCTTTTAAGGTTGTTTTAACTATAAAAACAACACAAAATTAAAACACACAATGACAAAACCGTTAGGCCAGTTCCCTAACCAAGGACTCTGGAGTGAGATTAGTAGTCACGGAATAGAGAGGTTCTTTTATGGATCAGTAACTGGTTCAGAAGCAGGAAGCAGAGAGTGGGAGTTAATGGATGGTTCCTGTGTAGAAAGTGGAGTGCGCCAAAGATTGGTGCTGGGACCTGTGTGCTTTCTAACTTGCTCATAAATGATCAAGAGTTAGGGGTGAACAGTGAGGTAGTGTCAGGATGCTGTCAGCGGCTTCTGGCTGATTGCCCAGGAAAGTATAAAGCCAAGGAAAAGTTTCTTGCCGTCCTTTTTTATTTCAGTCTTTACAGAGAGAGGCTATAGAACCCAGCTTCTTGGATAATGGCATTGTCCCCAGTGAATCTCCACCCCCACCCTGTCTCTCCCACTTTGTCATTCTCATAGTCTCTTCTACGGGTGCTGCTACCTGCCCTCTGTCTTTGAGCTCTTTGCTCTCCTACTTTCAAGGCTTGCCAGGTTCTGGGAGATGGAGGGTCTGGAATGCTTTCTAATGACAACATGTCAGCTGGGTGTTGTTCTGGCTTTCCCATGATTTCCCAGCTTCTCCCCTCATCTGCCTCTGAGCTGCAACCTCCCTCAAACCCCTGTTGTAAATCTATACTGTCTTCCTCTTCCTCCTCCCTGGAAGGTTCCAGACGGGGAGGTGTCTCCAGCATTCCTCCTCTGTCCAGTCCCTGACAGGTAGCCAGGTTCGCTGTTACTGAATTGTTCAGGGTGCTTAAAACAAAAAGGGATTTCGAAGAGCTCCAAAAGGATCGCTCCAAACTGAGGGAACTACCCTAAGGAGTCTCAGAGCGGCTCACATTCCCCTTTCCCTTCCTCCCCCACAACAAACCCTCTGTGAGGGGAGTGAGGCTGAGAGACTTCAGAGAAGTGTGACTAGCCCAAGGTCACCCAGCAGCTGCATGGGGAGGAGAGGAGATGCGAACCCGGTTCCCCAGATTACGAGTCCACCGCTCTTAACCACTATACCACACTGGCTCTCCAGGCTTTCAAATGGAATGGTGGTCACCAGTTTTTGTTTGTGCTGCAGAGGGGAGGAGGGGAACAGCCGAAGGAGAAAGCTGTCCTTATTTTTGATGAAGCAGCAGCTGATGACCAAGCAAAAAATGAGCCCTCCCCATTTGCCAGCTAAACTTGCGTTCCCTTGGGAATGTCAGACTACAAAGGATGAGCAGATTTATTGTGGGGAAGGCAAAGAGAACCTTACGAAACCTTCTCGGGAAGTGGAAGCACAAGACCTTGAATCATGGCATGGATAAAAGAGGCTGGCTAAGGGACCCCAACCTGGTCCCCTCCAGATGTTTTGGACTACAACTCCCACCAGCCCCAGGCTGTGTGGCTGTAGGATACTGGGGCTGATGGGATGCAGTGGTCCAAAACAACTGGACTTTTAGGCTGGGGAAGGCTGAACTAAGCGAAGAGAAGGATAAACTAGAGGCCTATTCAGCTATATCTTACAAAGAGAGTGTGGTGTAGTGCATACCCTCCGACATTTCTCCGATGAAAATAGGGACGTCCCATTCCATAATGATAATTTTACTATTTGTACCCCACCCATCTTACTGGGTTGCCCCAGCCACTCTGGGCAGCTTCCAACATATATAAAAACGGAAAACAAAAAAAACAAAAACACACAAAATCGCTATACAGGGATGCCTTCAGTTGGCACCGGGGGGGGGGGGGATAACTCCATACCCTCCAACATTTCTCCAATGAAAATAAGGGACATCCTAAGGAAAAATGGGACATTCTGGGATCAAATCAGAAACCAGGATGGTTTCTCTAAATCAGGGATGTCCCTTGAAAATAGGGACACATTGAGGGTCTGGTAGTGGTTAGAGTGTCAGCAAGGCCCTGCAAGACCAGAGTTCGAATCCCCACTTGGACATGGAGCTCACATGGGCAAGTCATTGCTTCTCTCAGCCTAAACTACTTCAAAGGGTGGTTGTGGGGATTGAATGAGTAGGGGGTAATGGTTGTCCATTTAATCCCCACAACAATCCTGTGAGGTAGGCTAGGCTGAGAGGCATGAGCTTCATGGCTGAGTGAGGATTTGAATTCTAGCCTCCCAGGTTCTAGTCAGACCCTGCATTCACTACACCACTTTGGCTGAGTGACTCTTAAGAATAAAGTGAGTGAAAAGTTTCTTCAGGTGAGCAGGAAGAGAGATGTCTTACAGTAGTCCCTTTTATGCCAGAAGTTTCTAACATAACTGGACTGGGCTGGTGGACTAGGTATAAAAAACAAAACAAAACCCCAACATTGTGGACTAGTAACTTGCAAGGTAAGGGACCCAGGTGGCGCTGTGGGTTAAACCACAGAGCCTAGGGCTTGCTGATCAGAAGGTCGGCAGTTCGAATCCCTGTGACTGGGTGATTCGGTCCCAGCTCCTGCCCACCTAGCAGTTCGAAAGCACGTCAAAGTGCAAGTAGATAAATAGGAACTACTCTGGCGGGAAGGTAAACGGCGTTTCCATGTGCTGCTCTGGTTCGCCAGAAGCAGCTTTGTCATGCTGGCCACATGACCCGGAAGCTGTATGCCGGCTCTCGGCCAATAAAGCGAGATGAGCGCCGCAACCCCAGAGTCGGACACGACTGGACCTAATGGTCAGGGGTCCCTTTACCTTTAGCTTTAACTTGCAAGGTTGTGTTAAGTATTGTTGACATTGAGAAAAGCAATGGGGAAAATATTCTGAACAAAGAAAACCAAAATGACTGTTGTGAGATGTTATGTCTCTCTGAGGGCTTTTCCTGAGGTGACTGGGGGGAAACTGGGAATACTGGGCCAACCTTGTTATGCCTGGGAGCAGAAATGCCAGGCTCATCCAGACTCCAGCCCAGCTGGTCTCCTTGCAGTCAGTCGCCAGCATTGTTTACTACAAGATGCTTTGGGTTCCTGCATAATCATGTTGACTAACTCAAAGGAAAGGCCGCGTCGGCCTAACTCAAGAGGAAATGAAAAGCAGGCTTTGGGGCTAAAGTGGGATTAAGGCTGTTCTTTGGAATTGTCTAAAATAATCAAATAAGATTGTCAAGGCCAAAAGGTTAAAAAGATGCTATGATCCTTTCAGCTCAGCTGAAGATGGTTCTACAACCTAGCTTGTGTTTTTCTGCAGCAGTTGGAATTTGCTTTAAAATGGCCAAAACTGACCAATGCCGACTCAACCAAACTGGCCGGGTCGGGGTTTGAACCCTGGTCTCCCAGGTCCTAGTCCGACACATGAACCACTGTGCAATGCTGGCTCTCTCCTAGGGACCCTTTCAAAATGGAAGCCGTGTTTAGAGAAAAGGCGAGTAAGAGGTGAAATGATAGATGTTTCTAAAACTATGCATAGCGTGAAGAAAGAGAATTCCTCATAACACTGGAATTCGTGGACATCCCATGAAGCTGAATGTTGAAAGATTCCTGGCAGATAAAATGAAATCCTCCTTTGTTAAACTGTGGAACTCCCTCCTGCAGGAGACCGTGATGGCCACCAACACTGATGGCTTAAAAAGAAGATTAGACCAATAATAATAATAATAATAATAATAATAATAATAATAATAATAATAATATTTATACCCCACCCATCTAGCTGGGTTTCCCCAGCCACTCTGGGCGGCTTCCAACAGAACATTAAAATGCAGTAATCTATTAAACATTAAAAGCCTCCCTAAACAGGGCTGCCTTCAGATGTCTTCTAAAAGTCTGGTAGTTGTTGTTCTCCTTGACATCTGGTGGGAGGGCGTTCCACAGGGCGGGTGCCACTACCGAGAAGGCCCTCTGCCTGGTTCCCTGTAACTTGGCTTCTCGTAGTGAGGGAACCGCCAGAAGGCCCTCGGCACTGGACCTCAGTGTCCGGGCTGAACGATGGGGGTGGAGACGCTTCTCCTTAATGGAGGAGAGGGCTATCGATGGCTACTAGTTGCTGGAACCCGCAGGATCTGCTATGGACATTTGGTTACATACCCTCCAACATTTCTCCGATGAAAATAGGGACGTCCTAGTCCATAATAATAATTTTGCTATTTATACCCTGCACATCTGACTGGGTTGCCCCAGCCACTCTGGGCAGCTTCTAACATATATACAAACATAATAAAACATTAAACATTTTTTAAAACATATCGCTATACAGGGATGCCTTCAGTTGGCACGGGGATTGGGGGGAAATAACTCCATATCCTCCCACATTTCTCCAATGAAAATAGGTGATCCAAAGGTCGGCGGTTCCAATCCCCGCGACGGGGTGAGCTTCCGTTGCTCGGTCCCTGCTCCTGCCAACCTAGCAGTTCGAAAGGACGTCAAAGTGCAAGTAGATAAATAGGTACCGCTCCAGCGGGAAGGTAAACTGCGTTTCCGTATGCTGCTCTGGTTCTCCAGAAACGGCTTAGTCATGCTGGCCACATGACCCGGAAGCTGTACGCTGGCTCCCTCGGCCAATAATGCGAGATGAGCGCCGCAACCCCAGAGTACGTATGGATGTATCATGTGACTATATTTTTCAAGTATAGTGTCTGAGAATGGAGAGATCAGCATGTATCTGAGCAAAACGCATAGAAAAACTCAGATACATGCTGATTCACATGATACATCCATACATACTCTACAAATTAACACGAACTCAAAAATTAGCTGACGAAGACATCCATATCGAAACAGAGCCCTGTCCTGATTGCTTTTTCTGAATCAACTCTTCTCTCCGACTTTACTTATGAAACGATCCTTTTGAATACTTTTTAATATGGACTGATATACATTTATTGTTACTTGAAATCTCTCATGTTCTTATACTGTAACGAATTATTATTTACACATACTACTGTGAATTTGAAGTTGTATTTTTCATTTGAAGCCACACATATTATTGTGAACTTGAAACTGTTATTCTTATTTGAATCAACATTCTCTGCCTAAGATTGTAATTCTTACCAGAATACATACTTTTATTTAACTGTAACTCACGAGTAGGAATTATTCCTAGTACAGTATTGAAATTTCTGGCCAGAGCTCTTGGTGTGTATTTCCTTGCATTCAGTAGGTTGCAGTGAGTTTTGTTTGTGGTTGGAGCCATATCAATTTGTATGCTGTCAGTGTGGGGGGTTAGGTTGTTGTCTTGTTGAGCTGTGTATGTAATGAAGGGGAGCCACACCGGGGTGACGGCATCCTCTTTTGTCCCCGTGCTAGTTTCAGTTCGTTGGTTAGTTTTTCTAGTAGGGCTGTTTCCCATACAGTTTCATACCAGTGGTACATGTTCACTCCCGATAGGTCCCCCCGGTGTCCCCCCCCCAGTGCTGCTGTTCTTAATTGTATAGGATGTTTGAAAATTGCATTTATTTGGAAACATCAGCTGTGGTTTTATTATGAACTAGTAAATTAAGCCCGTAAAGATTACGGGCTCTAGAAGAAAGGCGGCGGCGGGAGCCTCCAGGAACGGGAGGCTCCGCTGGAGGTGTGCGGGTGCCCTCGGCCACTTCCCTTGGGGAGGGAGGCCGACAGGGGACGCTCCGCTCTCGGCCGTCCCGTTCTCCGTAGAGGAGGAGGCGGCGGCCCTGGGCGAAGCGGAGAGCTGGGCAGTGGCGGCAGATGCGGGGTTGAAGGCCCGCTGCCCGGCCGCAGGGCCTGCGGTGCCCGTGTTGGCTGAGCCCGCCACGCAAGCGGCGCCTGAGGAAGCGACGTTGGCGAGGGCCATGCATCCCCCTCCCCAAACACATTAACCCTTTCCTCCCCAGCATCTTCTCCCTCCCCATTAACTCTTCCCCTCCCCAGCGTCCTCTGCCTCCCATTAACCCTTCCCTACCCAGCCTCCTCAGTCTCCAGGCCGGGCCGGCTGTCCTCCTCCTACTCGGGGCTCTTACACACACACACACACACACACACACACACACACACGGAGAGCCCCTATGTCTGCGCACTGCCTGCGGTTGCGCCTGCGCCGCCAGCGCCATCTTTCTCCCCTCCTCCTCCCCTCCCTTGGACAGAGCGAGAGAGGGAAGCCGGAGGAGGAGGAGGCGGAGGGAGAGCGAGCGAGCGCGCAGCGGTGGCGGCATCTCGGCCGCGAAGCTTCCCGGCTCCTTCTGCAGAGGGAGAGGCGTCGGAGGAGCGCCAGAGGGGCGGCTGCTGCTGCTGCTGCTGCTACTGGCCGGTCTGCGTCAGATTCCCCGCCCTCCCGCCGCCCTCCTGGATGGGGAAGCGCCCGGCGCCCGACGGCCCCGCCGGGACTGCGCGCAGATCTCGTCGCGGGCGGCGGAGGGGCCGGGGCCTGAGTAGAGGTGGCGGCGGGAGCCTTCGCAGGCAGGCCAAGGGCGAACCGGGGCATGGCGGTGCCCGGCGGCGGCTGGGCCCTGACGGTGACCGTCACGGTGAGAGCGCGGCCGTCCGAGGCAGCGGCGTTGGCGGGGGGAGAGGCCGGGGCTTCTCCGGCAGCGCGCTCAGCTCCGTCCGAGGCAGCTTGTTCTCCGTTCCCCCCCCCCCGTTTTTGCCGCTTTTCTGGCGGTTTTTTTTGTTTTTTTTGCCTTTTCCGCTCGCCGTGGCAGCGGTTTCCCTCCCGCTTGCCATGGCTGGAAGCGGGTGGGCGCTGCGACGACTGAGAGCCCCCTCCGTCCGTCCCGGGTGGGTAGCGCAGCCGGCAGCATAAGATGGCCGACAGGAGGAGGCTGCGGGCAGAGGCGCTTCGCGCCTCTGCCCCCGCTCCTATTGGTCTGCGTCCTCCAATCCGTGTCTCACTGGAGCGCAGGCGCGCTTCCGATTTCCTCTGACGGACGGAAAGTGGTACGGAGGGACACAGGCTCTTTATTATATAGGATATATTTGTCTACTGTCTTGTATGTGAGGTTTGTATGTGACCCTAAGCCAGTGATGGCTAACCTTGACACTCCAGATGTTTTGGGACTACAACTCCCATCATCCCTGACCACTGGTCCTGCTAGCTAGGGATGATGGGAGTTGTAGTTCCAAAACATCTGGAGTGTCAAGGTTAGCCATCACTGGTAAGCAGAGATGTCTACCCCTGTTTCCCATATCTTATTGAAGATTTTGCTTTCTGTGCACAGGAGGACCCAGGTTTGGGTGGAAATCGGTATATAACTGGGGATACATAGCTGTGGTGGGGCCGGAGATTATGGCTATTTCAGGTTGCTGTAAACTGCAAAAAAAAAAAAACACTGTTGAAGAGCACTGTAAGCATGTTCTTTGGTAAAACAAATACAGTCGCCACCACTTTAATTGCCACCTGCAAATGTTGTTCTGCACAACTCACATGCACTTAGACTGCCTTTTCTGCTTCTCTTTTCAGATGAGAAACCTTTCAAGGTGGAGGACACCTACCTGCTCTGCCCTGCACCTGTGCTGCGAGAAGTTGGCATGTAGGTTTGTTAGAATGTGGGGCAGCTCTTACCTCTTTCTGTCTTTCTTCTTTTATGCATGTTTTCATTAGAAACCTTGAGATTTAGGGGTAAGGTTTTCTTTTTCTTTGACTGCCTTATTCCCTTTTTAATAAAACCTTTTATTTTGTGGGCTTGTTAGGATTCCTTCTGCACCTTCGGCTGAAGTTGGTGCCATTGATGCTGAAATTAGGCAAACTGGGCTACCCAAAGCAGACCTGCAGCTCCACGTCTGCAGAGGCAGGACGTCTCTCTCATCCCCTTGGCTTCTTTGCAGTTGTCTTTGGCAAGAGTAGAGCCAAGACCCCCTGCTTTGTACTCCTCAAGTGATAGGAAGTTTCTGGGTCAAAAACTTTAATTGAATCTGCTTCCTTGTGATGAGACTGAACTGGAAACTCTCAGTGTTGGGGTTTTTTTTTTGGTTTTTTCATTTTTTGTTTTTTTGTAATGTCTATCTGCAAATAAATGTGTTCATTCTTGGGAAGAATCCAGGCAGATGGGACGAGTCTTTCCTCAGTTCCCAAGTGATGGGCAAGCGAGCGGGTAGGCTGGGGCCGCTTGCGACATTGCATCCAATGGCACGTTCTTGGCGATGGTGCCTGAGTCTGCCCAGCTGGGGGGCGGGGGCAAGACCCACCCATGTGCGCTAGGGCACAGAGCCACTTCTTTAAATCATGGTGCTTAACCAGACAGCCAAACGTTGCCCTTCCACAGAGACAGGATTTCAAGAGTTGGAAGGGACTCAGGGCATCATCCAGACTGACCCTCCCTCCAAACCCGCAACATCATATTTTCATAAGCCAGGGAGATTGTAAGTCCATGCCCGGTTTGGGTAATGACTCTCGCCCTTCCTCCCTTTTTCTAGGGAAGCTGCTCTCCAGGTCAGCATGAACGATGGGCTCAGCTTCATCTCGAGCTCCGTCATCATATCCAGCACACACTGCGTAAGTGACCAGCTTAGAAATCCATCCTTGGGTATCGCTAAGGGAGCATCGAGAGCAATGGCTCCGCTTTGGCTACTGTTGACTTGAGTGGGAATGTGGGCCGCCTGGACTGCATGTCTTAGACACAGGTATGAAATGCAAGGGGAGAGGTGATAACAGCTGAAATCTGGCAAGATTGCCTTTGGATGCTTTCATTGTTCGGTTACATTTGCTCCTGCTTATGTAATATACCGTATTTTTCCATCTATAAGATGCCCCCATATATCAGATGTCCCCTATTTTGGGGGACTCAGATTTGAGAAAATGGGGGGAGATGGCCCCATGTATAAGACACCCCCTAATTTTTGACATTATTTTTTAGGGAAAAAACCTAGTCTTATACATGGAAAAATACGGTAATTCTTCTAGGCTGAATTCCTAGATGCACTTTCCTGGGAGTAAGACCAGTTGCATTTGATGGGTCTTCTGTCCATAGGAGTGTGCTGCTAATTTGCAGCGCAGTTTAGGGAAGGGTTGGTCTGGCAGCTTCAGCTGGGTCCTTTGGGGAACCCCCTCCCTAGAAACAGCCACTTTAGCTGTCATTCTTGCACTGCAGGGGGTTGGACTAGATGACCCTTGGGGTCCCTTCCAACTCTACCCATCCTATGATTCTGTGAGCCCCTGCTTCAGTGATTAGATGTGCTAGAGGATATCTGCAGCAAGACTTATCTGGGGAGGCGAGGAGTGTTGAGGCGAATCAAGACTGGTCCGAGAGCCAGCGTGGTGTAGTGGTTAGAGTACTGGGCTATCGCCTTGGAGACCAGACTAAGCCGTGAATCTTCCTGGGTGACAGTCGCCATCTCTCAGCGGAGCCTACCTCACAGGGTTGTTGTGAGGGTAAAATGGGAGGAGGGAGAATCATGCATACCACCTTGAGCTCCTAGGAGGAACGTAACAACAACAACAACAACAACAACAACAACAACATGGTGATGATGATGATGATGATGATGATAATAATAATAATAATAATAATAATAATAATAATAATAATAATAATTGGGCACTACCTCACCAAGTTCTGTCTGCTCTCAGCCAGCCCCATCTCTCTGCCTTCTTAGAGCCTGCCCAGGGGGCAGCCCTGCCTGTTAGCTTCTGTCTTTTGGATTCAAATTACAAGAAATGAGATTCCAACTTAACATTAGGAATAACTTTTTGAGGATAAGAGCTGTTCAGTGGTGAAACAGACTCCCTCAGAAGGTGGTGGACACTCCTTCATTGGAGGTTTCTAAGCAGAGGTTGGATGGCCACCTGTCAGAGATTATTTAACTGTGGTTCCTGAACTGCAGGGGGGTTGGCCTAGATGACCTTTGGGGAGCCCCTTCCGGTTCTACAATTCCAGGATTCTATGATACTCTCAGTTGCTCTCATAGTTCTCAGCAGAGAAGGGGTCGATGGGGACAAACCTGGAATTAGTTGCCTCTGGTTGCCATTGGCTTTGGCTCCACCTCCTGTTGACTTTCCTTAGAGTCCCAAAAGGCGCCAGACATTGCTGGTAAGAAAAGAATCATGCTTGTCTCCCTCCCTGCCCTTCCTCGCCACTGGCCAGCCATCTTCCCATCCTCCTTTGGTCCCATCTGTACAATCATCATCCTGTACATTACGCATTTTGGCTGGAAATCGTCTTAGATGCTGGCCAAGAAATTAAGTATCCTGCACGGTCCAGGCCAACTCTGGATGGTTGGCAAGCCGATGTGGTCAAGCAGTTACCAAACAGAACTTCCCTTGAAATTATTGGGTGTTTCGCCCAAGTGAGGGCGGCCAGATTGCTCCCGGAGGGTTTTGTACTGGCAAAGCTCACTCCTCGTCCCTTTCTGAATCTCTCAGACAAAACTGGTGCGTGTGTTGTCATGTGGATTCTCAAAACAAGAAGCTAAGTTATATAATACATTTGTGGGCAGCCTAGGGAGCTGCAGTCCCCAAACGCTGATGTGTGGGGATTAAAGAAAATTGGTGTGTGTGTCGGTGTGTCGTCATCCTCCTCTTAGAAATGCAACCAGCAAAATAGCCTGGAGTCACCAGGATCCTTGACATGATTAATGTATGTTGGTTTCCAAAGCTGCCATGCATGTCACTTTTTGCGGTGCTTGCAAAAACAAGGTGGTATGATTTCCTCTCGTTTTTCCCTTCCCCAGAAGTATTTAATATTTCAGTTTAAGCCCTCCCTGGTAACTCAATAATAATAATAATAATAATAATAATAATAATAATAATAATAAAAATTTTTATTTATACCCCACCCTTCCCAGCCGAAACAGGGCTCAGGGCGGCTAACACCAATAAAAATTACAATAAAATATAAAAGAAAGAAAAACCATTAATTAAAATACAGGTTAAAATTTAAAATTTAAATGCAGCTTCATTTATCACCCATAATCAAAACCATAAGGGGAGGAAACATCAAACGTCCAACCCAAAGGCCAGGCGGAACAGCTCTGTCTTGCAGGCCCTGCAGAAAGATGTCAAATCCCGCAGGGCCCTGGTCTCTTGTGACAGAGCGTTCCACCAAGTTGGGGCCAGCACTGAAAAGACCCTGGCCCTAGTTGAAACCAGTCTAACAACCTTGTGGCTCGGGACCTCCAAAATGTTGTTATTTGTGGACGTTAAGGTCATCTGCGGGGCATACCAGGAGAGGCGGTCCCGTAGGTACGAGGGTCCTAGGCCGCATAGGGCTTTAAAGGTCAAAACCAGCACCTTAAACCTGATCCTGTACTCCACCGGGAGCCAGCGCAGCTGGTAAAGCACTGGATGAATGTGGTCCCACGGCAAGGACCCCGTAAGGAGCCTCGCCGCGGCATTCTGCACCCGCTGGAGTTTCTGGGTCAGCTTCAAGGGCAGCCCCGCGTAGAGCGAGTTACAATAATCAAGCCTGGAGGTGACCGTCGCATGGATCACTGTGGCCAGATCAGGGCGAGAAAGGTAAGGGATCAACTGCGTGATACGTCGGAGATGGAAAAATGCCACCTTTGCTGTGGCTGTAACCTGAGCCTCCATGGAAAGGGAGGCGTCGAAGGTTACACCCAAACTCTTGACAGAAGGCGCTGGCACTAATTAGGCCCCCGCAAGAGATGGGAGTTGGCCCCCCAACCCCATGCCGTCCCGACCCAGCCAGAGGACCTCTGTCTTCGAAGGATTTAACTTCAATTGGCTCCCACGCATCCATACAGCCACAGCTTCCAAATGACAAAAGGACCCTCTGTGCGTTCTTTCCTTGGGAGAAATCTTCTAGCAGCATGAAACTCTGGGTCTCTTGCACCTCCCAAGCAAGGAGTGAGCATTTGTGTGAACTGGTTTCCCTTTGGCTAAAGGACTTGTGGGGCTAGAAGCCCTCCTGTTCTGGGGCCTCTGGTTGTGAATGGAAGGAGAGAGCAGAGAGGTGGCCAGTTCTGTTGATGACAAAAGGATCTCTCCAAACCAGATGAAGTGGCAGTAAAATGGCAAGTGCAGTTCAATGTCAGCCACTGGGCAAAAAGTCCTAACCACTTACCGTATTTTTCGCTCCATAAGACACACTTTTTTCCTCCTAGAAAGTAAGGGGAAATGTCTGTGCGTCTTATGGAGCGAATGCATGCTCCCTGGAGCCAAATTGCCTAGGGGCCAAAAGCAGATTGTGCTCCTTTTTTTTACAAAGAGAGAAGAGTGTGTTGAAAGGAAGCTGCTGAACAGCTGTTTAGCAGATTGGAGAGAGAGATAAGGCTCCCTTTCCAGCCCAGCCCCCTTGCCCAGGTCTCCATTGTAGAGGGAGGCTGTTTGTTTCCCCAGCGACATGTGACTGGCTGATTAGATTATCTGTCTGGAAACTGTAGAAATGGCTCCCTTTCCTGTAGGACTAGAAGCTGCAAACTGTGAGTTGAACCCCATAAAAACGGGGCTTTTCCTCTTTGAAAAAGAAGCTGCACCACTTTGAGCTGATCCTCAAAAAAACCAGGGCTTTTCCCTTTGCAAAAAAAAGCTGCACCACTTTAAGCTGATCCTCAAAAAAGCAGGGCTTTTCCCTTTGCAAAAAAAGCTGCAGCACTTTGAGCTGATCCTCAAAAAAACAGGGCTTTCCCCCTTTCCTCCTCTAAAAACTAGGTGCGTCTTATGTTCAGGTGTGTCTTATGGAGCGAAAAATACGGTAATTTGCTGATGGGGTCTGAAATGGCGGTGGCTGATCAAGTAAGAGACTGGAGTCAAAGTGACTGATTGATTGAATTTATATACCACCCTATACGTGCAGGTCTCAGGGTGGTTCACAATAACACCGTTGGTCCATCTAGTACAGTGATGGCTAACCTTGACACTCCAGATGTTTTGGGACTACAACTCCCATCATCCCTGACCACTGAGCCTGTTAGCTAGGGATGATGGGAGTTGTAGTTCCAAAACATCTGGAGAGCCAAGGTTGCCTATGCCTGTTCTTGAGCCATATTCATAAAAGTCCTGGATTCTTTTCCCCAGGCACAGTGATGGCTAACCTTGACACCCCAGATGTTTTGGAACTACAACTCCCATCATCCCTAGCTAACAGACTCAGTGGTCAGGGATGATGGGAGTTGTAGTCCCAAAACATCTGGAGTGTCAAGGTTAGCCATCACTGCCCAGGCAGCTTAGTGTAATTTCTGTTTTCTGCAGGGTTTTCCCCCTCCTGTTGAGCTGAATTCAACACAAGAAAGGCTATAGATCCTTGCAGGAGCAGCTCTGAAGGCCTGAATTATGCACCAGAGCTCTTATGTAAGAAGTCTCCTTGGGTGCTATGATATTATGTGGTTTTGCCTTAAACAATATTCTGCCTGCATTGTGATATTCCAGCTGTGTTTCCTTCCTCTTCAGCCTTCATAGGGAACAGCAGGTTTTATTGCAGTGATTACCAAGTGATGAGTCAGGACATGCAGCGGTTTGGAGAGGCTTCATCAGTCGGTCTCTAGGCTGCCAGGATCACTCTCAGGGCAAGGGAGCCTGAACTGAGCCTCTTTCCCCTCCTTTGGGTGGCCGGAAGGGCCCTTCTTTTTTGGTCTTTGGTTGACTTGCACCCTTTTTCAACATGTCCAGTGGCTGCTGATTTCTGCGTTGCAAATTACTTTCCCTGCCTTTCCATCGGCGCAACCCAGAATCACAATTAACAAACAATTAAACAATGATCATCCAGCAATTGGGGGGGTGGTGGAAGAGTACACAGTAAGCAGCAGGTAAAAACCAGTGTAAGGGACCCAGGTGGCGCTGTGGGTTAAACCACAGAGCCTAGGGCTTGCTGATCAGAAGGTCAGCAGTTCGAATCCCTGCGACGGGGTGAGCTCCCGTTGCTTGGTCCCAGCTCCTGCCCACCTAGCAGTTCGAAAGCATGTCAAAGTGCAAGTAGATAAATAGGAACCGCTCCGGCGGGAAGGTGAACGGCGTTTCCGTGCGCTGCTCTGGTTCGCCAGAAGCGGCTTAGTCATGCTGGCCACATGACCTGGAAGCTGTACGCCGGCTCCCTCGGCCAATAAAGCGAGATGAGCGCCGCAACCCCCGAGTCGGACACGACTGGACCAAATGGTCAGGGGTCCCTTTACCTAAAAACCAGTGTACTAAGGCTTGGTTGACTATTATTTGTTCCCTGCTAGGTACCCAAGGCCAGGGCCAGCCCACCCATGAGGGAAGGTGGGGAAAGTGCCTCAGGCAGCAGAATCCATAGGGCAGCAGATCTAGTCTCCAAGGATTGCGTCGCCTGCTGGTGCTGCCACTGCCTCAATGACGGTGACGGCTGCAGCATGCTCCTTGGCAGTGGCGTGTGGTCAGTGGACTATGGGGACTAGACCAGTCCAAATGTTCCTGGTAAATTAAAGTATTAAAGTATTGGAGCCTGGCACCTCCTTCTCAAAGCCCAGGAAGCTTAGGGAGGGAGGCGTGATGCTCATGTATGTAATGTCGGGCTCCCCACTATCGCCCTCGCAATTCACCGCTCGCCACTGCTCCTTGGAGGCCGGACCTGCCATCTCCTCAGCAGTGCCCCCAGCCGTGCCACCTCTACAGAGGCCTCTCAGCGAATTGGAGGCACTGCTGGTCTCCTCCCAGTCTGAGGGAAGAAATGGCAGGGGCTGCCCTCTCGGCTCTCCTGGGCTCTGCACCCACCTGGTGTGATTCACAGCCACCTTTGATTCCCTCTTCAACCATCAAGTAATGCTTGATTTGATTTCCCCCCCACCCTCCCTTGTTCCTGATGTAGATCTTCACTCGCCCCTTCTTCCCTGGCAGGGAGAGGGGCGCCATTTTGTGGTTTGCCTCAGGTGCCAAAATCTCTTGGGCCGGACCTGCCCATAGCTGCTGACTCCTGAAGCTGCCCCCTGTAGGGAGGTCAGTTCCCCCTGCCCCACCCCCATCAGATAAGAGGATGTTTTAGTAGCAAGTGCCTAGAAAAAGTGGCCTGCCTGTGACCCGAATTGGGGAAATATTTGACTTGATTGCTGGAGTACAAATCTGGGGCTAGGGCTGGCGCAGGCAGCCCATAAATTCCTGGTGCCTGTTGCTTCGCAAACACTCCCCCGTGGACAGTGTCCCTCTGTGGACGAAAGACAGGCACGTCCAGTCTGGCCAAACAAAGAAAAGAATGAATGAAATGTGTATTTCAATCAAAGTGGGCAGGGCTGAGATTTATTTTGTAGCCAAGAGTCTTGTACGTGTTTCCACTGCTTAGAATGTTTTGGAAACTTTTTATATCCTAGAAGTAGCACTCCTTTTTTTTTTCCCTGACTGAATTTTGGTTTGCTCGTGAAACCTGATTAAATTTTTGATGGAAACAAAAATCCAGCCCTTTTCAGGTTCTCGGCTGAAATAAAATAAGTCGGGGTTTGTTGCTGGATCCTGCAAGGTATTTGGCTGGGGTGGGGCGACGAGCATGTTGAAGACAAATTGCATTTCAAACATGCTCGTGGGGTCTGGATGCTGCTGTGGGGCAGTCCCCCAACACGAGGTGCTTTAAGAGCCGAAAATCTGGGGTGGAAAGCTGGTGCTGAGAGGTGTGGAGGCTGGAAGTGGAGGCTGGAGTTTGGCTCTTGGGCCCAGCCCACCTGCCCAAGTGGCGCACAGGCCTGGCCCCCATTAGCTGCTTGTTGGTGCGCAATATGATGAGCCTTTCTCCTCGCCGTGTGGGTTTTGAAATCAGTCCCAAACCCTGCTCTGAGATCACTGGCTTTGAGTGATACAGAAGGGAGGTGAAGGGCAGATTAGCCCATGCAGGGCAAATGGATCCCCTCTCCTCCCCCATTCCATTCCATGCTCCAAAAGGACTCAGTGGCCAAAGGCGGCTGGCAGAAGGTGGAAAACCTTCTGCCATTGGCTGAGGATTTCTGTTTATTGAGCTACAGAACTGATACACTTGACTTTCCTTCCAACCTGGAGACAAAAAATGATGGGCATAGGAGAAGAATATCCAAAATGCTAGCATAAGAAATCTGCAGCCTGCCAAAGATTTAAGAATGGGCTCAGGGTGTGGCAGATGGGTGCTGCTAGGGTCCCAGGCCCAGCGAGCAAATGTGAGTAACCTTTGCTTGTGACTGTATATAGGTAAAGGTAAAGGGACCCCTGACCATTAGGTCCAGTCGTGTCCGACTCTGGGGTTGTGGCGCTCATCTTGCATTATTGGCCGAGGGAGCCGGCGTACAGCTTCCAGGTCATGTGGCCAGCATGACAAAGCCGCTTCTGGCGAACCAGAGCAGCGCACGGAAACGCCGTTTACCTTCCCACCGGAGCAGTACCTATTTATCTACTTGCAGTTTGACGTGCTTTCAAACTGCTAGGTGGGCAGGAGCTGGGACCGAGCAACAGGAGCTCACCCCATCGCAGGAATTTGAACCACCGACCTTCGGATCAGCAAGCCCTAGGCTCTGTGGTTTAACCCACAGCACCACCCGCGTCCCGCATTTATAGGTATAGGTGCAGAATGAGGCTGGCTTTCAAAAGGAGAGTCATCTTGTGAGCAGAGTTTAAGCAACAAATTTAAATTAAATATAAACTGAATATTTAATCATCTCCTACCTTGCCCTTAACTTCCAACTGGCTGTAGAAGATTTAGGAACTTTGCATGGGTTGGCGGCACCCAAGAGCAGTGTTCTTCAACCGGTGTTCCGCGGCACAGAAGTGTGCCGCAAGACACCGGCTGCTGTGCCGCGGGAAGGGGAAGACACCGGCTGCTGTGCCGCCCTTCCGCTTCCGGGGCGGTCCGGGCGGCTGGCGTTGCCTCGGCTGCGCTTCCCGCTCGCCGCCTTCGCCAGGGCTGCCGGGCGCTTCGCCCGCTGCCTCTGCCGCCCCGGTCGCGGTCGGGGACGGGCGGGAGGTCAGTGAGGCGGCCGTAGAAGCAGCAGCAGCAGCTATCCTGCGCGGCGGGCGAGCAGGCTCCGGCTCCTTCTCTCCGGGTGGAGGTGCTGCCGGGGGGCTGGGCGCGGGAGGGGGGGCGGGCGCCTGGCCCGCCGATCTCCCGCTCCGTTTTCGCCCCTCCCTCCCGCCAGGGCGCGCGGACACCCCGCCCCCCGGGTCGTGGTGTGCCGCAAGATTTTTTTCGTGGGGCAGCTGTGCCGTTGCCCCGAGGAGGTTGGGAAACACTGCCCAAGAGGATGAATGGGTTTTCTGTAGATTGGCTTTTCTTCCGATTTAGCAGTAAACAGTGGGTTTTCCCAGGGAAAGTTGGGGGGTGCGTGCGGAAAAAAAGACCTGTGCCTAGAAATCAAAGGAGAAACGGAATAAAACAGGGAACAAACAAGAGTGTGGATGAGCCCTCAGGGAACAATTGGGGTGGGTGGGAATGAGCTATTTAGAACTATGGCGATTCTATTTTTTTTAATAATAGTTTTATTCATTTTATCATATAAAACAAAACAAGCACATAAACTACAAAAGAAAAACATAACATAAACATATAAACACAACAATAAAGTATATCATTTTTCACCTATTTTCCTTATCATCTTGTTGGGACTTCCCCCTATCCTCCCTTCCTGGTTTCACATCTAACTCTTATTTTCAGGCAAGTTCATCTTCAAATTTAACCTTTTATCTAACCTTTTGTTATCCATTTATTCATTTAATCATTATGTTACCTTTTTTTTAAACCTCGAAGATATTTTTCAGTCCCAATTTTAATCCGGTAAACTCTAGCTTATACCCTAGATTTTCAAATACTTTCCATATTACAATATTTTTTTAAATACATTTTAAATTTCTTCCAATCTTCTTGCACCACATCCTCCCTCTGTTCATGCAGTTTTGCTGTCAGTTCGGCGAGTTCCATAAAGTCAATCATCTTCGTTTGCCAATCTTCCACTATTGGTATTTCTGGTGTCTTCCAGTTCTTCGCAATCAGTAGTCTCGCTGCTGTCGTTGCATACAAAAATAAAGTCCTGTCTTTTGGGGGGATTTCCTCCCCTATAATTCCCAAAAGAAAGGCTTCGGGTTTCTTATGAAAGGTGTCCTTCAACACCTTTTTCATTTCATTATAAATCTTTTCCCAGAAGTCCTTTATTTTGGGGCACGTCCACCACATGTGGAACATAGTTCCTTCTTTTTCTTTACATTTCCAGCATTTGTTATCTGTCATATGATACATCTTAGCCAACTTCACCGGTGTTAAATACCATCTATACATCATTTTCATCATATTTTCCTTTAAAATTGTACATGCTGAAAAGTTCCAACTTTTTTTCCACAACCTCTCCCAGTCCTCCAACATTATATTGTGCCCCACATCCTTAGCCCAGTCAATCATAACTGATTTTACTTGAAACAAAATCTCCAGTCTGGATTTCTCTGTCTGAATACCAGGGTTTTTGCTATCCATTTTAAAGAACTATGGTGATTCTAAGGACTACAAAATGTGGAAGAGAAGAACAGAGAAAGAAGCAGCTCTTTAGGACCCCAAAGATTCCTATTGCCTGGGGTGCAAAACAACCTACTCATCAGTCGCAGCCATGATTTCGCTCAGTGGCTAAAAGCACTTGAAAAGCAGGAGTGGCCAGAAATTGCTTTAAAGTTTTGCCAGCTTGTTTTGCTTTGCTGCTTTTCTCTCAGGATTTGGCATGGCTTGCTTTCTCTTTCTTCTTCTTTAAAGGAAAACTCACAGTCCTCCAGCAGAATCGGGGTCTAGCCTAAGGTGCCGTGGACTTTCCTAATGTCCTGGGGCTCAGCCAAGGCCCCGTTTGGCCACCTGCTGCCACTAAACCATGCCAACGGGAACCATGGGAGCAGAGCTAGCTAGAATCTCATGAGTCAGAGATGGAGAAATATTTGTTTTTCTTAAGGGTTCACATCCTAAACAGAATCGCTTAGCAGTGCTGCGCCTTGCACATTCTCACCGAAGCCATTCTGTCCGTCTTGTCCTGGGAACTTGGAAGACATTTTTGGCACTGTCTGGATTCTGGTAACACTCCTGTCCTCTGCTTCTGCCATAGAGTACGGCCACATGGGGGTTTGGTTCCAAGAATTCTGTGTATACACCAAAATTGTGTATACTTAAAACCATGTATACCTCTGTGGCTTAGTGGGTGGGGGGGGGCGGAGAGAGAAGAGCTTAAAACAGGCATCCCCAAACTGCGGCTCTCCAGATGTTTTGGCCTACAACTCCCATGATTCCTAGCTAACAGGACCAGTGGTCAGGGATAATAATAATAATAATAATAATAATAATAATAATAATAAAAATTATTAATTATACCCCGCCCCATCTGGCCGGGTCCACCCAGCCACTCTGGGCTGCCTCCAACAGATATTAAAATACATTAAAATATCACAGGTTAAAAACTTCCCTAAACAGGGCTGCCTTGAGGTATTTTCTGAATGTCAGATAGTTGTTTATCTCTTTGACCTCTTCTGGGAGGGCGTTCCACAGGGCGGGCGCCACTACTGAGAAGGCCCTCTGCCTGGTTCCCTGTAGCTTTGCTTCTCGCAGTGAGCGAACCGCCAGAAGGCCCTCGGCGCTGGACCTCAGTGTCCGGGCTGAACGGTGGGGGTGGAGACGCTCCTTCAGGTATACAGGACCGAGGCCGTTTAGGGCTTTAAAGGTCAGCACCAACTCTTTGAATTGTGCTCAGAAACGTACTGGGAGCCAATGTAGTTCTCTCAGGACCGGTGTTATGTGGTCCCGGCGGCCACTCCCAGTCACCAGTCTAGCTGCCGCATTCTGGATTAATTGCAGTTTCTGGGTCACCTTCAAAGGTAGCCCCACGTAGAGCGCATTGCAGTAGTCCAAGCGGGAGATAACTAGAGCATGCACCACTCTGGCGAGACAGTCTGCGGGCAGGTAGGGTCTCAGCCTGCGTACCAGATGGAGCTGGTAGACAACCGCCCTGGACACAGAATTGACCTGCGCCTCCATGGACAGCTGTGAGTCCAAAATGACTCCCAGGCTGCGTACCTGGTCCTTCAGGGACACAGTTACCCCATTCAGGACCAGGGAGTCCCCCACACCCGCTCGCACCCTGTCCCCCCAAAACAGTACTTCTGTCTTGTCAGGATTCAACCTCAATCTGTTAGCTGCCATCCAAAATTGTAGTCCAAAACATCTGGAGGGCACATCAAGTTACAGTAGATAATATCTGAATGAAATTATCTCTCACAAATTTTTAGCTAAATTTTAAGCCAATGTGTGCCTTGAAATAATGCTGCTAAAAGATGTTATTTAATATTTATTTAGTACATGTAATATTGCTATACTTTTCGTTTTTGATTCATCCTCTTATCTGCTGGTCTACGACCGTAATAAAGGTTTTACTTACTTACTTACATCTGGAGGGCCGAAGTTTGGGGATGCCTGGTTTAAAAGCTACTTATGAGCTGGGTTCCTGCACAATACAAGCTTTTAAGCTCTGCCTTGCATGGATTTAACTTGGACAGTTCTAACCACCTTGCCTTCAACTGCTTATGGTTGAAACTGTGCAAGTTAAATGCATGTAAGATGCGATCGTGCAGTACTCTGGTCCAGTTGGAGATACCACCAGGCAGTTCTTAGGATCTTTTGCCATACTGGGAGAAGTTTAGACTACAAAACCTTCCTCACTTTCGATGTGCACTGCAGTTGATGGTTTTTTAATACATGAAAGCATTCCGCCATGCCCTTGGAATCTTTGAACCATGACCATAGATGAACTGAGAACGGATACAGTATCTTCCACTGCAAATCACCAGCATACCAAACTTTGCTGCCCTGATTAAATTTTTCCATTCCACACTGTATCGTTTTCCATGAAGTCTTGAGCAGCACAAATAAGGTAGATAAAGGCAGGTCAGGCTACATCCCCTGTCTCAAGCATGGCAGTTATTTTATGAGATTCCCCTTGTGTCTGCCTTGGCTGCTGTTCCAGAAACCAGAAAACATTGGATGATCAAAGCAAGCTGGAGTCTAAAACCAGCAAAGAGTCTGGGAGTTTTAATTTCCTTTTTATTAGACCAGATTGTTTCAGTTATATGTATTTTTAAAGCCCTGTACGTATACGTGATAAAATGAATGATAGACAGCAACTTCCATGCCGCAGAGAAAAATTTGCCCTGTGGAAAGCTATGCCAAGTGTCTCTTCTGTAGGCTTCGAAATGAGAGACCTCCATTTATTGAGGTTCTGCCTGCCTACAGAAAACAATGAAGAAATCCAGGATTTAGCTGTGCTAAAATCGGGCAGCAACAGCTTATTGCCACCCCTCCAACAAAGGTAAAGGTAAAGGGACCCCTGACCATTAGGTCCAGTCGTGTCCGACTCGGGCGTTGCGGAGCTCATCTCGCTTTATTGGCCGAGAGCCGGCGTACAGCTTCCGGGTCATGTGGCCAGCATGACAAAGCCGCTTCTGGTGAATCAGAGCAGTGCACGGAAACGCCGTTTACCTTCCCGCCAGAGCGGTTCCTATTTATCTACTTGCACTTTGACGTGCTTTCGAACTGCTAGGTGGGCAGGAGCTGGGACCGAGCAACGGGAGCTCACCCCGTCGCAGGGATTCAAACCGCCGACCTTCTGATCAGCAAGCCCTAGGTTCTGTGGTTTAACCCACAGCACCACCTGGGTCCCTACCCCTCCAACAAAAGGGAGCATCAAATAAAGGGGTTGTCTTTGCCGTTGAGTGGGAACCTGGAAATTCCATCTCCAGACAAAGAATTTAGCTAGTTACTTCCCCAACCTGGTGCCCTCCAGATGTTTTGGACTACAACTCCCATCAGCCCCAGCTAGCACGATCATGCTAGGAGATACTGAGAGTTGCAGTCAAAAACATTTGGAGGACACTCAGTAAAAAGTCTCCCTCGTGATGTCCTTCCTTTCTTATCTACAGGAGGTATCTATGTTCTGTCCTGGAAGATGGGGCAGAACTCTACCCTATTGCCCACCTGTATGCATGTTTCTGCTTCACGTGTTAATAAAAACTGCATTATTTCGAGCAACAATTTAAAACAGCAACCATTCTTGGTCTTCAGACTGTTTTCACAGACATTGAGGAAGCAACTGGAAAGTGCCTCCAGTGTGTATCCTATAAGATTTCCAACTTTGAAAGCTAATTTGTGTTCAGTGGTGTCCTGCCAACTGTTGTTTTCTCTGTTTCTCCAGCTGGCAACAATGCTATAAGCAAAACCTTTGGCCTTTTTGGTTTCTCTCGCATATTATAGGCCACACTCGATTTGAAATTTCTACAGATTTACCTGGGTTTTGGTTGGAAAAAACAACAATTATAAGCCAGGAGGAAGACAAAAGTGTTTGAGCATACAGTTTGAGTGTTGCAAGATGTCAATGAGCAAAATATATGTGTTTAAAGCCACCTTTCCCAGCTTGTTAGGAATGGATGAACCATCAATATCTGTTTCTCTCAGCTTCTCGTTTTTTCCAACCTTAAGTTCCATTCACCCGCTTTTGGCATCAATTTTTGATCTTTTTCTAAAAAAAATTTTTTTAAAGCGCCAGACAAAAAAAAAGCATATGCAATTTCTTTCGCATTACTTCTAATATATGCATTTCATACAAATCATTTCCCCTAAATATAAAGTGGCTTCATGCATTGCTTTCACCAATATGTGTGCAATACCTATGTATGTATGTATGTATGTGCTTCAGAAATTTGGAGAAGTGGAGATTTTGAATGATAGCTATGTTTTGGTTCCCCTGTTGGCTTGGGGAAGGGCAAATGAGTTGGCTTCGCATTCAATTGCAAACAAATTTCTGCCCCAATCCTGCAATATGGTTCCTTCCACATGTTTGGGACTACAACTCCCATCAGCCCCAGCAAGCATAGCTGAAGGGCAGCAGCTTCTGAAGGGCCCCAGCTTGTGAAATGTTGCTTTGAATTCTTTGGCAAACATTCGCCTGAAGAATAACTTCTAGGCCAGTTGCGTGTGCTGTACCCGCAGGGTATCGTGCCAGCCTCTGAAGTCTTCAGGTGTCCTTTCCTTAATGGTTAATGGCAGCTTTTTGTTTGTTAAATTCTAAGTTATCTAACAAAAGTACTTTAAAAAAAATATATGTTACACATTCTTCCTAGGCAGTAACCAGAGCCAGGCCTCCTTAGTTTCAGCAAGGTTGCCTCCAGACTATGCCTGACCCCAAATGTAATTGGTTAGTGCAGCAGGAGATTAATTAATCCAGCATTCTTTAAATGGGCTGAAAACCTGCCATCTAAACACATGCAAACGTACCTTCTTTTTTAAAAAAGAAAACACCATCAGGTTGTCTGCCATGTTTGTGTAGGCAACATTTGGAAAGTTGCGAATGTTGCTCACTCTAGTCCTGTTAACCTTCGTAACAGTGAAACTACCTAAGTTGACAAGTTTTCCCTGAGTAAAGAGTTCATGATTTAGAGCAGTGATGGCCATACTTGGCCCTCCAGCTGTTTTGGGACTACAGTTCCCATCACCCTTGACCAGTGGTCCTGTTAGCTAGGGATGACGGGAGTTGTAGTCCCAAGACAGCTGGAGGGCCAAGTTTGGCCATCACTGGTTTAGAGCAGGGGTAGGCAACCTTCGGCTCCCAGATGTTTTGGGACTACAACTCCCATGATCCCTAGCTAACAGGACCAGTGGTCAGGGATGATGGGAGTTGTAGTCCCAAAACATCTGGGAGCCGAAGGTTGCCTACCCCTGGTTTAGAGCAATTCCAAAACCATCAAGCTGCATAAAGTTAACTTAGCCTCCCCCAACCTGATACCTTCCAGTTGTTTTCTGCTGCAGCTTCCATCAGCCTCAGCCAAAACATCTGGAGAGCACCAGGTTGGGGAAAGCTGCTTTAAAACATCTGCCAACATGGTATGCCTTGCAAACATGAGCAGATGTGGTACAGTATTGCAGTAGGGTTGTTTCTGATGGTTCCAAAAGTCTAAAAATAGCAGCCGTGGTTTTTTTAAAAAAACCAATAGAAAATGTTCTTTAATACCGGTATTTATTTTACAGCAACAAGACTTTAGACATTTATTAATGGGCAAGATCTTTTCAAAGCTGGAGCAAAGGTTTCCTACTGCTGTTTGCTGCATTTGAGCCCATTCTGCATTTAATTGAAAACAATTGTGGAGCCTCTGGCTTCCTTCCCTGGGCTACACTCTCATTTGAGAACCGAGAGCTGCTCAGGTTCTACATCTCCTCTGCTGAAGGATGCAGATGCTCTTGAAAAGACCTGGGCAGAGAAGGGACCAGCCCTTCTCACCTGGAGTCTCTCCTGCATATTCACTTCTGAGCAACAGGGTTCAAGGGGAGTGTTGATAAGCTGTGGGGGAATGCCCGGGAGATCTAGAAGGATGATAAACAACCTAGAAGAAAAAGCTTAAGGAATTGCATGTGTTTAGCCTAGAGGAAAGTAGATTGAGCAAGATAGGAAAGAGATCTTGGCAGGTGTTTGCTGGCCAAGTGAGCTGAGGAAGGGCCAGAGTGGTCCTTATCCAGCCCTGATTAAAACCCAGCAAGCTTCTTTCCTCCCTAAACTGTTTAAAGGAGACAACCCCAGAATCAGGCACTCTTAGCTGGCAAAAGCCTTTGCTTCATCTGTTTAGTTAAGAAGTTTATTATCCTCTCTTTTGCCGAGTCATCTTCGCAGGGGTTTATTGAAATTTAAAGCAAAAGTATTTTTAAAAACCTGATCAAGGGGGTGGAGCGCCTCCCCCATGAGGAAAGGACGCAGCGTTTGGGACTTTTTGTTGAGAGAGAAAAGGCAAGGAAGAGTTGACATGATAGAAGTTGGTTAAATTAGCCATGGTGTGGAGAAATAAATCAGGTTTTAGTGGATTCTCACCAGCCCATGTGCCTCTATGATGCTGGGTCTGATGGGAATTGTGTCCCCAACCAGATTGGCAAAAACTGCTTTATGGTTTGTTTGCTCACTGGTGAGACAACTCTTGAAGAAACAAACCTTGGTTTAGCATTATGTGCAAGCGCAACCCATGTCTACCACTGGATCACACCGCCTGTGCACATGCTTACTGACATTCTCAAGGAATCTAAAAGGGTACTTAGCAGAGGTGACTCTTGCCTGATTCTTCTTTAGCAAGACCTGTCAGTTTCAGTGGGCTAGAGCTTTAGGGTTCGGACTAGGCAACAGATTAGAAGGTCTCCTGCGCTGTTATCCTGCTTTTTCTAGTCAAGGACTGCACAGACAGAGAAGCTAGGCTCTTGATCTCCTCTGATTCTGGGGGTGGAGAATCTTGCAAGGAACTGAATAGGTAAACAGCACATCTAAAATCTTGTGGAGGGGAAGAGAACATTCTTTGAATGGCAGAATGTCTCATGCCTGGGTGAACATCGGAAGCTGCCTTATCCCAAGTCAGATTGCTAGACTTTCTAGATTAGCATTTTCCATACTCTCCAGGGATTCAGGTGGTGGTGTAATCTTCCTAAGCGCTAACTGAAGATGTACTGGGAGGGAGGAATAGCCCGACTCAGCTTTTTTCATTCATTCATGCATGCATGCATGCATGCATGCATGTCCACCGTCCATTGACTGCAGTCTCAAGTGAAGACTGATTCCTTGCATGTGTGAATGTGCTACCATAGATCGGAGCACCACAGATAGAACTTAAATATCTCTGGGATAGCCCAAAGTCATATGAAATGCTTCAGATGCAGAATCGCCAGGCATCTGGCCTTGACTCAGAGGACTTCCTGGTGATGTAGTATCTTTAAAGTTATCAACTCCTTAGAAAAAGAGGAGGAACAGCTCAGGGTTCCTTACACTGCTTCCAATGCAATGCTTGTCAATTTGTGACTACATGCGCGGTGGCAGAACACACACTCGGCACACAAAAGTTCCCAGTTTCCAGCTTTAGCAGAGGCCTCTCTGCCCAAGGCTCTGGAGAACTGTAGCCGGTCTCTGCTGCTGAGCTAGAGAGATCGGTGCTCTGACTCAAGAGCCTGGTGTGTTTGCTGGCCAGTCCTCAAGTGCTGAGCCATCAACATGTGTGCATGTCTGAACCTACACCGAAACCCCCACCTCCTCAACACGCCAGGATCAGCAAAGCCCTTGATTGCTACCTTAGGTCAGAAGCAGCCTCCCTATGTGGCCATTCTGCCACCCCCACCCCCCACTTTTGTTATTTTAACTGTCTGGCTCTTTAAAACCCAAACCGCTGAGCTGAACTCTGGCCAAACCTAATTTTGTCTGCTTGCTTATCCCAAAAGCCTGATGACACCAGTGAGGAATGGCTCAGAAATATTAGCTGGTCTCTGGAAGCGAATAGTCTATACTTGAGATTAAATTTGGAAGCAACGTGATATAATTCATTCGAAGAGCATTTTCCTAACTTGGGGAAACAGCAGGGGTGAGGCACTCCAGAGAGAGATGGGGGATGCCTTCAGATGAACCTACACACCATGATTTGGAGATGGAACAAACTCTGTTTTTTGCCTGCTCCTTCCTCTCCATCGGCACACCTGAACAGGTTACTTCCTAGTTTGAGCAAAGTGCCGTTTGCAATTGCAAACCAAGTTCTCAAGCCAGGGTTTGTGATCCTGTTTTGCAGTTCTGATTTGAAGGCACAAAGTCTGGTTTGATCAAGCCCTGGTTTGCTGCAAAAGGTGTAACAACAAACTATGGTTTGACCTGTGTAACAGGAGGAGAGAGTGCATGAGCACAGCACTGGTTCATGATCCTCAAGTCCAAACCGTGACCCAGAGCATTGTTGGAATGCAGCTGATATTTAGCAAATAAAGTGTCTGTGGCCCTGATTTCTTAGGCTGATAAATGAAGGGAAAGTTCAATTTGTTATGGCTGAGCCTCAACCTCTCTCTAGCTCAGAGTTCCATGCATTTCTCTGTCTTCTGATGCTCAGACCAGATCAGTGCTGCATCCTGGAGTTGCAAAGCACTCAATTTTTCATATAATCATAGAATTGTAGAGTTGGATGGGACCCCAAGAGTCATCTAGTCCAACCCCCACAATACAGGAATCACAGCAAAATAATCCCTGACAGATGGCCATCCATCCTCTGTTTAAAAACCCACAAGGAAGCAGATTGCACCATTTTCTCAGGTAGTTGGAATCTCCTTTCTTGTAATTTGAATCCGTTGGTTCGGGTCCTCCCCTCTGAAGCAGCAGAGAACATGCTTGCTCCATCGGGGCAACCCTTCAGCTGTTTGAAGATGGCTTTCATATCTCCTTTCGGCCTTTTTTCCAGGCTAAACACCTGCAGATCTGTGAAGCAGGAGTGTCCATGAGAGTGAAGAGAGGGCTACTTGCCGTAGCCTTTGTTGCTTTTATTACCGGTATTTTATCCAGCCTCCCTCCAAAAAACTTAAAGCGCCACAGGTGGTTTCTTCTGCACCTTTACCTTCACAACAACCTTGTGATGTAGGTTTGGGGGTGGGTGATTCCCTTAAGTAAGCTTTGTGGTGCAACAGGGATTTATTTATTTATTGCATCTATATCCCACCCTTTTCTCCACGGAGCTCAAGGTGGCACAGGTGGTTCTCCCGCGGCTCATTTAATCCCCACAACAACTCTGTGGTGTAGGTTAGGCTGAGAGGCAGTGACTCACCCAACGTCACCCAGTGGGGATTTGAACTCAGATCCCGGGTCGCCACCGCCACCCATAATCTCCCAGTCCTCTGTTCCCACACTGATCTTGCTCTCTTCTGCCTTCTCCTCTGCAGTCTGATGGGACGATCCTGGCCATTGCTCTGCTGATCCTTTTCCTTTTGCTGGCGCTGGCTCTGCTGTGGTGGTTCTGGCCTCTCTGCTGCACCGTGGTAAGTCTCTATCTGCCCACACTGGGTTCTGTTCTCTCTTTAGCAGCTCCTCTGTGCGGACGGGCCAATGATTCGAGCATCAAGGAAATAGCTCACACCAGAAACCTGCATCCGCTCTGCCAAATGTTTTGTACGGAGCCAGGGATCTCGCTTTCCTTGTCCTCAGACAGTTTTTCCGGGTCATGTGGCCAGCATGACTAAACCGCTTCTGGCGAACCAGAGTAGCGCACGGAAACGCCGTTTACCTTCCCACCAGAGCGGTACCTATTTATCTACCTGCACTGCATGCTTTCAAACTGCTAGGTTGGCAGGAGCAGGGACCGAACAACGGGAGCTCACCCCTTTGTGGGGATTTGAACCGCCGACCTTCTGATCGGCAAGCCCTAGGCTCTGTGGTTTAGACCACAGCGCCACCCGCGTCCCTTATTGAATAATAAAATAGAATAAATCACTATTTTTTGCTCAGTTTTATGCAGGAAGCAGGAGGGGGGAAGTTTTCTGGGCAAAGAATTTGGAGAACTGGGTGCAGATTGTCGGATTTCTTCCTTGTTTTTTTGTTTTAGCCCAGATACTGATACCCTGTGTGTATCCACCCTTAGAAAGTGGGTCCCAGAACAGGCTGCCCTCCTGATAGGTGTGTTTGAGTAAAGCATGTGTTTTAATTTAAACGGAAACCGTTCCCACCCAGCTGTGCTCCAGGCGAGATAAATGGCCAGCGTCATTTGGGGGCTGGGGATGATTAAATTCACCGACTTCAGTGGAGGAGCTCCATGGATTTTTCTGGACCAAATGGTCTTCCTGGCAAACGCCCATCGATAAACATAGTTTCCAAATGCATCATTGTTGATGATTCTCCAGTGTGTTCTGTCGAAGAAAGGATGAAAGATTGCGCTCATCACTCCAATTTACAGTAAATGTGGTGATGTCAAACCGAGGTCAGTTAGACAGTAAGTGAGATTTTAGTGTGTGTGTTCTGGCTCAGGCAGACATTTCCCCAATCTTTCATTTCAGCAGGTGTCATAAGCAGGTGGAGCAATGAGAGACAGGGGCCCCATTCGGACATGCAACAGAATGAGATGTTAGACTCCTGAGCCGGCAGTTTGACCTATGCCACTTCAGGCTTCAAGAGGGTGGGGAGGGGGATGCTGTTTTTAGCACATCAGGAAGGGAGCTTCTAGCCTAATTCATTGCACTCCTTGCAATGCTACTTTTCTACTTTCCAGCAGTTTCTCTTCTTTTTAAATGTAGGGGACAATTAAAGTGTTGTTACGCGGCATCCCGATCTCTGAGCAGTGAGAGACTCCAGTGGTTCCAGGTGCTTATTCAGAATTTGGTGGTGCTGTGGTCTAAACCACTGAGCCTATCGGAAGGTTGGTGGTTCGAATCCCCACAATGGGGTGAGCTCCCGTTGCTCGGTCCCAGCTCCTACCCACCTAGCAGTTCGAAAGCATGTCAAAGTGCAAGTAGATAAATAGGTACCGATGCAGTGGGAAGGTAAACAGCGTTTCCGTGCGCTGCTCTGGTTCACCAGAAGCGGCTTAGTCATGCTGGTCACATGACCCGGAGAAACTGTCTGCGGACAAACGCTGGCTCCCTCGGCCTGTAAAGCGAGATGAGTGCCACAACCCCAGAGTCGTTCGCAACTGGACTTAACTGTCAGGGGTCTTTTACCTTTACCCTTTTTTCTTGGAATTAAGGTCAACGGAGACTGCGGTGTCTTTAGGCTATATGGTTTTATTTGCACATCTATAGAAGATGAGCATAGGAAGAAGCATTAGCATTAGCAGCCCAACAGATACTGCCTCGCTATGAGTCACAGCTTTGCATCCTGCACAGATTTAGCCTGTCTCTGTGTCTCCTGTTTCCAGGTTGCTTCCAGCTCAGCACACACACTCTGGATATTGTTCTCACACCTAGCAGCTAGGTGAGGATGGTAGTGGAAGAAAGCCGCCTCCCATTAGCCTGGAGGGCACCATCACTTGGTTGTAGCTCTTGCAACTTGGCTCATTCTTTCAAGATGTTGATCTGCAGCATGGAGTGTCCTAGTGGCACATTCCAATGCCTCCCCATTTCAACCTCATTCTTCTCCGGCATGTGCAGACCAGAGTTCCCTTTAGCTGAACTCCTGAGGTTCTGCTTTTCTGTTGTTACCGTCTTTCCCCTTTTTTAAGACACTGTCTTATAATTTTTTCCCCTCAAAAAAACACAGGGTGGCTTATTTTCGGGGGATGTCTTATTTTTATTACGTCAGTATGGTACGATACTGCCTCCCCCTGCGCGCTGAGAGGCGCGTTTCCCCCCATGGGGCAGGAAGAGGTGGGGCAGGAAGAGGCGTCTCCCCCCCCCCCGCCTCTCCCTGTGCGCTAAGCAGGCGGGGCAGAACTCCGCAAGAGGCGCGTTTCTCCCCGTGCCTCTCACTGGTGTGCTGGCTCCCTGCGCACGCAGGAGGGGCTGAGGAGGTGACGGGAACAATGGCGGCACCATGGCTTACTTTTGGGGTACGTCTTACTTCTCACAAAGGTAAAAAAAACCTGCCATGGCTTACTTTATGACTACGTATTAAAAAAGGGGAAACAGGGTAGCTGGGAGCGGAATTGCAACCCTGCCAGGGACACAACTTGTGCTGGGGAGTCCCCAAAAAAACATAAGAAGAGCTTCCTGGATCAGGTCAGTGGCCCATCTAGTCCAGCGTCCTGTCCTCACAATGGCCAATCAAGGGGACATCATTTGCACACTCTTGTCTAAAGGACATGGTGGAAAGAAAGTAATGTAATGAAATTTCAGTAGGGATAAATGTACGGCTCTGCACTGAGGCAGGACTAACCTGATCCACAAATACAGGTTGGGGATGTGAAAAGGATCTAGGGGTCTTAGTAGATCACAAGCTTAACATGAGTCAACAGTGTAGGCTGCATCAAAAAAAGAAGAGAGTCAAGATCAAGGGAAATAATAGGTCTGCTCTATTCTGCCTTGGTCAGACCTCATTTGGAGTCCTGTGTCCAGTTTGAGAAGGATATTGACAAGTTGGAGGGTGTGCAGAGGAAGGCAACCAAGAGGATCAGGGGTCTGGAAACCTTATGAGGAACGGTTGAGGGACTTGGGGATGTTTAGCCTGGAGAAGAGAAGACTGAGATGTGAAAGGATAGGTATAGTTAAAGGTAAAGGGACCCCTGACCATTAGGTCCAGCCGTGACCGACTCTGGGGTTGCGGCGCTCATCTCGCTTTGTTGGCCGAGGGAGCCGGTGTACAGCTTCCAGGTCATGTGGCTAGCATGACTAAGCCACCTCTGGCGAACCAGAGCAGCGCACGGAAACGCCGTTTACCTTCCCGCCGGAGTGGTACCTATTTATCTACTTGCACTTTGACATGCTTTCGAACTGCTAGGTTGGCAGGAGCAGGGACCGAGCAACAGGAGCTCACCCCGCCGCGGGGATTCGAACCGCCGACCTTCTGATCAGCAAGCCCTAGGCTCAGTGGTTTAACCCACAGCGCCCGTCTTCAAATATGCGAAGGGCTGTCCCAGGGAAGATGGAGCCAACTTGTTTTCTGCTGCTTCAGAGGAGAGGACCAGAACCAATGGATTCAAATGACAAGAAAAGTGATTCTGACTAAACCTTAGGAAGAACTTTCTGATGGTAAGAGCTGTTTGACCGTGGAATGGACTGTCTCAAAAGGTGGTAGACTCTGCTTCATTGGAAGTCTTTAAACAGAGCTTGGATGACCATCTCCCAGGGATTCCTGCCATGCAGGGGGTTGGACTAGATGACCCTTGGGAGCACCTTCCAATTTTATGATTCTATGAAAGCATTACTCCAAGTGCCATACTTCTCATGGAAATGTCTGGTGATGAGGAAAAGTAATGTTGGATCCGTTTGGGAAAATTTGGTTCTCACCCTGGACTTTAATTAACCCAAAGGATCTGAAATGTTGGAGGAAAGAGGAATGTAAGAATAACCGAAGAATGTTTGGTTATTATTGAGGATGAAGCTGGAGAGGAAACACAGATGCTCAGCTATAACCCCCAAGGAACAATTACAGTGGAACTTACACATTTTCCCATCAGCGTGGAGGAAATAATGAGGTTCAGAATGGTTTGACAGCCGCCCTTTGCAACCATGGAGCTAATGACAAGCATTGTTTCTCTGGCTTATTAGGATGCTTTCCAAAAAAAATAACATTGCTTGATTATTATTATTTTAAGCGAAGAAACATAAGAGGAAAGTTGTGAGAAATAAGCGTTGCGAAATGCTCACAGTGGAAACAGCACCAGGCAACCCAGCGGAAAGTTTTCTTTTGCAAACCTCATTGGAACGAGTTGCAGAAGAGCTTAGCAATGGCTAGATTCCTAGGTTAAGAGCTGGATCAAGCCAAGGACCCATCTAGTCCAGCATCCTGTTCTCACAGCGGCCAACCAGATGCTCGTGAGAATCCAGGGAGCAGAACATGAGCACAAGAGCCCTCTCCCATCCCATGGCTTTCTGCAACTGATATTCAGAAGCATTGCTGCCTCTGACTGTGGAGGTAGAGCATAGCCATCATGGCAAGGAGTTGCTGATATCCTCCTTGTGGGAATGTTTGGGAACGTGGATGATGATTTATAATTTAATATATCTCATCCTAACTTGCGCTTGCAAGTTCAACTAGCAGAGTAACATTCCCTTTTAAAATACACACAGCGAAAGTTGCTTTGATTCGCTAGAATCAACTTAATCTAGTTTCCTGGTTTATCACTATATATTTCCCCTTTTGTCCCTCTTCAAATAAGACACAACACACGTCTTCTGTAAAAAGATATAAAAGGTTTACTCACGTCCATTTGGATCGAGACAAGAAGATCCCAAAAAGAAGGCAGGCTTATACATAGTAAAGATATATACAATTGGATTCTCTCCATGTGGGAGAGGAGTCCATTAGGCCCCAGTTGGCTGGAAGCCAACTGAGCATCCTTTCTAAGATGTTGCTTTCATGAGGTAGTAGATCCAAGAGAGAGAGAGAATGGCTACTGACCTGTGGGTTTTGTTCTAACCTGCCCAGGTAAAGCCACTCCCACATCTAGTTGCAAGAGGAAATTGTCTCAGTCCAGGTGACCAGGAAGTTGTGGCTGGAGGACTGAGACAATCTCCATTGTCTGCTCTAGCATTGTTGTACTTGACTGCTCTAGTGTTTACATCCCACAATCCTCCTCCATGAATTTGTCTAATCCCTTTTTAAAGCCATCCAAGATAGTAGCTATCACTGCGCCCTGTGGCAGTGACTTCCATTGGTTAACTATGCACTGCATGAAGAAGTATCCATCGTGAGATTTAGATGCTTTGGGTCTAAAGTGGGGCGTTGTTTTTAGCCTAGCTTTTTTTGTTGTTTCTGTGAATGGAATTCATCTCTGCCTGTTGAAGCTAAATGGGCGAGACGTTACGGGGCAACACCTACTGCAATTGGCTTCGCTCAGTGACCCAATGTGCTTTGCTGCTGCTGTTGCTGCTCCCATTCTTTATGCCATCAGCTCATAGCATGGTGCTTGCCATTCGTACTATCGAGCAGTGGAAACAAAGAAACAGAAAAAGGAAAGGAAAATGTCTGGTTTTAATCTCGGTCCCCCTCTGTGGCAGGGATGGACACAGGGCGGTATATGTTTCATGTTAAACAAAGCTGTCCATGTATACATTTTTCATTCTTGGAGCTGAAAATGAAATGCAAACATTTAGAGTGTAGACATATCATGGTCCCAGGCCAGGACTTGGACTCCAGTGCTGCTGCTTTGAAAGAGGAGGGCTGGGACATCGCAGACCCTAAGAAGTCGGGGAGAGCCTTTCCCTGGCCCCCTCTCCACAAGAGCCTAAAAGCAGAGCCCTGTTGAGCAAGGCACAAACAGTACTGACACATTCACAAGACAGTGCGAAGAAGCAGATTCTCTTAACCATATCCTTTCACACTCTCTTTTTACAGTTTTTGCATCTCTTGACATGTAGGCCATCTGTCAAAGCATATCCTATCCACTACAATAGCTAGTAAATGCTCCTAGACCTCTCCTCCACCATCAATTTTATCTAATCCCCTTCTACAGCTATGCAAACTGGAGGCCAACATGACATATTGTGGCAGTGAGTTCCATCCATTAACTATGCACTGTCTGAAAAAGTGCTTTCTTTTGTCCGTCACTGCATACACCTCTTGACATCTAACTGCCGGTGGGTTTCATCGAATGATGCTGCATTCTTACGAAAGAAGGAGAGGAGGTGGAGAAAACCCTCTTTCAGATACTCCCTTGAATGAAGAGCATGTTGAAGACTCTTCAGCGGCCTCTCCCTCTGGGCACTTGTGTGGATTGGGCCCTGAGAGGGAGAGCATACTCTAAGCAAAGAGTAATGTCACCACAACTTCCATCATAGAGCTTCAATATGCTGATGACAACGTAGTGTGTGCACACTCGGAGGATGACCTCCAAACCATCCTAAATATATTTGCAGAAGCTTACGAAAAGCTTTGCCTATTTCTCAGCATCAACTATTAGACTTGAAAAGCTGGAATCACTCGATGAGGTTACCGGTAATCAGTTTTGTTGAATCAATTAAACCAAATAGTTTTAATTGAATAAATGTGAAACTGATTGTTACTGCGTTGAAATGGATTGTTCTATTATCTTCCTTAGTGGGTTATGCAAACCACTATTCTGAACAATGCTTTCTGTAGAGTAGGGGGCACTTGGGGTGAGTTTATGGCACCAGGTTTTCCAGCAAAAGTTTGGGAACCACTGCTCTATACCTATTGATTTGTGTGGTGGTGGTGAATTAAACCTCCTGTGGCTCCATTGGCCTGATTTATTTTGCTCCTCCTTACGTAGGGAGAGATTGAGCTCTCTGTTCCTCTCCAAGGCTGCTGCATCTGAGGTTTCAGAGAGATTCTTGTCATGCCTGTTTTCGCTTTCCTGCTGGATGGACTCCATGCTACTCTTGGAGAGAATCGCTGTGGCATTTGCCAGCTCCTTGCTGCGTTGGAGATGCTTTTGTGTGTGTGTGTGTGTGTGTGTGTGTGTGTGTGTGTGTGCAAGAAATAGCAGCCTCACACTCACATCAACTTGTGACAGCTTCTATGGTGAAGACCCCAGACTTACATTTTTAACAGAAAACCCAAACACAACCCCTCACATGCAGAGTAAAATTCTGGACTCAATGTACTTTCGTTAAATGTATTTATTTGATTTTCATCCCACCCTTCCTTCAAGGAGTGTTGGCTGGCATCTGTGTTCATCCATCCCACATTTTATCCTCAGAGCTACCCAGGAGAGATGGGCGGGGGACAGAGCTACACTTGATCCTTATTGCTGTGTGCCAGGGAACAAATCAATTAGGCAAAATGTGGATTTTGTGAGTACGTATTATTGTGGGTTTGGTGTGGGTCAGTCTGGATGGTGCCCTGAGCCCCTTCCAGTTCTTGCGGTCCTGCACCCAGGGAGGGTTAGAATGTAAGAGAAGAGTTTGCTGAACTGGTCAGACAAGTTTATTTGTAAGAAATGACCTTAGCTGGCTGCTCAAGTGTCCTGGTTAGCATCTCAAAAGAATGAGGCAGTTTGTGAGAGCTACATCTAAGTGAAGGTGACCTTCAGGCTAAGGGGTGGGCCTTTCTTCCATCCACCTCACTTAGTTGCATGATAGTTGGAGAAAGTGTGCCCATGCACTCTGTCCATGCTTAGAGCTACTCTCTAACCATTTCTTCACATGTTCTGGGAAGGGAGTCTTGACTGAGTTTAAAACCCGACTGTAGAGCAGCCTGGCTATGGACTAACCCCCTGTGTTTCTCCTTCATTCTTTTTAGATCATTAAGGAGCCTCCCCCACCCCCCATGGAAGACAGCGAGGTAAGTGCCCACTTCATTATGGCTTCTGAATTGCTCCTCTTGCCTTTGCCCTGTGGGGAACTCAATTGCGCCGTCGATCCCTGCAGAAAGCAACTTTGCCAGCCCTCTGCTTGAGGCTTGGGAAGCACTGAGCCTTGGACTTGCAAAGCTCCTTTTGCAGTGCTTCTCCATCACCTGACAACCAGCTGGAGAGTGTTGTGCAAGGGACTTTGACAGGTGGGTTGTAATGGCACCAGGTGATTGATAGGTGAGTTGTCCTGCTGACCTGTCAAAGTTGGGCTGTAGGGCTGGTAGGGACAGATACGGATCTGGCCCACTGGGCCAATCACCTTCCCCATTCCTGTGTGTCTGTTATGTGCTGGTTATCTCCCTCTATTAATTCAAACTGTGGGATAAGATGTTGGATGTGAAATGCGATGTGTTTGCTGTCAATCACCTCCTTTTCTCTGAAACCTCCGGATGTTGCTCTGAATCGTGAAACCTCTTGAATTATGTTGCAGTTTGAGTTCTGCTTGTTTGTTTTCATTGAGAACTTCGGTTTGAGTGAGGCCCAAGCTAACCAACACCATCAAAATCCCGTGTCCTGGTGATTATTCTCCTGGGTGCAAACCTGAGCATTTGTTCATGGAAGTGGACGGTTCATTTCAGTTCCCAAATCTGAATTGCTGTGTTGCTTTAAGCCCTCAGCTGTTGTCTCGGGTCCACATGTCTTCACCCACATGGCAAGGGGGCCAAGCCACCAGCCAGCCTGTAATTGGATAATGCTTGCAACTGATGTCATCTTGCCCACTTAACAACTAGCGATAGACACACTTGGCAGGTCCGCTGCATTCAGTAGCATGGTTGCAATTTAGCAAAAAAGGTGATTATGACTTCTGTTGAGAGGAGCCTTCTTGCAAAACCAAAGCAATCGTCTGTGTTCTTCTCCTGGAGAGACTGAACTCCTAGAAGCTGCTGCTGTTCCAGCATCTGAGCCCAAGCACCGTTGACCTAGGGAAGTTTTTAATATTTAATGCTGTGTTGTTTTTAACACTCGATTGGGAGCTGCCCAGAGTGGCTGGGGAAACTCAGCCAGATGGGCGGGGTATAAATAACACAATTCAAAGTGTTGGTGCTGACCTTTAAAGCCCTAAACGGCCTCGGTCCAGTATACCTGAAGGAGTGTCTCCACCCCCATCGTTCAGCCCAGACACTGAGGTCCAGCGCTGAGGGCCTTCTGGCAGTTCCCTCACTGCGAGAAGTGAGGTTACAGGGAACCAGGCAGAGGGCCTTCTCGGTGGTGGTACCCGCCCTGTGGAATGCCCTCCCACCAGATGTCAAAGAGAACGACTACCAGACTTTTAGAAGGCATCTGAAGGCAGCCCTGTTTAGGGAAGCTTTTAATGTTTAAAACATTATTGTATTTTAATATTCTGTTGGAAGCTGCCCAAAGTGGCTGAGGAAGCCCAGCCAGATGGGTGGGCTATAAATAAATTATTATTATTATTATTATTATTATTATTATTATTATTATTATTATTATTATAGACTGAGGGAGGTCCTCAGCTCAATGTCAGAGACAGGCTTTGCGTGGAGAAGGAGCCAGGTTAAAACCCTGGCATTTCCCTGTAGGACTGAGAAAGGCTTTTGTCTTAAACCTTGGAGAGCTGGTGCCAGTTAATGCAGATGATCCTGACCTTTGAGCTTTGACTCAAGATTTGACATGGATTCAGCCTCATTGTTTCCTATAAGAGGCATCTTTGCCTCGGTCCACTTCGGACATGACTTGCTTCAACTCTGTCTCCCTGTTCACTGTCAAGGGGTGATACTGTAGTATGGAGGAGCAGAAGTCCACACCAATGGAGGGCTTCCCCCCACTAGTCATTTTTAGGGTGCTTTTTCCCACCCTTGGATAATCTGATGGAGGTGGCTTCCATTGGCTTGCGCAGGGCAGGGAGGAAAGCATGCACCTCCCCCCAAAAGCCTCCTCCAGGATCTTGGGGCAATAGAGAAGGGGTGCATTTCCTCATCTTAGCCATGTTGAAGGGGCAAACAAGTGGGTCAGTGGCCAAAGCTCTGAAGCTGTGTCCAATATATTAGAACCAGCTTGAAGGTTCACATAACCTCGTAAGAGACCATTTGCATTCAGCATTTGGGCTTCAACCAAAGTGGGTGCAACTTCCTCAGACATCACCCCATGGGGTTATCAACCATAAAAGCTTGTGACCTGGGCGCTTAGTGAATAAGCATGAATGACTGGGGCAGAGATTTAGCTCCAGTGACAGAGGAATCTTTTTTCTCTGTAGTTCTTTCTGGTTCTATCTAGCCAGAGGACATGGTGCTGTTGGTCTAGCAGAGCTGGTTCAGAAACTAACATGTTCAACAAAACGTATAACTCTAAGAACCCAAGAAAAGCCTGCTGGATCAGACCGTGACCCATTTAGTCCAGCATCCTGTTCTCACAGTGGCTGAAGTGTGAAAACGAGCAAGCAGGACCTGAGCACAGTTGCTCCCTCCAGTTCTGGAGGCAGGGCATAGCTATTGACCGCCTTCTCCTCCATGAATTTGTCTAATCCTCAAGTTAGTGCCCATCCCTGCCTCCTGTGGGAGGGAGTTCCATAGTTTAACGAAATGCTTCCTTTCATCTGTCCTGAATCTTCCAACAGTCTGCTTCGTTGGATCCACAAGTTCTAGCAAAGGTTATCCTAACTCTAGGACAGCCTTTGGCCACCTGGTTCCTGCCAGATGTTTTGAACCACAACTCCCATGAGCTCCAAGCAGCACAACCGATGGGAATTGTAGTCCCAAACATTTGGAGGTTGTTGAAGGCTGCTTTGGGAACCTTAGGCTAGGGAGTGGAGTGCCCTTGTAAGGTACCTAGGAGGGAATATTAGATGAAGCCCAAGCTTTTCCAGAAAAGGAAAGTTTTGTTAATAGACTAAAATAATATGCAGTGTACTTGAAGGCTGTCCCAGAGAGGAAAGGGTTATAGAGGGAGTGGGGAAGGAGTTGGCAGAGACCCCAAGGCTGCTGCACAGTTATGCTTTAGCAGGGGGGAAGGGAAGGGGGAGCAATGGAAGTTGGAAAACTGGCAAGAGAGACAGAAAGAATTAGGGAGGGAGCAAGTTATACCTTTCCTTCCATATGATCTGTCCAAAAACATGTCAATGGAGGGGGGGAGGGTCCTCAGCTCCAGGGTGAATCCCCCCAAAGAGAAAACATGGCATGGCCATTATTGGTCAATGATTGCTGGATGAGTTTGTGTGTGTGCAGCGATGGATATTCAAAGGATTGGTATTTCAGGAGTCAGTCAAGCTGAGTGTGTCTCACTAAGATTGTTTTCACTCAGATCATTGGTAGTGTCAGAAAGACCAAACTAATGACAGACTGGGTAATGACCAGGAGGAGGATTCCTCGATAAACAAAAGGGAAGGAGGGTCGTATATGTGATGACCTGGGAGTCAGACTCAGACGCTGAACCTGAGGGATCCCAGCCTGCACAGGATTCACTGCCTCCAGAACCAGCAGAGCCAGGGCTGGGGCCTGAGTCTCAAGGGGACTCACCTGTGCTGGATCCTCAGGTGCAGGCATCGGCTGAGGTTGATCTGGCTTCTAATGGGATGGAGGACTTATTGCCTGCAGGTGCTCCACTCCCCACCCAGTCAGGGGAAGCTGAGGTTGCCTCTGGGTCCGGTAACCCTCCAGCTTCTCCTGAGCTGCAAAGGCTAAGGGCAGAGAGGCGAAGGGAACTAAGTTCCCGCAGGAGGAGTGCTCGCCTCCAAGCCAGGAGAGGCGAGGCACCTGAGGATCGGAGCCGCCCTTTGCCTCGGGGCAGATAAAAGCCAGCCAGTCCCAGACCCAAGTTGCAGGAGCAACATCGGTGCTGCCTAGTTCCTGTTCCTGGTTCCTGCGTTCCTGACCTCAGCTTGGTTACTTCGGCTTCCTGACCTCGGCTTCCTGACCTCGGCTTCCTGACCTCGGCTTCCTGACCTCAGCTTTGTTACTTCGGCTTCCTGACCTCGGCTTCCTGACTTCGGCTTCGTGACTTCTGGCTTGGACTGACCTTGGACTGGACTAGACCTCGCCTATCGGATATCCCTTGGGACCAGCACAGTTTGCTCCTGCCACACCCGCACTCCCCCTTCGTTGGGGTGCGTTCGGGAGGAACCTGTCTTCATGACTGACCAGGCGGCTGCGCTGGTGGCATTGGCCCAGGAGAACCAGGTCTTGACCCACACAGTGCAGCAGCTAAGCAATGCGGTTACGGCGCTTCAGCAGCGTTTGGACGCCTTGCCGGCTCCTGGTGCCGGCGCCCCAGCTCCAGGCAAGTACCCAGTGGCCCTGCCAGAAAAGTTCGATGGGTCCCCGGGCAGCTTTCCCATGTTTCTCGCCCAGGCCAAACTGTATATTCAGGGGCGAGCCCGGGATTTCCCCGACGACCGCACCAAGGTGCACTTCCTGATCAGCTTGCTGAAGGACCAGGCGGCCAAGTGGGCGTTGCCGCTGCTCCGGCAAGACTCCCCCTTGCTGACAGACTATACGGGGTTTTGCAACCATTTTGAAACCGCGTTCGCCAACCCTCAGAAGGCGAGTCAAGCCAATCGGGCAATTCGGCGGTTGAAACAGGGCAAGTCCACAGTGGCCGCCTATGCCACGGAATTTCGGCTGTTGGCGCAGGACTTGACCTGGAACGATTCCGCACTTCGGGACCAGTATCTCGAGGGGCTTTCGGACGAGATACTGGACCAGCTGGCCACCTTGGATCGCCCCGCCACGCTGGAGGCCCTCATCCAACGGAGTCTACAGATAGACGATCGGTTGGAGGACCGGCGCCAGGCCCGGGCCCGCCAGCACTCTGGGCTCCCGACTCCAGTGCTCCCCAGCAGTTCCACGGCCAGAGCCGAGTCACTGGAGGAGCCGATGCAGCTCGGGGCAGCACGGCCTCGCCTCTCCCCTTCGGAGAAGACACGACGTCGGGAGGGAAACCTGTGTCTCTACTGCGGGGGGAGTGGACACTACGCCCGAACCTGCCCCGAGAAACGCCAGCCGCAGGGAAACCGCCAACCCCAGTAGCCAATGGCCCAGGCTATCTGGGGTCCCAAGCATCGCATGATGGGCCCTCACCAGTGGAATTGCAACACCTCATGATCCCAGTGCGTCTATACCCCCCAGGCGGGCCCTGGATTCTCACCCACGCTCTGGTGGATTCAGGGGCAACCCGCTCCTATATGGACTCTGCCTTCGCCGCTCAGCATCGGGTGCCGCTCCAGAACAAGCCAGAACCGGTGCAGGTGGAGGCAATCGACGGACGGCTCTTGCGATCAGGCGCCGTTACTCGGGAGACCCAGCCCTTGGTCCTGTGCCACCAGCAGCACCGGGAGGTGCGTACCCTGGACATTGCCACCATGCCCCGGTTTCCCCTGGTGCTGGGGATGGACTGGCTGGAGTCTCACAATGTTCAGATCGATTGGGTCAATCGAACTGTACGCTTCCCAGACTCGGGTTCGATTGCTCAGTCCGAGATGCTTTCGGCCGCCTCCATGGGGGAGGCTGCGTCAACGCTCCCCGCCGTGTACCGGGACTACGTAGACGTGTTCGAGGAACAGGGGGCAGACCGGCTGCCTCCTCATCGGTCTTTTGACTGCGGCATAGACCTCCAGCCTGGGGCGCCTCTGCCTGTGAGTCGCCTATACTCTCTTTCGGAGCCAGAGCGTGAAGCCTTACAGGACTTCCTTCACAAGAACCTGGAGCGGGGGTTCATTAGGCCCTCTACCTCTCCCACCGCCGCTCCAGTACTCTTCGTTAAGAAGAAGTGTGGGGAGCTTCGCCTCTGCCATGATTACCGAGCCCTGAATAAGATCACCATCCCAGACCGGTATCCCTTGCCCCTAATTGCAGAGTTGCTGGAGCGGGTGCAAGGGGCGCAGATGTTCACCAAACTGGACCTCCGGGGGGCTTACAACTTGATTCGGATCCGTGCCGGGGATGAGTGGAAGACCGCATTCGGGACCCGTTATGGGCAGTTCGAGTACCTGGTCATGCCGTTCGGACTATGCAACGCGCCCGCCGTGTTCCAACGGTACATCAACCACGTGTTCCAGGACTTGCTCGACAAGTATGTGGTGGTGTACCTCGATGACATTCTGATTTATTCCCGTGACCCAGCTCGCCACGAGAGTCATGTCCGGACCGTGTTGCAGCGCTTGCGGGAGCACCGCCTGTACGCTAAGCTCAGCAAGTGCGAGTTCCACCAGCGGTCAGTGGACTTCCTCGGACACCGACTCTCCCCTGACGGTGTACAGATGGACCCCGGGAAGGTGTCTGCGGTTCGAGAGTGGGCGGCGCCGCGGAACCGCAAGGACCTACAGCGGTTTTTGGGGTTCGCCAACTATTACCGGACATTCATTGCGGACTATGCTCATCGCACCACCCCGTTGACCCGACTGCTGCGCCCCAAGACGCCCTTCGCCTGGGATGAGGAGGCTGAGGTGGCATTCCAGGGATTGAAAGCCTGTTTCCAGAAGGCGCCAATTTTGCAGCATCCTGATCCCTCTCGTCCCTTCGTGGTGGAGACTGACGCCTCCAGTACGGCTCTCGGTGCCGTCTTGTCCCAGCAACACGGACCAGATGCGCCACTGTTACCCTGCGCCTACTACTCCCGGCAGCTCCTTCCGGCGGAGCGTAACTATACCGTGTGGGAGCGGGAACTACTGGCCATCAAGGTGGCCTTTGAGGTCTGGCGCCATCATCTTGAGGGGGCACGACACCCGGTGGAAGTGAGAACCGACCACCGGAATCTGGAGTACCTCCAGACCACTCGCAGGCTAAACCAGCGGCAGATCCGGTGGGCACTGTTCTTCTCCCGGTTCCAGTTCCGGATCCGCTACATCCCCAGCTCCCAAAACCAGAAGGCGGATGCACTGTCCCGGAAACCGGAGGACATTGCAGAGACGGTGCAGCAGGCGGCCCCAACAACGATCATCCCACCAGCAGCTTTCCTGGCTGTTCATGAGACTGAGTCGCTGCTGGACCGAGTGCGGAAGCAGCAACGGGTCGACGCGTGGGCTCAGGAACGGATTCAGGAATTGGCCAGTGGATCATGTCCTCGATACCCAGAACTGGTTGTGCACCAGGGTTTGCTGATGCACCGTGGTCGGTTGTACATCCCACCAGGGCCTTTGCGGGCCGAGGTACTCCAAATGTCACACGACGCCCCGGCAGCTGGCCACTTCGGGAGGTATCGGACCACCCACCTGGTCAGCCGGGAGTTCTGGTGGCCCCGCTTGAAGGCCGACGTGGCACGGTACATTGGGGGGTGCGAGGTCTGCCGGCGAGCCAAGGGATCGACCGGGAGACCTGCGGGACTGCTACAGCCACTGCCAGTTCCCCCTCGTCCATGGCACACGGTCTCATTGGATTTCGTGGTAGACCTACCCCCATCCCGTCAGTGTACCTGCCTCCTGGTATTCACAGACCACTTCACTAAAATGGTGCACTGCGCCCCGTGCCCGTCTGTACCCTCAGCCAAGGAGACGGCGCAACTGTACCTACAAAACGTCTTCCGCTTACATGGCCTATCGGAACGTTTGATCTCCGATCGTGGTGCCCAGTTCACCTCCCGGTTCTGGCGCGCTCTACATCAGGCTCTCGGGACGGAGGTCTGCCTATCTTCGGCCTACCATCCACAGACGGATGGACAGACCGAACGGGCAAACGCGGTGTTGGAACAGTACCTCCGGTGCTACTGCAGCTTCCACCAGGACGATTGGGTCGACCACCTGGCGTTGGCCGAGTTCGCATATAACAACGCAGTGCACGCTTCCACCCAACAGACCCCGTTCCAGGCAAGCTATGGGTACCACCCGCGGTTGTTTCCAAGTGTACTGCCGGCATCCGCAGTTCCCGCAGTGACAGACTGGCTACAAGAGCTCCAGTCACAGCAGCAGCTTCTGACGGAGCAACTGAGCCAGGCCAAGGACGCGTATAAGGCCCAGGCCGACCGTCACCGGCAGGAGGGGCCGGAACTCCATGTCGGAGACCTGGTATGGCTCTCCACCCGCCACCTGCACCCCTCTCGGCCTTCGCGGAAGCTGGATGCCCGCTTCACCGGCCCATTTCCGATCGTGGACCGTGTCTCACCTGTGGCATTCCGTCTCCGGTTACCCGCGACCCTGAAGGTCCACCCGGTATTCCACCGGTCCCTACTCAGTCCGGTCGCCCCGCCAGACGAGTTCCACCCAGACCATCCACGACCGCAGCCAGTTTTGGTTCAGGGGGAGCCCGAGTATGAGGTGGAGCACGTTCTTGACTCCCGATACCGCAGGGGGAAGCTCCAATACCTCATCGACTGGAAGGGGTATGGGCCCGAGGATCGGTCGTGGGAACCAGCGGAGAACGTCCACGCGCCTGTCTGCCTCTGTGATTTCCATGCGACTTACCCCAGCAAGCCTGGTCCGGCCCCTCGGTTGAGGGGGGGGCCTGGGAGGGGGGATGGTGTGATGACCTGGGAGTCAGACTCAGACGCTGAACCTGAGGGATCCCAGCCTGCACAGGATTCACTGCCTCCAGAACCAGCAGAGCCAGGGCTGGGGCCTGAGTCTCAAGGGGACTCACCTGTGCTGGATCCTCAGGTGCAGGCATCGGCTGAGGTTGATCTGGCTTCTAATGGGATGGAGGACTTATTGCCTGCAGGTGCTCCACTCCCCACCCAGTCAGGGGAAGCTGAGGTTGCCTCTGGGTCCGGTAACCCTCCAGCTTCTCCTGAGCTGCAAAGGCTAAGGGCAGAGAGGCGAAGGGAACTAAGTTCCCGCAGGAGGAGTGCTCGCCTCCAAGCCAGGAGAGGCGAGGCACCTGAGGATCGGAGCCGCCCTTTGCCTCGGGGCAGATAAAAGCCAGCCAGTCCCAGACCCAAGTTGCAGGAGCAACATCGGTGCTGCCTAGTTCCTGTTCCTGGTTCCTGCGTTCCTGACCTCAGCTTGGTTACTTCGGCTTCCTGACCTCGGCTTCCTGACCTCGGCTTCCTGACCTCGGCTTCCTGACCTCGGCTTCCTGACCTCAGCTTTGTTACTTCGGCTTCCTGACCTCGGCTTCCTGACTTCGGCTTCGTGACTTCTGGCTTGGACTGACCTTGGACTGGACTAGACCTCGCCTATCGGATATCCCTTGGGACCAGCACAGTATAATAGTCTAAACTGGATGCTAGCCGAGCAGAATCACTTTGGGCAGAAGAGGCCACAGCTGTTGGACTAGCCTCGGCTGGTGGAAGGCACACTTGCACTGCCCCACGGTGGCCACGTGAAACCAAGCTGGCTGATATTTGAAGATGGCTATCGCATCGCCTCTCAGTCATCTCTTCTCCAGGCTAAACCTCCTCAGCTGCCTCAGCTGTTCCCTTGATCATATTGGTCTTTCAAGCGGACTGTTAGACTTCATTTTCCTGGGCAGACAAAGAGGAGGGGGGGGAGACCCCTTCCCATTTAACAACATTCTCGTCCTTCAGGTTGATGCAACTGTTAAGAAAGCAGCTAGTCAACTGTTAATTGAAAATAAAGCGCCAAAGTTTTCAACTCAATAAATATGAGGGAGAGCCAGTGTGGTGTAGTGGTTAAGAGCGGTAGACTCGTAATCCGGTGAACGGGGTTCGCTTCCCCGCTCCTCCACATGCAGCTGCTGGGTGACCTTGGGCTAGTCACACTTCTCTGAAGTCTCTCAGCCCCACTCAACTCACAGGGTGTCTGTTGTGGGGGAGGAAGGGAAAGGAGATTGTGAGCCGCTTTGAGGCTCCTTCGGGTAGTGATAAAGCGGGATATCAAATCCAAACTCTTCTTCTCTTCATCTTTGAAAACTCATAGGAATCAACACAGAGAATCATTACAGGCCTTAAATGCCATCCCCAGAGAGTTGTACTCCTGTGCTGTACTGAATGGAATCTTGAACACGATTTTGTGTTTATGTGTTACGCTGGATCTGTTGCCAAATGCTTTTCCACCGAAAGCATGACTTAATAGGGGTCCAAGCTCAGTACCAGGTTAGTGAAGTGCGTCTTGCAGGTGTAGGAGAATTAAGGAACCGGCAACCCCACACCCCTGTAGCTTTCGGAGTCGGTGAAGATTTGGCAGCCGCCCATTTGCACTGCAGAGCTGTTGGTCTAGCTTTTATCTGTGTTTATTATTCTTTTCCAGATTGTTTCCTTTTTTCCTCTCCCTGAAAGATCTCATGGGCAGATATAGTTAAATAAACTCGAGGGCGAGCGACGGCGCTCAGTGCATTATTACCCACCGGTGTGTTGTACAGGCAGCCTCCCCCTCCTCTCCCGGTCACCCCAGGCTCACGCCTCGGTGGTGGGAAGGGCAAAGGCGGGGAAGATGGCGCCTTGGAGCAGAGCCAGGGACCTCAAGGGAAGGGTGTGGGACTTGAATGCAACCCCGATGTGATTGGGAACAGATGAGAAGCAGGTTCTGTGCCTGGAAGGTGAAGCTTTCGCAAACAGCATTGGGTCACCAAGGTAGGGAGTGCGTTTTGGGAAGAAGCAGCTGGTTCTTATAGCCAAAGCAATAGTTTACTAGGTAAAGGTAAAGGGACCCCTGACCGTTATGTCCAGTCGCGAACGACTCTGGGGTTGTGGCGCTCATCTCTCTTTATTGGCCGAGGGAGCCGGCGTACAGCTTCCGGGTCATGTGGCCAGCATGACAAAGCCGCTTCTGGCGAACCAGAGCAGCGCACGGAAGCGCCGTTTACCTTCCCGCCAGAGCGGTTCCTATTTATCTACTTGCACTTTGACGTGCTTTCGAACTGCTAGGTGGGCAGGAGCTGGGATTGAGCAACAGGAGCTCACCCCGTCGCAGGGATTCGAACCGCCGACCTTCTGATCAGCAAGCCCTAGGCTCTGTGGTTTAACCCACAGCGCCACCCGCGTCCCTCAGCTAAGTGGCAACTGAAATTTTAAACATCTTATGACTACACAGCATAGGAGCCAATTCTTGGGGCTGAGGTCCCTTCCGCAGCCCCCATAAAATATTTGAGGGTCCCCCGCAAAGTTGATGGGCATTGCCATTCGGATGGTGTGCATGTGCCATGTCTTGGGATCGATGATGTGGGGCGGGACTTACTTGCCCCCCTCCCCATATTTTATTTGTTGGCACCCCTGCCACACAGAATCTATGAGCTGTTCTGCTTGCCTTCCCAAACTAAAACCAAAAAGTTAACCGTTGCTTTCATCTTCAAATATGGAGGATGGAGCAAGCTTGTTTTCCGCTGCTCTGGAGGGGAGCACCTGAACCAATGGATTCAAATGGCAAGAAACTTTAGAAATAACTTTCTGAGGGTAAGAGCTGTCCAGCAGTGCAACACCCTACTAGGAAGGTGGTGGACGATTCTTCAGGGGAGGTTTTCAAACAAGAGTTTGGATAGCCTCATGTCAGGGATTCTTGAGCTGTGGTTCCTGTATTGCAGGAGGTTGGATTAGATTACTCTTGGGGTCCCCTTCCAGCTCCACAGTCCTATAATTCTATGCATCCATTGGCTGTACTGGTGAGGCCTGGTAGCTTTACTTTCACTATTGGTAATAATAAACAGGAGTACTCTTTAGATTACAAGGGCAGAGTGAGTAACAGAACGTTTCAGTCAGCTGTTTTTGTTTCTTACAGCGGCATCAAAACATAAATAAATCAAGTAATGTTGGGCTCTTGTTTTGCTTTTCATTGTTGGTTTTGCAACTCATCCTCTGGCAGTCAGGTGACAGTTAAGGAGAAATATCACGTCAAATAGACTCCATATGGCTGACTTCTCCCTCCCTCCCTCCCTCCCTCCCTCCCTCTTTCTTTCTTTCTTTCTTTCTTTCTTTCTTTCTTTCTTTCTTTCTTTCTATGCAGTAATGGAGCAAAAAATAGAAAAATCACCAACACCCACTTCAGAAAATCCCAAACTCCAGGATAGAAAATAGACATTGTAATATTTATATTTTATTGAAACGGCTTGTGTTGGAAAGAAGTAATTTGTTTCCAGCCCCTTGATGCCAAATTTGAATCCTGAGAACATATGTCATACTTTTAAGTATTTCCCGGCAACTGGTCTCTGGCCTCTGAGTTCTAGTCTGTGGCCTTCCAGGTGTTGTTGGGCAGCGCTGACCATTGGCCATACTGGCTGGAACGGATGGAGGTGGAGCCCAATTGGAAATACCTCAAATGGCATTTGGACCTGCCAAAGCTTTACTTCTTCTTACCAAATAGCTGCAGTGCAGTCCATGTCACTAGAGACTCATCACAACACAAACTCGTGTTTTTAGCACCAGAGAACCTTCACTTTCATATCAAAGAAATAACCTACCTCTAGCCTTTGGGCACCACAGAAAAACCCGGGGGAATGTGTGAGGGAAGGCTCAGAAAATAGATCTACCTCGAGCAAAAATTATTTGGTAGAATTGAAGCGGTCAAGGGGTATGACAGATACCCAAGCTCTTCCTAATCTTGTTTCATTCCTATCTGATGGGATGCTTTTTCCATGTGTTTTGAAGGGCTCTTGGCAGCAAAAGCATTCTGACGTTGCCAACAAATGATGCTCGTTCAGGAACAGATGGTTCCAAATTTTGTAATGTGAGACAAATAAGTATTTTGGAGGAGAGGGTGCTGTTTTTGTGACGGTGGATCTCTTCTTGCAAAAAAAAAATTTAAAAAATTTAAAAAAATTCAAACTGTAGCTAAAACAGATTTTTTAAAAATAAAAAATCAGTGTCTAGTCCCCTTAAATGCACTTTCCTAGAAGTTTGGCTGGTTCAGGTGGGGGTGTTTTACCCGAGCAGCAGCAGCACCACCAGTGAGGAGACTATGTCAAACTATTCTTCCTGTGTGTTGACCAGGAAATGGCTGTTTCCTTAAGGAAAAGAGGCAGAAATACGGCATGCAAGGGGCAGGGGGCTTGCTTTTTTATTTCAGGAACCACCGGAACATACTGGTGCCGGGAGAAAGACTGATTTGCATGCAGAAGGTCTCATGTTCAATCTCTAGCATCACCTCCAGATACGGTGGGAATGCCCCCTGCCTGGAACCCTGGAAAGCTGCTGCCAGTCAGTGTGGACAATACTGAGTTATTTGGACCAATGGTCTGACTCTGCATTTACTCCACGCTCCCAGACTAAAGCAGACCAAGTTGGGCCACCCGCTGTTGTTCGCCTTCTGGGTGTGGTGGCTCAGGTGGTAATCCTGGGTCTGAGAACTGGGTCCTTTTCTCTGCCCTGAAGTGCTAGACAAACTCGGCCCTCCAGATGTTTTGAGACTACAATTCCCATCATCCCTGACCATTGGTCCTGTTAGCTAGGGGTGATGGGAGTATCTGGAGGGCCGAGTTTGCCTATGCCTATGTACCTGAAGGAGCATCTCCACCCCCATCATTCAGACCGGACACTGAGATCCAGCGCCGAGGGCCTTCTGGCGGTTCCCTCATTGCGAGAAGTGAAGCTACAGGGAACCAGGCAGAGGGCCTTCTCGGTAGTGGCGCCCGCCCTGTGGAACGCCCTTCCAGCAGAGGTCAAGGAAATAAGCAGCTATCCTATTTTTAAAAGACATCTGAAGGCAGCCCTGTTTAGGGAAGTTTTAAATGTTTAATGCTGTATTGTTTTTAACACTCGATTGGGAGCCGCCCAGAGTGGCTGGGGAAACTCAGCCAGATGGGCGGGGTATAAATAATAAATTATTATTATTATATTATATTATATTATATTATATTATATTATATATTATGGTGAGGGGCACCCACTTGCACCTGGGAGGGGCAGCAACCCATGGCCCAAAACATGCACTGGTGCAACTTCTGCTAGTGTGGGGTCAAGTGGAGCAGCGGAGTGGCTGAGGAATTCTGCTGGCACCATCTTTTCCTCCAAACGTTTCTCTTGCTCACAGCAGAAAAAATGGAGCCTCTCGACGTATTTTGAAAAGCTCCATCTTGTCACGGGATTTGCGTGGCTTCTTCTTGTGTTTTTCTCTTCTTCGGCACCGCTGCTGTTGCTGCTGCTGTTTTGAGTTTTCTGGCCTGTCGACTCCTCCTGCCCCAAAATCTTAAATGGCTTGCAAGGTTTTTAAGGCCCTGCGGAGAGTGTCTTAAGCGTTGGTATTTCCTGTTGTGCGAAGGCCTTTGCAGTAACAAAGTGAGGAGAGCAGGAGAGAGAGAGAGAGACGGCAAGAAAAGAAAATATTTGGATGGTTTCCCTTCCCGTTTTCAAGCAACAGCAAAGAAGTATGATAAAATAAAACCCTCACGAAAAGCTCCATGCAAGCTCCCTGGCATGTCAGAGGATCTAGTAAAGTGGGAACTCTGCCTGCATGGAGCAGAGTCCCTTGCAAACGACCGACTTACACCCTTAACATTTATCAAAAGAATCAAACCATGCACTGAACTGATTTACACTCAAGGCAACCACAGCACTAAAGCAGGCCAAAGGGGCCTCCGTCCAGGCATGCCACTATCCCTGACAAGGCACCCAGAGCTGCTGCAATTTCATCTCTTTACCTTCCTCCTTGCAGGACCAGCCCAAGACATTTTGTTGCCTGAGGACCCAGGGGTGGCCAACTCCCAAGAGACTGCGATCTACTCACAGAGTTAAAAACTGGCAGTGATCTACCCCCTTTTGGGGGGTTCAGGTCAAAGTTGTTGGCCTTTTTTAGGAAGGAGGAAGGCCCATTTTGGGGGGGTTCGGATCAAAGGGAGGAGGTAAAATGTCGAGCTTTTTTTAGGGGAGCCACAGTTGTTCAGCTTCTTTGTGGGGAGCCATTGATCTACCAGTGATCTACCGCAGATGCCCAGTGATCTACCGGTAGATCACAATCTACCTGTTGGACATGCCTGCCTGAGGCGAACCAGAAAATGGCACCTCCCTGCCCATGAAACCTTTCCTGCCCCCATCTGCACATGTGCCAACCCCTCCTTGTCACAGAATCATAGAATTGTTGAGTTGGAAGGGACTCTGAGGGCATGTCCAACTTCCAAGAGACTGTGATCTACTCCCACTGTGAAAAAACTGGCAGTGATCTACCCATTGGATGAGCTTTTTTAAAGGGAGTTGAGTTGTTGAGCTGGTTTTTTTGGGGGGGGGAGGACTGCGATCTACCACGGACCCCCCCCCCCCAATCAACCAGTTGATCACTGTTGGACATCCCTGATCTAGTACAGCCCCCTGCAATGGAGGAGAGCCCACAACCTCCCGAGAGAGGAGAGCCAAAGAACCTACCCACCCGCCTGCCTGACCCATTAGGGGCTGAGAAGGCTGAGGCCAGAGTTTTCCAGCGCCCTCCTCCTTACTTTGAACTTGCAGGCTGGGCCGCTATAAGAGGAGCCCCAGGCGGCCCCGAGGAGAGGAGGGCTTGCTCTCTCCATCAACTGCCCTCGGTTCCAGGTCTCTCTGCTGCCGGCTGCCTGGTCCCTGGAGCCAGAGTCCCCCCCCCCCACCTCACCCCAAGGCCAGAGGTAGCCAGTTTCAGGCTCGGCAGGGGAGAGGAACATAGCTGTCAACCCTCCCTTTTTTGGTGGGAAACTCCCTTATTCCAATGCCATTTCCCGCTGCTCTCCCGGATTGTTGATATCCCTTAAATTTCCCGGATTTCAAAGGAAGCAGCTCCTCTCCCTCCCTGCCGGCCAGGGAGGCTCCTCTGCTGCGTTGCTCGGCTGCCAATAAGGAGTCTGAGACCGACTGGGGGCGGAGCTTGCATGCCTTGTGCAGCCAGACCCTCACGCCCAACCAGACAGACAGCCTGCCTGCCTGCCGTCTACGCGCTCGCTCTTTTGCTCACCCGTTTGCGCGCAGCCTCTGGAGCGCAGGGTGGCGAGGCTACTTGGTGCCATTGCACCGCCCTCGTGGCATCCCTTATTTTCAAATCCGAAAGTTTGGAAAAATCCCTTATTTTCAAATCCGAAAGTTGACAGCTATGGAGAGGAGCCTGCTGGTTGGCCACCTGGAGGCAGCCCCCATCACCCCCCACTCACTCCCATCAGAACCCTTGGGGTAGGGGGGCCAGGCTTGATAGCCCCTTAGTGCTCCCCCCGAAGAGTGCCCTTTGAAGTGACTGCGTCAGCCTGCTTCTTTGCAGTGGCTGTTTCAGCCCTCCCATGGTTTTAAACAAGAGCATTTTAGTTTTTTTGGGGGGGAATGAGTAGGGAGGATTGCGGGAAGATGACAGATATTTTATAAAAATTATGCATAGTGTGGAGAAAGAAGGCCCAGAGGGGGTCATCCAGGGAAGCTGGACCTCTGGAAGATGCAGGGCAGACAAAAGGAAGCCCTTCTTTGCACATCATTGCATACTTGGACTATGGAATCTGCCACCACAGGATGTGGTCCGTGGCCACAAACTGAGCTTCAAACGGGGGTTAGAAAAAGTCACATAGAATAAGGCTGCCTGCGGAGACTAGTTATGATGGCTGTATTAGCTCCCTCAGGAAAGACTCTGCACACCCGTTGCCTGGGATCCTGAGCAGGAGGACGGCTCTTGTGCTCTTGCCCTGGTTATTGCCAGGGGCATCTGCTAGCCACATAGGGCTAGAGGGGCCTTCTGACGTTCATATGGCCCTTGAACGTAAGAAGAGGCTGCTGGATCAGGCCAGTGGCCTATCTAGTCCAGTATCCTGCTCTCACAGTGGCCAACCAGATGTCCCAAAGGGAAACCAGCAACCAGGACCCAAGCTCAAGGGCAACGCTTTCCCCTCCTGTGGTTTCCAGCAACTGGTGTTGAGAACCATTGCTGCCTTCGACTGTGTAGGCAGAGCAGAGCCATCGTGGCAAGGAGCCATCAATAGCCCTCTCCTCCTCCGTGAATTTGTCTCATCCCCTTATAAAAGCCGTCCAAGTTGGTGGCCATTTCTGCCTCTGACTGTGGATGAGAGGAGGGATGGTCAGCGATGGAGGGAGCTGTAGCCCAGGACATCTGGAGGGCACCAGTTTTGGGAAGGCTGGCCTAACCAGGAGCGATGTGTCACGTGGCATCCCTCGCCAGCTATGATTCCAGTGTGGTGTAGTGGTTAAGAGTGATAGACTCGTAATCTGGTGAACCGGGTTCGCGTCTCCGCTCCTCCACATGCAGCTTCTGGGTGACCTTGGGCTAGTCACACTTCTTTGAAGTCTCTCAGCCCCACTCACCTCACAGAGTGTTTGTTGTGGGGGAGGAAGGGAAAGGAGAATGTTAGCCGCTTTGAGACTCCTTCGGGTAGTGATAAAGCGGGATATCAGATCCAAACTCTTCTTCTTCTTCTATTCCTGCTTTGCAGGGGGTTGGTCTAGTTGACCCTTGGGGTCCCTTCCCACTCTGCAGTTCTGTGATGCTGTGCTGCCACTTCAGTGATGAGAGGCAACATGCCTGTTGGGAGTCATAGAATCATAGAGTTGGAAGAGACCACAAGGGCCATCCAGTCCAACCCCCTGCCAAGCAGGAACACCATCAAAGCATTCCTGACAGGTGGCTGTCAAGCCTCTGCTTAAAGACCTCCAAAGAAGGAGACTCCACCACACTCCTTGGCAGCAAATTCCACTGTCGAACAGCTCTTACTGTCAGGAAGTTCTTCCTAATGTTTAGGTGGAATCTTCTTTCTTGTAGTTTGAATCCATTGCTCCGTGTCCGCTTCTCTGGAGCAGCTCAGCATTACGAGGAAGAGGAGTCACGTCCTCTTCATCTGTGATTCCTGTGCAGGAGAATTCCCCCCCCCCTTTTATTTCATCTCTAAATTCATTTTTGCGCAGTTAAAGCTTTGCAGTCTGAAATCTGAACCTTTCCTCATAGAACAGACAGGCTGTTGTTTTTTTAAGCGGAAATATGCGCAAGCCTGCGTTCTCCTACAGTTCCTAGCGCAACTGGTAGGAATGAAATGAAGACAGATAAGGAACGAAACACAAGGAGATCAGCCAAACGTAGTAATCACACTAAATCTTAGGTCAAGAAGAGAACAGAAAGATCAATATAAAGAACTGAAAGCAGAGATTGGCAGGCACAGAGCAAGAACAAGTCAGAAGACAGCGAAGGAAGGCACTGAAAGATGGTTACGTGTTTTCATGTGTTATTGAAATGAAAAGGCTGGGGTGAGCTAGTCTGAAGGGCTGGAAGATCTCTGAGTGCTTTAAGATTGCTGAAAGTGTGGTGTTAACTGTAGCTGTGATGGAAAAGGTGGCTATGATTGCAGCAACTGTCTGACAGGTGGTAATAATAATAATAATAATAATAATAATAATAATAATAATAATTTATTATTTGTACCCCGCCCATCTGGCCGGGTCTCCCCAGCCACTCTGGGCGGCTTCCAACAAATATCAAAATACATTAAAATATCACAGATTAAAAACTTCCCTAAACAGGGCTGCCTTCAGGTATTTTCTAAATGTCAGATAGTTGTTTATCCCTTTGACCTGATGGGAGGGCGTTCCACAGGGCGGGCGCCACTACCGAGAAGGCCCTCTGCCTGGTTCCCTGTAGCTTTGCTTCTCGCAGTGAGGGAACCGCCAGAAGGCCCTCCGCGCTGGACCTCAGTGTCCGGGCTGAACGGTGGGGGTGGAGACGCTCCTTCAGGTATACTGGGCCGAGGCCATTTAGGACTTTAAAGGTCAGCACCAACACTTTGAATTGTGCTCGGAAACGTACTGGGAGCCAATGTAGATCTCTCAGGACCGGTGTTATGTGGTCCCGGCGGCCACTCCCAGTCACCAGTCTAGCTGCCGCATTCTGGATTAATTGCAGTTTCCGGGTCACCTTCAAAGGTAGCCCCACGTAGAGCGCATTGCAATAGTCCAAGCGGGAGATAACTAGAGCATGCACCACTCTGGCGAGACAGTCTGCGGGCAGGTGGGGTCTCAGCCTGCATACCAGATGGAGCTGGTAGACAGCCGCCCTGGATACAGAATTAACCTGCGCCTCCATGGACAGCTGTGAGTCCAAAATGACTCCCAGGCTGCGCACCTGGTCCTTCAGGGGCACAGTTACCCCGTTCAGGACCAGGACCCCATTCATCACCATGCTGTTGGACGTGTGTAAAAGACGATGCCAGAAAGCATCAAAATGCAGGGGGGGGCCTCTCTCTGTCTTACGTTTTTAGGAGGCTGACCCTACATACGTTTGTATGCAATAAAAGCCTCTCTTGTCACTTGGAGCCTGCCTCCTTTTCCTTTGGGTTCCTGTGAGGGATACCCCCAGACTAGAAACACCTATTAAAGTTCTCCAGCCCCTGGAGTAGATGACTCTTTGGGTCCCTTCCAAAGCTAAAATTTTGTGATTCTATGACTCCCATAGCACTGAGCCAGGACAGGGAGAGTAGAGGATGCACGAAAGCAAGACGTGGGCTTGCGACCTTCTTGAAGTTCCCCCTCTCTCACCAATAAATAGGGTGTGGTGACTCCTCTGTCTGACAGAAGTCTTGGGTCAGCTGCCATCTGGGGGCCTGGTTTGGCCCATTGGCTGCCAGTTCCCTACCACAGATATGTTTGTCGTTCTGATTCTGCTACAGCACAGAGTGTGGTATCAAGCAGTAGAATTTAGGTTGTCCAATTTGTTTCTTTGGTTCAGAGCAGGTTTGTAGCCCTTCCGCCTGCAAAGTTTCCTCATATTCATGTGCAGAAAACTCTGTTTGGGTTTGTTATTTTTTCAGCTCAGGGTGCAAATGTACTCCTGAAAATGCAACACACCGGTTCCCCGCTTTTCCAAACACGAGCAAGTACTGGCGGCACCTTTTTTCATGCTTCTCCACCCCTGAAAGCATCTCTCCGGCCTCAAAGTTTATGTATTTTGGAGATAATAGATCACATTCCACACCTCCTGCCAGGCGAAGGAAATACCTCTTGCAGACCGCTTCTGAAGCTTCTAATGCTTTAAGGCATTAGAAGTTAGTTTTGCTTCCTGCAAAGCTGAATTAATGAGCACAGCTTTAAGCCAGTAGGGGCAACTGATCCGAATGAGAAACAGCAGGGTTGCATGTTGGAAGTCCTACCCTTATTAACACACACACATGCTGCATAACATGGGATGGTTACATATGTGTTTCTGTAGTTCACAGCCCTGTCATCTGTTTTGGGGTGTGGGGTGTCGTGGTCTGTCACTTTCTGTGCTTCCAGGGTGCAGTTGTGGAATGCAGCCAGCCCTGCGGGGGGAGGACGAAGGGAACAGGGAACGTCTGCTGGAGAGAGTGAGAAGCCTTTCAAGACTTTCACTATATCACATGTGGATGCTGCGCAACACATTGTTTAAAAGCATAAAGAGCCGAGGTCCACATCCATTGAAAGAATGTGGGGAGCCTTGCAGGATACCCCGCCCCCCATTGCTTCATGGCCACACTGTCTCTATGCAGTCAAAGTGCATATCTTGGAAGGGGCTCAAATTCCTCTTTGTATGGAGGGATTCTGCACACAATATGCGGGCAACGAGAGGGTGGGTGGGCACCTGGGTGTGATCCAGACCCCTACAGCCGCCTCCCACCTCATGCAACCACGTTCAGTAGGTGGGCTGGTCTGACTCCCCCTGTTGTCAGAACGAGATGGAGCGATCACAGGGTTGTGCTACAGACAAAGGCTCCTTTTTTAACCCCATTAACTGAAGCTTTAATGGGGAATACTGGGTGGGTGCTGTTTTATTTGGAGGGTGGGGTTGTTTTAAATTGTTGTTAAATGTTATATGTTAATGTGGGTTTTTTGTATTTGTGGTCTGGAGTGTTGTTTATGGGCTTTGGGGGGGAGTGTATTGTTTATTAGTTTGTATACGTTAGTATTGTTAATTGTTAATTGAGAGCCAGTGTGGTGGTAGTGGTTAAGAGCGGTGGACTCATAATCTGGTGAACCGGGTTTGATTCCCTGTTCCTCCATATGCAGCTGCTGGGTGACCTTGGGCTAGTCACACTTCTCTGAAATCTCTCAGCTTCACTCACCTCACAGAGTGTTTGTTGTGGGGGAGGAAGGGAAAGGAGATTGTTAGCTGTTTGAGACTCCTTAGGGTAGTTATAAAGCGGGATATCAAATCCAAACTCTTCTTCCTCCTCTCCTTCTCCTCCTCTTCTTCTTCTTGTTTTGATTATTTTGATTATGTTTTTATTATTTTTATTATGTATTTTGTGTTTCGCATATTGTAACTTTTAAATTATCATCGATGTCGCCATCGTCATCTTTGCTGGTTTTATTTGTTTTTCAGGAAGAAGACGACGATGGGCTTCCCAAGAAAAAGTGGCCAACCGTAGACGCCTCCTATTATGGTGGACGTGGTGTTGGCGGAATTAAGCGGATGGAGGTGGGTGAACACCAAGTTGGAAGATTCTGGACAGATAAGAGGAGAACTGTTTCACGCAGCACATAGTTAAACTGTGGAACTCACTGCCGCAGGAGGCAGTGATGTCCACCAAAGTGGATGGCTTTGAAAGAGGACTGGGCCAATTCACGGAGGAGGATGGGTTTGGCTATTCTGAGAACAGGGTGCTGGACTAGATGAGCCATTGGCCTAATCCAGCAGGCTCTCCTTAGGCAAGGGATGTGTGCTCTGGAGGGATTGCTGCTGATGCAAAAAAAATGATGGGCTCACCTTCGTCTGGATAGGGACTGTAGCTTAGGGTGGTGGAGAGGGGTGTATAACTCTTTCATCTCCATACTGTTTCCGCGCCCAAATTCCCTCCATCCTGATGCTGACATTTGCCCCCAAACTTCTGTTTGCTGCAAAAAAAATGCTGTTTTGGCAGGAAAACAGCACAGGGTGTGGAAGGGTTAAATCCAGATTGGGACCACCGCACCGAGAGATGGGATGTGTGTGGTTCTAGTCTGGGTTGGGGCCCCACAAAGCTGCTTTTTGCGAGAGACAGACAGCAGACAATTGTGAGATAACCTGCAGGCTGAGATTTGTTATGTGTGTTGAGAATTTCCCCCCACCATCTATCAACATTATGAAGCAAATTTAAGGTCCCCAAAGCCATGTTTGTCTCGTAACACAGGAGTGGGGGGGGGGAGCATCACGAACAGGGGCAAATCAGGGAGTGATACTTTCCTCTGTTTCTGAGGCATCACTGTAGGTGGCCTGAATCCCCCTCCCTCTCCCAAATGGACTGAAGGAGCCAGAGAAGAGAAACAGCTTGAGCCCCAAGCGAATAGCCATGTGATTGTTGGACCGATGCTGCTATGATTCTGTGAAGGGGACTGAATACTCAGGGGTTTTTTTGTGGGTGTTTTTAGGTTCGCTGGGGGGAAAGGGGATCCACCGAGGAAGGTGCAAAGCTGGAGAAGGCCAAGAATGCTCGGGTCAAGATGCCGGAACAAGAGTACGAATTCCCAGAGCCCAGGAATCTTGGAAACAACATGCGGAAGTCCTCTTCCCCCCACAAGTGGTACTCTCCAATTAAGGTACCTCTCTTGCATGATATTTTCATTGCAACCCCTGAAACATCCTTCCCCACCTTCTAACTGGTTTAAAAAAAAGTGTTGGTGTACAATAAAGTAATAAAAACATCATAAAATTGATTGGAGAGCCAGTGTGGTGTAGTGGTTAAGAGCGGTAGACTCGTAATCTGGTGAACCGGGTTCGCGTCTCCGCTCCTCCACATGCAGCTGCTGGGTGAACTTGGGCTAGTCCCACTTCTCTGAAGTCTCTCAGGCCCACTCACCTCACAGAGTGTTTGTTGTGGGGGAGGAAGGGAAAGGAGAATGTGAGCCGCTTTGAGACTCCTTCTGGTAGTGATAAAGCGGGATATCAGATCCAAACTCCTCTTCTTCTTCTAAAATCCTGAACAAACAGCCAATGAATGAATTGGATATATAGGCCATAAACCTTGTCTGCAGAACATGCCCCCGTCCCGTGCTTGGGTGGCCCCAGCTAATATCCCCCCTTCTCCCTCTTGTGACTGCTGCTGCAACTGCTCGTTCCCTGCCCCTACGACCAGCTGAAGGATGGACCTTCCAAAAATCTGGAATGTGATTCGCAAGAATTAAGGAGCGTTAAGCACCTAATCACTCATTGACTGACATGCGTTAAGTCCGTTCACACTCATCTGGACAACCCGAACTTATAACAAATGGATCAAAGCCGCCTTCAAATATTCCCCCTCTGTAGAAGTGCCAAAAAATTTCTGGCACGCTCGGCAGACTGTGTCCATTAGTGTGCATATGAGGAGATTGCTGAGTAAAATTCCAGCGTAGCTTATTCTGCATCTGCCCTGGTCTGTTCACTCCAGAAATGAGAACTTGCACGCCGTGCTGTGGAAGAAGGTATGTTCTCTGTTGGAGTGGATCGCCTGCTTCTTTTGAGGGAGAGGGAAGTTCATGGGGGCATCTGGAAGGAGGAAGCAAGGTGCACAGGTGTGCCTGTATTGTCTCCTGGATTCTGTCCTCTTGCAAAACAGATTTGTATGTTGTGCCATCACCCAGTTAAAAAGTGCCAGGGTTACAGAAGTAACAAAGCACTCCAGAACGCCAGCCTTTCCTTCCACCATTGTTAACTAAGGGCTCATCCACTCTTCCTTTTGCACCACGCTTTCCAAGCACAGATCCGTGTCCAAGCAATTTTTACTCGTTTGTTTGTTTTCTCCTGGTACTTTCCCTGGGAAAACCCGTGTTTTACTGCTAAATTGGAGCAAACAGCAATCCACTTAAAGCCCAGTTGGCTTTTGCTCTAATTCAGTGGTAAAACACAGGTTTTCCTAGAGAAAGTGCTGGGACAGAATAAAAGCCCTCCGACATGGAAGTTTAAAGCCCGGACCTGTGCCTAGAAATGCAACGCAAAAGGAAGTCTGGATGAGGTGGATTTTATCATTCTGCAAGCATCTGCATTTTGGCCTGAAATCTATAAGCTTGTTGAAGTGTTTCTTCTGTCCATGAAACTACATTGCTGCTTAGGCCCTGTTGCAATCAGAGTTGTGCTAAAAGATTCCAAAATTCTGTGCCAAGGAAAGCTGGATTCTGTGGCCTGTATGAATTATGCAAACTGAGCATATCTGCATGATTTCCTTACTTTGCATAATTTGTTCTGCTTCTGCCAGTCATGGGAAAGACCCGCCCTCAACCACTGGAAGTCCTCCCACCATTCAGGTCTCTTAAGACTCAAGCACAACTTTGTGAGTATAATGGCTAGAAACCTGTGATTTCAAAAGAAAGGTGGGGTTTTCATGAGCGTGACTCCTCTTCCCAGCTGCACATTTTTCTTTTGAGACAGACACACAGACAGAAAGAGAAAGAAAAAATATGGTGCTATGTCAAAGTGAAATGTAGCTCTGCTTACTTTGCAGGCTTTTAGAAGATGACAACCCCTCTGCTAAATGGCTGCTTAAGCAATCTTTGTTTCGTTTTCAGGGAAAGCTGGATGCCCTCTGGGTTTTGCTGCGGAAAGGTTACGACCGAGTGTCTGTGATGCGACCACAACCAGGAGACAAGGTATTGTTGCCCTATTCTAATAACTTGCTCTGAGCAAAAGCCTGGTGCCCTCCAGATGTTTTGTTTGACCAACTCCCAGAACATCTGCCGAAGTCTACTCTGGAGGGTGAGCTGGGAAGACATGCCTGCGTCCTCAATGCCATTTGTCAGAGCCACACTGTCCTGTGGCTAATGCCAAATAGACAGCGGAAGGAGGGGGAAATTCATGAGCGACAAAGAGGAGAGTTCCTTTTGAAAAACGAAAGGGGCAGGAGGAACTACGTAGAATCTCCACCTTTGTTCACTCACTTATCATAGGCTATCTGCATGACATTATCCTCAAATAATACCACCCCCTGCACTTTCCCTTCCCTTCCATGCAGGGCTCTGCCTCTTGACTTCAGCTGGTGCCATTTAGGAAATGTAATCAGTTTTAATATTTGTACTAAAGTTTTTTTGGGTTTTTTTTTTGCTTATGCATTTTCAAAAAGACAGCCATACCTCATGTTGCGAACGCTGTGGGTTGCGTTTTTTCGTGTTGCACTCGCGCCGAACCCAAAAGTACCAGAATGGGTTACTTCCAGGTTTTGGCGCTCGCGCATGCGCAAAAGCACTAAATCGCACTTTGCACATGCGCAGAAGCGCCGAATCACGACCCACGCGTGTGCAGAAGTGGCGCTGCAGGTTGCGAACGCTGCGGGTTGCGAACATGCCTCCCGCACAGATCACGTTCGCAACCTGAGCGTCCACTGTATATTGAACTATTAGTGCAATTGTGCTTAAACATAGCACAAGCTAAACAACTTATTCTTCAAATGAACATGCTACTTTAATGCTCCCCACTCCAATGCCTGCAAGTGTGGAAGGCTGATGCAAACACAGGAACACGCTAAACCTTCCATTGGAGGGGGTTGGAATAGATTTCCCTTTCATTCCGTTCCAGCTCTACAATTCTATGATTCTAAGTGTGGAAAATCAGCAGGAGAACAAAGACTGATTAGCAACTGAAAGCCTGCACTCTCAGTCTACAGTGGAAATGAGCAACTGTGAATTTGATTCAAAATGTTTCAAACAGTTTTCTCTTTGTTGAGATCCTGGTTTCCCAAAACTTGCAGCTTAGAATGTTTGCTAAGGGGCTGGAGAACTTTATGGAGGGACTGCAAACAGGACCTCTCCAGCTGCAGCCAGGGGTTCGTGAGACCAGAAATCTCCCATCGCACAGCAGCTGCATTCTTGGGCGGCTGCTGGCTTGTCTGAGCTTCCCTATGGGGTGTTTCTTGTTTCTTTAAATTCTGTTACATAGGGCTGGTTACAGTCCCTGTGCGGCAATGATATAACTTGAAGGGTGATGTCATGGACACAAGCAAAGGTTAAAACAACGCCGTAACCGTAATAGAAGCAGAACCAAAAGCAGGTGGCATTTCTTAGCCAGCCCATCTTCTATAAAGTAGAAGAATACAAGTGGCTGCAGATATAGTTGTCTAAGAACATTGACAGTGCCTTGATAATGATGCACATTTTTCTGTTGTCCAGCTCTTGCCTCTAGCCAAACGGGTTTTATGGCCTTTTTAAAAGGGGGGGGGGGGAAGCTGCCTCCATCAGCTCACTGGAAAAAACCCTGTCCTTGGACTCCTCCAGTCACCTCTCCCGCCCATCCCAGTTGTCCCCACCCACCTCCATTCCCTCCACCCCACTTCTTACTTACTGTTAGACATATGGGTTTGGTTTTCAGATCTCTCAAAAACCATGAAATCTCATCCCAGTTCATAAAAGGCTTCCTCGCTGGCAGTGGCTGGGGTCCAGGATAGAAGGGAAACCCAGTCCACCTCTTGCGGCAGGGTGGAAACATCCACACATCTGCCCCCAGCTCCCCTGCTGTCTCCCAGAGACCTAGACACAAATATTCCCAAGTCTGCATTCATCATATTTTCTGAAGGACCCTTCGGAGACCCCCCCCCCAGCTGAGAAACCTTCAAAAGGAAACCTGCGAGAGCTTCAAAAGTGCCACAAAAATGCTCTCCCCCCTTTTGACCAAGTGACGCATTTGCTTTGCAAGCAGTGACATGAAATTTCCATAGATGTAAACATAACATAAAGCAAGCGTCCCTCAGGCAGGAAGGAGGCATTAGGCGGTCTGGAGATCGGTTGCTTGGGAAGCACAGATCATATTTCCCCTTTGGAAAAAAAATTAATAATAATTCTGCAGTTGCCAATAACTTCCCCTTTAGGAAGAGGCAGAGATAGTGATGTGTCTTTGCTCTGAGAATGCCTGCTTTCCAGCAGTTAGACGTGAACACAGGCGGCCCTGGCGTCTTCAGAAGGATTGTACAAATGGCACAGGGAGAGCTGAATGCCTTTGGGGCCCCTGGCAAAGGTGCAAACACATTCTGGTGTTGAGACATGGAAGGCATGCAAGATTCTTTGTCTGTTTTGTAATCCTCCTGGATTAAGCCAAGGACCATCTAATCCAGGATTCTGTTTCCAACAGTGGCTAGCTAGTCTATTCTGGAGTAGGCAAGGCCACCATCCTTTCCCTTGGTTTGCCCCTGACTTCTGTTGCTCTCTTCAGTTTTATGCTGCCTCCGACTGCTTTTGCCTAGTAGCAAGGGCACAGTTGTGCACCTAATAATAATAATAATAATAATAATAATAATGTAAAGGTAAAGGGACCCCTGACCATTAGGTCCAGTCATGTCCGACTGGGGTTGTGGCGCTCATCTCGCTCTATAGGCCGAGAGCCGGCGTACATCTTCCGGGTCATGTGGCCAGCATGACAGAGCCGCTTCTGGCGAACCAGAGCAGCGCACGGAAACGCCGTTTACCTTCCCGCCAGAACGGTTCCTATTTATCTACTTGCACTTTGGTGTGTGCTTTCGAACTGCTAGGTGGGCAGGAGCTGGGACCGAGCAACGGGAGCTCACCCCGTCGCAGGGATTCGAACCGCCGACCTTCTGATCGGCAAGCCCTAGGATCTGTGGTTTAACCCACAGCGCCACCTGGGTCCCTTAATAATAATAATAATAATTTATTATTTGTACCCTGCTCATCTGGCTGTGTTCCCCCAGCCACTCTAGGTGGCTTCCAGCAAACATTAAAATACATTAACACATCACAGATTAAAAACTTCCCTAAACAGGGCTGCCTTCAGGTGTTTTCTAAATGTCATGTAGTTGTTTTTCTCTTTGACATCTGGTGGGAGGGCGTTCCACAGGGCAGGCGCCACTACCGAGAAGGCCCTCTGCCTGGTTCCCTGTAGCTTTGCTTCTCGCAGTGAGCGAACCGCCAGAAGGCCCTCGGTGCTGGATCTCAGTGTCCGGGCTGAACGGTGGGGGTGGAGACGCTCCTTCAGGTATACAGGACCGAGGCCGTTTAGGGCTTTAAAGGTCATCACCAACACTTTGAATTGTGCTCGGAAATGTACTGGGAGCCAAAGTAGATCTCTCAGGACCGGTGTTATGTGGTCTTGGCGGCCACTCCCAGTCACCAGTCTAGCTGCCGCATTCTGGATTAATTGCAGTTTCCGGGTCACCTTCAAAGGTAGCCCCACGTAGAGCGCATTGCAGTAGTCCAAGCGGGAGATAACTAGAGCATCAGAGCAGATGCCCATTTTCCTTTTTAACCAATGCAGATCTTTCCGTTTCGCGTACTCTCAGGTACACCATACAATTCAGACAAGGGCAGTATCTAATGCGGGGGTGGGGGTGGGGAGCCTGACAATGAAGGCCTCATCCTGTGCATATTGCGAAACCTTTGACTTGTTTTCTTTATTTTCTGATCCTATTTTCATTCCATGAGCTGCTGACACAAACTCACAAGATGTGTTTCAGGACATTCTGGCCCAGGCTTTTCCTGTCAGATATAAATAAAGAAATCAACAACTCAGAGGCTTCATTAAGAACATAAGAAGAGCCTGACATCACCGTGGCCAACCAGATGCCTGTGGGAAACCCACAAGCAGACCCTGAGCCCGAGAGCCCTCTCCCCTCCTGAGGTTTCCAGCAACTGGGATTCAGAAGCATCACTGTGCCATTTGTGGGGAGCAGAGCACACCTCTCATGGCTAGTAGCCATTGATAGCCCTCTCCTCCATTAATTTATCTAATCGCCCTTTTAAAGCCATCTAGGTGGACATCTCTGCCTCCTGCAGGAGGGAGTTCCATAGTTTAACAATGCACTGCATGAAGGAGGACTTCCTTTTATCTGTCCTGAACCTTCCAGCATTCAGATTCATGGGATGCCCATAAGTTCTAGTGTTATGGGACGCGGGTGGCGCTGTGGTCTAAACCACTGAGCCTCTTGGGCTTGCCGATCAGTAGGTCGGCGGTTCGAATCCCCGCAACGGGGTGAGCTCCCGTTGCTCGGTCCCTGCTCCTGCCAACCTAGCAGTTCCAAAGCACACCAAAAAGTGCAAGTAGATAAATAGGTACCGCTCTGGCAGGAAGGTAAACTTCCTGGCGTTTCCGTGTGCTGCTCTGGTTTTGGTGTTCCGTTGCGCCAGAAGTGGATTAATCCTGCTGGCCACACGACCCAGAAAAACTCTGCAGACAAATGCCGGCTCCCTCGGCCTGTAAAAGGAGATGAGCACCGCAACCCCAGAGTCATCTGCGACTGGACTTAACTGTCAGGGGTCCTTTACCTTTTTTATGGAGAGAAGGGGGAAAGTTTTTCACTTTCTTCGGACCATGCATAATTTTATAAACTTCTACCATGTCGCCTCTTACTCATGTTTTCTGCATTTGCTGTGGTAAAGCAGCTGGCTCAGAACATCAGTGCCAGACTGAAGCGTGTCTGTCCAGCTCACCGAGACAGACCTCGGATGAGTATCCATTCACATGCCCATTGGAAATCTCAGTCCCTTGCTTTGCCATTAGCTCCCACAGACTTCTTTAAGGTCAGGTCAAACTTCTGTTGCACATCGCCAGAGGCAAAAATTCAAGCAATCTCAAAGATGCATTAAACAGCAGGTCACATTTGCAAATTCAAATACCGAAAATGCTGTATACACAGAACACAAGTCTGGTTTATGGATAACACTAAGATATACCGTATTTTTCGCTCTATAAGGCACACCTGACCATAGGACGCACCTAGTTTTTAGAGGGGAAAAGCCCCATTTTTTTGAGGATCAGCTCAAATTTCAGTAGCTTCTTTTGCAAAGGAGAAAAGCCCCATTTTTTGAGGATCAGCTCAAAGTTATTGAGCTTACTTTGCAAAGGGAAAAAACCCTGTTTTATGGGGTTTAACTCACAGTTCTGCAGCTTCAGTAAAGGGAGCCATTTCTACAGCTTCCAGACAGATAATCTAATCAGCCAGTCACATGTCGCTGGGGAAACAGCCTCCCTCTGCAAGGGGGCGGGGCTGGAATCTCTCTCCCTTATCTCTCTCCCCGATCATTTGCTGAGCAGCTGCTCAGCGGGCTTCCTTTCAACACCCCCTTCTCTCTTTCTTTTTTTAAAAAAAGCACAATCTGCTTTTGCCCCTGGGCAGTTTAACACATTCGCTCCATAAGATGCACAGACATTTCCCCTTACTTTTTAGGAGGAAAAAAGTGCGTCTTATGGAGCGAAAAATACGGTAGGTAGTTTGCCAGGAGTTGCCCTCAGGTGAACCAACAAACCGTGGCTTGCACACAAATAAACAAATACTTGCCCGCATGGCCAAAACAGAATTTATGGTGGGTAGGGAAGTAATAACTGAGGAGAGGAGACAAAAGTGCAAATATATCTCATCATGTAACACCCACGAGACAGTGAACGGTAAAATACCAGGATAGATTTTGGAGGTATGAGACTGAAAGCGCTTGTGGGTGGATGAGGACGTAGAATAGAATCAAAGAATCTTGGAGTTGGAAGGGACCCAAGGGTCATCTAGTCCAACCCCCTGCAAGCACACACTCAGAAACAGTGACCCACAGAGGCATGAATCTCCCAGCTGAAGGCACAAGAAAGTCAGCGATTCTCAGCTTCTCATCCTGTCCTGGAAGGCCCTCCTTATCCTGACCCTCCTTGATTGCTCAAGTCTCCTACTTCTACCAGATCCCAGCTTGTCCCTTCTGCTAACTGCTCAGTGTCCCACCACCAGGCTCCAGGCCCTAAGGTGTCATCCCCGGAGCCCTCCCTGGGGGGCTCTTGGGAGGCAGGCTCCCACCACTCCTCTTCAGCCCGTCCAAGCCCTCCCTGGCGGCTCTTGGGCTGGTGGCTCCCAGCTCTCCTCCTCAACCCTGACTCTAATTGTTGTATACCTGCCCACAGACTGTCTCGCCAGAGTGGTGCATGCTCTAGTTATCTCTCGCTTGGATTACTGCAATGCGCTCTATGTGGGGCTACCTTTGAAGGTGACCCGGAAACTACAACTAATCCAGAATGCGGCAGCTAGATTGGTGAATGGGAGCGCCTAAAGCCCTAAATGGCTTCGGTCCAGTATACCTGAAGAAGCGTCTCCACCCCCATCGATCTACCCAGACACTGAGGTCCAGCGCCGAGGGCCTTCTGGCGGTTCCCTCACTATGAGAAGCCAAGTTACAGGGAACCAGGCAGAGGGCCTTCTCGGTAGTGGCACCCGCCCTGTGGAATGCCCTCCCTTCAGATATCAAAGAGAAAAACAACTACCAGACTTTTAGAAGACATCTGAAGGCAGCCCTATTTAGGGAAGCTTTTAATGTTTAATAGACTATTGTATTTTAATATTTTGTTGGAAGCCGCCCAGAGTGGCTGGGGAAACCCAGCCAGATGGGCAGGGTATAAATAATAAACAATAAATAATAAATAATAAAAAATTATTATTATTATTATTATTATTATTATTATTATTATTATTATTTGCCTTCCTTGCATTGCATTGCAGGTAGATGACCCTCGTGGTCATTTCCAGCTCTATGATTCTCTACTTTCTTTAACTGATTTGCAAGGCAAAGGCTAAAACCAGTTTTCTAGCTTCATTTTGGGCAGACAAAAGAGGTTGTGAAATTTTTCTTTTCGCAGCGTCAAATCTGGAAACGGGCTGAGGTTGCCAGCACGTCCAGCTGCTTCCAATCATTCTGGAGGAGGCCAGGTCACATGGGATTCCTGTGGTCTCCTCGCATTCTAAAGGGACTAGGTTTTGCAATTTTGCCTGCATTAATGAGGTTATTTTTGTGTTCAAGATAATAGACCAAATGGCGGGTGTTCCCCACCCCCCTTAACCGAGTCCTGTTTTCACCCCAAAGGTATAACCTGCCCCTAATATGAAAAGCTCATTATCAGGAATGGGAACTTGGGGGGTGGGGGCGCTTTTAATTATGGTGGCGCCCGCTTGTGGCATTTTATAGTTTTGTCTTGCGTGTCCATCATAAACATGGTTTTTAAAGGAATTTACTAGCCAACCATAAAAACTTGCCTTAAGGGAATGTTAAAGCTGTCAGAAGATTGCATCCCTCCTTCCCCCTTTCTTTGAACAACAACAACAACAGCAACAATTTAATGCAGATGACACATAAGCTGATGAAAAAAATGATTATTAATAAAGGAGGTTGTATTATTAATATTAATAGCTCCCATTAACTCATAGACATCAGTAATTCTCCACTATACGGGTCAAATCCAGTGTTAGCCCCCTTCAAAGCCAGCCATCGTTCCTTTTTCTGAAACTCTTAGCTAAATGTGGAGGTGGGAGCAATTTTAACCTCTACAAACAAGCCTGAGAGGTCCCTGGCTCCCTGGTCCTTCTTAGCCGCCTCCGATGAGGTCATGGCACTGGCTTTGTTGCTGAATACAGCTATGGAATTCATCCTGCCCCTTGAGCCACTGGTAGCCTTGGCACTCAGCATGTCTTAAGGTTTCAGCAGGCATCACCATCTCCTCATGAGGACTAACAACATGGTTTTTTCCCATTTTAAAACTGAGATTATTTGGAAGCTGAATGCTACGCCAAGCGTTGCATTCTGCAGCCTTCCTGCACTGCTGAAGACTTGTGGCACACACTCTGCCTATTCCCAGGCCTTGTATCACTCTGCCTTTGCTCACTTCCTGCATTGCAGGGAGGGGGTTGGACTAGATGACCCTTGGGGTGCCCTTCCAACTGTACAGTTCTGTTATTCAAAGTGGATGCCGGTGTGAAAGGAGAAAAACAGAGAGTGCATAGGAGAGCCTAGTGGTCACTTGGTGTGGGATTGGCTTTATAAAATGAGAACGGAATATTAGGAAAGAATTTATTAGCTGACGGGGATTAAGCCACTCCGTTTCAGCACCTGCAAAATCCCCAATTTTTCTTCTAGTTAAAGGAGATATTAAATCCATTTATGTCACACCTGGATGACATTTTTTATTTCAGGCCTCATAAATCTGACTAGCTAATAAAATGACAAATGCACCGAGTTGTTAGTAAGGCTCATTACTGATGCTGTGAAAATATATTGAAATGTTTGTTAGGGTTAAAGCAGAAAGGGGGGGGGGAGAGAAGCAGCCCATAGACCCCCTCCCTGGGAACCTGATTCTGCTGTGTTGTATAGAGTAACCCTTTCGATTACTCATTGCTACTTGAGGAGCAAAGAACCACCTGTGTGAGTCAGAGATGTTGACTTTTAAATTCTTTTTTGTGTGCACTTAAATAAAGCTATTATGTGGCTTTTTTTACTATTCCAACTAAAATAATATGTATGTTGGTATATAGACCCTTGGCGAATATAAGGCAGAACTTACAACTCAAAAGGCCGCAGCTCTGCCAAAATATACTGAGCTCACTATGGATAATCACAGTGTAGAAATAAATGCATTTAGGATGCAATCCTTTGCATACTTACCTGAGAGTAAGCTCCACTAAATTATATGAGTCAGGCTAGATAGATAGATAGATAAACAGCTAATAAAATGACAAATGCACCGATAGATAGATAGATAGATAGATAGATAGATAGATAGATAGAGGGGGGAAATATTTGATCCCCTGCTTAATTTGCCTATTTGTCCTCTGATGAAGAAATGACCGGTTCATAATTTTAATGGTAGGTTTATTGTAGCTGTGAGAGACAGAATAACAACAGGAAAACCCCCAGAAACCTAGAAGACAAAAGTCAGAGATTGATGTGCATTATAATGAGTGAAATAAGTATTCGATCCCTTTGCAAAAGATGACTTAGTACATGGTGGCAAAACCCTTGGTGGCAATTAAAGAGGTCAGATATTTCTGGTAGGTGGCCACCAGGTTTGCACACATCTCAGGAGGTATTTTGTCCCACTCCTCTTTGCAGATCCTCTCCAAGTCAGTAAGCTTTCGAGGCTGATGTGTAGCTACTCGAACCTTCAGCTCCCTCCACGAAGTTTAATTTGCCATTCTTTTATTGATGGGATTTCCCCCCCTTTCCAGTTTTTTTGCTATGAGCATCCTGATAGCTGTTGTCGCATAGAGGAATACTTTCCTTTGATTGCCAGGAATATCGTTTGTAATTATACCTAAAAGGAATGCCTCCAGTTTTTTACTAAAAGATATTTTAGACATCTTTTTGATTTCTTCATATATTTCATTCTCTTCTTTTGTTGTGGTGGTCCATTTCCCATTAATGAAAAATTGATCCAAATGTTAGCTCTTTTCCCGGAACTTCCTCGCCCCATGGGCAGAAGCTGCTCCCTCCCTCCCTCCCCCCCCCCCCTCTCCCTCTCTCTCTCTCTCTCTCATCAAGAGCTTAGCAGTTGCTCTCTGGTTCTGGTCCTCTGCAGGATTCAGGCGAGGAAAGGAATGAGGGTGCCCATTCCATGGCTGGCGACCAGCAGTGGTAGAACTGGGGAAAAAAGAGGGTGGGCGGATCTCTCCCCCTTTCCAGAATGAGCCGGTGGCCAAACAGCCTTCTCCTGGCAGGGAGAAGTGGAAGGAGGCAGGAATTTCCTTCACGTAAGACTCTCCGCCTCTCTTTCGTGAGAGAGAGGGGGTGTGTGGGGAGACCTCTGGGAAAAAGCGAGTGGGAGTTGGGTATATTTAGCCTGCAGAAGAAGCGACTGAGAGCTGACGTGAGTGAGAGCCATCTCCAAATACCCAAAGGGCTGCCACATGGAAGATGAAGCAAGCTTGTTTTCTGGCTGCTCCACATAGCTGTCAACCCTCCCTTTTTTTTTGGCGGGAAACTCCCTTATTCCAATGCCGTTTCCCGCTGCTATCCCGGATTGTTGATATCCCTTCAATTTCCCGGATTTCAAAGGAAGCAGCTCCTCTCCCTCCCTGCTGGCCAGGGAGGCTCCTCAGCTGCGTTGCTCGGCTGCCAATAAGGAGTCTGAGACCGACTGGGGGCGGAGCTTGCATGCCTTGTGCAGCCAGACCCTCACGCCCAACCAGACAGACAGCCTGCCTGCCGTCTATGCGCTCGCTCTTTCGCTCACCCGTTCGCGCGCAGCCTCTGGAGCGCAGGGTGGTGAGGCTACTTGGTGCCATTGCACCGCCCTCACGGCATCCCTTATTTTCAAATCCGAAAGTTGACAGCTATGCTGTCTGGAAGGTGGGATCTGAACCCATGGATTCCAGTGACAAGAAAGGAGATTCTGACTAAATATTAGGAAGAACTTTCTGAGAGTAAGAGCTGTTTGAGAATGAGCATTCCTTGGAAAGTGGTAGACTCGCCTTCATTAGAAGTTTTTAAACAGGTTGAATCTGTTAGGGATTCTACAGCTATGATTCCTTCAATGCAGGGAGTTGGACTAGATCAGGCGTAGGCAACCTAAGGCCCGTGGGCTGGATGCGGCCCAATCGCCTTCTAAATCTGGTCTGCAGACGGTCCTAGAATCAGCGTATTTTTACATGAGTAGAATGTGTGCTTTTATTTAAAATGCATCTCTGGGTTACAGTCATACCTTGGGTTACAGACGCTTCGGGTTGTGCGTTTTCGGGTTGCACACCGCGCCGAACCCGGAAGTACCGGAATGGGTTACTTCCGGGTTTCGGCACTCGCACATGTGCAGAAGTGTTAAATCGCGCTTTGCGCATGCGCAGAAGCACCAAATCGCAACCTGCGCATGTGCAGGTTGCAAACGCTGCGGTTTGCGAATGTGCCTCCTGCACGGATCACGTTCACAACCCGAGCATCCACTGTATTTGTGAGGCATAGGAATTTGTTCATTCCCCCCAAAAAAATATAGTCCGGCCCCCCACATGGTCTGAGGGACGGTGAACCGGCCCACGGCTGAAACAGGTTGCTGACCCCTGGACTAGGTGAACCTTTGGGTCTCCTTCCAACTCTACAGTTCTATGGTTTTCCAGGCACTATGTGGCTTCTTGCAGGAAAAGAGATGGGGGGCAAATTGTCCCTTCCCCACCCACATAGCCAAGCCCTTCCCACTACGGTGGACAGAACAGAGGAGAACTCAGGAAAAGCACCCAATCCTGCGTGCGGAAATCTGGTTGCAGCTTTGAAGCTGCACCTTTCAGTGGAGGAACTGTGGTAGAGCTCGCCACTGCCCATCTAGAAACAACCCTAGATATCCATGTCATGAATGAATGAATCAATTTTATACCAGTTTGATTGCCGTGACTTCTTGCCAAGAAATTTTAAGAACTGCAGTTCATTCAAGGTGCTGAGAATTCTCTGTTAGTGCACTGGCAAACCCTTCAAACAAAAACCAAAATCCCCCAGCGGGGAGGCGAGCAATGTATGACTCTGGGATGTTGATTGAGCTTGGGGCGAATATTTTGCCTTAGATTATGGGAGAAGCAGATTTGCATTTCTCCTCTAGGTGTCTCTTGCAATCACAGCCAGAACGTTTCTTCCCTGTGCTTAGAACTGTTATCTTCTCTCTACATAAAGTGAGTATTGGAGAAGATCCTAAAACAGCAGCAACCTCAGCATGCTTGGAATAGTATAAAGGGTCAAAGGCCAACCGTGTGGAATTAGCACAGAGGTCTTGGATTAGTTTTTGTGTAAGGTTCTAAGAATTGATGCTTTTGAATTATGGTGCTGGAGGAGACTCTTGAGAGTCCCATGGACTGCAAGAAGATCAAACCTATCCATTCTTAAAGAAATCAGCCCTGAGTGCTCACTAGAAGGACAGATCCTGAAGTTGAGGCTCCAGTACTTTGGCCACCTCATGAGAAGAGAAGACTCCCTAGAAAAGACCCTGATGTTGGGAAAGATTGAGGGCACAAGGAGAAGGGGACGACAGAGGATGAGATGGTTGGACAGTGTTCTCAAAGCTACTAACATGAGTTTGGCCAAACTGCGAGAGGCAGTGAAGGATAGGCGTGCCTGGCGTGCTCTGGTCCATGGGGTCACGAAGAGTCGGACACGACTGAACGACTGAACAACAACAAAGGTTCTAAACCCTGGATCCTCTCTGTTTCCCCTTTCAATTATCTTGTGCATGGTCCTGGGTCCCTTGTCAAGATTAGCATGAAAAAGTTTTGATCAAGGGGGAGAGATCTAGCTCAGTGGCAGTTGAACTGTGGCCAAGTGTGGCACAAATAATCATTGACTCATGGACGGGACCCAAGGGTCATCTAGTCCAACCCCCTGCAATGCAGGAATCTCCGCTAAAACATCCATGACAAATACATGAAGAAGGCCTCGCCTCCAGCGTTTTCCCAACCTGGTAGCTTCCTGATAGCCCAGTTGTGCTGCAGTTGTCATCCTGAACATCTGGGGGAGGCAATCAAAGATGGAGGCTGGGATATTCTTCTTCTTATTCATTTCATTGCTATACCACTTTATATTTTTTAAGAAGAAGAAGAACATCTCAAAGCGATTTACAACTTAGATTAAAACATCAAATAAAACAATCCAGAATAAAACTTTACAGAAGAAAGTCAAGTATACATTCAAAGCAACATTATTAATAGCAAACGAAAAGATTATCTTAAAGATTTCAAAATAATATATTACTAAAGGAAATCAAATATAAAATGCATGTTTAAAGGTAAAGGGACCCCTGACCGTTAGGTCCAGTCATGTCCGACTCTGGGGTTGCAGCGCTCATCTCGCTTTACTGGCCGAGGGAGCCGGCGTACAGCTTCCGGGTCATGTGGCCAGCATGACTAAGCCGCTTCTGGCAAACCAGAGCAGTGCACGGAAACACCGTTTACCTTCCCGCCGGAGCGGTACCTATTGATCTACTTGCACTTTGACGTGCTTTCGAACTGCTAGGTTGGCAGGACCAGGGACCGAGCAACGGGAGCTCACTCCGTTGCGGGGATTCGAACCGCCAACCTTCTGATCGGCAAGTCCTAATGCTCTGTGGTTTAACCCACAGCGCCACCCGCCATCTTCAAATATTTGAAGGGCTGTCCCATGTCTCTCCTGCACCAGAGGGGGGAGGACCCAAACCAATAGATTCCAATGACAAGAAAGGAGATTCCGACTTTTTTGGGTAACAAGGAAGTTAAAGAGCGGAACGCACTCCCTCAGAACCTCTTGGACTCTTCTTCATTGATCGTTTTTCATCAGACGCTGGATATCCATCTGTCATGGATGCTTGAGTTGAGATTCCTGCATTGCAGGGCATCGGACTGGATGGCCCTTAGGGTCCCTCCCATCTCTACGATTCTGTGATTCTGTTCGCTTGCTTGAGTAATAAAGGGACTGGGATTAATTTGGGGCACATCCTGACACTTCCTTGTTTCAGGATTATACATGACCTGGTTTTGTTTAGCTGAGCTCTTCCAGTATTGGCTTGTTTGTGGCCACGGCCCAGGAAGCACAAACTCGCCTCCGTTTCTGCCTCCTGTTATCAGATTGTTCAGACCCATGTTTGTTTTAACATCCTGCCGGTGAACTTAAAGGCGGCCCGTTTCTTCTTGGGTCAGCTTTTTGCGGTCAAAATAGCAGAAGAATGTCCCTCTTGTCACATGAGGCAAGAGTTCCTCCCCTGGGAAGAAGGATTGTTTTCTTCAAATGAGGAAGAAGAGTAGCAAACCAAATCAGGCATCCCATTTCTTTTCCAGGTGGACCTAAAACCCTCCCACTTCTTTCCAGCTGCTGCGTCTAGCTTAACCACTCCCCCCCATCCTTTCCCCTTCCTCCTCCAAGGAAGTCCATCCAGGCTGTAGACTCCCCTTCAGCCAAGCATGCGCCCCTGGAGCAAAGATTTCCAGACTCTGCTCTGCACTCACATAAAGAGCATGTATAAAACCTGCTCTTTCACAGGACTCACCTTGGTCTCCCGTCTTGCTTGCTGAACAGGTCTGCACCTGCTCAGTTTCAGGATGCACTTAGAGGTCCGCTGCGTCCCACGTTGCCATTTAAGGCACTGGATTGGCAGGGAAACGAACGGGGGGTGGGGGGAGTGGGGGGATTCATATGCTTCCATGGTGCAAGATTGCCAAGAAAAGCCATGCCCCATAAACCTTTTATTAGATTTTGATTGCAGCTCTGCTTGGGTTCCAGTTGGATCAATGAAGACGATCACTTCATCGTTCTTACTGCCCCAGCTGAATACTTTTTCAGGCAAAACAATCCCAAGCATTATTTATCTCTGGCTCCGTTTCCCTTGGCCGCTGTCTTTTTTATTATTAAAAACTTGGACATAAATAAATAAAATAAATATTATAGGAGTGATAGTCCAAGGCCGCTTGAGTTCCACTGCGGGAGCCCTGCCAGGAATAGGGATTGTGTGTGTGTGTGTGTGTGTGTGTTGATCCAGGTGACTAATGCTAAGCTGCTGCTTCTTCTCCTCTAGGAAGAGGCAGAGTTAACACTGAACAAATGAGATCTTTTTACTTTTTTACACGCCCACAATGCAAACTCTTTCTAAGCAAAATCTGAACAGGCATCATATGTCCAATCGATGTTGATAGGAGTGGCTAATCTGTCTGCTCCTTCCTGCACAGTCTTAGAATCAAATCAAATCAAAGTTTATTGCGTTAGCCATTTGGCCATAGCACAATTACAGTAGCCTGCCATTCTTATACATTTGCGAACATCAGGTATAAAATCATGGTAAATAAAACAGGTATGATAAAAAACAATACCAATTATGTAAACTATTGGAAAGTTTACAAGTCCAGGGCTAAAGGAGGTTAACCTATCGAGGTGGCCCTGAGTTTCAGGGCCTGCAGGATATAGATGACCACGCCATGAGTGACTATGGGATTGGCATCCACCAATAGATATTTCAAGCGGAGTCTTAGAATCATAGAACTGTGGAGTTGGAAGGTACCCAAGGGTCATCTAGTTCAACCCCCTGCCCCAAGGGGGTTTCCTTTGCAGTCCAGCCTTTTCCTTTCCCATCGGCTGCCCTGTTCACACACAGAGCTACGCATGGTAGAGTCTCCCTCTTCCAGGGCCTGTTGGGCGTGCTTGGTGCAGATCTTCCCCCTGCCCCAAAAAGCTCACACACTTCCCAGCTGCTTCTTTCTTCCTCTCTTGTAAATCTGCCAAGGGATATTTGTACTCCCTAAACACAACTCAGTCTGCAGCAATTCATTCCAACAGGCCGTTACATCTCTGTGTTGTTTTTTCTTCTGCATAAAATTTGTTGCGGTTGACTTTCAGTGCTCAAGCATCTCTGAACCCACAAGCCAGGCTCCCAGCACAGTTCTGCTCATTCAGGCCCAGTGATTTCAGTGGCCCTAAAGTGCACTTAACTCTGTTTTCGGATTGACCATTTACTTACATGAGTCGCAGAAATCTGTGTTGAAACAATATTAAGACCTGCAATCTGAGCCTGCAGAGCAACAATAAAATCCAGGCTCTGGAGCTGAGAGAGCTTTAGAACTTGGGATCGTTTTGCACAATCAGTGGTATTTTGTAGAAATTTTAATGTCTGGAATTTGTTACCATATTGGCTACAAAACCTTCTGAGAGCCAAATGCTAGAACACTTGACTTTGAAGTCCAGATATTGACTTGAGTCAAGATATATGTGGCTGGAGCTTAATTTGCAATGGCGAATTTGTCATTTGTAGTGGAGAGGTTTGCCAGGGCTCAGCCCTGACATCTGTTTTCAATTCCTGAGTGGCTAGAAAGCATGAGCTGTGTTGACTGGGATGGATGGGAGTTGTAGTCCAGAACATCTGGAGGGCTTGGGAAAGGCTGGCTAGTGCATCTCAAGTGCTCAGCACAATATTGCACAGGGTGGATTTGATTTAAATCAATTTGATTTAAATCACTAGTCAGTAAGACTTGATTTAAATCTTTTTTTTTAACAGAAAGACATTCCTGCTGGTATAATCTTAATATTTACAACCAGATGAAGGTTTCATTTTTGGAATATTAAATTTTCAGAGTAGTTTTTACAGTTATATCAAAAATTACTGATTTGGTTATACTATTAGAAATACATAGATAATTATGAAATTATTCCAGTTACAGGTAGGTAGCCGTGTTGGTCTGCCGTAGTCAAAACAAAATAAAAAAAATAAAAATTCCTTCCAGTAGCATAAAATTCCTCCCTTCAAGTATCTGAAGAAGTGTGCACGCACACGAAAGCTCATACCAAGAACAAACTTAGTTGGTCTCTAAGGTGCTACTGGAAGGAATTTTTTTATTTTGTTATGAAATTATTGTGAGGTTTAATAAGTTAACTGTTTATATTTGGGCAACTTTTATGCTGTACTTTATTGGAAGGAGAAAAATAATCATTTACATAATAACGATTTCCTTAAAAACCAACTTAGACTGAGTTTCAGCACACATGAAAAACCTAAAACAAATCCTTATTTCCTGATGAATAGCCTTTGGACTATTGCTACCCCACTCCATACCTGAGCTTATCTGAGGTGGGTGGGCTTAGCTGAAGTGAGAGTGAAGCAGATGGTTTCACCACATCTCAGCGCCCAACGTTCAAAGGGAACCTTCCCTTCTCAAGAGAGGTGTTTGGTTGGATTTAAAGCTGCCCCGTTCCTGTCACTGCCTTGATGGACTTGTGCTTGTGGGCATCTTCTGGCAACCTGAGCAACAGACTTGGCTTCTTAAAAATAGCCTTGGGGAAATATCCGTAGCTACCTGAGGTTGGCATCCCAACCTAAAAATGTGCTTAATCTAGGTGGGGTGGTCTGCCGTTTCCCCCCAAAAGGAAGCATTCCCAAAACAGGCTCCTATCCGAAAATTAAGGGCTCCCCCCTCTCCTTTCCTGGGGCTGGTGGCAGCAGTAGTCTAAAACATCTGGAGGGCACCAGGTTGGAGGAGGTTGGCGTTGTTTCTATTCTCTAAGCAGGGCCTTTCCTTCACGGAATGCTTTGAGTCTCAGGCAGATGTTTCTTGAAAGCTGTAAGGAATAATTTCTTCCCCAGCTAGCTGGTTGGAGAAAAGGTGTGTATCCCTCGCCACCCCCACAAACTGACCTCTGTCTAATCTGTCTGAGCTTGTAATGTCTTTTCCCCTCTCCTGATTTACTACGTATAAAAGCATGTCCTGCTGTCGGCTGGAAAGGGGAGACATGAAAGCTACAGGCAACTCACACACACCCCAACTAAGGCCCAGGGACAATGAATCAAACCATTACAGCTGAGTCCAAATATGTGCTTTGATTTACGGCAACCCCAGCATAGGCTGATGCTTCGATTCAGGAGGAAGGCAGTGGAATGGAAACAGCCTTTTAACGCAGGGTTGGGTGCTCTGTGGCCTCCTGTCCTGAGCCAAGGCTGAGCCCCACACAGCTGCCATATGTTGACTCCCCACAGGCTGATCCTCCTGGAGGAGAAGGAAAGAGGGAAGGGAACGGCTTGGCTTGCACACAGGCAAATGTATGCGCAAAAACTCTGAGGTGCCCCGCTGGGCCCCGCCTGCCATTTCTCAAACTGCAGCTGCTGAGGCGTATTACATTTTTCAGTTCATGTCTACATAGACTGTTACGTCTAAACCACTGAGCCTCTTGGGCTTCCAATCGGAAGGTCGGCGGTTCGAATCCCCGAGACGGGGTGAGCTCCCGTTGCTCTGTCCCAGCTCCTGCCAACCTAGCAGTTCAAAAGCACACCAGTGCGAGTAGATAAATAGGTACCCGCTGTGGCGGGAAGGTAAACAGCATTTCCATGCGCTTTGGTTTCCGGTCATGGTGTTCCATTGCGCCAGGAGCGGTTTAGTCCTGCTGGCCACATGACCCGGAAAGCTGTCTGTGGACAAATGCTGGCTCCCTCGGCCTGAAAGCAAGATGAGCGCCGCAGCCCCAGTCGCCTTTGACTGGACTTAACTGTCCAGGGGTCCTTTACCTTTTTACCTGAATCCCTTCCAACTCTATGATTCTATGACACCCTGAAATATAAACTTGGAGGAATGCTTCAGTTCCTCGAACTCTAACATAAGAAGAGCCTGTTACAGGTGGGTAGCCGTGTTGGTCTGTCATAGTCAAAACAAAATAAAAAATAAAAAAATTCCTTCCAGTAGCACCTTAGAGACCAACTAAGTTTGTTTTTGGTATGAGCTTTCGTGTGCATGCACACTTCTTCAGATACACTGAAACAGAAGTCACCAGACCCTTATATATAGTGAGAGGGTGGGAGGGGTATTACTCAGAAGGGTGGTGGGAATGGGTGATAGGCTGATAGCTGTGGTAAACCTGTTGACAACTGTTAAGGACTGCAATTAGTCTTACAGGAAAAAGCAAGGGGTGAGAAGGTTAAAAATAGCTTTGTCATGTATAATGAGATAAGAATCCAATGTCTTTGTTCAGACCAGGTCTCTCCATGGTTTTAAGCTTGGTAATGAGTTGCAATTCAGCAACTTCTCTTTCCACTCTATTTCTGAAATTCCTCTTTGCAATAAGACAGCTACTTTGAGATCTTGTATAGTGTCCTGGGAGACTGAAGTGTTCTCCTACTGGTTTCTCTGTCTTGTGATTCCTGATGTCAGATTTATGTCCATTTATCCTTTGGCGTGGGGTTTGGCCAGTTTGTTGGTCTCTAAGGTGTTACTGTAAGAAGAGCCTGCCGGTTCTGGCCAGTGGTCCATCTATTCCTGCATCCTGTCGTCATGGCAGCCATCCAGGTTCCCATGGCAAGCCTGCAAGCAGGACCTGAGCACAAGGGCAACTCTCCCCTCTTGTGGCTTCCAGAAACTGGTATACAGAAGCACTTGCTGCTTCCAGTTGCGCAGGCTGAGCATAGCCATGGCCACCTATCGCCCTCTCCTTCGTGAATTTGCTTAATCTCTCTCTTTCTCTCTCTCTCCTTCTTTGTCAGCCTTCCCTAACCTGGTGCCATTCAGATGTTTTGGATTATCAACTCCTCTCAGCCCCGGCTTGCTTGCTTGCTTGCTGCGGCTGATGGCAGGCAAAGTCCAAAATGTCTGCAGATGAGTTTGTTCACATCTTTGTGCCACTTGCTTGAGAAATGATACATTACAGGGTTTGCTTTATTGCAGAGGTGGAAATTATTGGTTGTTTAGTCGTTTAGCCGTGTCCGACTCTTCGTGACCCCAGGACCAGAGCACGCCAGGAAATTATTAGAGGAGACTAATTTAGCACCATTTTTTATAGGCAGCTAAAGATGCATTTTGTGGCTGTGGGTGAATTAACATTAACATTCAACCACATTCTGCACCTTTTTCCACCGGAGATGCCATTGCAGAGGATGTTACAGGTCCGCTCCCTGTTCTTTCTGGTCCACAAACGCCTATAAACGTAACCCAGCGTAACATAAAGCTGTCCACCCATCTGAGCCAAGAGGCAAGCAGCAACTTTGACTGTGTTTGTTCCATGGTTTGCTACATCCCTATCCCAGAAACAGTCTCCAGATTTTTGGGGGGTGGGGGGAGAGAATGTGCATATCTTTGAGGCTTTTTATTCATGTTCCAACTTGTCTCTGGGGCCAGGTGCGGAGAAGCAAAAAACTGAGATTTGATTATGTGGTTTAGCCTGGAAAAGAGTTGATCCTTTTAATAGGTATCAAATGGGTTTCTTAGTGTAGCGGTCAGCACTTGGCAAGACCCCTGCCCAACACGATGCCTTCCTGCTGTTCTGGACTCTGCCTGCCCTCAGCTCCAGCCAGCATTTTATGTAGCCTCTGTGTTTTTTGGGGTGCTAAGTGGGGAGGCATAGAAGTTCCCTCCTTTCGCCCCTTTGCCCTGCTAAATGCCCCAGTGCCATCAGCATTCCCTAAGTCTTGGGACCTTGAGGGTCTTGTCAGCTCATTTTGAATTTGGTAAAAAAAAAAATGGTTAAAAAAACACACCTGTTCTTTTAATTTGCAAATGTATAAGCTCCTTCATATGCAGGGACTCCCACAAATATGGAGAAACCACTCCCTTATTTTTGGGTGGCTCCTTTCCTTCCAAACAGATAGGTACTCAACCACCTGTGTTTGCTATTAGTATCTGTCAGCCTTCGCAGGATCTATAGAACCAAAAAATAAATAAATAACTCCAGCATCCATTGTGTAAAAAAAGAAAGAAGAACAATAAGAAAGCTGAATTTGTTTATTTAGCAAGCATTGTTCTACCTCTGAGGAAGGGGAGCGATGCTGTATTTATTTATTTACTGCACTGTCCCACCTTTTTCTCTAAGGATCTCAAGGTGTCGTACTTGGTTCTTCCCCTCCTCCTTTAAGCCCTCACAACAACCCTGCAAGGTAGGCTAGGCTAAGAGGCGGCAGCTGGCCCCCAGGGTCCCCCAGTAAGCTTCATGGCTGAGTGGGGATTCAAACCCGGGTCTCCTACTTAAACCACTACAAACACTGGCTCTCAGTTATCCCCGCCACTTAATCCCCACCTCACTGGACCACTGGAAGTCTTCTTCAGCAGTCCCTACACCACTCGGGTTTCTCCAGGTGTTCTTTGCTCACGTGCTTCCAAGCATACATTCCACCACCATGAGGTCTAGAAACCCTTTTTAGAAAGAAGCAGGCTAGCTAGCTAGATTCCGCACTTTATTCCGATTCTGTGCTGGCCCATCATCTCAGCATGAATTCTATCAGCTCCTCCTGTTGGGTGCCTCTATCCTGAGTGACTCCATGTTTGCTTTTTCTTTCAGGGCCGCTGCATTAATTTCACCCGAGTGAAGACATCACAGCCGCCCCCCAAGTACCCTCTCAACAACGCCTACCACCCCCCTCCCCCTGCCCCCATTTACAACCCCCCTCCCCCTGCCCCCATCTACACCCCACCACCACCCAGCTCCCCAGCGCCTCCCACCCCGTCCCCGCCCTCCACGCTCCCCCCTCCCCCTCCCCCTCCTCATGCTCCTCCCCCAAATCGGGCCCCTCCCCCTTCCCGCCCCCCTCCACGGCCCTCTGTCTAAACACCCTGCCCTCTCCCCCAGAAGCCTTTCTTAAGCCATTTTCAACAGTACTGTAAAACCAAGGATATTTCAGAGGCGGCCTTAACATTCTGGGTGAAGAGACAAGCAAACCCCTTTCGATTCTTCTTCTTCTTTTTAAAAAAAGTCCTCTAATGCCCCAGTTGACTGGAATCCTCAAATCCCTGGCGTTCAGTTTGGAAGAAATCTCTGCCATTCATCACTTTAAAAAGAATAAGACTCTGACGACGAAAGCAAAACGGCCGCTGGACTCTGCCCACAGCCCTGTGTATTCGGGATACCACCAGCCACTGGTCTGAAAGTCAGCCTCTTCCTGTCAGGTTGAGTAGATCATCCCTCAGGGGTGAGTGGTGGGAATCTCAGGAGGACAGCATGGCTGTGGCCACAGAAATCCTTGCAGCCAAGGCTGCCCCTGCCGGTATTGCCACGTGGAAGGTATTCCTGAGCACGCCTGGATTTGATACGTTGCTACAAGGAAGGCTATTAACTCAAGTCTGATGGTTTCAGAGGAAGAACAGATGACTGGGAGCAAAGGAAACGTCAGCCCTTTGCTCCTTGAGGAATCATAGAATTGTAGAGTTGGAAGGGATCCCAAGGGCCATCCGGTCCGAACCCTGCAACGGAAGTGCAGAAAGTGGCCTGAAATGGAATGTCTGGCCTTTGTCATGTTCTCAGCTGACAGGGGGAGTCCAGAGGAGTTGGGATGCTGTGAAGAAACAGAGCAAATGCAGCCGCTGGGTGGAGAGGCTGGCCTTGCCCAGGCAAGGGGCAGAAGTTCTGTGGCACATGCCCATGAGATTTCCAAAATGAACATCCACAGGAAGCCCAAAGGCAACCCAAAGCGGTTGATTCCATGGGAGATCTGAAAACCAACAGTTTAAGTGAATCCGCTTCCTGTTGGCCGGCTTTGCAAAACAGCACAGATCAGTCATGGGAAGGAGGAACAGAAGGGAGTTTCACGCAAAAGTTCCCCCAGTGTGCAGAGAGATGAAACGACTTGAATTGCCATGGTTTTAAAAGGACTAGACAACTTCCCCCTTTTAGTAGTTACTTTCAATGGATTCTGAGAACCATATGTTGATGCCAATTCAAGGAGGCTCTTTTAGTGGATTTGATCAGGCTGAACTGGTCTCAAGTGGTGCCTAGACTGAGCGAGAGGGGCTACATTCTGGCTTAGCCGCGTTAAGTTGCCCTCTTGATGTGTGTTCAGAGAGTACTTTGAAAGGAGAGTGAGATGGATGCTGATCTGAGAGGTGTGACTTGAGTTTCATGTCCTCTGCTGACTCGGTATTTGGCCTTGGGAAAGCCACTCTTGGCCTCAGATGCAATCTGTCAGAGGGATCTCAGAGCAAGTAGCAGGAGAGAACCGCTGTTGTCGAGGTGAGCCAAAGATCGCAGACCCTTAGGAATTGGAAGTGGCCTGGAAATTGGTTCCGTGGATGTCACCTGAAAAAGTTCTTCATGTATGGACTTCAACATGGTGTGAGACTCTTTTCCTCCGGTACTTATTTTACAAAATCTTATGTTGATTGGTTGCCGTTTTGAAGGGGCAATTCACACAGCCACCTCGTGCCTGCCTGCCTACTCTTGGCATTTCTGTACACCTCACCTCCATCAATGATGCAAGGAGCCCTCCATGCCTGCCTTTGACTGGGGAGGAGCCCGATTTCAATGGGATCTGCATGCAGGAGGTCCAAGGCTGTTTCCAGCTCAAGGCGTTTGGATTACAGGACAGAGCAAGGGCCCAGAGAGCGGCTGTGAGCCCAGATAGATGGTGATAGGCTAGGGTAAGCCAATGGCCCGACTTGCTGTAAGACAGTTACGTTGCAGCACCCACTGGAAACTAGCCTTAGTTAGCGGGGGGTGCAGCACTTTGCTGGGGCAATACCAAAATGTGCAATAACACTGAGCCTCCAAGGAGATGCACAGGTTGCATCGTTGCCCTTTATAAATGGGAGCTGACTCAGTTTTCCAGTTCTGCAAATGTACGTATTTTACCTGTAGTAAAATGTCTGACAAGCTGCCTTAGTAACACAGATGTTAGAAGTAGATAAAATAATTGCATCAGTGAGGGCAAACTCATGCAGCCCCATGTGATCGTTAGGATCAGTTTTCCCCAAGGAAAACATACCTCCTGATGTTTCTGGAGGATTTTAACACCTTTCTGCAGAATTATGCATCCTAAAGTTGTTCAAAATGGTGACAGGCAGGATCTGGTCAGTGTTTAGCACGTTGAGCTTGCGTTGCTGTCAGTGACTTCGATATGCTGACTCCACTCTCCCTTGCTGACATGAAAATCAATGTGGCCTTTGGCTCCCTTGTGCTCCCATAGACATTCACTGCAGGAGATCAAGGCCACAGTCCATGGGGAACGCTTGCGCATGTATCTGGCATAGGGCATGTCCACCTTCATTGTTAAGGTAGGCTGCAAGGAAATTCTGTGTGGGCTCATTGCAGCCAGAAGTTGGCCTTGCCTGGGTAGACTTGGCTATTTGGGTGCTCTGAGAATGTCTGGGCTGGAACACTTTGCACATCGCAGCATGTAGTAGAAAACCAAGCATGTCATTGACTTGTCCAGGAAGGGGAACCTGTGCATCTGCCCTGGGGGAGAGATGCATAATCTTCAGGTGTTCATGGAGCATAAGAAGAGCCTGCTGGGTCAGGCCAATAGCCCACCTAGTCCACAGGAAACCCACAAGCAGGATTTGAGCACAAAACCACTCTCTCCTCCTCCTGTGGTTTCCAGCAACTGAGATTCAGAAGCGTTGCTGCCTCTAACTGGAGGCAGAGCACAGCCTTGTGGCTAGTAGCCACCAATAGTCTTCCCCTCCACGAATTTGCCTAATCCTCTTTTAAAGCCATCCAAGTTGGTGGCCATCACTGCCCCCTGTAGGAAGATTTAGTCAAATTAATGGATGGTAAGTCAACCCAAAGCTATCTGCCATGGTAGCTAAATGGAATACCCTATGGTCCGAGGCAGGATAGTGCTGAGCTGTCCCATATGCTAGGAAACAGGTCCCTGATCAGCTTTTGAGCTTCCCAGGGTCCTCAGGATGTGCACTCTTGAAAACAGGATGCCGGGCTAGACAGCCCCTTGGTTTGGTCGATGCTCTTTTCTGGTTTTCTGCTGCCCATGGTAACATTCAAAAGCATCCTAAGGACAACTGTATAAGGTTGTAACTCAAGCAAATTAATCCAGATTGGAAATGCCTAATCTGTCTCCAGGGCTGTGGTGTCAGCAGTTACCATGAGCTGAGAGTGGCCAGTGGAGAGATATTCCCCTGCCTTTTGCTGCTTCATCTCCCCGCTCTTTTCTTTCCCCAGCTGCACAGCAACAGCTGCTCCGTCTGCAGGCAGAACAAAGCAGCCTTCTGTAATGGCAAAGGCACCACTCGGGACTCTGCCTGGTCGCAAACCTCTCCGGAAATAGGCTCTGTTTGGGTTTTCAGGGTGTAGTTGCAGTTCGGTCACAAGGCGGCCTTGCCGTTGTCCGAGAAGCTCCGGCACAAGGTGCAGCTGGTTGCCACAATCTAGCTGAGCAGAAGTTCGTCTTGCTGGAAGATGGGAGCGCTCAGTCCAGTTGGAAGCTCTCTTGCGCAAACCTAGTGGAGGTGCAGAACAGCGCAACCCGTGACGGGGTTTGCCAAGAGAACTTCCTGGCAGACTGCTTGGAAAGTATAGAACAAAGGGGGTGAAAGTAATACAGGGAGTAGGTTTGACTTGTTACAGAGCCTTGCAGGTGCCCCCAAAGTTTGGAATAAAAAAGCTTTTAGAAAAATGCAACACTTATTTAGCGTTAATTTGGTGGCAACGCTGGAATAATCTCAGAGGAAAAATAAGTGTATTTTGATAGCTTCCGGTTTTGTTAAAGATGAATTTTGTTTTCCCAGATTTAAAAACTAAGGATAGAGGGAGGGAACAAATGAATTTAAAAGTGTAAGTTAGGCCAAGGATGTTTTATTTTTAAGTACACAAATTCTCTGTGCATGATTTAAAAGCAAAATTCCAAATCTGTGGTGTATATTTTATTGTTGTATGCTTGCCATATTTTAAGTGGAAGCATTTCCTATCCTGTGTGGATAAAAGATCTTTTTTTCATGTTGTAGTAAATTATTATAAAGCCAATGATATTTCATGGCATGTTATTGTATCAAGCTGTGCTTGTTTTTTGTTTAATTCCCCCCTTTTATGGTTGTATTGCTAATATTAATGTATGGATAGTCCCTGTAATGACGAATGCCTCCTTTACACAGCATTAATTGTAATCATGAAGACTCTTTGAGCATTATGAACAGTTGTAAACAGCAGTTGAGGGGTCTATTTGTGTGGAAGAGGTGGTGGAGAAAGAGGACAATGGACCCAATCCACTCTTAACTCTTTGGAGAAAGAGCAGAAAGAGCATGGGCTGTGCAGAACTCAGGTTTCAACCATTTCCCATTTGCCTGACGTTGTTCAGGTGCCGTGAGAGCAATTGGAATCAGCTCAAAACTATTTTCATGTTAGAGGTGGAGAAATCTGTGAGATATCAGTGCTTAACTTTGGTTGGATTGTGTCCATGGACCTCAAACTCTGATTAATTTTCCAGGGACAATTAATGTTATGTAACAAGAGAGGTTGAACTGGCCAGTGTACTATATACAGACATATAGTACTGTGTATACATCTTTTGTTAGTAGAAAATCCTGAGCTCATTATAGCAAATATTCCAGAACTAGCCATTTCTAAAGAGAGTTCTTTGTATAACAAAAAGAAGAGTGGAAGCAGTTGGATGAGACACCATCTTTTCTGCAGCTTCAGGAAGTTAAATCACAAAATGACTAACCACTTCACAGGCTCACAGATTCAAATAGTTGAATAAATACTGATAAATCATACTTGACCAAATCTTGAGAAACTACTTTGGTTGAATCTATTTATTCCTAGATTCAAAAGCCAAGTGCATGTCATATCATTAACAGTGGCCAATCTGCAATTCTTGGAAGTCCCTGGAAGGATGGAGAGAAGAGGTTAGCAATTAATGGAGATGATGTAAGTCAGAAGAGAACTTTTTCTCTGTAGATGTGGCGACCTTTGGCGGATGAGCGAAATGTCTGTTCAGCAAGCAGAAGACTCTTGTTCTGTGCCCCTTGGCTTATTTGCATGAATTGTGTGGGGTTGTTGTTGTTTTTAGATACAGCCATTACTCTTTTAAATTTTGATGTTATTAAAGAACTAATTTGAGCTCTGCCTTCATGTATTCTGTTTATAGAAGTGGAGAAAGGGCATCTGCCAACAGAAGCTGACCAAATGCATTGCAGATAGCTTGGTTCTGCCCATTATGAAGGAACTACATGATGGGAAGCAACACCCTAACATCCACCCCCACCCTCCCCAACAGCTGCCCCCTCCCTCAACACTTGTATAGCACTCCAAATTTTCTGAAATTGTTAGTGCAGCTTGTATAATTCCCTACTGCGGGGGTAGGGAATTCCCCCTCCCCACCTCCCATGGGCATAAATCCTGGCTACGCCGATTCCCAGAAAAGAAAGTTATCATGGGTGAGGGGAGTTAGAGACCAGCAGCATCTGAAGAGCCATGGGCTCCCCATCCTTAGCCTGGCGCCTAAGAGGACAATTCTGCCCATTGTGTCACTGAAGCAATTTGACCCCAGAACCCAAAGGGGGGGATGAGGCCCTCGAAACCTGGACTGTTACAAAGCTGGGAGTTCCTCTCACACACTGTTCAAGTGAAAATAGCCAAGCCTTTGGCTGTTGCTTCCAGGGCCCTGTTCACACTGCTCCTAGCAGCATGGAAACCCTCTTCCCAGTTCCCCAAGTCTGCTGCAATAATTGGTTGGATTGGTGAATGAATCCTATTGCTGAGCTCTGGTGAACCTACCAACTGAGTTTTCCCAGGCTGTTACCTCTCTCAAGGCAAAGGCTAAAGACCGGCCATTCAAAGTGGGGGAGGGCACGCAGAACTACGGAGCAAAACCATGCAAAAGAAAACGTGTTTTGGGGACACTGATATGCATTTAATTCATTTTGAAAATGCTGAGCTGCAGTTCGAAGGGAAGTGTTTGATGGTCCACACAGGACTATCAAATTAGAAGGCTGTAGAATTTTGCACCCCCCGTTTTTACAATGATACCTGTGCACTCGGCGGGCAAGAGCTACTGCGGTTTGCCATTTTAATTCACAAGTTGGCCTTGGGTGGTTCTTTTTATGGGAAGAACACAAGAGAACAAGGATTTCTAAGCCAAAGTCATGGTAAGGTTGGGCACTTTTTATTATTCAAAGAGCAAAATACAAAAAAGTAAGCTAGGAAACAACCTAAATGATAAAATTCTGAGCTGTGTAGAGCACACAGCACAAAATTAGTAAAGAGTGGTCCCCATAAACCATGACGAGCTGTATATATACATTCAAAAGGAAAACGAGCAGAGAAACAGAGGGCTAACATTTTGCAAAAATGTTCCAGTTTTAAACACAAACACACACACAGAGAGAGAAAGAGAGAGAGCTGTGATTTCATCAGCCAGAGTCCACATTAGTCGTCTTCAGTAGTAAACCACGCCAGTCTTCTTCAGGACACACGAGAAACATAATGCAACTTGTACTTAACAAGGTTGGTCACAATGGAAGTGTTGAAGACCACGCTGGTGGATTGTTGAGTTGCAGGAGTTCACTTGGTTGTTAAAAGGCTTGCAGACTTCTGGAACCGTTGTGTTCAAAATGAGGGGGAATCCCACATGGAAAGTTGCACAGGAAGAGAGCGCAGACCTTCCCACATCAGTTAGAATGTGTACTGTAGGGGCTGGAAGTGATGCTAAGTCCTTCTGCCCTGCACACTGGTGCTCTACATCTATGTAAAGTAGCCCAAGTCACAAGTGGAGTGAAACCTCTTCCAGCAGCCCTGCTTTTCCCTTTACACTGCACAACAGGCAGTTCAGACACATATCCACTGAGATGAAAGGAAACAGCAGCCCCTCCCGGCATTGCATAACCACTGGCAAGATAAGGACTTTAGTTTTGTTTAATGCAATACTTCACAACTCTACAATGTTCAACGGCCTTTAACTGAATGGCAGGTGATATTTTTAAGGTGAGCACCAGAGAAACTGAGCATCAGGGTGCAAGGCGTTCTGAAAACTCAAGACACACCGTGCACCTCATCCCATTGTCCTGATATCAGGCAGGGCAAGAGGGTCACACAACTGCTGGCCCAAGAAGACCCCACATCATAGCATCCCTAAATCCTCTCTATTAGGACATTTATTTCTCAACTGATAAAAGGGGATGCAGAGAAGCTGGTGTTCTACTGAGCTCTGCAAATTGGCTTATTTGCCATATTTCTTAGCTTTTGTACATTCCACAGTTCTGCCCTGGAAATAAAAACTGTGAAAGCAGCCTCAGCAAGGAAGCTTATTCACAGCCCTCTGGTGCCATCTCTGTCCCATCACCTAAGGACAAGGGAATTGGGAGACAGCTCATTCAGATAACTTCGATTTTTGCCAACTATGTTTGCTCCATCAGTGGTTTCCAAACCTGTTCAGCCCTAGTATGTCTGGATGTCTGGCATTGAAGCTCATCTTTGGTCTTCATATTGAAGACCATATGTTCTCTTACGCACCTTCTCACTACCTTCATCACAAACGTCAACTTAATACTAGGCAGAACACATGGCTGCTTCATTTCTCAAAGGTTTTTTCATGCAGAGCTAGAGAAGAGAGAAGACATCTCTGCGTTGTTAACGCAAGTGGAGTAAAATTCCACCTCCATCTTCCCGTTCTGCAGTCTGCTGGATTAATTGCCAACAATTGTTATTAATAACTCGGTGCTAAAAAATAGGTCAAATTGGCCTAGGCGGACGGCAACAAAGGATGCATTTGCTTTTACAAAATGACAAGCACTTTTTGCCCCTGTTCACAGACCCCTCCCAAAGTGCCAAGGGGTGGCTGCTTTTTGCAGCGGGCAAAGGCTTTCGCACAGAGCATGTTCACACCACCTTCCCTCCCCGACTTCAGCTCAGCCCTAGTTTCGCCATCTGCCCCCTAACCTCTAGAAAATAGCAGCTTGACCTCCACATGTTTATGTGGGGCATGTTCACATTAATAGATTTGGGATCATTAGTTGAAGAGCTATCCTCCAAATAAAATGGACAATGCCACTGCTCTGATTCATCAGAGAAGATGCTGGGAATAACATTAGTGGCAACCGGTACAGACCTCAATTGTGTCTTCTCTCACCCAAGGGTCGCCCAACTTTTCATCCTCCAGTAGGTAAAAATGGGGTGCAGTTCTCTCTTCTGACTGCATTCCTTATATGGTGAGGGATGCCTTTACTATGTTGTAAAAGAGGCAAGGGGAAGTGACCCAACTTATGGTGACTTTACACCATTAAGAAAAATGAACGCACAAAGTGGCCTCCACCTCAGTCTACACTCTACAGGAGCAATCAACCAGGGCTCTTTCCTCTTTAGGCACTGCCTAAAGAGCATTTCCAAGAGGATGAAAGAGGGGGGCTTGCCCAGACAAGGAATGGTGGATCCACACAGAACTGAACTGGTTGAAAGGGCCAGGGGCCAAGCGACAAATCTGAGGGTCCTTCCCCCTCTGGCAAACTACTCCTATCTTTATTGCATGGAGAGGTGCAGAAATCCATTATGAAACAGGCCCCTTCAAAACAGCGAGTTCTGATGACAGTGAACATCCTCGTGGGATGGGAAAAGTTGGTTTCCTGTGGCAGAGCACAGCCCTAGCTTCTCACTCTGTTCTTAAAATGTCCAGAACTACCTTCTCATTTCCCATTTCCATTCTTGAAAGATCTTACGAGCCTGCATGTCTTATAGATACTTAAGACACTTATGCAATTCAGCACTATGGAGGCCTGAAACAATCCAGCTAGACAACAAAGGAGGATTATGACTTTTTAAAGAGAAAAAACTACCTTGAAATGATCATCATTTAACAATGTTGCTGGCATAGCCTGTGGATTCAACATTTAACAGTCACAAATGCAACAGAATTATAAAGACTCTTGGACAGGGGATTAAGATTTGATCAAGGAAGGACTTTTAAAATCAATGTGTCCCAGTACCAAAAGAGAGTGTCTCTTGCTGACATCTGCCAAAGCATTAATGACAGAGTATGCTACTCAACTGTAACAGATTTGGCCAGATTTCTTGGAAAGTCAACCTGAAAAAGACAAAAAGACAAAAAAACCTGAAAAGGATATTTTAAATTGAAAAGCCAACATAAGACATTGTTTTGTTACAGACACAAGTGCTCTCTCTGCTTGCTGGTTTATTTGGCAAGGTGCCCAAGTTGCCCACTTAACCCAGCTGAAGCTGGTGGACTCACACCACCTTAAGTGATTTGTGAAACACCACCGTGAGAACAGGACGCTGGACCAGATGGGGCCACTGGCCTGGTCCAGCAGGCTCTCCTTATGTTCACTGAAGGACTAAAGGTGATCTTTGAAGTGTGGTACTTACATCATAGCCTCTGAGTACTGCAAGATGAAAAGCCAGGAGCTGTAAAGGGATGACACTCAGGATCCCCTGCAGACAGTCCACGGAGTGGGGGACCTTGATGGTTCGCTTGTTGTTTTTGATGGTCTCAATATCTTCCTTATCGCAAATCACAACAGGCCGACCCTGCAAGGAGCACAAGTGTAAAGGAAAAAGGCAGGGCAGCCTCTTCTCCACTCCCAAACTTAGGAGGTCTCTAAGGTTCAGTCTCTCCACACCCTTGAGAGAAAGATGAGGCAAAGGCTGAGAGGTCTCCTCTGCCCCTGAGGCACCATGGGGAAATGGCAGGCCAGAAGAATCACACTGCTCCTGGCAACATGCCTGTGAGAAGGAGAACAGGGGAGGAGCTCCTCCACCACCACCTTCAGGGTATGATTTGCTGCACCTTCACAGCTCTCTTTGACACCTGTGGGTTCCAATTGCTGCTGGGTGCCATTTTACAGCTGCTGCAAGCAGGTCTCGGAGTGCTAGACCCCAAACTGTGACCGAGGAGAGCAATCTCAATCCCTCTCCCCTGCAAGCGTCTGCTGGCAGCGTTCCTGCACCTGCTTTGCAGATGGCACCACGCCACAGAGCGTGGCTGAGCAAAACTCGGGGCAAATCACTTTGGCTGGGCCACTGCTTGACCCTGCTCCTGGGCCAGGAAGAAGGCAGGCTGGAGGGAACATGGGTACCCAGAGAGCAGCGCAAGCCAGTCTCCTTTGCTCTGGCTGTGCCCCTGTCCTGTGTGGGAGGGCTAGGAGGGATGGCTGTCTCTTTACCCCCACCAATCCTGCCCCATGAACTCTTTTGTCTCCTCAGACTTTTGAATCAGGGCACAAAGAGCTTGAAAAAGTGCTTTTCTCCCACGAATGAAATAAGGCTGCACCAGCAGAATTCAAAAGGTGTCACAACAGCCAGCCTGGAAGGTGGTTTCTGCTTGCTGGCCAGATGGGGCTGGTCTGGAAGCCACTCTCCTTGGCATCATTCTGGCTGGTTCCCACCCAAAAAGGGAGAAATGGAGGCCTGGGAGCTGTGAATGTACCTCACAGTGTTGTGCTGGCTCACGTGGGGCTACAGAGGATGGAAGAGGCCTCCTCTTTTTTTTCAGCAACAAGCTCTGCCTGTAAGGAGTTGAAGAGGGCCTCAGCCTGGACCCACCGGGTGTTTGCCATTTCATTTGCTACATGCCACTTTTGTTGGCCCAAATGAAAACAATGTGTGTAGTCAAGAAACACACTTTTCAGTTATTTACCATCTCCCTAGTTATTGGTTTATGTTACTCTTGAGTGAAAACACAGGGGAGAGCAGATGTGGTTAGTTTCGTTTCACTCTGGAGAAGATCCTAAGAGGAGAAAGCCAGGAGGCAAGTCTTCAAGGGGGACAAAGAGAAGCAAACACCATTGGAAATGGCTATTTCCTTCAGCTGCTGTTCAGGTTCAGAGCCTCGTTTTTTCGGCTGGAAGGGGTCCTGCCTTCCCGCTTCTTCCCTCACCCCTTTTCTCCACTGCTCCAGGCACTGCTACTCAGTTCTGGCATTAGAGCCGGCGGAGGTCAAAGTGCCTCCTGAGCTGCTGAACGGCAGGAGATAAAAAGCTGGAGACACTGCTCCCTTCGCTCAGGCTTCCCATTTAACAGAAATATGGGGCACGTTTATACATAAATGCAGGGGGAGCACGGGAACAGATGTGGTTACGTTTGTCCCCTAGAAACATCCGTAAAAGGGAAAGAGCTATTCAGCTTCAAAGAGGAACCCCCTCTCCCAAGCATCTTGGATATTCAGCTTGCCCATCCATGCCTTGAGCAGGCAAGACTTCTAGGCAACTGATGCAGATGCCGGAGAGGGCAAGGAGAGCCAGCGGTGGTGATTCGTGTGTTGGACCAGGGAGACCAGGGTTCAAATCCCCAATGGGTGACCCCAGGCCTCTCAGCCTAACCTACTTCACAGGGTTGTTGTGAGAAGAAGGTATGCCACCTTGAGCTCCTTAAGGGAAAGGCAGGAGATAAACGCAATAAATTATAAAAGTAAATGTCTGGCTGTGCAAGGAGGAAATCTTGCCTGAGGAATGCCAGCAGCCTTGGCTGTGACCCTGACCCCTCAAAAGGGGCCTGAAGATCCCACATTCCAACCTGGAATTAACACACATGCAAGAGGTGAACGAAACCCTTAGACCAAGGATTGAGGGGTAGAGGAAACGGATTTCCCACCACCCACTTCCGATACCTTTGGGCACTGCCAATTCCAGTACCTCGTCCTTTGTCCCCAAGGAGGAGCAAAGGAAGACAGGACTTTGTAGAGCAAAGCTGGGCTCTGTCTGTTCCTGCCTGCACTCACCTGCCGGGCAATGACTTGCTGCAGGGCGTTCTGGCACTTGATGTAAGTGCTGTCCCTCATGATGATCATGATGACAGGCATCAGTTTATCGACCAAGGCAAGGGGCCCATGCTTCAGCTCCCCGGCCAGAATGCCTTCCGAATGCATGTAGGTGATTTCTTTTATTTTCTGCAGAGAAGGTGCAACACATTAGTCCATGAAGTCTCTCTCCCTCTCTCTCTCTCTCAAAGATCCTCCTCAGGCCAGGGTTTAAATCCCCGCTCAGCTATTAAGTTCGCTGGGTGACCTTGGGGGCCAGTCAGTGCCTCACAGGGTTCTTGTGGGGATTAAATGAGAGGGGGCAACCATGCATGCCACCATGAGCTCCTTGGGGGGAAAGGGTGCTCCACCAAGCCAGGCACAGGCAAACGCAGCCCTCCAATGTTTTGGGACTACAACTCCCATCATCCCTAGCTAACAGGACCAGTGGTCAGGGATGATGGGAATTGTAGTCTCAAAACAGTTGGAGGGCTGAGTTTGCCTATGCCTGCACCACGCCAAAAGCAAACCAACAGCTGTGGATAGTGGCTCCAGAACCCTCCAAGCTGGTTTCTGCCCGCCCCAGACTGAAGAAACACAAAGAACTACCATGAGAACTGCAAAACTCTTGGTAGGTCACAGGAGATGGCTGTTGAGCAGCATTCGGTTTAGCAGACAACAATATCTGCAGGCCTGATTTAAAACCCATCTTCATTTCTGACCTTTAGAAAACCTACTCAGTCCACTTGGGATTCTTTCTGTTGTCAGGAATTGCCCATACACTTTAAACCAGCCTTGCCCAATCCAGTGCTCTCCAGATCACTTGGACTACTTCAACTCCCATACAGGCTGGGGCTGATGTGAGTTGCAGTCAAAACATCTGGAGGGCACCAGGTTGGGGACAGCAGCTTTAAACCCTCTCTTTGCAGTTATGATGACTAGAGACATGCTTTTAAAAACACCCTTCCTCATTTTCTTGCTCATTGTCAGGTCTGACCCTCCAAACTTAACACACATAATGATGGATAAGCCTTGTTGTTGTTGTTGTTGTTGTTGTTGTTGTTGTTGTTAAAGGAAATGGGGATTCTTACCAGAGCGCCCTCCAGGCATGTCGCATAGTGATAACCACGGCCCATAATGAGGACTGACTTCTGGTGGTAAAGCTCTGTGGCCAGTTTCTGGATTTCATCATCATTGCTCAGGACTTCTTTGATCAAGTCTATCGCAAGTAGCAAGAGGGAGGCAACATGTTAACACGCAGGTACCGCTGCAATCACACCAGAAATGACTTTACATGCACGTTGGAAACAATGTTCAATGTGGCATTTAAAAGCTGTACTGAAAACCACAAATCAGTGGATCTTCAGAGGGTAAAAGTAACCGTCACCTGGACCCACCAATTTTTACTGGGGATTCATTAGCACCGGAGAAAAGAGGTGGGAGGTGGTTTTCCTAAATCCTCCAACAGAACTCCGGAACCTGTTCTCGTAACTTATAAAGTGATCCACATTTGAAGATGTGACAATAAAGAACCAAGATACCCTGATGCAATGCTTGACGTGGCTTTTAAATAAATATGTTTTGTTCTCTTGAAGATATGACTGTTTTCACTTTCATATGCAACTTATTATTCCTACACAAGCCCATCTTCTACAGCTGAAGAGTTTACCCACAGACCTCATCTGTTTATTTTATTTATAAAACCATCTTTACCAGACGCCTTCACTCCGGTGTGGCTCCCCTTTATCACATACACAGCCCAACAAGACAACGACAAAAATCCACCAATAGCATACGAATCAATATGGCTAACCTGATCCAAACACCCATCTACCCCACTCACACATGAAAACAAAGATCACCACAGCCAATAACAAATGAACAACCACACCCCAGGCCAACCCCAACCTCTCTCACAACTAAAGGAACACAAACAAACAGCAGAGAACCTGCGCAAGCAACGCTGACATTGAACCCTACATACATTAAGTAAAATAGAAACATCGCCACCCGACCCCACTCACCTTTCCCCCCTCCACCTTTCCCCCTTTTTCTTCCTAATATAACACTAATGTCTCAACAAATGAAACTGATCTGTAAAAATGTTACTTGGGGGGGAAAAAGAGAGAGAGACATTGCTCATACTTTTGTAAACCAATAAAATCTTTAATAAAAAAGGAAGGGGGAAAACCATCTTTAGCCCCCCAAAGTGACGAATGTCATCAATTAAAATATAATCAAACAGTAAGATGAACAGTGAGCAAAAAAAAAAACCCACAACCAAAAGCTTGGCAAAAGAGAGAGAGCACTAGAAAGGGGCTCAGCTGGTTAGAGTGTGGTGCTGACAGTGTCAAGGTTGCAGCTGCATATTCCTGCATTGCAGGGAGTTTGACTAGATGACCCTCAGGGTCCCTTCCAACTCTGCAATTCTATGATTCTAACTAGGCTTCCTGAGGTCCAGAATCTGGGTGCCAGAACCAAAAAGGCCCTGCCACTCAACCCAGCCCAGACTTCTGATGGCAGCAGGTTGCAGAGGAAGGCATTCAGCAAGAGTGCAGCAGACAAACAGTCTCATGCAGCAGGAGGCAGCCCATCAAAGATCCTACTCCAAAACTGTTTAATAACCAGGACTTTGAACTATGCCTAAAAATGGATTGGTAGCTAGTGTGGATTAACCAAGAACGGAGCATCAGAGAACACTCCGGCTTCAGAAGCAGCTCCATGCAGGCTATGTGGCAGTGAGGGACCTGATCTGGATGAGATCCTTGCTGCTTCAAATCTCCCAGCTTCTCACAAAATCAGGAAGCAAGTGAGACGTCCCACTACCCTCACCGAGTCGATCCTCGCCTTGCTGTTCTCCTTCAAAGGATCACATTTTGTCATGACGCCACAGAGCATCTGTACGCACCTGGCAATAACTTGAGGCCTCGCATGATTTCTTTCCGTCTTTCTTGCATGGAGATCCTGTCGTCGCACATCATGAGCGCAAACATCACTAGCGACACAAATTGGCTTGTGTAGGCCTGCGGAAAGAGAGGACATCACTGTGCATATGCTTGCCAGGTTTGCTAAGATGCTGCACGCTGTCCAAAACTCACACCTGAAAGCAGCTCAGGAGGGTACTGCTGGGATACTTCACTATCCCACTTGACCCTGGCACAAGCCCAGCCCAGCCCCTAAGCACCAGAAAGAATTGGTTCTTCCAGTGAGAAAGAGGACACCAAATCCAAGGGAGCTCCATCGCCACAGACAAGGCTATTCATTTTACCTCCAGCTAACAGCAAAGGGACACCACCCATCAGGTCAAGCCTACACCAGGCATCTAATCTGGCCACTCTCAAATGTACTTGACAACAACAATTATCCTAGCTAACCTGGAGAGTAAGAATAAGGGAGCTGCTGAGTGTGTGGCCAGTCCTTACAGCTGGAGGCTCTGTAATTTTGTTGTTCATGCCTGGGCAGAGGCAGAGATCCTGCACCCAAGGCACAACTCGCTCTCGTACATCTTCACATCTTCACATCCTTAGGCAGGAAAGTGTCGGGGGTGGGGGGAGCCAGTCAATACACCTGAATTCTGTCTAAATTCTGTCAGAAAGGGGCAGGCCCTGCAATCTTCTCCTTTTTCCTTCTAGCCTGATTAGAGAAAACAACAGGCCCAGCCCAGCGACTCAGAGCAGGCTGAGAACCAGGGTATGCTCAATGCAGAGAGAGGCTAGCTCTGAGGAGTGTGTGTGTGTGTGTGTGTGTGTGTGTGTGTGTGTGTGGAGGGAGTGCATCCTAGTCCAGCCCTAAATCCAAATCCCTCTTTGGAAGAACCTTATTTCTAGAGACCGGTGGGGGGCACCCCAGTATCTAGAGCACTTGATGGCAAGATGTAGGGAGAAGCACTGATTTCAAACGATCTGTTATTAATCTAGAGGAGCTACTTTCTATTGACTCCTAAGTATTGACTCTAATCTGGAGGTTCCACCACTGCAACTTGAAAAAGGCCTCTCATTGACAACTTCCATCAGCTGCCTTCTCAAGTTTATCAATAGTTTCCTCCAGAAAGCATTGTCTGAGTTAACTTCGATTCTTTATCCTAAACCGTGATTACATACTCCAGAAATGCAGTCTTAAATGGGGGCAAGGGGAGAATGTAATGTGTAACATCTGCTCTTCTTGGGATGCTGCCAACATGCTCAGCTCAGGAGCATGAGCAGGACAAAATAGCGCCCGTGACACAAAAATACAGATTTATACCCCTCCCAGACCTGGGCAGCCAGATGCTGAGGACAGGGTGCTGTGCTTGGACCAGGAAGGTCTGGGTGACCATCACCCCACCCAATTAAAAACTTCCCAACTAGTCCAGCATCTTGTTCTCACAGTGGCCAAATAGTGGAAAGCAAGTGCATTCCCTCCTGCGGTTTCCAGCAACTGGTATTCAGAGGTATGTTGCCTGGCAGTGGAGGCAGAACATAGCCATGGTGGCTAGGAACCATTGATCCTTGCCAGATATCTGGTCCCATGGCACTCTCCCCTCTCACTGCCATGGGCTACTCCAGTGCCTCTGGGCCAGAACAGTGGCTCCTTCCCTGGGTCTCTGGGGCAGCAAAGAACAGCCTAAGAAACAGATTCTGAAGTTCTTAACTGGCCTCGTGGAAAGGAACACCAATATTTTCAAAACTGCCAATGCAAGCTAAAAATGAGCTGGGCTGTCAGCTGCAATGAATACTCTGATTGCTCCGACAAGTGAATTCAGACCCTCTCAGCTCATGCAATATTGCAGCACGTTCCCCACGAAAAAGCAGCAGGCGCCTTAGCATACAAATCTTGGCTTGTTCTTTGTTAAACGCATTTTTTAAAATCTGAAGGGGAAAAAGAAGCAGCTTAATCACCTTGAAGAAATATTGAGATATTTGCCACGGACCCTCTTTGACCCCCTCCCCAGGGGAAGGGTGTTGGGAGGATTCAGGACAGATAAAAGAAAGTACTTACTACTTTGTGCAGCGCATAGAGCTAAACTACAGAACTTGCTCCCATGGGAGGCAGTGATGGCCCCCAACCCAGATGGCTTTAAAAGAGAACCAGACAAAGGGAGGGGAGGGCTATTGATGGCTACAAGCCAGGATGGCACTGCTCTGCCTCCACAGTTGAAGGCAGCAATGCTTTGGGATACCAGTTGCTGGAAACCACAGGAGGGGAGAGTTGCTCTTGTGCTCGGATCCTGCATGCGAGTTTCCCACAGGCTGGCCACTGTGAGAATAGGATGCTGGACTAGGAGGGCCATTGGCCTGATCCAGAAGGCTCTTAATGGTGTTCTTAAGGGGATCTACAACCTGGAGGTCTGCGGAAGGGAGTGCAGAATGGCCAGCTGCAGCAGCAGCTCACACAACAAACCATGAAAAGCAACTCTAGGCGGCAGGGAGGAGATGTAGGAAGCCCTGGTGGGAATCTACTGAGATAGGGAGAGGAGCTCCCCATCACCTGGGATCTTGCCTTATTCACTGCTCAAAGACTCTTCCAATGTTTGGGTGTTAATGGTTCGTTTTTAGTAAGCTTTAAAGAATCATTTCATATAAAAAGTAGTTGAGTTATACATGCACATGAGAATGATATACACCACGAGATTACCTAACGTTTATGTCATCTATATTCCCTTTCTTGTAGCTTGCAAAAAGCCCCTAATCTCAAACCCACACCACAAAGCGAAAACTTGGTAATCTTCCAAGGCTTTAAAAATGCACCATAACAAACAGAGCAGATTAATATTTGCATCAGTTGGGGGTTTTTTAAAAATAAAAAATACCATCTTCTCCATCTAAGTCTTTATCATTTGTCTTGATTTCTTAAAAATTATTCAGTGCAATTTAAAACCCAGTCCAATAATATGGCACATAGCACAATGCACAGACTGTGGGGTTGGTTTTTGTTTGGGTCTCTTTTGCATAGGAGTAAAGGTATGGACGCGGGTATGTTGTTGTTGTTGTTTACTAAATAACTAAACAACAACAACAAAAGGTATGGACACGAGTGGCGCTGTGCTCTAAACCACAGAGCCTCTTGGGCTTGCCGATCAGAAGGACGGCGGTTCGAATCCCCGCGACGGGGTGAGCTCCCATTGCTCGGTCCCAGCTCCTGCCCACCTAGCAGTTCGTAAGCACATCAAGTTCAAGTAGATCAGCGTTTCTCAACCGGTGTTCCGCGGCACAGTACTGTGCCGCGAGACGTCGGCTGGTGTGCCGCAGGAAAACCGTTAGGGACCCACGCCGCAAACGCGTAGCAGCGGCTCCAGTGGGGGAAAGGGAGCGCAGAAAGCCACCGCCGAGAAGAGGCACCGCGGAGAAGCTGCCGGGCTCTACCGCGCATGCGCAAGCTGGGAGCTCGCCGCCGAATCTGATTGGTTGCCAGGGACCAATAGGAAGTCAGAGGAAGGAGACGCGAGGGCTGCCGGTAGCCACCCGGTCAAAATGGCCGCCACCCTAAGGAGGAGCGCTCTGCGAGCGCTCCAACCGCCAGCCAGCCAGCTGAGAAGCCTCCCCGGCTCCACTCGCCGTCCTCACTCGCTGTCTGGGATCAGCTAAGTCTTTCCTTTCGGGTTTTCTTTCACAGTTCCAGGGGCGGGCTTTTCATACCAGTGGGGCTGCTTTGGGCGCATAACTCCGTGATTTCCGTTACCATAGCGACGTTGCCGCCGCCATTTTGTGGGTGGTGTGCCGCGAGATTTTTTTCATAAAACAAGTGTGCCGTTGCCCAGAAAAGGTTGAGAAACACTGAAGTAGATAAATAGGTACCGCTCCGGCGGGAAGGTAAACGGCGTTTCCGTGCGCTGCTCTGTTTCGCCAGAAGCGGCTTAGTCATGCTGGCCACATGACCTGGAAGCTGTCTGCGGACAAATGCCAGCTCCCTCAGCCTATAGAGCGAGATGAGCACCGCAACCTCAGAGTTGTCCGCGACTGGACCTAAGTGGGCAGAACTGCACCCAGAGGGGATTACCTGGGGGTGGGGACTAAAAGGCAAGCGGCAGGGGTGGGGGGAGCTGGAGGTGTAAATGACTATCATACTTTGAAAACCTGGTATCAGTGTATCAAGTTCATCAATTTCGTTGAATTAATAAAACTAAATAAGATGTAACTGGAATTTGAGTCAATGTGCAATCAATTGCTACTTTTTCAAATCTTATTGTTCTATTATCTTTCACAGTGGGTCATGCAGACCGCTATTTTGAATAATGTTTCTTACAGGGTAGGGTAAAGGGCACTGGGGATGAGTTTATAGAACCCAAGCGGGCAGGGCCCCAAACAAGTTTGGGAGCCACTGAGCTGGGAGGATATTTTTACTGGTAGTGTGCACTTCCTGTGACTGTTACGGGGGACTGCTTTGTATATTTTTATGCACTGTGTTTTTGCATGAACGCATTAACATTTTAATGCTTATTTTAATAAATATATTGTAAGTCAATTGCAGGCCTCTGGGTAACAAGCAGCTAAAAATTAAAATAACTAATAGCTGGGAAAGGGGGGGGGGCGCTGTGTGCCTGCACTTCAAATGAGGATTTTAAAAAAGAAGTTATGCCTCTTTCTACTTAACGCAACCTGGAGGGCACTATTCAAAATGCGGGTATTTCTAAACACCCTCTGCACACTGTAGGTGAACTGGGAAAGAACCCCTAAGCCTGCCCCTGCTCCCTCAGCTCTTCCTTGAGAAATCACAGAATTGTAGAGTGGGAAGGGATCCTGAGGGTCATCTAGTCCAACCCCCTGCAATGCAACATAGGATTCAGAACAGATGCATGTATTACAAGATATGCAAATCTATGTGACTCAACTGAGCTTTATTGGTGCCAAGTGTGAGTGCCTCTGATGATACAAGGAACCCTTACCTTTGTGCTGGCAACCCCAATCTCTGGCCCAGCATTGATGTGAACCCCGCAGTCCGTCTCGCGAGATATGGAGCTCCCCACAGTATTTGTGATTCCTACAGTCAGGGCTCCTCTCTCCTTGCAGTAGCGTAGGGCCATCAGGGTGTCTGCTGTCTCACCTGCAGAGAGACAGACACCATCAGAGTCAGAAAATGCTCAACCTGGAGGCCACAGAATCATTCTAGCCCAACCCCCTGCAATGCAGGAATCACAACTAGAGAATCCCTGACTAATGGCCATCTGACCTCTGCTTAAAAACCCCTAATGAAGGAGAGTCCACCACCTTCCAGGGGAGACCGTTCCACTGTCCAACAGTTTTTGCCATCAAAAAGTCATTCCTGATGTTTAATCAGAATCTCCTTTCTTGTCATTTGAATTCACTGCTTCAGATCCTACCCTCTGGAGCAACAGAAACCAAGCTTGCTCCACCTTCTATGTGACAGTCCTTCAGATATTTGAAGGTGGCTATCCTATCACCTCTCAGCCTTCTCTGAGCTAAACATACCTAATTCCCTCAATTGTTCCTCATTAGGCTTGGTTTCCAGACCCTTATCATTTTGGTCATCCTCTGCACACCCTTCCAGCTTTTAATATCCATCTTAAACTGTGGCCTCCAGAACCAGACACAGGACTCCAGGCTGGGTATGATCAAGGCAGAATAGTGTGTTATTATTACTTCCCTTGATATGGACACTCAACTTCTGTTGATGCAGCCTAGAATTGCATTAACTTTTTTTTTTTTTTGCTGCTGGAGATAGGCACCATAGACGAGAAACCACAGACCACCTAAGCAGCAATGCTCTCTGAAGAACTCTAGTTCTTCCCCTTCTTTGCTCAGCATCATGAACAGAAGGCAGCTGCATTACAACAGCGCACTAGCTAGGGAAAACGTATTATTGCTGATTTGGATTTTATGATTTGTTGTTGTTCCTTTATGTGAGCTGCCTGGCGTATACCCAGATGCAGAAAGGCAAGATATAAAATATCTAAATAAACCGGACAAGATATTGTAATGAGAATAGCAGCCAGAGGAGGTGTTGTTCATTTTAAACAATACCCCAACTGCACACTGTTTTTGGAATGATGCAAAAGGCAAGAGTAAAGTAGGTAAACTGGGCAAATACTAAGTCACTGGCTACCCTCTGCTTCCTTGAGAAAGAGAAGTAAATGGCAACAATATCTACAGGAGTCCAAATCCTTTTAGCAATACATTCTGGAAAGAAATCTCCCTACCAATGAGCCATCTATATATTCCACTGGCACTAGAGCAAATCTAGACTGATCTGTCTAGATGGCTCTGTGTGTTATGTGTATGGAGTTAAACTACAATACATAATTACAGCTGCTTTTCATAAAACAATTCAAACTACTAACTACTTCTTATGAATTTAGAGAATTCATTATTTATTATTACACTGAAACCGCTGTAACAATAGGAATACCATGTGCCTGGCAAAGAAGATTCTAGGCATGTCTGCAAATCACCAGCAGAGGGTGTCAAATCCCAAGCCTGCCGGCTGCCAATGCCTACCGTTCCTTTGGCCGGCTACTATCACTATAGTCAGTGGGGAGCATTCTAAGAGGCGCCTTCTACGCTCAGAATATATTCTAACAGTTCCCCTGGCCAAGGAAGAAATCACTGTGCACTAAAGGAGCCTCCAGATGTTGCTGGACTACAACTCCCATCAGCTGTGTTGGCTGGGGCTGATGGGAGTTGCAGTCCTACAACATCTGGAGGGCATTGGTCGGTGAAGGCTGCCCCAGAGGGATGGGAAACCCTGCAAGGAATCTGCTGTTTGTGACTACCCAATACGACTCATGTGTCCAGGAGGGCAGAAGATTCTACAATTGGTTTTTAGCTTTTATTCCATAGAACAAGTTTATTTGTGCCCAGGCTTCAACCATTTCATCTGAACAGTAACATTTCATTTTCAACACAGCAGTGGTGCTGGAAGTGATTATAAAAAAAGTTTGGGCTATTTAGCCCCTTTTTACTTATACCATATTATAGTATAAATCAGGGGTAGGCAACCTAAGGCCCATGGGCCTGATGCGGCCCAATCGCCTTCTCAATCTGGTCCGCGGACGGCAGGAATTAGCATGTTTTTACATGAGTAGAATGTGTCCTTTTATTTAAAATGCATCTCTGGGTTATTTGTGGGGTATAGGAATTCGTTCTTTCCCCCCCAAAAAATATAGTCTGGCTTCCCACAAGGTCTGAGGGACCGGCTCCCTGCTGAAAAAGTTTGCTGACCCCTGGTCTAAATAGTCAAAACTACTTTTCTGGTAAAGTAGTAAGGGTCCTTCAGTAATGTGTAGCTATACACCTGATTTTTTAAAAATAAAAATATTGTTTTAGTTCTATTAGAGTGTAATTACTTTTTAACCATTTTCATTTTTTTTGCATTTTATCTGTGTTGTTTTAATTTGTGTAAGACACACCTTGAGTCCCAGACCAGGGAAAAGCCAGGATATAGAGATAAATATCACAAACACATAATGAATAAACATATATCCACATGATTTAATCTTTAGCTTATATTTGAAGCTCAGCTTTAGGCTTGAAATTCAGGCTGCATTTCACTACATTCACACAGGGTTTGTCCTTTGTTTTGAAACTCTTACATTTTGCCCCGGATAACTTGCACATGTCTGGTTCTAAGCATGCCGAACTCATTACTTCTAAAAACACAAACAAACAAACAAACAAACAAACAGAAACACACATTGTTTGTATGAGCAATGGCCAAGAAGTACCATGTGCTAAGAGCTCCAGCAGGGAGAATCCTGACTGGACTTGGTGGCTCCTGGCTCTACAGGATTCTAAACCCCCCTCCTCAGTAGCACGCCAGGTCAAAGACCATGAGCCTAGCAAAAGGTAGCCGCCTACTGGTCTCAGTTTGGCCTGCCACCTGCCCAGCACTGCTCCCAGGCCAAAGACCTGTCCGTACCTGACTGGCTGATGAAGAAGCAGACATCGTCTCTGAAGACTGGAGTGTTCCTGTCCAAAAAGTCACTGGCAAGTTCTACCATGACAGGCAATTCAGTCAATTCTTCCAGAACTTGACGTGTCTGGTAAAGAAAAGAAAAAGGAGAGAAGTCACGTACTCCTCAGCCTATGAAGCAGTGCAGCAGATTCTGGAGGGAACACTTTTCCTGCTCCCACTCTCCATCTTTGTGTCATTTAAAGAGAGAGAAAGCGTGCAGGGACAAGGGATGACGCCATTTTAGCTTTTCAATTTCAGTGCAAGAAACAAAAAGAGGGTCCAAGGTTGGCATCATTAAAACATATTCTCATAGGCAAAATAAACTATACAGTACAGGCCTCAAAGAAAATGTGATTTATTACATCAGAACTGGAGTGAGTTTCCAATTCTGGTAAGACTCCCACATGCCAAATGTTCTACCAGGGGTACCAACTTGAATAAAATATTGAGGGGGGGAGGTAAGCCCTGCCTTGCACAATCAATCTCATGATGCGGCAGACGCACACCATTTGAATGTCATGCCCATCAACTTTGCAGGGGCCCGGCCCCCTCCAATATTTTATTGGGGAAGGGAGGAAGGAGCCACTTACTGCAACTCCAGCATGGTAGCTTGTTCCGCAACCAATTAGGATGAGACGCCGACACCTTTGGATCTCCTTGATGTGATCTTTCAAACCCCCAAGATTCACTATTATAAATGTAGACACAAAGGTTTAGGTATTTAACATGACCAAAATAACAACAACAACAACAACTCAAGGAAAAACGTAAGAGACATTTCAACTAAGACTTCAGGAATTATATTGTCCATTTAGAGAAATTTCAGAGCTTTCCCTCCTCTCATAATCTACAGTACACAGTAAAGGTAAAGGGACCCCTGACCATTAGGTCCAGTCGTGACTGACTCTGGGGTTGTGGTGTTCATCTCGCATTATTGGCCGAGGGAGCTGGCATACAGCTTCCAGGTTATGTGGCCAGCATGACTGAGCCGCTTCTGGCAAACCAGAGCAGGGCACGGAAATGCCGTTTACCTTCCCGCTGCAGCGGTACCTATTTATCTACTTGCACTTTGACGTGCTTTCAAACTGCTAGGGTGGCAGAAGCAGGGACCGAGCAATGGGAGCTCACCCCGTCGTGGGGATTCGAACCGCCGACCTTCTGATCGGCAAGCCCTAGGCTCTGTGGTTTAACCCACAGTGCCACCGCGACCCTACAGTACACAGTAGGGCAGTGGTGGCTAACCTTGACACTCCAGATGTTTTGGAACTACAACTCCCATCATCCCTGACCACTGGTCCTGTTAGCTAGGGATGATGGGAGTTGTAGTTCCAAAACATCTGGAGTGTCAAGGTTAACCACCACTGCAGTAGGGTCAAGCAAATGTCATCTCCTTAGACACATTCCTAAGCAGGAAGAAGGCAAGTACCAAGTGTGGCCCCCTCAGTCCCACTAAGCATCCCAGCAGAGAAGGGAAACTTGCTCAGCAGCAAAGCGGTCACAGTGCAATCAACGGAAAGCAGAGGTGGAATAGTGTGGAAGAACTTCTACCTCAGCAGTTTGATGGTGGAACGAACTATCTCAGAAGGTAGCGGACTCTCCTTCATGGGAGGTATTTGAGAAGAGGTTGGGTGGCCATCTGTCAGGGATTCTTCAGTTGTGATCCCTGCATTGCAGGGGGTTGGACTAGATGACCCTTGGGGTCCCTTCCAACTCTACAATTCTTTGCATCATCCTTACATTATGTAAGGCAAAAGGGGCAGAGAATTTCTCTGTATACAGACCATCCTGTTGTGTCCCCCTCCCCCCTTAATCAGCAGTACTTTATTAAGCAAAAGCGCCTCAAAAACCAAAACACAATTGACATGCTTTTGACTTAGTTACCGGTGTAGTCATCAAAGTTGACTCTTCCTCTCATGGTGTTGACAACGGATTCTGGTTGTTCAAAAATTTCCTTTTGCATGAATGAACTGAAGTTACCTTAAAAAACAAAAAACAGCAACAAAAGGTAGACTGGATGGAAACAACACTGCAATGTTTATTTTGTTTATTCTGGGGCTGATGGCCATGGCGCCCACCTGAGAGGTGTCGGAACTGAGTTCTGGTGAGCTCTGGCTGAAAAAAAGCCCTGCTTACTAGTATGTATAGGATAGCAGCCATCCTAATATAATTTTGTTATTTTTGCTGATGCAGAAATTCTTTATATTTTCTTGTTCATTATTTCAGAACGTGGTGTATAATTATTATTGCAACTTCTTATATATAAATATTTTAGTACAGTGAACATGGGCTAAACAACATTGCCTGGGAAATGTAAAGAAAAGAATAAAACACAGCCAATTCAGTTATGATACATAAACTACAACTGTGAAGCAGCAGAGCCAATGGAGTCCTGCTCTTGAGCTGTGCCACCTGGTCATGATAGGAACAGCTGTTTAGAAATTACTACCTGAGTTTTGATTTTCCTCTTCCCTCCCTGTCTACCGTATATTCCGGCGTATAAGACGACTGGGCGTATAAGACGACCCCCAACTTTTCCAGTTAAAATATAGAGTTTGGGATATACTCGCCATATAAGAAATACGACCCGGCGTATAAGACGACCCCCGACTTTAGAGAAGATTTTCCTGGGTTAAAAAGTAGTCTTATACGCAGGAATATACAGTATTTCCCATTTTGTGCCATTTTTTTTAAAAAAATTGTAAGCCTCCAGGTGTCCCCACGAACCTCCAGAAAGGATCTTCACAAACAAACACACACCCCTGAAACTGGGAAGCCCTGACTATCAACATAGACATACCTTTCATGATTTGCTGGAGCTCCATTCGTAGGGTCTGGACAGCACGACTAGGATGATCAGCCGCTGTGCGCTTGACTCGATGGATGGAGAGACGGCCGTCCACAACAGCTGCCACATCATCATCCTCCAGAAAAATCACTCTGTTGGTGTGCTCAATAACTGCACTGTAAAAGAGTAGAGAATGGTTCAACTTCCATCAATGGAAACTAGAAGGAGAAGAATCTGGACTATTATGCTTATGGGCAAATAACTTGTAAGATTCACTGAATAGACACATTATAAAACAATTGGACTCCAGTTATCCAGCAATGAAACCATATTAGAACCAGAATGTTTGCAAGAGTAAATATACAAGTCTTGAGATAAGAGTTGAGCTGACTGGTCCTATTGTATTTTTATATAAACTTTGAAATAATACTACTAATAATAATGATAAATAATACGATGCTGAACTGGAATACTACTACAGGCCCCCCCTCCAAAAAAAACTGAAGGGTCTGCAACTTAACATATTAACTGGATCATTTTTAACATCCTTACTTTATCATTTTACTGTGACCTACTTTTCAGCTCTTATGCAAATTTTATTGCATTTATTTAACCCTTTCCCATTTTTTACAGGCCCTTTTAAGACCAGCTAGGAACAAAGATCATGATTGATCACAAAATCATTCCTGTTTAACTTAAGAAAATAGATTTAATTGGCTGTGCATTCCAAGTACATTGTCTAATTGGACCCCACACACACACACACACCATGTTAATTTAAATTCCTCATTGGACTATCTATCAATAAGCTCCTGAAAACAGAAAAGGTGCCTAGGCTAAATATTGGGCTCAGAGAAGAAGTGGGTCTAATGTACCCAAATAGCATGAAAGGTGCCCCCTCCCCGATGAACATTACAAATAAGAAATCAGTGTAACAGGTTTGTACCCTGAGAGTGTTAACTCCTGTGTTAAGAAAGTTGAATTAGAGCAGAATTAACCTTTAGGGCAAAATGTTCGCCTGGGCTCCAACAGACCCCTGCAATCGTTTTGTGGGTTGTTTTGTACCCAAAAAACAGAACACCCTGCATAAAACATGGTTTTTATCCACTGCTAGTTTTGTGCATAGTTGACCTACTGAAGTTAAAGCACATGACTGAGGTTCATTAGTTTTAATAGTTTTGCTCTGAGTAGAACTTAGTTGGGCTGTCTAGACCTAGAATTAAACTACACACCCAAATATTCCATTGCTTTTGAAGAGGGAGAACAGCATAAAAATGAAATTTATGACACACACAAAATGCTATGGCATTCTTCACCCTATTTTGAGACGTTCTTGGGGTCAGAACGCACCCCAAGCAGCTTAGGCATTTGGTAGTTTCACTTTCCTCTTTCAACAGGACTAAATAGGCTGCCTGATAAGCTTAGGAAATTAAACAGTGGGTGAGTGGGTAAAAGGGAGCTGAAACACTACAGGAGAACTGATCCCAGAACTGCTAAGGAGTAGGAAGCCATTCAGGTTTGCTAATAAATAATGTTATTTATTTATTTTTGCAAATATTCCAAGCATCTGCTGTGGTCCACAGCGATGCTATTAGCACAGGAAAGTTAACTGCTATCCTTCTCTCCCTCTAAGGAGCTAACAGCAACATATATGGTTATAGCAATTGACCTGAGGCCACTTGGAAAGCTTCAAACACCCACACAACCGTGAAGTCATGAGCCCTCCTGGGCACCTTTGGGAGGAAAGGCAGGAGAGCAATTTAAAATATAAACAAGCTGGTCCCAGACTATCAGCCACACCCTGCTGGCTCTAGGATAATCAGAAGCCTTGGAGCAAGCTTCCTCAACCTCGGCCCTCCAGATGTTTTGAAACTACAATTCCCATCACCCCTGACCAATGGTCCTGCTAGCTAGGGATGATGGGAGTTGTAGGCCAAAAACATCTGGAGGGCCGAGGTTGAGGAAGCCTGCCTTAGAGGCTCTGACACCAAGAGTACCTGGTCTGTTAGATTCACACCCATTTCCCGTTCCACTGGAAGTACGCTAGGTGCTGAAGATACCCACAAAACAGGTCGAGTCAGGGAACATTCTATGCCACATATAACACACATGCTACTTGAAAGTGACACACAAATGCCAGTTGCTATCTCTTCTCCCCTCTGGTCACTCATCCAAGAGAGGTAGCCTGTCACTGACTGCATTAGCCTAGCAGGCAACCTCCTCCTTGGTGCATGCTGTGGGAAGCCAAGGACAAGGCGACTTTGGCTGACTCCACGGGGGCCACAGACCTCGCATCCGATGCAAAGTAGTACTCCACTGCTTTCTCCTCGACAGGAAAGAGGCAGGTGGTGCTGTCCACCCGGGAAAGGCTGCAACTCCCCTTCTTGTCTTTGCCTGCGGAGGCAAGAGAGCTCAGTTAGCTCCCATAAGAGCGCACAAAGCAACTGACAGCAAGCAAAGGCACCTCATTCCTTTGATAAAATTCACCCCAAGTCACAGTACCAACATGAAAGCTTCACTTTCTTAAAGGTTGCTGGCATAGTCCATGGGAATATTTCCTGCCCACCACTGAAAGGAAGTGGGCAAGACCAATGCCACTGCCTTTTCACTTCAACAGGAGCTGTGCAGGAGGCTTTCCCAGGGAGTCTGCCTTGTGCTATTTTATTTTATTTATTTACTTCTTCCATTTATTTACAATTAAGATTATCTTATTATCTTATCTTATATCCTACTTTCCCTCCACAGAGCTCAGGGAGGCCAGCGGACCTCTCCTCTGCATCACCATTTTATCCCAACAACCCTGTTAGGCTAGGAGGCAGTGACTGGTCCAAGGTCATCCAGGGAGCTTCTCAGTTGAGTGAGGATTCAAACCCTGGTCTCCCAGGTCCTAGTCAGACACTCTCACCACTACACCACACTGCCTCTCAGCTTTGATTAAGGATGAAGGATGTGAAACGGTTGAATGCCTTTTGGTGTGGAGTGGGGATTGTCATGTAAAAATGACAGTCTAGCTTTTCTTAAGAACATGATTTAAACTAGCCAATTTCTAAGCAATTCCGCATGCACAACATCCAAGCCTTTTTGAATTAGTTCCGTGTTTGTCAATAAAAAAAAACCAATAGATGACATTTGTGTTAAGACAATCAGGTGTTCTTAAATTTGAATTCAATGTGGGCCCTGGACAGGCAGCTAATACAGTGGTACCTCAGGTTACATACGCTTCAGGTTACAGACTCCGCTAACCCAGAAATAATGCTTCAGGTTAAGAACTTTGCTTCAGGATAAGAACAGAAATTGTGCTCTGGTGGCACGGCAGCAGCGGGAGGCCCCATTAGCTAAAGTGGTGCTTCAGGTTAAGAACAGTTTCAGGTTAAGAACGGACCTCTGGAGCGAATTAAGTACTTAACCAGAGGTACCACTGTACAGGTGTTGGGCTGCTGCCCTCAAAACCTCAAAGCCAGAATAGCTCTTCTGAAGACAACTGAGCTAGCTGGAGTAATAATAATAATAATAATAATAATAATAATAATTTATTATTTGTACCCCGCCCATCTGGCCGGGTCTCCCCAGCCACTCTGGGCGGCTTCCAACAAATATCAAAATACATTAAAATATCACAGATTAAAAACTTCCCTAAACAGTAGTTTGCATTAGGAGAACATGGACTGGGGCAGTGCAGAATGTATTTTGAACAGGCTGCAGTGCTCTAGAGTCAAGCATGTTGTACTTAAAAAAGTATTGATTCAGGATGACTCTCACAATTGTCAGAAATACCAAGGACCAACTCTGGAGGCAGAGCATAGCCTTCATGGCTGGTAGCCATTGATAGCCCTCTCCTCCATGAATTTGTCTAATCCTCTTTTAAAGCCACTGAAACTGGTGGTCATCCCTGCATCCTGTGGGAGCGAGCGCCATAGTTTTAGCATGTACTGTCTAGTTAAAACTATGGAACTGGCTCCCATAGGACACAAGATGGATTGAAGCCTTAAGACACCTGACAGTCAGAGCTATTGAAAATATGGGCATGTTCTGTGAAGAACATTTGCACACAAATGATTTAAAGAAGCAGTGAATCACAGAACAATCATTTTTACCATGATTATCTACCCACTGGCAAACTGTTAGTATTCAGATCAGTACTTGATAGCACCAATGTTAAATGTATTCTAAATTTTGGTATTAAAACATGGCTCTCATGTTGATACTGATTTAAAAAAGAAAAAAGCCAGTTCCAGTTAAGTCAGACATCCTCAAATCTGGATGTTGGTTTCAAATTAACAAAATCAGCAGAAGGCAGAGAAACCAGAGAAGGCAAGAGAGGGATCAGAGGACCTTTTGGTTAAGTGGAAAAGCCCCATTAGGATTCTCACATGCAGAATCTCCCGCCCGCAATGCCATCTCTTTAATATGTTGCCATCACTTTCCACTGAACAAACAAGGTTACACATCTTGACAATCAAAAGCCAAGAACGCTGTTTCTGTATGCACTTCTGCACCCAGAAAAGCAGGCTAAGAAATGAAAAGTTCTGCTCAAATGAACATAGTAGCAGACTATACCCTGTGAAGCTGGACCCTCCCCTCAAATGGAAAGCAATCAGCTACACATTAAAGAGAAAGTGATTGTCTTAATTCATTTTTAGGACTCCTCATAGAATGAAGAATTATGTCTCAGGCACCTTCCTCCATTTTTATGGATATTCCATCAATAGAATGATCCATAGGTTGTGTGGCTGAAAGTGTAATACGGAAAAAATAACTTCAGTGTGTCATTGACAACAAGAGAAATTTCAGCAGTGTCAACTTAAAATAAAAATTAGATACAAGCAGAAGGCACTTTTGGCTTGGAAGTGCAGTTCACATGGTGCTTTTTGAGCTGTGTTAAGTCCTGAGAATTTCAGTCCCACGGGGCTGAGATGAAGCTGTTTTGCAGCAGCAGAAGAGGGCTCCTGTACCCATTGTCCCACATGAATACCTGCATTAGCATTTGCACCTGGGATGGATAAAGCTTCATAACATGACTAAATGACAGGTTGTAGGTGAAGCATCAGCATGGAGCTACTTGGAGCAGAACAGTGGGAGGATACTCAGCTACAAAGCCCTGCCGAGTCACAAACTTCACTAGACAGTGTTCAACCAGCCACCTGCCCTTAGGCTAACTTACCTCCAAGAGGTACTATCCTGGGCTGCTTGCTGAAAGGTGAGGTTCAAATAAAATAAAGAAGGGGCCAATAAACCTTGCTGTGGCGATACCGGTACTCTCAGGCAAGCCTATAGGACTGCAGCATTAGTTGCCATCCAGTTAAAGGGAATGCATACATTCCTAAAGCCACAGGGATGTTATGCTGGGGGACAAGACGAGCTGAAGATACTGGTCAGTCTTCATACCAGAAAGATAAGGTGCCACGTGCACAAGGTATATAGTGATATTATGCAAAACAAGGCGAGTCGCTTACTACCAAGCTGCTCACTGTGTATCTAAGGGTGGATTGATTTAACAATCATTCCTTCCCTCTGCCCAGAAATCCCTAGGAACAGCACAGGGAAGAAGAGGCCATGTGGGATCTCTAAGCAAGGATTCACAGCACCTCCACTAAAACTAGGACCACAGGGATTCATTTAGGGAAATTGCTGGTCTTTGACCGTATTAAAGTTTACTTACTTACTTACTTCATTTAGGGAAACCAAGATGCTTCAGCTGTTGCAAAGCCAATACAGGTTTGTAGAGCAGGTCATAGAACCGTAGAGTTTGAATGGCCATCTAGCCCAACCCTCTGCAATGCAGGAATCACACCTAAAGAATCCCTGACAGATGGCCATCCAAACTCTGCTTAAAAACCTCCAATGAAGGAGAGCCCACCACCTACCCAGAGCCATGACTTCTAACATTATAAGAACAGAACTAGATTTTTCTGCACTTTCCACAATCGAAATCCAACTAAGGAATGCAGTACACAATAGGGTTTGCTTTTTAGAAGTCTCCCATAGCATCTCATCTCCATATTCATAAGGTTTTAATTTAGCAGATAGTGCCAAACTTCTCACTTCTGCTACACTTGCATTAAAAAGGGGGGAAAGGAGCTGAGAAATTCTTCGAGCTGTGATATTTACCTGTTCTGTACAGTATTGGAATGTGGTCAGTAGAAAGCTTGTGCTCACTCCGCACTCCAATGAGCAGGGGGCTTCCTCTCCTGAAAACAAGACATCCACAGCTGTCATGGCCAATAAACACTGGTTTCTTGCGGCGATTCTTCCCTTTGGAGGGCCGGATCACATTTGCAGCTTAGCTAAGTGTCAGCACAGCCAAGTTGAAGGATATAACCAAGGGGAATAAAGTTTGGCCTGGAGATAGCAAGTTCAAGCAAAGCACCCTGTGATGAGGGGGCAGGGATAGGGTTATGGGCCTGGGGTGGTGTGTTTGTGTCAGACCAGGACACAGATCCAAGCTTCAAAATTGCACAGAACAAAAAAAGGGGGGGGAGCCTCACTAATCTGATCTCAATTACAGCCTGCAAAATGGCAAACATCACTAACTCAAGATCTATATAGTTCCGAGTTGGGCAGCTTTTAAGCCAAGACAGAATGCAGTTAAAAGCATCCCATACCAGCTGAATCCCACAATCTGTGGGTCAAACTCTCCAGAACCCTGAATTTTGAGACTGTAAAGATGTGACAGAAATGTGCAACCAAGCAAAATCTTAAAAGAACCAAACTGATTACCATCTGAGGACTTGTCTGTCTTACACTTATCAGTTGATCCCTGAAATGCTTACTCAAAAGTCAGTATCACTGAGATCAGCTAAGTGCAAACAAGATCACTGCCTTGAAAGTCCCTGTTTCACCTAATGGAACCAAGGGAACTACAGGTCTGGGTGAGGCAAACAAAGGATTTTCAAAAGAGGTTTCCAGACCCTTCACAAACTACAATTCTCACAAGTTTTTGGAGTAAGCTATAAAACTGATATGAACTACCTAGATTCTGCCTGGAAAATCTAAACAGTCATCATAGTCAAGATGTTGATTGTTTTGCTAATTTTGAACTGTTTGTGGTACTTCATGGATAGCAGGAAAGTAACATTAAAGAATTGGGTCATTTTTCTAAGAGTATATTTTTGCATCAGCAGTTAACATGAGAAATAGGGAATATTATACCACAGGGTTGCATAACAGATATGGCAAACAGAATTTCCTCCAATTCAAAATTGGCTAAAATCTATTATAGCCTATCAAAAAGAGGGTGTGGGTGCACAAATAATGAAATTGGCCTAGAGAAACACAGAGCATACTACTGGGACGGTATTTACCTGGTTCCAACTGCTTGACCAGGATAGTGAACACTTTTGAATACAAGGGCAAATGCACCTTCCTTGTGGAAAAACAAACAAACACACACTTTACCTTTTCAGTTAACATCATTTAAATGTTTTAATTAAAATATTAATATGCAGCCTTTGGGAGAAAACTCTTTCAAGGCAGCTTACAATACATTGCAGCTTAAAAGTCTCAGAAACAGTATACTGAGAGACCAGGGAAACCACCTGAAATTACTAAAGTATCATCAAAGCCAACAGCAGAAGCAGACCAACCTTTTAGGAATGCCATGAACAAATGGTTAATTCCAAAGCTGTGGGGCTGCCCCTCTGGCTTCCACTACTTTTGGGGGCAGCAAATTAAAAGGGCCCCTGCTGCTCACCTCAGAGCACCAGGAGCTTGGCACAAGTGAAGGCAACCCTTCAAATATCTCAGACACAAAACACTTTAAGCCTTTAAAAGTCAGAATCAGCATTATAAATGCACTAGTAACCAGGTCAGCTGATACAGTACGACTATCTCATGTTCCTACCACCCAGTTCCCAATAAAATTTGGGACACTGCATTCTGCACTGTCAAAAATTTCAAACCCATCTTTAAAAGGCAGCCCCAGGTACAGTGCACTGCAGTAGTCCAGTATGAACGTGACTGGCAAGAGCAAACCTCTCTTGCTGGGGAGACAGTCCATGCTGGTAAAATGCACTTTGTGCCACCACTATTTTCTTGGCTTTCCCAGTTAGCATCAATGTCCAGGAGAATGCACTTGGTTCTTCAGGGACAAAGTAGCCCATTCAGGACCAGCAGCCCATCAAGCTTGGGAGCAGGCAATCTCCCTACCCAGCTCTGTCTTATCTGGATTTAATCTCAGATTGTTTGCCCTCACCCACCCAGGACCACCTTCAGGATTTCAACAGGGATGAGAAGTTGGAAACAAGAGAAGGAGCTGTGTGTCACAGCCGGCAAAACCTCAAGCTGAATCTCCAGATAACTGATTGGAATCTGCTTGGCCACAGTGAGAACAGGATGTTGGACTAGATGGGACACTGGCCTGATCCAGCAGGCTTTTCTTGTGTCCTTATGTATTTCTCCCGGAAGTTTCATGCAGACGTTAAAAAGCATGTGGAGGGGGCAGGTTAGACTCTTGTGGCACCGTATAAGTCAATGGCCATAGGATAAGGCAGAACTCCTTCAACACAACCTTAATTGTTCCACAAGAAAAGACTCCCAAGACCAATCTGAATGAACAGGATTTCAGCACTGTGGCTGACTATAACAAAAGCTGCTGAGAGGTATTGGTATTATCATCATCATCATCCTCATCCTCATCCTCTGTCTGAGAATCACAGGATATTCTCTAAATTAGTCAATTAACTTACATCTGGTTTGGTAAAAGCTATGAACTAACATTACTGTTGCAAACAGGATCTTGGCTCTTTCATTTGCTCTTTGCTTATCATAGAATCATAAAATTGTAGAGTTGGAAGGGACCCCAAGGGTCATCTAGTCCAACCCCCTGCAATGAAGGAATGTCTTACATTGCTGACTAAAGCAGCTGCAAGAGAAAACAGACTGCTCTATACCAGCAATGCACTAAGCAATTCCTGAAGCCTCACCATGAAACATATTAAAAGGTCTGGCAAAACATAAGAATTGTACATTGTCTCCTATGGGTGATAAATGCTTTACGAAAAAATGTAGAATTACCAGCTGTTGGATGACCCTTTCTACCAATGTGGTGTAGCTGATATCGTCACTTTCACGGTTGTCATACATGTACTTGACAAGTTTAGCAATTGTCTCGGTGTCAGTCTCGGACTCAAATTCATAACCTTTGCTTTCCTGAAAAAACATTTAAAAAGTATGACTTGTGTTAGTCGAAACAATGGAAATATGGAATATGGCACATGTGGGCTGAACAAAAGAATATCTACTACACACTATTTTTGTATCATAGCAACCATATTCTAAAAATATTGCACAGGCTGCTCCTGTTTCTTACAACTGCTCTACTTTCATTCATTAATTTCAAGTCCTCCTGCTCAGAGAAAGAATCAAATAGAATAGATAAAGGAATGCAGAAGCAAAAGAACCATGTCTTGATGGGCATGGTTCCAGCTCACTGTTGCGCTCCTACAGAAAGCAGAGCAGATGCTAACCACACAATGCAACCAAGCAAGTACGGAACCCAAAGGCAAAGTTCCCAAAGGCCAGAATGGGTCGGGATTCAATTTTTGTTTGTTAGGGAGGGGAATAATAATAATAAGAAGAAGATGATTTTGGATTTGATATCCCGCTTTATCACTACCCAAAGGAGTCTCAAAGCGGCTAACATTCTCCTTTCCCTTCCTCCCCCACAACAAACACTCTGTGAGGTGAGTGGGGCTGAAAGACTTCAAAGAAGTGTGACTAGCCCAAGGTCACCCAGCAGCTGCATGTGGAGGAGCGGAGACGCAAACCCGGTTCACCAGATTACGAGTCAACCGCTCTTAACCACTACACCACACTGGCAATAGCATTCTAGAGCAGCTGATAATATATCTGGTGCCACATATGGCCGTAAACAAGGAACTTAATAACCACACGACCTCTTTCTGCAAAGAAAAATTCCAGAGGGGGTTGCTGTGTTGTCTGTGGCTGCAAACTCCAGAAAAAGTCTTGCGGCACCTTGAAGACTATTCCTGGAAGTATAATCATCTGCTCCTTAGATTTCTTAATTCTACTACTTCACCTGAAGTCAATACAGTAGCATTAGCCTAATAGACACACGATCACATTACACACTTGAGCCTGAAAGAAATTAGAAGCAAGATAAAATTATCCAGCTTTGGTAAGATTGTAATATTCATTATTATATAACGCCACTAATGTTCATGGGAGAAGGCCCATAAACTCAGTGACAAAAATGCATGCTTTGATTGCAGAAGGTCCCAGATGCAATCTGCAGGCAGGAAAGGGAAGACCCTGGAGAGCTGCTACCAATGCTGGCTGGGGCTGTTGAGAGTTATGGTTATGGTTATAGTCCAAAACACCTGGAGGGCATCAGTTTGGGGAAGCCTGGTGCAGACAGTACAGCATGAGATGAAGCAACAACCTGAATTGAGGTAAGGTGCCTTCCTGCATCCCTAAGGCACTTCACAGGGTGACACAGAAGATACCTATCAGCCCAGTGGAACATACAATCTAACCACTCCTTAAAGTTATAGCACCAGCTCATGTAATAGATACTTTAAAGGCTTCTAAAGTGTCTCCCTTCTCCGTATCCAAAGAATGCTGGCATAAGTTGGGAACAAAACTACCAGGCCCAAGTGATTCTTTCCTACGATACAAACACAAGCAGATTCAGACTTCCTACTTTGTTTAAACTCACAGCACAGCACAAGGAGCTTCACTTACCAAAAATTTCTTCAGGTCTTTGTAGTTTGTAATAATGCCATTGTGGATAACAATAAATTCTGAAACACAGGGGGAGAAAACACTTTAGTAGCTATGATCATAAAACAGCCCGCAAAAATAGGGAAACATTCCAAGAGGAGGAGAAAAGAGAGGTGCCAAGCACCTTGTTCAAAGGCAAAAGCCTGAAACAGAAACTAGGATTCCCAAAGCCAAGCCAACCACAAGCACATGATAGATGGATGATCGAATTTAATAAAGAAAGTACAATCCCTGCTTGGCTGCTTAAGTTAGAGTAGTTAAATGCCACCTGCTGCATCCAACTGCAGTATTAATTTACTTTATCCCAGACCCATTTACAGTTCAATTTCCTGATGTAAGAGAGAATGTAGGCCATCTTCCATGTTGGCCATTACCCAAATTTGTTTTCTGTACTAACTACACCAGGAATGATAGTTGCCTATGCTAAACAGGATGTATCAACAAAGTACAAGGTAGCTGGCAGCTCAATTTCAGCCCCAAGGAGCCTTTAGAATTAAGACATTTAACAGATTAAACGAACCCTTGCAACAGATTAATGGGAATTATAACCCATGCTTGTAACCCATGCTAGTATTTTAACCTCAGTGCAATACTAACAGCAGGGCTTTATAGCAGTCATTACAGTGCCTCAGATAACAGATTTTTATCTAGAAACAATATAATCGGTGAGTACTCAAATTTAACCTTTTCTGAAAGTCTCTATAAGGTAATATATGATTTATTCTGTAATCCACGACTCACTTTTTTAAAAAGCAATTTTAAAATCAATCATCTGTGAACATTCTGCATATTTAAAAGGAGACCAGCCTTATTTTTAACTTAAAACAGTCTTTAATCCATAAAAGAACTAAATTCTGTTTCCCAATGCAGCTGATTTTTGGTTTGTTGGGTCTCTCCGGTCTGACTATCTGCCTCCTCCCACCTGGAAATATAGGCTAAGATCACTAAGATTTACTTATTACATGTCTTGCTACCTGGTACTTTGTTCAAGAAGATGAACACAGCTATCCAAGAAGATTGCCTGCCCAACACTTTATCAACTCTGAACAGCCGTCAGAAGCCTCTGCTAGGACAAAAGTCAAAGCGTCACTTCATCCCTCACACCCACCCAAAGGTAATGGCAATGTCTTACCATTGTTTTTATCTGATCGCTGTGGGTGGCTGTTGACAGGACTGGGCTCGCCATGGGTGGCCCATCTGGTATGGGCAATTCCAAGATGCACATCAAACTCAATGTCCAGGTCCATATCCTGTTGTTCTATGTAAAGTGGGGAAAAGTTCATTCCTAAGAGGGTCCCCTACTCTTATTGAATGGAGGGAAAGGTTTCAGCGGACATCACCCACTGGCTTCAGAAATGCAGCGTGAGGCTCTCGAAGTAGGCCAAGGCTTTCAGGCTACTCACTCATGAATGTGAGCTCTTTTCTAACATTTACAGATCTTTTGCATGTGTTAAGTGGTCCACTTCCACCAACACATAAATTATAGGTGGAGAAACTCTGAGCTAAAGGTCAAATGTGGCCCTTCAGACCTCTCCATCTGGCCCTCAGGAATCTCCCCAGGCCGCCGCCCCCCCCCCAATACCAGCCATACTCTGCACCCTGCTAGAGTGATTTTGCCTGGCTGAAATGTGTATCTGAGCTCTAATCATGCCTCTTGCTGATCTGGATGGCAGACAGAGAGGGGCATGAGTGTTTGTAGAAACCAGCCTCATGAACAAAGGCAATGTTTAGATTCATTACTCTACTAACTTTTTCTTCTGGCCCCGCCCACCATTGGCATGTGGTCCCCTGGAAGGATGTCCAGAACGGACAAAAAACGTCAACCATCCCGACCTAAGTTCTGACTAAAGCCAGCCATCTCAGTCAGCAACATTTAAGATAAAAGTAAGTCCACAATGCAGAGGTCCTCCACCATGCCTCTCTGAAAACAAAGTATTATCCACAATATTAGCACACGTTGTTGTTTTCTGAATAGAGGGCATTGAACGGAATGCAAAACATGATATGTTTGCTTCTCCATTGTTTACAGTTTTCCCACCCAGAGATCATACCAATTTAATACTTGCATTTTTCTAGTACATAGAAAGTTAAGAAAAGACCATCTTATTTTGTGGCTGTATCAATTTACCATGCTTAGAGCATCAACATTTGATTTAAACAATTCCTAAGACCAGCAGCTACAGAAATACATAACTGCTGTATAAACTAAATCATTGGCTGCAATATGAACAAGCTTTCTACTCAAACATTCCATTTTAATTCTTTACTTTTGTCTTTACATGTAGTCCCGATGTTTGGGACTACAACTCCCATCATCCCTAGCTAACAGGAACAGTGGTCAGGGATGATGGGAATTGTAGTCCTAAACATCTGGAGGGCCGGAGTTTGCCTATGCCTGACATAATGTGAGGGAGGGAGGGGAACATGCATGAGGCCACTCAAGCAGCATCAAACCATGGTTTGGCGATGCATGTGAACTTCACTGTTGGGAACTTCAGTAGTTTCTCACTTGGCAAAGGTAGTCTGGCTATCTGCTGTTATCAGTTCATAGGACACTAGTTTATCAGTAACAGACAAGAAAGGAGGTCTCAGTTGTCCACTCTGGAAGGAGATGGACAAGACAATGCAGAATATGTGAATTCCGCTATCTTGTGACCCCTTTTTCTTCATGCATACTCTCCGCTACCATTCTCCCTATTCATGCTGCCTCTACTATAACCAGAGAGAGAGAGAAAGGGTCTGTGTTCCAAAGGTGAGTCTAACTGGCCAAAGAATGTCCCAACAACAAGGGATCATGCTATATCTCTACATTTGCTCTCAACAGGCAAGGTACAGGGAGGATTAGAAAATTCGATTTATCTGAGAACTGCATTATAGAAATGAATATATAGTTTATCATTTAGTATACCAATGAGCACAGCATGTGTTGGGAAATGTTTTCAGTTTGCACCTAACAATACATTGAAAGGTTGCTGAATGGTATTGAGATCAGGAACAAAGACCACCAAAGAGAAAAGGTGGATTGTGTAGGACTAGACTTACTGTTCACTTCTTCATCCAAAGCCTTCACTTTCCCCTTCTTTTTGATGAGTGCAATTTTGCCAGCATTGGCCTCCCAGTCTTTATCATTGCCTCCATCAATTCCAACTCCTAAAACACAGAAAGCTTAAGGTGAATCACACACACCTCATTTGGCTTGAAATATTAATTGTTCTGCTTTCCAATATCATTAACCCAACTTCCACAATCATTTTTCTACAGGCTAGAATAAAATTGCAGGGTTTCAGAACATACAGAACATTATGGCTGTACATAATTACAAAAAAAAGCCGGTGCAAGATTTAGAAACATAACATTGCCTAGGTGTTCCCTTTTAGCCATTGGCTGCATTGCTGGAACATCGAAGAATATCCAAGCATTCCCAACTGCACAGGGTCAGTTATGTTAGCCATTAGACTTTTGTCAAACAATACAGCTTCTGTGAGGAAAAGGAGATTTCTTTCATTGGGAAAAGACATCTCAAAAAGCCTAGTGAGATTTAAACTTCATCCAAATACCTGTGCACATAACGGTGTATGTCCAAGATATACAACTAAACATGTAAACATGTTGCATGTGAACTGAAAGGTGGAATAAGTCACACCAAGCCTTGCTTCTTACACACTGCAGACCATGACTTTACTGGCAACCACATACTTTTAAAACCAGTATCCACAGAAAGTAAGTTTGGAAGATAAAGAATCCAAGGACAGGGTGAGCAGCTTACCAGCAGAGTCATATCCTCTGTACTCCAGTCGCTGAAGCCCTTTGATTAGGGTTTCCAGGATCTCCCGTCTTGTCCGGGGAACGTGGTAGTTCAGGTAAGCAAAGATGCCTGCAAGATTGATTAGAAATTAAAATAAAGACTATATACATGCAATACTGCATTTCACTTTGTAACCACAACTATGAACTGAAACAGCCCTTGTGTAGGATTTCTATTAGCACAGCCCCCAAAGTGTTGTAAATAAACTCATTTTTATAAAACATTGCAAGCCACAGGAAGAAAAAGCACCACACTTTTTTTGCTACATTTCTCCCAAGCACTATTATATATATATATATTAATGTAAAAAGGTAAAGGGTCCCCTGACCATTAGGTCCAGTCGTGTCCGACTCTGGGGTTGCGGTGCTCATCTCGCTTTATTGGCCGAGAGCCGGCATACAGCTTCCAGGTCATGTGGCCAGCATGACAAAGCCGCTTCTGGCGAACCAGAGCAGCGCACGGAAACGCCGTTTACCTTCCCGCCGGAGCGGTACCTATTTATCTACTTGCACTTTGACGTGCTTTTGAACTGCTAGGTATGCACAATTAAAATTGTAAGTAAAACAGAGGGAGTGTAAAAGCAACTGCAGGGATGAGAGAAGGATCCATTAAGATGGGGTTTTTTTGAAGGAAGGATGGGATATAAATAAAAAACCATTAAAAAGTATAAAACATATTGTAGATGAGTGCAATGGAGTGGCTACACTCTGCAAACTCTAGAATGGAGTGCAAGGATGTAGGGTAAAGAATTTTGAGTTTGCTGAGTGGAACCCTCCATTACAGCCATCTTTCCAAAACAAAACAAAAACAAAAATTTAGGCCTCATCTCTGCTACCATCTGCATGAGAAAAAATACACCCCACATTCTGGGACTTTTACTTTTTAGACACTGTGGGATATATTCAGTGCTAGTTCAAATCAGAGTAAACCCAATGGGTCAACCCCAAGCAAGAACAAATCCATGGATCCTACAACTCCTGGGAAGTCTCAGAAAATAGCACCTGGAAAGTCGATAATGTGCAAATGAGTTGCCTTGTCACAATAATGACTTGCATGCTCAATATGTACTGCATTTGAGATTTATAAGGAAATTCCTTATCATCTCCATGCATGAACTCCCTCTGTGAAAGGGCACTGCCGTGCTCACACCTTCTTATAAAGTGGGCAAGGCACAAGAAACAGGGGAGGAAGCCGGGTGGGGAGCTTGTCATGATATTCCAGTTTATCAAGATTTCAGACAGGTTGCCAACTCCCAGTGGCTACAAGGAAGTGTTCAATTTCATTATAGCCAACAACGTTAGAAATTACGAACACTTCACTGCAGTAGAGCATTCCAACTCAAGAGAAGAGCTTTGGGGAACCCCCCCCCCCAATATAACTAAGAAAAAACAAAGAAGAGACTGATTAACTCTTGGAAGGACCACGTGAACAATGGAGTGCTAACCCCACTTCCCTCCAACGACCCACCCGCCCAACAACACACAACTGGCACAGTTGATCTTGCTGAATAAGTCTGTCTATCCCAAGTTCTGAGTAGTGCAGAGTTGGGCCTCTGAGAAATTATTCAAAAATATTCCTCTGAATCTATAAAACAATGTGTAATTTTATTGAAAAGTATGACATTATTCCTAATCAGGACAGTTTTCATGAGAAGCATTTTCCCCTTTCTTAAAAATAAAAAACTGAAACAGCAAGAAAGATAAGAGCCACTGCACATTCATCTTTGTAACCAGTAACATGAATAGAGTCTGAAGGACTGTTTCCCCTGTTAAACATGTATAATGTGGAAATACGTTTCTTTAGGTATGATTAAAGTTATCCATAGTTTTACCATATAAAAAAAAAGCCTGTCTATCCCACCAGGTGCTCTTCTCCTTAGACATGCTTCAATATTGAAAGTCAGATGCAAGAAAAATGCATGAACCGGAGGGATGTACTGGTAAGCAATGGAGAGAGACCCCGCTACTCCCCACCCCTTTCTACATAACTGGACTGGAGGACATCTGGGTTTAAACAGAGAGCTCTGCTGTCCTCACAACTAGACTGAGTCTCAAAATTCTCATTCTTGCCTAGGCTAATCCTTACAGTGACCACCCCCAGCAGCAACCATTCACATTTCTTTCCGATTCTAACCCTTACCTCTCAAAAAGGTGCACAGCTGGCATACAGACAAAAAACCTCTCCTAGAATGACCAAGGGGGCAGATCTCTTTTGGGAAGGCATTGCAAAGACAGGGGGCCACCACTGACAAGACCATGGGTAGGCAAACTAAGGCCCGGGGGCCAGATCCAGCCCAATCGCCTTCTAAATCCGGCCCATGGACAGTCCAGGTATCAGTGTGTTTTTACATGAGTAGAATGTGTCCTTTTATTTAAAATGCATCTCTGGGTTATTTGTGGGGCATAGGAATGCGTTTATTCCCCCCCCAAAAAAAATAGTCCGGCCCCCACAAGGTCTGAGGGACAGTGGACCAGCCCCCTGCTGAAAAAGTTTGCTGACCCCTGGACAAGACTGTCTGCTTCAAGCAGCAGCCAATCTTGCAATCTTGCCTCAGGAATGATGCTCAGGAAGCATCATTCAAGGCTGCTTCATTATTCATATTACTCGCATTAAGTCAGAAGCATGTGAACAGGGAGCTTGCGGTGGGTCAGCAAGACCATGTTGGCAAAAGCTTGCGGTGGGTCAGCAAGACCATGTTGGCAAACTTTTAGTTGTAGCCAAAGATCTGTCCCACATAGCATTAGCAGCCTGTTACCATGGTGTGCTTTCAGTTCACCAGACACCCTCATCCCTTTCCTCTTCTTCCTTATGGTCCCTCATCTAGGGACAAATGTTGACCTATGATCTACCAGCAAGCATATCTTTGGCTCTGGTGAGAGCATGGAATCAGAGACACACACACACCCACCCCACATTCGCACCATGCCTGAAGAATCGTCAGCCTTATACTGCAAGCCTTGGAGACACCCAAAAAGCTGTGGGATTTCTTAGTTACTAAGGCAAGCCAACACTGGTTGACCCCAGGGAGAAAGAAGGACATTCCACAGATGTACTGTTCAGGGCTAGGCGATATATTGATATATTGTTCAAAACCGGTTTGAAGCCCCTATCATGCTATTGGTTTCATAATTTTTGGGCGAATATTGCAAATCATCCTGATGCATGGCTTTTTTCATTTTGCCCAATCTCAAAAAAAGAAAGACGCTTCTAAGCTATTTTTAAGGAAATTCGCCAACATCTACACTTCCAACAGGGGTTGCCATACGTCCGGAGTTTCCCTGACATTTCAGCGCTTTCTACTCAGACACTGTTTCCGATGGCCAAATCCCAGCTATGTCTGTGAAACTTTGAACGTATGGCAACCCTACCTTAGCCCTTGCTCCCTCCAAGTGTACAACCACTACACTGATTTTAAGGTGTGCTGCTAATCACATATTTTTACCAACTAATCATACACAGCACACTCCAAAGACCACTTCCTCATTTGCATGAGTTGAAAAGAAGAAAGGAAGTAAAACGTTACAGTGAAATAAATTTACTCATTCAGATCATAAAGAAGATCATAGTCCATAGGAGGAAATGTTCTATATGAAAATTCTGTGATGACAGGGTTGAAAATAAGTTCCCAAGAAGAATTGTTATTAGCTCATCTAGAGAAGCACTTAAAAGGGGCAGATGGGAAGAAGAATCACCAACTTTTGGCAGGTCAAAGCTCTTTTTATTGTCTGGAAGAAAATATAATTTGTCACCTAAAGCCCAGTAATATATTACAAAGTTACAAGGATTAGTGGCCAACCTCCTAGCAGCTATTTCACATAGCTGTCACATCCTATATTTCAAATATGTTTGTAAGTTTTCCAATAGGTCACTTCTGTAAGGCTAGATATCTGCGCTAATAATTACTACTGGCGGTACAGCTGCTCCCTAAGTTTCAAACACTAGGAAAGCATAGACACATGCAGTCAGCAGAATGCAAGGCTAGCACAAGGCTGCCCTTGGGGGTCTCCAGACACAGCCCCACTCAAGAGTTGCCTAAAGGGCAGTTTGCAACTCCAAAACTTGCCTGGGGGCAACTGTGATTCACCAGATAAAACAGAAAATTGTATAGCTAAACTTCAGACCATAGCCCCGTCTACACCAACTGGCCATAATCTCTGCAGCATTGCTGGGAGGAGTCTTCCCTAACCTACCTGGAGAGATGGTGGGGATCAAACCAGGGACCTTTGACATGGAAAGCAGATGCTCTGCTACTGAGCTACCATCCTTCTAGCCCTTTTAAAGTAGTTTATTTCCTGCTGTCCCTCTTCTGAGAGAGCCCAGTTAGAATTCACAAATTCAGCTGTGTTCAGCCATGACAAGGTAAAGGTAAAGGTAAAGGGACCCCCCTGACTATTATGTCCAATCATGTCCAATCATGTCCGACTCTGGGGTTGCGGCGCTCATCTTGAGTTACTGGCCTCGGGAGCCGGCGTACAGCTTCCAGGTCATGTGGCCAACATGACAAAGCTGCTTCTGGCAAACCAGAGCAGCGCATGGAAATGCCGTTTACCTTTCCGCCAGAGGAACCTACCTATTTATCTACTTGCACTTTGACATGCTTTTGAACTGATAGGTGAGCAGGAGCTGGGACCAAGCAATGGGAGCTCACCCCGTCGCGGGGATTCGAACCGCCAACCTTCTGATCAGCAAGCCCTAGGTTCTGTGGTTTAACCCAGCGTTCCCCAACCTTGGGCCTCCAGATGTTTTTGGACTACAACTCCCATCATCCCTCGCTAGCAAGACCAGTGGTCAGGGATGATGGGAATTGTAGTCCGAAAACAACTGGAGGCCCAAGGTTGGGGAACACTGGTTTAACCCACAGCGCCACCCGCGTCCCACTTGCAGTAGCCATGACTACTGCAAGTCAATACTTCAGAATTCAGATAAAAATAGGGGGGTTTAAGAAGGGTTGTTGTTTGTATAACCTTGAAGTCAAAAGAATTCTATAGGCCTCCTTAGCTTGGTATCAGCAAGAAATTGGAAGCTACCCAGCAGGAGGAAGAGCAGGTGCTTGTTTCACTCCTGGTGGCAACACCTGGCTGTGAAACATGAGGGTTCAGCTGGTGGGTTGAGACTAGAAACTCGATTGCAGCCCAGCCTAAACCAGATTGGTTCAGGTGCCACACTTCCTTTTGTACTTGTCTAAGGTATGGGTTAAGCTTTCTGGAAGAGGATAAAGAACAAAGCAGAATGATAGAATGCAGGGGGGAATTAAAAGAAGGGGGGAGAGTAACAGAGAGAAGGTAAAGAATGACCACATGCAACAAAAATGTTTTAGTGGGCCCCATAACTCATACTGGGGTTAAGAGGCACGGTGAAGAGAGATCCTTTGGATATGATAGTTGCTATGAGAGCACTTGCGCTGAAGGGCAGGATAAAAATTCCTTAAACAAATTAATGTCAACAGTAGAAATATTTATTTCACTGCAGATGTTAAACAGAGCACCAGTCACTACACTTAGTCAAACCAAATGGGTCAGAAATGAACACTGTGTGCTCTACTAGGGTGGACAATTTCACACAAGTCAGGTCCCAAATTTTAGTTGTACAATGGAAACCAGAACAAACTACCCATTTACGAAGAGCCAACAATCTCACTCTACTTTGCTGAACAGGAAAAAACTGCTCTGTCAGTTCGGGCATTTCTTATTTACCTATAAGTCAATGCTTGGAATCTGCTCTTAGTCCTGTAGTCAATCGCCCTCTCCCACCCCTGGCAATGTAACCCACTAAGCTATGAATAACTATCAGATTTTGAAATTATTCCAGTTTGATGCTGCACCAGTTTAATTATTAAAAGGAAGCGATCTTATAAGATTTGCTCCCATCCTTACCTCTGCAGCAAGTTTAAACTGGTTATGAGTTTCACATTTAACTATGAACAAGGTATATATATCTGCTACACTGGTTTGTCTGGACATCTACAGTCTACCTGGGCCGTTAACAATAGATGAATTATACTTATTCCATCAAAGAATAAGCAAGTGAGATACAGAAATGTCAGGGTAAAGATAAAACTGCAAGGGCAATAAACCCTACAATTTCAACCATGCAAGAGGAATAATCCCCTCAGAAATATGACCTGAAGAAAAGGCATTGGCATTGTCAGTCACCATCACTCTAAAGGCACGAAATTCTGCTTTCTCATTTTGGAACAAGACAGTCAAGAGTCTATAACTGTATTCAGAAATATTTTAAAGGATGTGTTTGTAGACAAAGAACAGATTATGCTATGCAATCTGAGAATCCCACACATTCCCAATATTGAATTCACAGAAAGACTTGCACTGTGCTCAAAGCAAACTATTTATAGCATAAACTGCCTATTCTATTCTTAGCACTGCCCCATTTTCCATTTTCTGAGGCAAATTTGCATAGCATTAAATGCACATGAGCAAACTGTGACTGCAGCTCTTTTTCACTTTGCTCTTCAGGAGAAATTTCTTGTGAACCTGTGTCCCACATCAAAAAAACCCCACACCAATACCTGAAGGGGACAGAGTACAATAGAAATCCGTAGTGTTAAGAAAGCCGAAAGAATAGTTGATATATGGGGAAGGGCTCAGTGGCAGAGCATGTTCCATCTCTGACACCTTTCATGTGCAGCTGGAAAAGACTCCTGCTATAAACCCAGGCAAACCACTGCCAGTGTGGACAATTGGCTAGATGGGCCCAATGGCCTGGGATTCAATAAGCACATATACACCTATGCTATGTCTGCGCACCAAGAGAATGCAAATGATAATTCAGGGCTCAACCAGAAGGTCCTGGTTCACTAGGTGGCCTCAAGCAAGCCAATTTTGCTTTTCTTCAGCGCCTAGTCCTTTGGAATATGGGGAGAATCATATTGACCAATTTAACTTAGAAGGGATTTGTAAGGATGACTGGGGTCATGTGTTTTGATTGAATTTATTTATTTCATAAAATTTATATACTGTTCGAAGCAGTTGATAAATGTATGCACATGAAGAACACAAAAGAACTATATACATACACACTTCCAATATTATTAAAATAATAATGAGACTGTCTTATCATTAAGATCTCTGAATAAGCTAGATGGGTGAAGATCAGGGAGCCTCATCTGTAGCTGCACCCTTTATGAATTTAAGAATAGAAGGGGGGCCTCCTGGATCAAGCCAATGGCCCATCCAATCCAACATCCTGCTCTCACAGTGGCCAACCAGATGCCGGCAGGAAACCAGCAAACAGGAATGGAACACAAGAGGCCTCTCCTCTCCTGTGGTTTCCAGCAACTAGTCTTCAGAAGCATTGCTGCCTCTGACCATGAAGACAGAGGCTAGCCATCCTGGCTAGTAGCCATTGATAGCCCTTTCTATCATGAATTTGTCTAATCCTCTCTTAAGGCCATCCAGGTTGGTGGCCATCACTGCCTCCTGGAGGCAGTGAGTTCCATAGTTTAACTACCGGTATGTGCCACATAGTGGAACATTATCACCAGAGATATGTGCCTAGCATCTCCTCTTTATACTTTTATTATGTCATTTTTGCTGTGCTCTGAAGTATTTCTTTTCTTTCTTTCTTTTTTAGTATTTTAAATATGTATTTCATGGTAGTCATCTCACAGCATTTTTAAAAGGAAAAAAGCTGCAAAAAATTTTTTCATTTAATCTCTTATTAGCAATGATCTTATTAATGATGATGCCTCTGGAATTGATCCAAACACCCCTTGCCTTTTGCCTACATAAGAGGACTCTCTTTTCTTCTTCCACGTCCCCTCTTCTTCTGTGCCACACTAGAAGCCGCTTTTGAAACTCAATAAAGTTTAAACAATATCTTTCAACACATCAAAAGGATGTGCTTGTAGGCAATGTGCAAGCGCAACGTCAAATGGGGATTAAATGAAATATTAAATCTTTCTGGAACCACCGTAAACAGCTCAGTGCGCAAAACAAACACCACGTAAAGAGTGAGAACCTATATGCAAGCCAGAGATGTGGAAGCAGCCCTTCCACCTACTAGCACCAATGCTGCTGGCAAACCCTAGCTTCAGTACAAGTTGCTAGAAAGGCAGACAGCCCTGAAGTTGGTGTGGATAAGCTCCTGAATAGGCAAATCTGTTTTTCTACCTGTCTACTTCTCTCTCACACACCTACGCTGTTCCTCTACTGCACGGATGGCTGCCACCCCTTCCCACCCCTTGTTCCCCTTTATATTTCTAGGAGGTTAACATATTGCCACATTGTTTTATTTAGCCACCCTAAGCTTAACAGAAAACGAAGTTGAAAATATCTCCCTGCTGAATTCTGCCAATTCACCCCCTTCCTTATCATCAGCAATCTAGACCCGCTTTCCCAATATCACACACTCGTCTACTCTCACGCTAATTTCCCCACAAGCCTCACTTGCGCCAGTCCCTCAAGACATTTGTCCCCTTCAATTTAGCACCCGCATAAGATTTAGGCTGTAAGCTCCTTGGGGCAGAGACCTGTGTTTTGCTTATGCTACTGGTCTTTAAAGCACCACAGACCCTGATGCCACTTTATAACTACTACTACTACTACTACTACTGTACTTGATCACTATTGTTAAACCAGTTGTAGAGCTTCCCCCCTTTCATTATTTCCCTGATTTTGCTTTATTAGGTTTCCTAAATGTTCCGCAATGTTCAAACATGGGGTTGCCTGTAAACCAACCATATCTCTCACCCACCTGATTCCCATCTGCACATTCACACTGTCCCCACTAACCTCCCATTATCTCCCTTCCGAACCACCCTGAAGGCGAAGGCACTCTGCACATGCTCGAGAGAGAGCCACCTTCGGACTTTTGACAGAGGAGGGGGAGCCTGGGCCGAGTCTCCCGAGGCCCCCCCCATACAATGATGGTGAAAGAGGGGGAGGAAAGCAAATGAAGTGGAGGAGGAAGCACCTGGGGGGGGGGCAAGAGAAAGAGAGGCAGGTGCTGCCCTGAGAGCCTTTCCTTCCCCCCCTCCCGTCTTCAGGGGCACTCTGCACATGGGCTGAGGAAAGGCTACTGCATGCGACTGGGTCCCAGGGTCATCTAGCCCAACCCGCTGCCGTTTGCCCTGAGGGAAGCGGGCAGACCTTTCGAGAGAAGCCGCCTCGCCCTGCCTTTGGCCCCTCAGCATCGCCCACCTCGCCAGCCTTCCCAGCGGAGCAGCCTCCATCCCTTCCCTCGCCCCTTCCTTCCTTCCCTCCTTCCTCACCGCACATGGTGGCGCCTGCGGAGACCGAGCAGGGCGGCTGTGAGGCGCGGAGGACGAGGCGGCGACGGAGGCTGGGCAGGCGCTTCCTCGCTGACGGGCCGGCAGGGACTGGCGGGTGAGGAGGCGGCGGCTGCAACGGCGTCTCCTCCTCCTCCTCCTCCTCCCGCGGGCAGAGGAGCGGCGGGCGAGGGGCGCAGGCTCCCTGCCTGGCCCGCGATTGGGCCCGGCTCGGCCTGGCGGGGCCGGCTCCTCCTCCGCCTCCGCCTCCTCCGCCTCACGAGGCCTCCGGGCTGCCGTGTCACTCGGGGCGACGTGGCAGCCGGATCAGTATCCGCCTCAGGTGGAGGAGCCTCGCAGGCCGGAAGGGCCGCGCTCGGTGGGAGGCGGAGGGGGGAAGCAGGCGCCTCTAGGCGGGGGCCCAACGAGGCGCCCCCTTGGCGTTATGGTGATTAATAAGGTCAATATTACCATTATCGGAACCCTGGTTGGTGGCTCATAAGGCACACACACCCTTTGGGGATTGCTATTATTACCAGTCCGTTTTTTTGTGGCTCTAGGCTGCAGCAAAACGAGGCGCCCTTTAGGGGTCATCATCATCATCATTCTGCTTTTTGATGGTGAGACTGCAGCAAAACGAGGCGCCCCTTTGTGTGTGGTTGTCGTTATTATCATCAGTCCGCCCGTTGGTGGGCTTGGGCAAAATGGGGCTCCCTTTTGGGACTATGGATTTAGTACCCTTCACTTTTTTACTTTTTATTTCCTGCCCTTTGCACTAAGATCCCAGAGTGGGATTAGAACACAATATGAAATTAGTTTTAAAATAATTTGCCTTTCCTTCTTTGCCATAGCACCAGAGCATTGTGCGGCTTTTTAAAACAATGCTTCCGTTGGAGCTTCATGGAGCATCCATGTTCAGGAACAGTCTATTGCCCAGTACCTGGTGCAGGGGACAAGCAGCAGAGTGGCGGTGGTCCAGTAGCCACCTTCATGCCCCCAGCAAAGAGGTCTTGCTGCCTAGCCTGGCAGCCCCACCTGTTCTCCCGCTTAAAAGAGGCAGGTGGCAGAAAAGGCCCCCTGGCCCCCTTCCATACTGGAGAATGGCCATCAGTCCCAAGAGACAATTTTAGGCCGGGCAGGCTAATGGCCAGAGGTTGTGTAAGGCAACTTCCTGTGGCGACTGGGCCAATGTGGTGCAGTGGTTAGAGGGTCGAACTTACACATGGGTGAGACTAATGGGTGGATGGCGGCTAACAGATTGAGGTTGAATCCTGACAAGACAAAAGTACTGTTTTTGGGGGACAGGGTGCGAACGGGAATGGGGGACTCCCTGGTCCTGAATGGGGTAACTGTGCCCCTGAAGGACCAGGTGTGCAGCCTGGGAGTCATTTTGGACTCACAGCTGTCCATGGAGGCGCAGGTTAATTCTGTGTCCAGGGCGGTTGTCTACCAGCTCCATCTGGTACGCAGGCTGAGACCCTACCTGCCCGCAGACTGTCTCGCCAGAGTGGTGCATGCTCTGGTTATCTCCCGCTTGGACTACTGCAATGCGCTCTACGTGGGGCTACCTTTGAAGGTGACCCGGAAACTGCAATTAATCCAGAATGCAGCAGCTAGACTGGTGACTGGGAGTGGCCGCTGGGACCACATAACACCTGAGAGAACTACATTGGCTCCCAGTACGTTTCCGAGCACAATTCAAAGTGTTGGTGCTGACCTTTAAAGCCCTAAACGGCCTCGGTCCTGTATACCTGAAGGAGCGTCTCCACCCCCATCATTCTGCCTGGACACTGAGGTCCAGCGCCGAGGGCCTTCTTGGTAGTGGCGCCCGCCCTGTGGAACGCCCTCCCAGCAGAGGTTAAAGAGATAAACAACTATCTGACATTCAGAAAATACCTAAAGGCAGCCCTATTTAGGGAAGTTTTTAACCTGTGATATTTTAATGTATTTTAATATCTGTTGGAGGCCGCCCAGAGTGGCTGGGGAGACCCGGCCAGATGGGCAGGGTATAAATAAAAATTATTATTATTATTATTATTATTATTATTATTACCATGGTTCAGATCCCCACTCTGCCATCATGAAGTTCAGTGGGTGACTTTGGGTCACAGATGCCACATCTCAGCCTAACCCACCTCACAGAGAAAGGGGACAGCCATGATTCTCCATGGAGAAAAGGTGGGATATGATTAAAATAAATAACGTGCATGGCGACAAGGTGCTGGGGGCACACAGCAAGGGAGGGCAACCTTTTGCATGCCTGGTTTGTGAAGCTGGTCTACACTAGAAACAGAATCTTCCCCAGCGTTGCTTCACCTTCCTTCCCATGGAATGAGCCTCACCACACTTGGTGGTGTTCTTACATTTGCCATTCAAGCATGTTAAGAGTCCCCCACTGTGGAAGCAGCATATTTCGATTTCAACAAGGCCTCCTTTGATATTTTTGTTCTAGTTCTAGCATTGAGAGGGAGGGGAAAAATTCTATCCAGTTTCTCCGTGCCATGCATAATTTTATAAATGTCTATATGTCATCTCTTACTCTTAAAAGGTACCTAAAACCAAAGGGAGCTGCTGCAGGAAAGATCCATGCACTGCTACCTCGACTGATCACTTGCTGGCAGTTCCTGAGAATGGAAGTAGCCGACAAACGATGACACCCAGTCTAACTTAGAATTGACTTGTTTCAGACACCCCTTTTGCTGACCCACCAGGAAATGCTGAATAGAGTCTTCCAGGTCTCGGGTGGGGGAGTGTGCTTGCTTACTAATTCTCAAGTAACAAGCTATCCTTTTCATACCACTGTACTTGTCCTTTCAAATAAAAGAAAGTAACGCTGTTGTGAAGATTAGGTGTGCTGATTGCATCATGTTAGGTAATGTGATGTTTTCAGAGGCAGGGAAAAGTAAAACAGTAAATACAGAAGGGTTCTCTTCCAGGAACTTGGAATGAGTCAGAAGTTATTAAGTGCGTCATCCGCTAAAAAGTTCAAGATGGCCAGAACCGATAGTGGTCATATACTAGCAACTCATTCTTAGCCCAGGGCAAGGAAAAGACAGTGCCACCAGAGCTGCAGTGGGATCCTACGCAAGACAAGCAGGGCACGGGTTGCTTCCTGATTGCCCTCACACAGCATATGCTTACTTGAGTATTAGGCAAAGCAATTTCCCATTTGCCTTTATTGAAAAGGCATCCAGTTTCCTTGGGGAGTCCCAGCTCCTGTATAGTTCACACATTCTTCCCAGCACATTTTAAAATTCATTTACCGTATTGGCCTGAATATAAGCCTCATTTCCCCCCCCAAAAAAATTCTGACCGTGATAAGTCAAAGTGCAGCTTAAATTCACAACCGTACAAAAATTGGCTTTTACGATACCGCTGCTGAAACAGACATACGGTAAAACAGAACGGGTGTGAGTGCCTGCAGAATTTTAATGGAGCGGCTTATATTCGTGTATTGTCCTTTTTTCTTTTCCCCCCTTGAATTTTAAAGGTGTGGCTTATATTTGGGTGTGGCTTATATTCAGGCCAATACGGTAATGTGGGTTTGCTGGGCCATAACACACTCTAATTTCCTTGTTGAAACTACTTTGATGTATTCAAGAAAATACAGTAGCAAGAGTTGGTTTTCTTATTTTCAAGGGTTAAGTTCAGTTTCTACTCTCCATTTGTGACCAATAATAAGGAAACCGTTATCAGGATTGGCCCAGTATTGTGCATTTAGTAGCAAAGATATATATGCAGTGTTGATAAGACAACAGACCTACGAAGAATAATAAAAACATGGCTTATATAACAGGAAGTCCTCAAAATAATAAAGCAATAATTTATATCAGTATTTATCACTACATAATTCTTCCAACAGTATGGGCTGTAGGTCACCATACCTAAATCCAACAGAGAGGGGAAATATTTTATAAATGTCACATTCTGTCCAAACAAAATCTGTACATTTTTTTCTTTTTGTTTACAAGAATAGCAGCAAACAGACAACCACACTTTCAAGAATACTTTTCACTTGTTTTCTTAGAACCATGAAGCAGTGAAGGAAAAGTCCTGTGTCTGGGGAAAGTGGTGACAACAGCTGAACATTTTCCTATAGCGAGTGGCTAATTTAGACAAATCAGCTTGGAAAATAATTTTAGCTTAAGAGTCCAAAGCTTTCCCTGATTTAGGTTGACTTTGCTTTTTCTTCTTCTTCGTTATCGACAACCTGAAAGATAACAGATTGCAATACTAAGGGATAGGCAACTGTTAATTCAAAAAATAAAAACACATGCACACACGGGTGTCAGAAATCAAGGATCCTTGTAGTTCAGCCACCACGATACAGATGAAATGAAAAACAGATATTGAATGTCATTTTGAAAAGCAGATTTATGTTTTTTTTAAATCACAAATGGCCACTTAGTATAAATTTATAATTACACCTACTGTAACTTTAAATTTACACCAGTAGAAGTATCTCAAGAAAACCATGGCATAACTTCCTTCTTTCTACGTCCAACCCAGCATTTCCAGCTGAGAATGAAGCAGCACTTCCAAAGAACTATGACTTGCTAAGAGTGTGGAGGAGATTGTCAGTAACATGAGGAAAGCCATATTGACCAAAGATCACTGTTCCCACATAACTCTTGTTGCCACAGACTGGAGAAAGCAAAGCTCATGCCATCGCCATCTCTTTCTCAACACAACACAATCAGTGCAGCTCTCCAGATGTTGCTGTAAGCCATCAGCCCCAGCCCATGGTCAGGGATGAAGGGATGAAGCATCTGGCTGGCCAAAAGTCCCCCACTGCTGATTTAGACACCGCCTCACTCATCCCCTCTATATCCACAGATACGTTCTGTGATTTGTTGGTGGTTCATTGGGCCCCATGCCTTGGATCACTGTTTCTGTGATGCTGGCAAGCACAGCTCTGCTGTTTTTACTGAAATATTGCATACTGGTTGGAAAAAAGGGGGAAAGACAGCCAGAGGGTGGGGATATGGAATAAAGCATCCTGGTGGACAGCATGATTGGCTGGAACCCTGAAGAGAAACACTCCAGGTGGAGTAGGGGTGCAAAAGGAAACTGCAACATGTTGATGCTGGTCTCACTTGTGCCCAGAGAAATCCTGTTTCAGACTCTGTTGTTACTTTTATAATGATCTGTCAGGGATCTGCCCACCCCTGCCAGTCCAGCTCCGAGTGCTTACAGGGAGCCACAGCCTGTGTCTCCTCCTGGAAACTCTGTTCCGCTTGAGCTCTAGCCTCCGCTGAGGCCTGAGCCACAGCCTGTTCTACGGCAGCAGCAAGTCGTTGTTCCTCCGACATAACGTCTTTCTTTCCCAGCACGGAGGGGACCCCTATTGAACAACCTAGTGACTTCCGGATTGCTGTCAGGTTCTCTTATCGGTTGTTCAATAGTAACACCAAGCCATCCTGTCTTTAAGTCTCTTTATTTCAGTGCTAAGCTATTTACAGTGCAGAGTTCAGTTTATCTTGTCTGCTCAGTCACTAGCAGAATCCGGAAGTGCCTCCCTCCTGTTTTGGCGCCAACACCAAAACCTTGGCATCCTAAATTGCCGCCTTCTCCTCCTACGTGAGATATGCGACGGAACTGACGCCTTCCCCCCCTCCCCCCCGAGCGAGTCTGCTGGGTAGTGCCAGGTCTCCCATCAACTCCCTGGACACCTGGCACTCCCTGGCTCCCAGCCACTAACTGCTCCTCCCCCGAACAGGGGCTGCCAGATTCACTCGATTAATCTGTTGTTAACACAGGCTGTGGCTCCCTGTAAGCACTCAGAGCTGGACTGGCAGGGGTGGGCAGATCCCTGACATGATCCTTCTATACCTAACTTTTTGCACTGGACCCAGTTATCAGATTTGAAGTGTCAACTTTCATTTGTAAAAAACTTGCTTGTACAGAGACACTTTGAGATGTGGAGAAGAAATTCTATGAACAAACCACCCCAATTTTTAACACCCTTCAATTTGTGCCTACCTGTTCCACACCTTCTACTTCCGGAATATAGAACTGCAGCATGTTCTGTATCCCATTCTTCAGGGTGATGATAGAACTGGGGCAGCTCGTGCAGGAGCCTTGCAGTTTTAACTGCACAATCCCATCTTCAAAGCCCTTAAAGATGACATCCCCGCCATCTTCCTGGACTGTTGGCCTGAGGAACATTGTTGATAAGATTTCAAAGTATTAGTGAAGTAAACCACTTAAAACCCCAAACATTTCTATACATTTTTGAAGTAGTTCTCACCCCTTCTTTGGCCACCTCTTCTTTGTATCCCACCTCTATACCTTCTCTGTTGCACTAATGCTTATTCTCAGAACAGCCCATCTCTTGCAGTTCATCAAAACACCTCCCTTCTCCTTCAAATCCACCATCAGCAATTTTTTCCTAGAACAGCTGATCCTGAGCTAAGTATCTTCTGTTTATTTTATGTGCATGCTCTCTGCCAGGGCAACCCCTATTTTACTGACAATAAGAGCTGATTACTGAAACTGGAATAAATTATACAAATCCAGTCATTTTGCATGCATTTGCCCAGTTTGCAACATTTATCTTCTCTTTGCAATCTGGGTAGTGGTAATGAGAAGCTATGTAAAATGCTGAAGTCCTTGCTCCTGTCAATCTCACTTTGGCTTCTGAAATGTCATCACAACAGACGAAATGGATTGTAGCTGGCAAATTAATGCATCCAATTCAGGGCTTGGGTATTCATTCAAGAAAGAACAAGCTGCACCTACATTCCAATGAAACCAGCGTCTTCGTTCTCCACTTATACTGCCCTTTCACTTCCCAACAGACATGCTGTTATTTTCCAAAGGAACAACGAAGGCTCTGTCTGTCAGACTGGCACTCACTAAAATGCTGGAAGTGCTTCAATGCAGATATTGACTTAAGCACCAATATATAAATGTGCAACTGTAACAAATTTCCCTGCTGTCCTCCTGGCTAACATCAGAGGGCAAGCGATTCTAACAGAAATATATATTCAGGGATCAGAGTGATAAAAGCTAAATATCCAAAGGGCACGTCTATTTTAAATTCTTCATACCTCCCCTATTTTGAAGATGTTTACTGCAATCTCTTTCTGAAGTGAGTTTTTATGTCACATGCCTCTTTCAAAGCATTGTAAAAGCTCATGAGGAAAAGTGGGTTGGGAGCACAGCTGGTTGAAAGACTTGAGCCAGCAGCATCCCTCAAAGTGAACAAAATACTCTTTTCAGAGGCAACCTAGGAAGAAGCACCGGCATCTCTGCCAATCCACCAAACTGGCTATCAACAGAATTGCACATTCATTACTCTGCCACCTTCATTGAAACACCAAGAGTGTATAGGAAACACAGTTGTAGCTGTACCTTATTCTAGTATCCAGGAGCTCTTTTATCATTAATACAACTTCATCGTCTTCTTCAGATGGAGCTTGCGTGGTTTATGCAAGACAAAAGGAATTAATCATGCTTATTTGATAAATGTTTCCACAACATTTCTTGAAAATAATCAATTTACCTCCCGGAAAAGCTCTGCTGAATAGCTTCTTAGGGATGAAATGACCGCAGAAAAGTGAGCCTGCATCACCACTGTCCCTGCCACAAAAGAAGCACAACAGTGCGCTCTTACTTGTGTTTGGCAATAGCTGCTCTGAGACTTCCAGCCCTTGTGTGCTAGCTGTTGTCCTGCTTGCTTCATAGCCCACTTGTGTTATATCTTTACAAGCACAAATATGTTCAAACTCCACACACCCTTGGCCACATCTCAAACAAGACGGTCTCATTTATGCATTTTCTGTAACTTGTATGGATGTAATACCATAAGTACAGAATCTTGTAAAAAAGAAATCTCCCTGGCAGCAACATCTCCAAAAGATCTTGTGCTATTACAACATGAATCATTCCATTGCTTAAAGGTAAAGGGACCCCTGACCATTAGGTCCAGTCGTGTCCGACTCTGGGTTTGCGGTGCTCATCTCGCTTTATTGGCCGAGAGCCAGCGTACAGCTATCCGGGTCATGTGGCCAGCATGACAAAGCCGCTTCTGGCGAACCAGAGCAGCGCACGGAAACGCCGTTTACCTTCCCGCCAGAGCGGTTCCTATTTATCTACTTGCACTTTGACGTGCTTTCGAACTGCTAGGTGGGCAGGAGCTGGGACCGAGCAACGGGAGCTCACCCTGTCGCAGGGATTCGAACCGCCGACCTTCTGATCAGCAAGCCCTAGGTTCTGTGGTTTATCCCATTGCTTACCAGGTAGTTAACATTAAAAACTTCCCCATCTTCTTCTGACCACAGTCTCATGTTTTCATAAATTCAACTATCTTATCTGCTTTCAAAAACACTGCATCTCCAACAGTGGCCATACAAGCTCACAAGTAGAGAATGTAACCTGCCACCAACATCCAATACTCTCCTCCATCAACGTATTCAATATTAGCCATTTACCTGTGTCTGTACGAGGTGCCTCTTCAGTAATAACAGGTAAGCCAGAAGCATAGAAATCCATAATAGTTGCATAAATATCTGGTTTTATTAAGTTCCAATCCACTTCTTCATTTTCCTACAAAGATTTCAAGAATAGGTTAGGTATACATTAATAGCTTTGCTGAATCAGACCAAAAACACTCTTTTAAAGCCTTGTGGGAAAATGTAGGTCCTTTGAATCTATGAATAGCGCATAGTTTCTGGCACTACAGCAACTTAAAAACTGGCATCTACTAATTTTGGAAAGTTTTAAGGAGAGCATGGTCTGCACAGTAAGTGATAAAAGAAGTGGACTCCTGGAATGTTTAGAACAGTGGTTGCCATTTAGCTAAGAACTGCGGACCCCCTGTTTTTCAAAGACAAGCCATGGACCCCATTCTTTTGAAAATGTTGGTATCTCTGTGCTAGTTTTTGTTATGTGAATGCTGCCACCATACCCTTCAACATGTCCTAGTGCAAAACCAGGATGCATGTCTTCCAGGTCAAATAGGATACCCCATACGGTTAAAAGGGATAGATAAATAAACTTTATTTGCAAAGCCAACAGCCATAGCAATAAAAGACGCACAATATACAAATAAAAACAACAATGGATAAAAGGAGCGATCAAATGACTATGATTGTCGTTCAAATAGTGGCCCTTAATCTCATTGCACCCTCGATAAACCTAACAACCTTTGTTGTTATCAGATCATCTTGATCTGACAAAAGAAAGAACAACGTGGCAGCCTGGGATAGTAAGTAAGAGTGGTGTAATAAACTCAGACCTCATATCTCTATAGAGGGAGCAAGACAGGAGGACATGAGCCACTGTTTCCAGGTTGCCATTTCCACAGGGGCAGAGTCGTTTTTCGATTGGAATCTTTTGATATCTGCCCTCAAGTACGGCAGAGGGCAACACGTCCAATCTAGCTAGAGTAAAGGCATGTCTGAATTTTGGGATAGTTAATTTGTACAAGTAAGATGCCAAGGAGTCAAACTGAGAAGGGGAAAAGAAGGCATACCAAGGGCAGCGTTTCTCTATAATGGCTAAATTGTTATGTTGCTTTAAGTCCTTTAACAGGGATGTGCTATGGACTCCCTGGGTGGGTAGAAAAACAACTGGGAATCACTGGTTTAGAATATTCATATAGAATGTGTGCGGATGAGGCTGACCAAGATGGTGGAGGGTCTGGAAGCCAAGCCTTATGAGGAACTGTTGAAGGAGCTGGGCATGTTTAGCCTGGAAAAGAAACTGAGAGGAGCTTGATGGCCATCTTCAAATATCTGACGGGCTGTCACATGGAAGATGGAGCAAGCTTGTTTTCTCCTGCTCTAGAGCAGTGTTTCCCAACCAGTGTGCCTCCAGTTACAATTCCCATCATCCCTGACCACTGGTATTGCTAGCGAGGGATGATGGGAGTTGTAGTCCCAAAACATCTGGAGGCACACTGGTTGAGAAACACTGCTCTAGAGGGTAAGACCTGAGTCAATGGATTCAAGTTACAAGAAAGGAGATTCTTACTAAACATCAGGAAGAACTTTCTGACGGCAAGAGCTGTTTGACAGTGGAATAGTCTCCCTCGGAAGGTGGTGGACTCTGCTTCCCTAGAGGTTTTAAAGCAGAAGTTGGATGGCCATCTGCCGTCAATGCTTTAGTTGAGATTCCTGCATTGCATGGGGTTGGACAAGATTACCCACAGGGTCCCTTCCAACTCTACAATTCTCTGATTCTATTATCATTCCCTGTGCAGACATGAAAGCATTACAATAGTCTTTTAGGGTTACCTTTGTGACTGTGATGAAGTCTGTTCCAAAGAAAATGCTTTTAACTCCTTCAATCCTGAAGAGCTGCCTACGAAAACAAAAACAAGAAAAATAAAGATCTTCATTCAAAACTCCTGCTCACCGTAAGCTTCCAGGTTTCTTTGTATCTACATTAACGTTTGTAGGCTGATGACTGCCTGGCCACTAAGGCGCCAATCCCAGAACACTTCCCTGAATCCAGAATACTTGCATGTAAACATGCATGAGACTGAGTTCAGTGTGTGTGTGTGTGTGTGTGTGTGTGTGTATAATAAGGGGAAACTACTCATGTAAAAGGGACCCAGGTGGCGCTGTGGGTTAAACCACAGAGCCTAGGGCTTGCTGATCAAAAGGTCGGCAGTTCGAATCCCTGCGACGGGGTGAGCTCCCGTTGCTCGGTCCCAGCTCCTGCCCACCTAGCAGTTCGAAAGCATGTCAAAGTGCAAGTAGATAAATAGGAACCGCTCCGGCGGGAAGGTAAACGTGTGCTGCTCTGGTTCGCCAGAAGCGGCTTAGTCATGCTGGCCACATGACCTGGAAGCTGTACGCCGGCTCTCGGCCAATAAAGCAAGATGAACGCCGCAACCCCAGAGTTGGACACGACTGGACCAAATGGTCAGGGGTCCCTTTACCTTTTACTCATGTAAAATACTTAGAGACACTGAATCAGTAACCAACCAATTACTGACTCCCGATCCAAGACTTGCCCTTCCTTCAATATCAGATAATGACTCCAGAGAATTAACATGCAAAGATTTAACTCTATTCTTCTGGCAGCTGCCTACAATAGCAAAACATTGGAGGACATTATCGGGGACGTTCATGTGAGAATGGACTATGATGACGTGGAGTTTGACTTTAAAGGAACATTTAACAAGTGAAATCCATGCTCATCTCAAAGGAACCACACCATATAAACGTTACACTACTTCAACAAGATTTATTGATTATGCTGCTGTAAAGGAACATACCGTACATAGGTTCTGCCTGCCTCACATGGACACCTGTGGAAGTGCACCCTGGACTATCTAGACATTTCTTGGCTTGATTTGACAAGGTTTGATTTGCACTAATCATCCCCCCCCCACACACTTTGTTCTTCTTCTGTCTTGTTGGCTGTCTTTATTTGGGGAGGGGTTAGGGCCCAATAACATTTCTTATGCTAATGGAATTGATCAATACCCATTACAACAATAGAGCAGATTTTTTAAAGGGGTAAACTACGTATAACCCCTCTGCTGCAAACTCTGTCCCCAGTCTGCTTTCAATCTCACAGGCTCCTGATTAGCACTTGCAAGGCACAGATAAGTCCAGAACAGGGATAGGGGCAACAACAGTTGGGCGAGGGGGCATTTTAGGGGAAGTCAGGGAAAAGGTTAAACACTCCCTTCTCTGATGCAAAGCATCCACTTCCCAATAAAGCTTTGCACAGGATAATATGCTCCCAGGGCTTCGTTACAGCAATATGTAGTTTGCTCCTAAGTAAGTACCACTTAAAAGTACTTTGATCTGGACACATAACTAAGTTATTGTCATACAACCGACAACAAGGCAACAACAAACCTTGCTAAGGGTGAACAATACGTGGAAGCTGGAGAGGTGAATTCCATAGTTCTAGATTCCAGCACTGGCTTTCCTGGGATAAATTTCAAGCTGTTTGGATTTGGAGTGTCCTGTGTCTGAACAAACATAGACCTCGCTGAAATAAAAGAAGAATTAAAAACTGTCAGGTTTGTAGTAACCTGATTTGCACCCAACCTTCATAAAACACAAACAAGAAGAGCTGGGCTGGATTTGACACAAGGCCCATCTAGTCCAGTATCCTGGCCCACAGAGGGGTCAGCCAGAAGCTTCTTGGTGCCGAGCATGGCACAAACACAAAGACCTCTCCATATATTTGTCTCCAGCATCTGATTCTCAGAGGCATATTGTCACTGAACATGGCAATTTTATTTAGATGGACTAAGTTTCTTAATCAGGCAATCTTGTCTCTCCCACCCCTCCCCTCTGCTGCAGGAGTTCAAACAAGTAACGAAAATGAAAAAGAGAGCTGAGAATGGCCTTGCTCAATGAGGCATGGGGGGCCTTGCCTTTCTCAGTCCATCTTCTGCCTACTAGGCATTCACAACTCTCTCTCTTAAGAGAGGCTCACTTTTTTATTTTCTTGGCTTACAGAAAATCAACAAAATCTGGGAAGCCCAGATCAAAAGATCAAAAGTTAGAAGCAAAAACACACTTTATCCATGGAACTAATTCTGATGACTTTATGGCAGGGGTCAGCAACCTTTTTCAACTGTGGACCAGTCCACCGTCCCTCAGACCATGTGGTGGGCAGGACTTTTTTTTTGGGGGGGGGGTGAACAAATTCCTATGCCCCACAAATAACCCAGAGATGCATTTTAAATAAAAGCACACATTCTACTCATGTAAAAACACCAGGCAGGCCCCACAAATAACCCAGAGATGCATTTTAAATAAAAGGACACATTCATGTAAAAACACACTGATTCCCAAACCGTCCGCAGGCCAGATTGAGAAGGCAATTGGGCCGCATCTGGCCCCCGGGCCTTAGGTTGCCTACCCATGCTTTATGGAAATACTCTCTCACACACACACTTAAGAAGAGATGTTGGACTGAACAGTATGCTTATGCAATATACTTTTTGTCGTGATGTAGCAATTTCAGTGGAGAATTGCAAGTTTTTATCACTGCATCCCCCCACAGAACTGTGATCGCAAACTGCACAACAAACCTAGCACTCACCTTTCATCTGTAGTACTGTGGAAGGAAGGAGCAGGTTCTGTTGGGAGGCAATGTGTAGGGGTTGTTTAGCAGTGACGTTCACCCCTTTGAATCCCAAGTGGCAGAATCTTAAAGAAGACAAAAACCAACCTTACCAAAAATGTCACAATTTCAGATTCCTTATAGTCCTGAGGCTCCATAAAGGCTTAACTAGTCCATCCTACAAAGTTAGACCCTGCCCTATTTTATAGCTCAAGTTAAGTAAAAATATTTCCTTGTGCCTTTCATGATCTCAGCTACTTTGTTGACCAAACCTGAACAAGAACACTGAAAACAGTCAATGGCTAAGTGAAGACTGAAAACACAACTCCAACAACCAACCCACCAGAGTTCCCTAGCTCTGAAGATTTTCTCCTTTGTGGTTCAACAAGGGCAGAAGATAGTGAGATGTTATACAGAAACAGAGTTGGGAAGTGTATGAGGTCAGCACCATGCAGGAAAGGTAACTACTCCTCTAGATTACAGTTCCTGCTTTCAATCCAGGGCTTCATAAAGATGTCTCCATCTTTTTTTTAACTATAAAAACAAAGCAGGAAGCATGCAGGACGCCTCCAGAGCTTAAAAAGTGGAGGTTAGCAAAACAGGCAGTACAGTATTGTCATTTGCATGACAGTTTCGGGAAGCCGAAGTATCAGGACAGCTGTGATGGTCCAAAATTAAAAGAGGGTGTTTTTCGTTAAACCAGTTTGCTTTCATGAAAAAACAGGTTTGGTTTTTTTTAATGTGAAGTGCCAAGGACTGAAAAGCTTACTTATTCTTTCATCAACAAATGGAACCAAATATTTAATCTGTTGGGGACACTTTTGCTCCTCAGGGCAAGGAACTACCTTTGTTGCTTATTAATCAATCAATCAATCAATCAATGAGTTTACTACGGCCATCGACCAGCAGTAGTCCATGCTTTCTTGCTTTGATACTCTGCCCAAGCTGCTTCCTTTCAGACTCCCAACTCCCAGTCGGCACGGCTGTATGGGGCTGGGGCTGATGGGAGTTGTAGTCCAAAACATGCCATAATAAGCCATGAAACCATAAAAAAAAAAACCTGGTTAGGCTTTAAGATGCCATGAGGCTCTGTTATTCCTTCTTCCTCAGACCATATATGCCACTCTCACAGCAACCCTGACAGCCAGGGGTGGTCTAGGGGTTAAGAGTGTCGGACCAGGGAGAGGCCAGGGTTCGAATCCCAACCACTTGGCTAGGAACCTCATTGTGTGGCCTCAGGACAGTCGCTGTCTTCTCTCCAACCCGCCCCCCCCCCAGCATTAATCCTCACAACAACCCTGCAAGGTCGGTGTGGCTGTTGAAAGAAGCCCAAGGTCACCCCACCCCAGGGCTTCTTGGCCCTGCCCGCTGTGGAAGGCGCCTGGTATGAGTCCAGGCCAGGGCCGGATTTAGGTTTGACGAGGTCCTAAGCTACGGAAGGTAATGGGGCCCTTTTTATGTCCAGCTGTCCTTTGTCAACAACAAATTGTCGCTGTTTTTGTGTTATATATGCTATATGGTAATTTATGGACCTAATAGGTATCTAAAGCCATTTGCACATAACAAAATATGTATTTTATCAAAGTAATTGTTGAACTTATATTTTGGAAATGTACATCCAGGTTTTTTTTTCTTTTCATTTTTTTGGGAGGGCCCAAGAGAGTGATGCCCTAAGCTATAGCTGGTTTAGCTTATACGAGGAGAGACTTTGTATATGTGGGCAACCCTGTGTAGAGGATCTGTACCATTATTTATTGCAATGCCCGCTATACATAGATCCAAGAGACCGATTTATAAAACCCCTGCTTACGAATGGCCTACACTCTAACAGGGTGGAAAGGGTGAAATAGCTGCTGAGCGATACTGATGACTTTGTAACTTATAAAGTAGCATTATATGCGTTGGCAGCTAAGAAGATCAAGGAGAAAAGAGCTAGATAAAATAGCGGTCAACTGCAAAGGGGATTCGGACATTTAAGCCGGCATATTTCACCTGAGATTTCACTGCTATTCTAGTTTATGGAATAAATAATCTCTGGGAGACTTGGCCGTGGTTCATTGCTAAATGTTTTTTTAAAAAATGTTTTTATGGTTATTGCTGTTTTTCCTTTTGTTCCCCCTGTGAACGATGTATACATAAAAGTATCAGGTGTTGTGATAATTGTGATCAAACAAATCCAAAACTCCAAAACACCAAATTGGCTAATAAATATTGAGAGCAGTTTACTCAATCAAACATTTTAAAATGAACACATTAAATTTGGTGTTTTGGATTTGTTTGACCCCTGTGAACGATGCCATGGCCTTTGGCTAGCGCAATAAATATACGTAAATCCGGCACCGAGGGGATCACGCCACGCAGAATCCCACCGCTGCGAACGCCCTTCCCCCGGAAGGGGGCCCAACACAAGCGTCCCTTCACATATCACAACAACCCCGCGAGGTAGGGCAGGCTGTCCCGTTTAAAAGCCAAACACCTCCCCCCCTTTTTTATTTTAATTTCTGCGAACTGTGCGGGGTGTGTGTGTGCCGTTCCCTCCCCAGGCAACGGGGAAAGAAGCCACGACGGGGAGCTGCACGGACGCCGTCACCTACCGGCTCCTCAGCCCCGCCACCGCCAACCACCTCGCGACCGCCATCTTGCTCCCTCTCCCTCTCGGAGGGGCTTGCAGCCGAAGGACCCCTCGCGAGGGGCTGCCTGCGCACGCGCCTGATTCGCCCGCTGGAATCGTGCGGCCCCTGCTGGCCGGAGTGGGGAACTGCAGACTGAAGCGAATGAGACGCGAAGACGGGAAAGAAAGGAGGGAGGAGGGGGGGCCTCCGCGTCATATGTCCCGAGGCCACGCCCACTCCCCTCTTCACTCTCTGCGGAGCAGTAATTTATTATATTAACAAATTAATTCAAGTACTGTTGTTGCTACTTTATTATAATTTTGTTATGATTGAGGGCAGGGCCGGATTTAGGTTTGATGAGGCCCTAAGCTACTGAAGGTAATGGGTACCCTTTATATGTCCAGCTGTCTTTTGTCAACAACAAATTGTCGCTGTTTTTTGCGTTGAATATATGCTACATGGTGATTTATGGACCTAATAGGTATCTAAAGCCATTTGCACATAACAAATAGGAGCCTACACAACACAAAACACTGTTGCTGTATGTAGGTTTTATTTCATTTGTTTTTTATCTTATATGTTGGAAATGTACATCCAGTTGTTTTTTTCCTTTAAATTTTTCTGGGGCCCCCAAGAGAGTGGGGCCCTAAACTATAGCTTGTTTAGCTTATACGTAAATCTGGCGCTGATTGAGGGAATTGGGTTACATGTAGCCTGGGGGAGACCGAGAGGTGATATCCGAAAGGCTGTCCCAGGTAAAGGATCAATGGATTCAAATGACAAGATTCCGATTAAACATTGGAAATAACTTTTTTTATGGCAAAAGCTGTTTGGCAGTGGATCGGACTCCCTCAGAAGGCAGGGGACACATGCAGGCTATAGATCAGGCATAGGCAAACTCGGCCCTCCAGATGTTTTGAGACTACAATTCCCATCATCCCTGACCACTGGTCCTGTTAGCTAGGGATGATGGGAGTTGTAGTCCCAAAACATCTGGAGGGCTGAGTTTGCCTATGCCTGCTATAGTCTTTGCAATAGCTTCGTAACAATATCGTGTGAGCTTTCATAGCCCCTCGTTGACGTGTTTTACAAGCTATGAAGCTTGTTTTTGAACTTGAGTTTAGGTTTTTAACCTTTCGGATGAAGCAAAATTAGAATTCCTAGGTTAGATAAATTACCACTTACTGTTTGGGAGTGTTCTTCTTTTCTGAAGTTTCTTTAATCCTCCCCCTAGATTTAATAGCAAACAAGCTATCTTGAGTTATATAAAGTCATAATTTTTTTCCTTCTGAGGAAACTGATAGAGCATAACAGTGAAACGAGAATCTTAGCTGGCAACTCGTCAAGGTTATCTGTTAGTTTATCTTGAGTTATTTTTGAAGGTTTTCTTGAGTTATTTATGTTCATCTCGTTTCAGGGATCTTTCACGGTGTAGACTTCCTTTGTTGTAATTCATGCTATAGATATCAGGCTGGCCCAACTTTTCAGACCAAGTGGGCGGGCAAGAGTACTTTGAAATGGAACCCATGGGCCGCACTCTGCCTTGATATGTGTGGGGAGGAGGGTGGAGCGGCCAATATATGACAAACACCCCAATCCGCCCTCATGCTCCCTTCCCAAAGCTGGCTAAGTGAGGCTCTGGTCTTCGGAAAGGAGATGCGAGGATCTGGCAGGGTCCTAGAGTCCTCCTACCTCGTTCTCAAAGATGAGAAAGTGCTACTACTCCATAGGGAGAAGCCAGTTCTGGTTGTTTATTGAAATTTGATTTATATTAGAGACTAGCACTCCTGGAAAGGGGTATTGTGCAAAGCAAGCGGGGGAGAGTAGCAGCGTGAAGAAGTTTGGTGAACAACAGGACGAGAAGATGGCGATGGTCGGAATGTGGCATTTGGAATTAAGAAGATCGACCTCATCCACACAGAGACATTGTTTATTATAATTTAGCCTGCTTGCTGGCATATATCAGCGGCTGTGGAAATATTGGAAAGAATTTTGAAAAGCAATTGATGGAGGTGATCAGGCAAGCTCCGGCGTCCGAGGCATGGGAAGCCCATATATATTAAAAAATTATTATAATAATTAGGCATAATTGGAATGTTTCTTTTAATTGGGATTTGTATAATTAATTTGGATTGTAATTTGAAATATAATTGGGAATAATTTCAATGTGATTTGCTGTGATTTGTATTGGAAAATTCAATAAATAATTATTTTTTAAAAAAGATGGGAAAGTGCTAACTAGAGCAGTGATGGCTAACCTTGACACTCCAGATGTTTTGGGACTACAACTCCCATCATCCCTGACCACTGATCCTGTTAGCTAGGGATGATGGGAGTTGTAGTTCCAAAACATCTGGGGTGTCAAGGTTAGCCATCACTGAACTAGACGTTAGGAAGGAGGACTCTAGGACCCTCTCAGAGCCTCATGCCTCCTTCCCAAAGCCCAGCACCTTGCTTAGCCAACTTTGGGAAGGCAGCTCAAGGGCTGCAGAGGGTGGGTGGGAGGCATGGCATCAAAGGCTGCCAATCACCCTGCTATAGATCAAAGCATATGCAATTTCCTCTGCAGCAGCATTGGGTGAAAACACAGCTGAGCTGTGACATTCTTAATGGAGCTGAAGGCCTGTGCAGTAGAATACACACACACCCTAACTGCTGGGTGGTATTTTCATCGGAGAAATTATGGAGGGTATAATCCCCACTGCCCCACAGTTGATGGCTGAGGGGGCTTCACTGCTGCTGCAGCTTCCTTGCTGGGCAAGCCACCTGCGAGACTCTCCTAAATCGTGTGAGGCACAAGATGGTTCGATGAAGTTGCATACACTACAACCTGCGCACAGCTAATGAAGATGAATGTTGGATCGATAAAAAAGAAGTTCTTATTCACACAACTCATAGTTGAAAGCTATGGCACTCACTCCCACAGGAGGCAGTGATGGCCTCAAACCCAGATGGCTTTAAGAGGATTAGACAAATTCATGGAGAGGCTTTTGGTGGCTACTAGACATGATGGCTATGCTCTACCTCCCCAGCTGGAGGTGGTAGCCAAGGCCAGCTCACCATAGCTGTCAACCTTCCCTTTTTGGGTGGGAAATTCCCTTATTCCAGCGCCGTTTCCCGCTGCTATCCCGGATTGTTAGATATCCCATAAATTTCCCGGATTTCAAAGGAAGCAGCTCCTCACTCTCCCTGCCGGCCAGGGAGGCTCCTCAGCTGCGTTGCTCGGCTGCGTTGCTCACCAATAGTTACAGAGAATAGGATGTCATTAGACAACAGCACTGTTTGTGCTTTGCTTGCATGTAAAATCAACCACTCTGGCCCAGCCCACAAATACACTCCTTCCAAAAGAGTGTTAAAGGATGCAAAGTCTGCAACACGTTTGTATGATAAGTCATTAATGGATGCCAGAGAGCCAAAAGAGTGAACCTGATCAATCCCCCCATGAAGAATTGACGCTTTTGAATTGTGGTGCTGGAGTCCCGTGGACTGCAAGAAGATCAAACCGATCCATTCTGAAGGACATCGGCCCTGGCTGCTCACCGGAAGGACAGATCCTGAAGCATCTCATGAGAAGAGAAGGCTCCCTGGAAAAGAGACCCTGAGGTGGGGAAAGATGATGGTGTGTAGCCTGGTGTAAATTAATTTGTAGCCTGGGGGGATTACCACGGCATGGACTGTCCCCGAGAACCGTAGACTGTCCCCGGGACGGGTGAGGCTGCTGATCCCTTATTTTCAAATCCGAAAGTTGACAGCTATGCAGCTCACCCATGAGGAAAGGTGAGGTGACTGCCCCAGGCAGCAGATCCCAATCTTTCTCCTACCCCACCCCAACTCTGTTCCTGGTGTAGATCTTCCCTTGTGGGGAGGAAGGCACTGTTTTGGAGTCTGCTTCAGGTGGCAAAATGTCTGGAGATAGCTATGCTTCTCAATATCAGTTGCTGGAAACCGCAGGAGGGGAGAGGGCTCTTGTGCTTGGGTCCTGCTTAAGGGATGCTGGGCTAGATGGGCCACCAGCCTGACCCAGCAGGCTCTTCTGGTGTTCTTACACCCAATAAGCTTTGACTACATGGTACCATCACTTTTATTTTATTTTGTTTTAGCAAGTGAAGGTGACTGACAGTGAGTGAAAGTGAGCGGAATGTAAACTTGCTGGCAAATATTTTTTTAAGGTGCGCTGAAACTTAGTTGGGGAGAGATGAAATTTCAGCCTGGCTGAAAACATTTGTGGGGAAATGGTGGATAGTTTTCGAGTTAGCTCTTGGTTTTGTCCCCCTTGGCATTTGCAGAAAATCAACAAGTTTATACGGACAAATCCTTTGCATTTAAGCACTTAGAAAGACTTATGAGCAAGAAGGAGCACACAGCAAGGTGAGGATCTTTGAATCAGATAGTTTTTAATAAAGCATACAAGTTTCCAGCGCTAACATTTCTTCATAAAAGACTTAATGCAACCAGAGTGGGAAAATATATATATACTCCAGCCTCCAAACAGTTTATCATATCAGAGAGGTATATCCAACACTGTTGAGTTCTGACTGTATCAAGAGGAGCTTGGAGTAAAAGCCTTGGTCTTATGACTCATAACTGCACACAAGAGACAATTCCAGATTAGCAGCAGCAGAAGGGGAGAGGGCTGGATGCGACCCTCTCAAAGGACCTCCTCAAGCTGCCAGGACAGTAAAGACAATTTCAGAATGAGTCACAATTCTCTTTTATTATCTGCATACGGATTTCCCTCTTCCCATTTGCAGTTCCAGGTGTTTCGATCCAATTACCATTGGGCCTTCCTTTACAAGAAATAATCCCTTTTTTAAAAAAAAGAAAGAAAGAAATAGCTACTGGGAGACTGGCTCTCTGATATCACAGCTGACTAGTCTTACGACGGCAAAAATGTTCCCATTGTACACACAGAGATAGGGAAGAACAAAACAGCCGCCATTCCAATCGGCTGTAGAGTCATGGCAGCCAAGTCCAGATGTAGGAATGGCTCCAACAGCAGAGACACACAAGGTGCTTTTGTGTCAAAAACACTTATTGAGGGAAATGTCACTACACCCAAGACACATCTAAAAACCACCAAACATAAGAAAGGAGGAAGGTAGGGAAACCTTCCCAGCATGAGAGCTCTTTGGTGGGAGCTGAATCCATTGGAAATCTGTGTGTTCCTTCAGTGTGGTTGATCTCACAGCCCTGTGGCTTTAACGCTGATCCCAAACATGAGTCAGACACCCACAAGCCCAACTGTGATGGTGGTGGAGGAGCACAGGTGGGAAAGAGAGAAGGGAACCTCAGGAGGAAAACCAGAGTGTTCTTGGGAGCCATCCTCTGCTTTTTCTGCCTCAGCCAGCTAACATGAACCCTGTTTAAACTGGGAGCAGTTCCACAAAGGAGAGAGGAAAGACAATCAGATGTCTCTCTCTCTCTCTCTCTCTCTCGGATTGAAGGCCATAATCTTCTAGCTATAAACTGTACTGAGCTAAAATCCTTCTGTCACCTGAGACATAAAATCCCAAGGGGATCCTGTCCAACCCCAGAATGGAACAGGAAAATTAAACTTTCTGCTCTTCAACAGGGCCCACCCACCACCCACCCCACAGGCAAAGCTGCCACCAAACCAGGAAGCAGATCCCAACTCAAAGCTTAACCAGAGAAGCAAGACCTACACAGGGAGTAACATTGTGCAGAACTGGAAGGGCAACGCTAGGGAGGTTTCAATGAGGTGAGTATCTGAACCGCCTGAAAGGTGCTCGGATGATTTGCGTGAGGGAAAAGTGGAGATCAGTGGCTCCACATCCGCTGACCAAGACCCATGAAACGCATTCCTAGCTGCACTGATTTGACTGGAAGGTGCAACCCCTCAAAGCAGGACATGCAACTCCTACGTAAGCAGAAGAACACCGGCTTCATGACAGTGTCATTAAGCTTCACTCAGATTACAACTGAACAGTTTATTAAGATTGTCTAAATCAACTAAGCAACCTTATAAAACAGAGAGGGAAAACCATCCAGGCTTTTGCTATGCCAGGGCTGTAGGGCAAACTTTCAGTTGAAGGTCTCTCTTTGTGCGTTGCGCAACACTTAGTGAGCCAGGAAGATGTGCCCTACCTCACGGGAACAGGTGAGGAATCACCACCCAGCCCCTTCATACAAGTCACAGTCTCGTAGCTCTGCTTTCTCCAACCTGGTGCCCTCCAGATGTTTTGCACCACAACTCCCATCAGTCCCAGCGAGCATGGCCATATGATTCATGGGGGGGGGGGTTGTAATCCAAAGCACTAGGGGTAGGGTGGAGAAATGAGGGTGGGAAGGAAACCCACATGGTCAGCAGGAACATGACCCCAACATTTCAAGTTGATTCACCCAGGAATTTGAGCACATATGAGGGGGAAGCTAGCTTTTAAAATGGCAAAGTGCACCCTACTTTCCAGAGAATGAGGTGCATTCTCACATAAGTGAGGAGTAGAGAGGAACTACTCCATCCATGGAGCTTCTTATGAGGACTGGAGCCTAAATGTGCTTTGGTCTTTGGCCATGACCTACCACTCTGCTGAAGTACCGTCTTGTTCAACAAGGATAAGGAAACAACTAAGCAAAATGCATTCATTCAAAAACTATTTGCGGAGTGACGTAGGATTTTTGTAACAGTTTAAAAGCACTTGACTAATACTGGCGGCAGTTTCATGACTGACTGTAACAAGTGCCATGACTTCCTTCAGGAGGAGCAGAATTAGAACTGGAAATACTATTTGTCATTGGTCAAAAGGGAGGTGGGAAATCCCACTGACTTCAACAGCAATCTAATGAGCTCCAGCCTCTGTTTATTCTGTTTACTCAATATGCAGCCTCCTGAGTCAAGGAGAGTTCAAAGCTGAGCTGCCGGATGCCGTCAACAGAGTACAGGCTACACTCTATCTTGGAATTTTACACTGGAATCTGTAACACTGCAAGGATGAAATCTTCTGCATTTCTTAATTTTTCTCATTCTAGCGCCTAGGTTCTCTTCTCCAATACACACACACACACACACAAATAAGTTAAACTTCCAATGTATGGATTAGCTAACATTTCACAGAGAAACAGAGCATAGCTTCCTAAAGGTGTCTTCTTGATTTGATTTATATATATTTTTTAAAACCTGCGAAGACACAGCTGATAAGCAGTCATCTAGGGGTTGTTGTGGTTTTTTTAAAAAGGCAAGCTCAAAATGATGTTTGCTCAGCCGCCTGTGTTTTGAACAATGGAGGCCCAAAAGTCTGTGCGATCACATTTTCCAAGAATTATTTCCCCCACCCCACTGCAGGGTATTAAGCAGCATCAAATTCCTCTTTGCTTCTCCCTACAAGCCATTATCAATTGCACAAGTACTACAGCAAAAGATGTCAAAAACCAATCGGACAGAAATAAACAAACACAGGCACACCAGCATCTGCTTAAAGAGTAGAGGTAGGTGCAGGGTGAAGACTGAAGTATTAGCAAGGACTCACAGCAAATGCAGCGCTTGAGTTCACAAGAAGAGTATCCAGAGTCCAAGTTTTTTGGTAAACAAAGTCCTGGCTCTTCAGCAAGACGGATGGGCCATGAAAACTTGCAGGAAGGGCTTTTTGCACCTTGACAGAGGTGCATCCAAACTAGCCTAAAGATGCTGGGATAGTCCAAGTGAATGTATTCAAGATGCAGGGCCACACAGGCAAAACAGGAGCATGCTGCTCTTGTGAAGCGCTGGGCAAACATGTGATTCCCTTGGGGCAGATATTCTGCTTTAACAGTCTCCATCGCTTCCTCTGCCAGGTAGCTGGACTCTTGACTGAAAGAAGCTTTTCGTGATCATTACCAGACTGGACCGTCCTCAAAAGTGCAAGGACTCCCAGCTGGCAGTAAGGAGCAAGGAAACAGATTCGCAAGTTGCATGTCAAAAAAAAACAGTTAAGGCCTTCACATCTGTCTCCTCAACTTTTAAAAATGCTTCGGCAAAGCCTGCCTCAAGCCACCACCCTACCAAATGTCCCCATTTGGAGTAACAAAGTGCTATAGAATTCATTTGAAAGTACCAAAAGAATAGGAAAGGACCCTTTCGGAGTCTGAGGACTTTCAAGCAGGTCCTTAATCATAAAATACAGTCCCATCAAGAGCAGCTAAGTTCCCCTCCACCCCACCCCTCCTCACCAAACAGTTAACACATAAGCAGAGGATAAAATCTTTGGAGTGGGGGAGACCAGCCAGCTAGCCATGCTCATGATTCATAGCTGGGATTTGTCCAATATATTTAGGTGCCCAAGACAGGGAATTCAAAGGCCACCCTCTTCTCCAACGGACACAAAGCACCATCTGCCGGAAAGCTCTCCTGTGCCAGCCCCATTCAAAGCGATGGAAGCTGTACAAGAAGGTCCCCATGCATTTCAATGGAAAGGTTGCCATGATGAACTGCCCAGTGAATTGCGTCCCCAGGGCCAGATCCACCTTTCATGCCGGACCCTTAAAACCACCTCCAAATTGCCATCACTTGACTTTAGGGCAGGCCTGCCTCTGACAACTGGCAGACAAGGCCCTTTCAGGCAGGGGACACTTAAAGGTTCCTTTGTAAGAACGTGAGGTAAAAGAGCTGGCAGGATATTTCTGAACGTCGGGGTCTGGCCACAGGGTGTGAGGACACCTTTCCGTAAAAGGCACAATTCAACAAAATTGACTACCGTTAAGTCAACTTGCCATTACATTTCAATAGTTCACAAGGATTTCTCTCACAAGTGATGCGTCAGCTTCTTGGATTGTCTGTTAAAAACCTCAAGATTGTCCTTCATAAAACAGCAGGTAGTGAAGACTCACAAAAGTTACCGGTCACAGCATCGCTGAGGTCAGCAGAATTAACGTTAACACTTTCCACTCTACGGCCATCTTTGTCACAGCATGCAACATCCCTTCTTTATTTTTAAACCTGCCGGAGGTTTAAGATACACCCCCAAGATACAGAAAACAAAGTAAGGGGTGTTTGAGCACTGTCAAGCTCCAGATGCGCCAGAAAAGTAACTGGACTAGAAGTTCTTGTGGATTAGCTCATGTGTGTTTAGAACCCAACCCATCAATGCTCTGGAGTCCTGCTCACTCATTGTCATTCCTGCCCCCAGTTTATAGAAAGTGCATGGGGGTGTGTGGCTGCCCCGCCCTCATTGTCAGCAAACCCATGGGGCCCATTCGCAATGTGGGTGCACAATTGGTGCGCATGCTGTATGTGGAAGTGCTGAGGGCCGGACTAGGGAGCTGCTTTCCTCTCTATGAGCAGAAGAAGAGTTTGGGGGGGCACCTCTGGAGATGCTCCTCAGGGGTGGCATCTGGGTTTAGATCTGTTTCACTGACAGAAAACTGGCTTTGCAAACTAGGTATTGCAGGTGGGAAAGTCAAGCCCTCCCTTTGGGAACATGCAAAAGCCACTCCGTTTCCCACGCTTTCTGCATTTCACTTACCATTTCCAGAGTTGGTCCACAACAGTCAGAACGGAGTCACAGTCACTTAGAACCAATAGGGTTTAAGACACCCAGACATTAATTGCCTTTTGGGGGGCAGGGCTTCAACACACATTGCAGAACAAGACTTCTGTTACAAACTGACAGTTGCGGGTTTTAAGGGACGATTCATTTGTAGCAACTAAAATAAAAGTGTGCTTATCCTTCTCTCTAGCTTGGAAAAATTAAATAATGTCCCATCCGGCCAGCATTTCTGAAAACATTCTTGGTGTGCTGTTGATATGTTCCGTAATCCTTAGTGGGTGCTACTATCAAGAGGTAATCAGTTCTGTCCCATATATTCCCTGGCTTAAATAATTACCCAAAACCAAACAAAAACAGAAGACCCACTGGGAGGAAACTTGGAGTGTGGGCAGAGAAAGAGCATCTAAAAAGCAAGTGATAAACCTTACAGCCCGGAAGTCGTTCACAGCCTGAAACCAACTTCATATGATTCAGGTGAGTATCACAGCAACTGTAGTTTTGACATTCTAGGTACGTACGGAGTGCATTTTGCCCAAAGGGCTGGTAGGCTCTTGATAACGTATTCAAAGCCTTGCCTCCTCCTTCTGTCACAATGGAAACCATTTAGGGTTTCTGCTTTCCCAGTTTAGAAGGAAAGGGGGCTGATGAGAACGGGTCAGAGCTGGGCAGCTCTTTAGTCCTGGAAGAAAGGGAGGCGATAGAAATGGACCCCGCTATGGCTTGCTTGTTGGTCTGAGATACCACTTTGTAAGCTGCAATGGGCTGGGTGCTGACACCCTGGTCCCCTTCTGGGCTGTAGTGACGGGAATACTTTGCCAATGACTGTGGACGGAAAGGCTGGTTGGCCTTCAAACCCAAGAGGACGTCTTGGGGGAGTGTGTGCGCTTGGAGCGTGTCGTTGGGGATGCTGCCCAGCTCTTGAGATGCATCTTTGGGAGGATCCGGGCCTTCGCTTGCTCTGACAGAATGAGGGAGAGCACTGGATGGCTGGGGCAGCGAGGCCACAGAATACTGACCTTGCGAAAGAGGAGAGCCGTGCAGCCCTGTATCTAGGTTCTGGAAGGCAGCGTTAAAGGTGTACTGCGGAGCTCCAGCAGAGCCCGAGAACCCCGCCGGGACAGGAGATTCCTTTGCCACACTGTGCGGCATAAACTCTTCCTGGCTCTTCTTTTTCGTGAACGGAGCCCGGAGGAACACGTCGCCCTCGTCCTGCTGCTTCGCCAGCCCATGGCTCTTGGAGGCGAACGGCGCTTTGGCGAAGATGTCCAGGTCGTCGTGAAGAGCCGTGGAGCTTCGGAATGGAGCTGTGGCGAAGACATCTCTCTCGTCCGAAGTTCCTCCGGGGCGTTGTTGGAAAGCATCAAGCTGCACCCCCATGCTCTGGGGAACTTGCAGATTAAGGTCTTCTTGGGAGATGCTACCCCTTTCCAGATGCTGAGGGTTCAGTTTATAAGCTTCCTCTTCCTCTTCGGAATCCATCAGCAGAGGCCGGGATCCACTGCAGTCCAAGATGTCCCCCTCGTGGTCCGTCCCTTCCCCTTCACTGCTGTGGAAAGAGCTGTTGCTGGAAGGTCCATCCCTCGATAAGTACTCCGATTCTTCTCCGTGTTCAGCGCTCCGGGATCTTCCATCCAGCATCTCAGGCTGCCGTCTCTTCACTGGGAAGCAGCCAGCAGCAGACACTCCAGGACCGTGCTCAGTGCCGACCACAAAATATATGGTTTGCTCCCCTTGCAGACCTACAACGCACAAAACAAGAGTGTTAACCTGCCGGTCTTAGGATTCTCTCGGCAGAACTAAAGCACAGATGTGTTATGGTGTTGATCCAAAAATCAGCAGCACAAATGTGGGGGTGGGGAATGGAGGGAGGGAGAAAGACATTTAAAATAATAAATAAATATATGCAAAGATGAAGCCGGGTAAATTACAGCACATAGACTGGAACACGACTCTTATGTCCTCTCACATTTCAGGACTCCACAAAAAAAACGTGTGTTGGAAAAAGATGGAAGATGTTATAAACGCACAGACATTCAAACCTCGGGATATGACTGGAGTGGGTGGCGAGTGGGATGGCAATCACAGAAATCTGAACAGCTGAGGGTCACTAGCACACAACCATCACTTTTGGTTTTGTGTTTTTTAATTTGAAACAAGGAAGACAAGGTGGCCGTGGTGGGTGAAGGAACTAGAATAGTGTGGTCAGATTCTGCTAAGTGTTGAGAAACTAAGTGTGGGGTTGAACAGGGTGCACAATTAACTGGAGAGTTTTCAGCACCCCCTCTACCTGCCTGTTGCCCCCCAGTGGCCAACAATCCCCAGTGGTTCTCTTCCACATCATGCAGCAACAACTTCTTGTTGCTCAGTGTGGTAGTGGGGAGGTGGGAATCCAAACCATATGAACAAAATAAAACATTTGTATTTGCTACCTTGGAATGAATCCAATCTGAGGTGTTTTTTCCTCTGAGTTTTAGTTTTAAGCAGGGGGGTTCCAGTGTCTCAGGACAGACTTTTAATTTTGCAAGCCGCCCTAAATAATGGCCACCAATCCTAGTGGATTCCAGGACATGACGGCACTCCTGAGAGGCCAGTTCTCCAGCTACTCAAATTCTCTGCTAATCTTTTGCTGGAGAAGGAGGATATTTCTGCTTGCCCACTTGCTCAAAGAGCAATGGATGCTAATCACAGGTGGTAGCCATTCTATTTATATCCTAGCCCGGTAGATGCAAAGATTATGGCAGCCTTTCTGAACCTGCTACCCTCCAGATCAGGCATCCCCAAACTTCGGCCCTCCAGATGTTTTGGACTACAATTCCCTTCATCCCTGACCACTGGTCCTGTTAGCTAGGGATCATGGGAGTTGTAGGCCAAAACATCTGGAGGGCTGCAGTTTGGGGATGCCTGCTCCAGATGTTCATTTCCTATCAGCTCCACAGCCAGCATGGCTGCATGATGGCTGATGGGGGTTGTGGTCCAAAACATCTGGCTGGGGAAGGCTGGAATGGGGCATGAACCACTGCAATGTCGGCTCAATCCAGTCCAAAGCCTTATTAACTACTAGAAGCTTAATGCCTGGTTAGCAGAAGAATGAAGGGAATATGGAAGGACTTTCTCTTATTACCTCACTGGAGGAATCCATATTTATTTTACTAGGCCAGATGGATCACACAAACAGTTATCAGAACACAAGATAGCTTACCTTCCAAGAAATAGTAGCAGGTTATCATGGCATAGGACTCATGTTAGCAAGAGGACAGGAAAAAGGCACATGAAAACTAAACGGTTGAGAACCAAATCCCAAAGCATTCGCATTTGCTATCATCCATTTTAAAATAACGGAACAGGATTTTGGGCACCACTCCCTTTTAGAAGGGCGGGGGGGGGGCACACCAAATCCCGTGTGGTCTGTAGGGCAAAGTGCAGATCACAGCCCACCTGGGGACACAGGCCTATCTTTGGCTATGCTCTGCCAGTTTTGGGGATTCTGGACTGGCAGACCCTGTTCTTATCTAGCCAGGCCCTTGACACATCCTTAAGCAAGGCTGTGTCCTCAAGACCACTGAGCACAGGTGGGTGATGCCTCAGGTTTGAAGAGATCCTAGAGCATTAATTCTTGCTTTGCAAACCTAACTTAGATGGACTAGGGTTGTCCTTGTTGTGCTGCTGGTTTTTTTTTAATAAATTAAAAAAAGAGGGAGAAAGTAGTTCATTCTTTGGAAATTCCAATGGAGGTCACCTGCTTTTCAGGGCACTGGAACTACATTTTTTTCCAAATAATCAAAGACAGTACTTCAAAGATAAGCATCAAAATGTTGTTTATTGAGAGACCATCAGCTTTGATACATTACACTGTAAGTGCATGGCCACTGCAGGCAAGAAATGGGAGGCAATGTAACATGCTGTACAGAAAGCCTATTGAAGCCAATATGCAACGTTCCGTTAACAGGACTTCCTCTTTTATATTCTAAATCATTCCCACTGCAGTAACGAAAAAGCGCCCTAGGAAAAAAAACCCTGTCTCAAACACAACCACTCTGAACGTTGGGTGTGTAATATGCATTTTTTCCCAAGAGGTTCAGGTATCCCCCTCCCCAAAAGAAAGCTATGAGCTTTGCAACTGTCCCCGCCCCCACCACAAAAAAAGCTAAAGGGGAGAGGGAGAAGAGAGCATATGAAAAATAGTGGATTGGGTCATGGCTTCAGCTGGCTGCAATATCATCAGCAGTTACTCTGGCTATAACCAATGGAGATGCATCCCTTATCACCCTTGAAGGTTCAGCTAGGAACTAAGGGCGCCCTTTGAATTTAAAAAGCAAGAGCAAGCCCTTTAAAACCCTCTTTTTTGGAGGGGCTGTGTGTGTGTCTGCATTAAACACTAGCTTGTCATTTTTGCCATGATACAAATAAAGCCAGCCTGTCTTGCTGCGTTTGAATTCAAACAGAAACCAAGAACGAGCAACACAACGTTTTCATGGATTACTGTGATGCATGTCCATGCAGGTTTTGGGTTGTTTATTTGTTTATCTATATTTTGCAGTTACATGCTGAAGAAGACGTGTACGAAACGGTGTCAATACCGGATCACTGTCCGTTGTCTTTCTGTTATCATAAATGAAAAAAATATATACTACTTTCATTGGCCGCCGTGTTGCTCGTTCTTGGTTTCTGTTTGAAGATTGCAACACAGAGGGTTTTTTTTATCTTGCTAAGCGTTTGAATTCAAGGCAGCAAGCGGCAGCCTTCCTCTGACTTTCAGGCTCACTAATTCCACTAGAAAGACATACACAGGCGCTCCAGGTGAGCAGCAGGTATTGCTTCCGAGCCTAGTGGATGTGCTAACTAGGGAAGTCACTTTAAAGCTATGAAAGGGGTGTGAGTGAGTGAGTGGGGTGGGAAGAGAAATATGTCTGGGTTCTCTCTCTCATATTCTGGAGCAAGGGGCTCTAAAACAGAAATCAAACTACATTTTCACCAGCCTCATTAAAAAAAATAACATCAGCATTTATATACAGTGGAACCTCGCCTAACGAATAACTCGCCTAACGTCTTTTTCGCCTAACGAATGACTTCCGGCAAAACAAAATGGCCGCCGCTAACGAATTTCTTCAACTTAAGAAAAGATGTTGCGGCCGCTTTGAATAGGATTTATTCGACTAACGAATTTTTGAATAGGATTTATTCGACTAACGAATTTTTCCCCAATGCGTTCCTATGGGGATTCGCCTAACAAATTTTTTCGCCTAGCGACGATCGCGTCGGAACGCATTATCTTCGTTAGGCGAGGTACCACTGTAGTGCTTTAAGAGCATTGTCAATTGCTTGACATATGCTAGCTCAGTCCTTCTTACCCTTTCTTACCCTATATTGCAGAAGGGAAAACATATTGGGCCAAGGCTACTTTCCCTCGCCTGCCACCACTGTGCCATACAGCTCTCCCGCATGCTTGGCAGAGGATACCCTTCACTCCACCAACCATTTAAAGCAGCAGTTGACACAAGTGCCCCGTACGAAGATCTGATCTGCACAATTCCCCCTGCAGAAAATCCCCATTGTCCACCCACTGTCTAGTTCAGGCATCCCCAAACTCGGCCCTCCAGATGTTTTGGGACTACAACTCCCATCATCCCTAGCTAACCTGACCAGTGGTCAGGGATGATGGGAATTGTAGTCCCAAAACATCTGGAGGGCCGAGTTTGGGGGATGCCTGGTCTAGTTCAATAGGCCCCATTTTGGTTCAGTTCAGTACTTACACAATTGCATTTCATCTATTCTATACAATTAGACTCCACAATGATATATGTACTTGCATATATCCATAATATATTGTTTTTCAACTATGCAAGGGCAGAAGGATTAAACCAACACAAAATGCAGTTCAAAAAGAAAAGAGTGCACAAATCAGTCTACAGCATACCTAGGCCTCCTGCACATACAGCAACCATATTATGAGCACCAGGGAGAGAAATCTTCACCATACAAATTGGAATGGCAACCTGCTCAGTGCTAGGATCAGGCGTTTGAAGAATTTGGCAATAATTTTTCTTCTTCTTCTTCAGCAATTGCTGAAAGGATTTTGCTTTACTGCACTTCAGAGACCTGGGTAGGTTTCAAACCAACAATGGCAGCCCTGCAACTAGTCAGCTGCATCTTGAGACTTTGAAACCAGAAGGAGAAACCCAATGAGGATGTGGAACATCTTGCAAAATTGCGTATTATGAACCTCATTGCCTGGGAGCCCAAGTTCACGCTGCTTTGTGTTCCTTGGCAGAAAGGCTGAATAACTATGTGATGGGCCAAGGCTTTCTAAATTCCCTGCAAATGCCTCCCACAAAAGTTCGTGGGAATTAATGGGAACTGTGCAGGAACACAATGCATTCTGAGGAACGGATTCCCCATGGCCTTCATCCAATCTAGTTTGCATAGCTCAGTAACAACATAAAACCTCCTACACATCTGCCTATAGTCCATGGGAGAATAAAGAACACTGTCCAGTTAATTGTAAGATAATCAAAACAATAATGTGTCCTGAATACATTTGGTACTGCAGGGTGCACAAGACTGATGGATGAGCCACTGAGATGTTCACCACCCGCCACCCACCTCTTGCACAGATGAGACCCTCTGGAAGGGCAGGGCCAAGACAACAGGATGAGCAATGAGGCCCAGTGTGCTGAAAGGAGGATCCAGAAACCAAGAAGAGAAAGGGCAGAAAGCTAAGAGACAGTTTAAAGGTCTGTCTAGAATTCTGACCCATTTCTGTGACTCGATTTTTTGCGATGGTTCCAGCACAGCATTCCTAGCCAGCAGGTATGATTGATAAGAAAAAGTTATGGGACTCAGGCTGCAATCCTATACAGCAGCTTTCCCTAATGTAGCACTCACCAGATGTTTTGGAGTACAGCTGCAACATAATGATGGGAGTTGTAGCTCAAAACATCTGGAAGGCACCAGGTTGGAGAAAGCTGCTGCAGACACACACTGGTGAGCAATCTGAGAATATGTCTGAGTCCGTCCTGTAATTCAGAGGCACAGAACCATTTTCAGCCCAAGGACCAAGTTGTCTTGTGGGCAGTTTTCTGGGGTGTGTGTGTGTGGAGAGACATAAACAAGAACGGGCAGGGAAACAAGAAGTGCCTCTTGACTTTGTGCAACGAGGTACACACGTGCACAGAGGTTTCTGCACACTCTCAACCCTCTATCCAGGCAAGCAAGAGTCATTACCCCAGCTCAAGGGTGTGTTTGAGCCAGGCAACAGCGCAAAGCAGGGCTGAAGAAGAGGGGGCCTGGTCTAGTCCCAAGGGCCCCACCCCTGCTGTAATTACTAGATCCTATTATTAGAGTACACTAAATTTAATATTGGGACATGGGTGGTGCTGTGGGTTAAACCACAGAGCCTAGGGCTTGCCAATCAGAAGGTCGGCGGTTCTAACCCCTGTGACGGGGTGAGCTCCCGTTGCTCGGTCCCTGCTCCTGCCCACCTAGCAGTTCGAAAGCATGTCAAAGTGCAAGTAGATAAATAGGTACCGCTCCAGCGGGAAGGTAAACGGCATTTCCGTGCGCTGCTCTGGTTCGCCAGAAGCGGCTTAGTCATGCTGGCCACATGACCCGGAAGTTGTACACCGGCTCCCTTCGCCAATAAAGCGAGATGAGCGCAGCAACCCCAGAGTCGGACACGGCTGGACCTAATGCTCAGAGGTCCCTTTACCTTTACCTTTAAATTTAATATTAACACAGAACAAAAAACTGTGATTCCTTCCCATCACAGGCAAAGTGATGCTACCTTCATTAAACAACACAAAAAGGATAGTGGGTTTACCTTCACTATAATAAAGGGGGACACACACACAGCAGTGTAGAGACCCTTACACTTGTTTTTTAATTCCAAACACTCAATTACATAACCCAAATACATTGGTTAGGGATGCTGGCCTAGCCATATCTATGACCAAGCAAATTATTGACTAATGACTCAGAATGGTCAGTGGATATTTGCTCACTAGTCAAGAAACAGCTGGATTCTCCTTGACTGTTCTGAACAGGAGAAACTATTCCGACTGTGGGTGAAGGTGGTTTGCTATAACAAGATATAAACAAGATCTGTGTGCGTTCTAATAGAATAAAAGCAGATTTGAGGACAGAGAGTCAAAAAAAGCTCCAGTTTGAGAATGAGATGGGCTTTGGGCTCTGGAAGGCTAAACGTATCGGGGTATTTTTGGTACTCACTCTCTCAGGAGGCCAGAGCTTAAGCTGGTGTTGCTTCCCCCTGCTCTGTGCCTGCATATTTTGTAACCTAGGGAACTGCCTTACACCAAGTCAGACAATCAGTCTATCCACTAAGTATTCCCAACCACTACATGCCGATGCCAGGGAGTGACTCTGGAAGAAGAGTTTGGTTTTGATATCCCGCTTTATCACTACCCGAAGGAGTCTCAAAGCGGCTAACATTCTCCTTTCCCTTCCTCCCCCACAACAAACACTCTGTGAGGTGAGTGGGGCTGAGAGACTTCAAAGAAGTGTGACTAGCCCAAGGTCACCCAGCAGCTGCATGTGGAGGAGCGGGGACGCAAACCCGGTTCACCAGATTACGAGTCTACCGCTCTTAACCACGATCTGCCGCTGAGCTACAGCCTTTCTTCCACCTACACTGTAGGAGCTTGAGACTCACAGGGGAAGCAGGCAGTGTCTGGCAAAGGCAAAACAGGCCAAGTCAAATTGGAGGTCAGGCAAGAACAGTACAATGGACAGCTCCACTGAAACATTCTCCTCCTAAGGCAGCTGCAGCAGGGCAATGTTGTCTCTGCAGGGTGCCTACAGCGAACTGAACATTTCCAAGACTTGGAGGGACACACAGGAGGGCTAAACCTCTCTGGTTTAAAGGCCACACCTTATTGTGCAGTCTTCTGCAAGGCTGTGGAGATAGCGATATTGCAGGGGACTAATCTGATGAGGATGGTGTGGGGGCTGTGTCCTCAGGCCGCGAGGACACCAAAGAAAGCACTCATCTTGGACCAAGTGGTGTCCTTCTTTGTACTGACACCTTCTCTTTTCATAAACATGCTTCCCATCTCCTCTTTTTGAGACAACAAAGCAGTGTAAGTAGGGAAACTGTGGCACTCCACAATTACAGGGAGCATAGACGGAATTAGGTCTTCACATGATGGTGTGGCCACACCTACACTTTGGAACCCTCTGCCTCGATATCAGGCACCATCATTCACTTTTTGGGCACCTGCAAAAAAGCATCCTTGTTTAGACAAGGCTACCCAGATGTTTAGAAAGCTGGTGCGAGTTTCAATCTGTTTTCAGTCTGTTGTTATTCAAACTTTTCAAAATTATTGCCGTTAGTTTTTATTATTGATAATTTCATTTCATTTTTGTAAACCACTTATTTAAATGAATGAAAACGGTAGATTCTGTAAGAGTTCAGGAACTGGGCCTGGGAGACCTGAAAAGGTCCAAGTGAGTATCTTCTTCTTTGGATACATAAAGTCACCTACAAGCTTCACTGTTGGAAGGGCTCAGGGATGAATATAAAGCTGCCTTCTACTGGGTTAGATCGTTGGCCTGTCTTTTCCCTGCACCGTCTTCTCCAGCCTTCTCCAACCTGGTGAAGGACAGATGTTTCTGTCTACAAACCCCAGTACCCTAAATAACTGCCCCTCACCACCAGGTGATCAGACCCAGACTCTACATTCTTCATCCGAGGTGCCCCCTTTGAGGGAGGTGTGAAGGGTGGCAACACAAGAAGGGGCCTTTTCAGTGGTGGCCCCCCATTTAGGGAATGCTCTCCCCAAGGAGGAATGCTTGGTGCCATCACTAGCTCTCTTATAGGCACCAGGAAAAAACATTTTTATTCACCCAGGCCTTTGGTTCTTTAATTTTAGCAGGGTGGTGCAGGGCTGGATCTATATATATAATTTGTGTATTTTAAGCTGTTTTATTCTTGTTTTTATACTAATTCTTAATGTACATTTTTGTAAGTCACTTAGTGTTTCATTTTTTGGAAAAGAGCAACCAATAAATATAAACAACAGCAACAACTCACAGTCCAAGCCAGCATGGCTGTATGATGCTGGGGGTTATGGGAACAGTAGTTCAAAACATCTGGAGGGGAATCAGGTTGGGGGGTGGGTTTTGCACAGCTATCTGAAATCTCGTACACTGGGTTTTGGTGCTTGGTATCAATTTTTACCTTATTCACCCATCAGGAAACCTGTCTCTCCTTGAGGTCCCTTCCCTCAAAATTCTTCTTCCATAAACAAAGCTTTTCTGGATCGTTATACTCTCACTTCCACAGAACTGCCTGCCACTAAGATGGCAACTGTGGTATCAGGATGAATCCCACCTTTCTGGCTAATCCTGAATGCTCCTCTGAGCAGGGAATGCTTCCATTTGCTTTCCATACAGCACCAAATATGCTGGCGCATATTTGGAGCACAATTAAAAGCAAACAAACCACGAAATCACTTTGGGCGTTTTCCATACAACTGTTATCAGGTCTGATTGAACCTCCGTCTCCATCACCAAGTTAATGGCTACCAGGCACCAGCTTCCACCTGTGTTTTCAAAACCCCACCCCTAAAGAGTGATATTCTAATCTGGTTGCAGATGAAAGCATCATCACCACCATCCCCAGAGTAAAGAGGAAGGCAGAGCCATAGGAAAGGGGTGCTGAATGACTTGTGGGTTCCCCATCAGGGTGAGTGCTTTTTCTTCAGTGTTCTTACATGGCTGTTTGTTGCAGAGGTCAGGCAGCAGTTTCTGCTCGCTCAGCACAGCTCTCCACTCATGTCAGAAAAGCAACAGGCCACGGCAACCCTTTGACAAGATAAGAGCAGCTCCTCCTTCCAGAAAAGCTTTGCAGCATCACACTAGCTTTCCACTTCTTCCAAAGACTGCAGTTGTGCCAGAACATGGTTCACTGCAACCTTTGCTAAACTGCTGCCAGCTAGATGGCTTGGGCAAGGGACCCAGGCTCTGGGTTAAACCACAGAGCCTAGGGCTTGCTGATCAGAAGGTCAGCGGTTCGAATCCCTGCGACTGGGTGAGCTCCTGTTGCTCAGTCCCTGCTCCTGCCCACCTAGCAGTTCGAAAGCACGTCAAAGTGCAAGTAGATAAATAGGTACCACTCCGGCGGGAAGGTAAACAGCGTTTCCGTGCGCTGCTCTGATTCGCCAGAAGTGGCTTAGTCATGCTGGCTACATGACCCGGAAGCTGTATGCCGGCTCTCGGCCAATAAAGCGAGATGAGCGCCGCAACCCCAGAGTCGGGTCAGGGGTCCCTTTACCTTTACTAGATGGCTTGGGCTATATATTCCATCAGCCCTAGGTTCATTGTGTACTTATTTGTTTCAGGTGCTTAAATTCAGAATTTCTCAGTGGTGTTTAGGAATCATATGGCTATGCTGTCTGGGGTTGGGCAGGGAGCTGTATTCCAAAACATCTGCTGGAGTACATCAGCTTGATGAAGGCTGTTGCGGAACGTGGATCAGCATCACAGTGCTGTGTTACGATCAATGGGCTACAGAATTTACTGTGAACTTTTAACTACATTGTCTACTGCCAATTATCATCTAAGAGAGCATGAGAAACACTATCCAAGCACAGTCTATGCCAGGCTGAGCTTGGCACTACTTGCAGTGAAACATTTCTACAGGGACAACCTGAAGGTAGACTGTGGTTCACTGGGCTACCTAGAACAGGTATGGCTAGATAGATCTAGATTCTTTCTGAGAATGCTGAGTTGGCCTGATCCTGCTTGAAGTGGTTCCGAATAAGCAGTTCATTGGCACAGCTTCAAAATAATGCTTTAGTTGTGAAGAGATGCTGAGCATAGAGTCATAGAATGGAAGGGACCCGAAGGGTCATCGAGTCCACACCCCACAATACAGGAATTGTATGCACTCCTACTTCGCAAATTTAAAATACACCCAGCCGGGTGTCCCCCATTTTGTTGTTGTTATTATTATTATTATTATTATTATTATTATTATTATTATTATTATTAGTGTGCAAGACAGAAGTCACCCCACACAATTTACAAAACAAAAGTGTGTGTATACACACACACACATACACCAGAAATATTAAATAACTAGCTCAGACAGCAAGAAATTCAACAACAGAGATGCCACTTCTGGTGCTGAATTTCTCCCCAGTGAATTTCCAGCAGACCGCTGGGGTGCTCTCCAGACATTGTTGAACTACAGAGTCCATCAACCCTGTTCATTTGCCATGCCATCTGGGGCTGATGGGAGCTTGAGGCCAACAACATCTGGAGGGCACCAGGTGTTGGCCACCCTAGGTCTATCACAACTAAGGTTGTCAACCTGGACCATTGAATTTCCCAGCTGCTGGTCTGTATCAATTGCAGCTGCTTAAGCAACTCATTGGGGGGGAAATAGTTCCCCCAGTAAAGACACAGGGACAGAGATTGGGGCTCATGGCTTGAGTAGAAGACACACCTTTATCCCCGTCTTTAAGGATATGAGAAATCAAGTCATTCCTCTGGACATTACATTTCAGCACCTCCACCCACTGCCTCAGGCAGTCAAAGACATTTTGGTCTTGGAGGCAGAAAATCCAGGTGATGCCTCCCATGATCATAATCAAAATGTTTGTTCCCTGCCCTTTTTTACTGGTATTCCAAAATGGGCTGCAGATTGTCTGATTCTGCCTAATGGCAGCCTTGCAACACCCCCACCCCCTCTATACTTGATCACCCTTTCGAAAAAAGGAACTTAAACTTCCAGCAATATATTGCAACAGGCTAATAATCATTCCCAGAATTTCAGTCTTGCGCTGTTTATTAAAGAATCTGCTACACGTCATTTCAATGACTTTTGGTCAATTCATAAACCTTAGTACAGGATAAATTATTTCCACCATGTTAGATTTGCCAATCCAGATGCATGATTCATTTTTGGAAAAACAAAACAAAACAAAAATTTAAAAAGCCCCAACACTCACAGTTGTTTAGTTCACAGCACTGTCCTCAAGCAACCAGGTACTTCCATTATTCTGTGTCCAGAACTCTTCAACAAGTTCAAGTAGACTTAAAATGTTAAACATTCTTTTTTAAAAGTACTTTAATTCACAGAAATGTTCTTTTTTTGGTTTCTTATACACAGCAGGTGGTTACTTTGTTTAAAAAAATCCATTCTTTTTTTCCATATATTTTTCAGTATCTGACTATACAATAACGTTCTATCTAAAGCTTTGTCCACATAATCCAGACCCGGTCGCCTGTGCTTCGGGATTCAGAAGTCAAAACAACCCCACCCCCCTCCCAAAAAAATATAAAGATCTATCAACAATTTTACTAAGATAATTTCCATAGTTCTGTCATGTAAATCATCAGGAAAGTGCAGCAGAAACACGGAAATGACACATCACACATAAGCAATACTTTTTATCATGAAGTGTGCATGTAGATCTTAGAAAGATTCAGAGAGAACGGACATGACGATTAAATCCTATTTACAGAATTTGTTAAGCTAATTTCTGAGGGGGAGATTTAGATGGGGTGGGGAGGGGAAGCTGGGAATACTCAGGGACGTCATCAAGGTGTCTTTCCTTCATGTAGGAGAGGCTGATACATCTATAAATTTAGTCATTCATACTTTCACACGTGGGAAAACTGCACTTTTTACCAATACAGCTACATACACATACACAGAGTTAGCATTAAGCTAATAATTATTCCACTATGGAGTCAGGGTAGGTCCTTCCGTTCAGAAGAACATCTTCAGAGTGGCAAGTTAACTTTGGACTTGAAGATCAGAAGCCGATGAAAACAAGTTTACTCTATCCAGTAGTTTGACGAAACTGAGCATATCAAGGTGGGAATAAAAGGTAAAACCCATTCAGGTACACCTAAGCTGGAAAGCACTTACTTTCAACTGGCTGACAAGGTGTGCATGCGAGCTCTACAAAGACTGAAGGATCTAAATAAAGATTAGAGTCCTTTGCCTACTGGGAAGCGGGGGAAATGGCTCCATAGTACTGTGTTAACACTATACCTAGTTGCAACATAGGGAGACAGCCAAAAGAAAAAAACCAAAAGCAACCTCACCCGCAGGAATGTCTGACATGTACATTAATTTTACAGAATTCCTCTACAAGCCAAGCCCTCCACCAGAGTACACATCTGTTGCTACAAATGCCCTCTTCAACTGAGGATTCATCGAACAGGACGGGAAAAAAATCTTAGCCATGCTTTTTAGACATTATGATGTTTTACGTTTAACTATTTTGCGATGGATAATTTCCATAGCTTGGGTGTTCGTTGTTGTTTTAAATCTTATTTTATTAAGCACAGCCCATTCCTAAGCACACGGCAGAATGCTGGTTAGGGAGCAAAATGTCCACTTTCCAAGCTGGAAATGTATCTACTCAGCAGATCTCAAGCACAGTTTTAGCTGTGGAGGAGGAGGCATTGCCCAGAATCCAGCCCCAAAGCCTTCCTAAGAGAGCCCCTGCCCCCTTGCACATCAGAGAGGGGCAATGGTGACTTATTTTCACAGTCCTTCTCCTTCTGGCTTTTAGATTACGAAAAGAAGTTGACATACCATTTGGTTAGCATTCTCTAGACTAAGGCGGGATGGGGGGCCCAGACGTATTAGTTGTATGCATTTCTAGTAAGGATCATACACAGGTTACACGTAATTCATGTACAGTTATGGTTCCAGTGGAGCTGGGGGTGGGGAGGTGAAATCATAGCAAAGAGGTTAATAAACAGCGGTGCTCCCATTAGATAGGCTAGTAGAGAGAAGTGCACAAGGTAGCAAGTTGCATCAAGGACGTGCTGAGACGGAGGGCAGGGGAGTCCCAAGAGAGGGGCCATGATCTGGGGCTCAGGGTGTGGGCTCCTTCCATCTGCAGGGTTATTTTTAAACAAAACAACAACAGGAACACAAAATCACCTGACAACTAAAGATTTAGCTCCGTTGGGAAAACAAAACAAAAACAAAACAAAACAAAAAAAACCACATTGGATTTAAGGTACGTTACAGAAACCGCCTTGGTTACTGAGTGGCTGCTACAGTTCTATGAGCTGATCCACTAGCAGAAGAGACCTGGCTAGGTTGGGAAGACTGGATTCAGAGCTTCCACTGCTGTTTCTAGAATGCCCACCTGAAAGTGTGAGAGATAGCAATTCAGTATCGAGCAAGAGAATTAAAGGGAATAAAAGTTAGCTTTTTTTATTTCGATAAATAATATGAAAAGGGCGTTCACAAGCAAACAAAAAGAAAGAGCAAGCTACAAACTAGAGAAAGCAGCAGCAGTCTGGAATCTACATAAGCGTGGCTCTTGGAGTTACAGTAGATAGATGCAGAGAGTTTTGCAGACACAGTCTTCAATGTGGTTTTTTAAAGAGAGATTCCAACAACCAAAGGTCTCAGCTGCTCCCTTCTAAAAAGTTAAGTCGGCCAACAGCAGTTCTGCCTGTGGCATTGCACTCCTGATACAGATGTCAACAGGAGAACTAACTTTAAGTGTGGCAGCACCTACACTTCAGAACTCTCTGCCTATAGAAGTCAGGCAGGTGTCTGCTAAGGCAAGCCTGTCCAGAAAGTTGATGCGAGTTTTAATCTGTATTTAGACTATTTCTGTTTTAACTCTGTCAAAGTTTTAAATTATTGTTGGTTTTTCTTATTGATAATTTTATTGAGGTTTGTTTGCTTTTACAGTCAAGCAGTGTATAGATTATGTGAAATAAGTAAACAGAATAACTGGAGGGTCAGGGGCTTAGATCTAGAGCTCCTCCCTCTCTATGCAACCTCATGCAATCTCCTTTTCACTAGGATGATTTTACAACATTGTTAAGGAAATATTAGAGCAGGAATCTGTTACCAGGCAGGGCTCCGTGACAAAAACTGAGAGGGGGAGTCCTGTGCGCATGGACCATGGGGCAAAGGGGGAAAGGCAATTTCCAGAGTTGCAGAGCACCAAATTGTTATTCATCAGGGAGCTTCTATGTCTTCCCAGGGAGGCCTCAATGTTACGCATGTCTTAACAAAAGATTCCCTTGCCCCTTTTCAGCTGCTCATGGTCTACATCCTGCGTTTTCTCTGCACAGCTGCTTTGGTACTTTATGACAGAATGTTCAACTGCAGCCCAGGACCCCAATACACTCTCTAGCTTTAAGGTGTGTTGTGTTTTAGAATATACCGTATTTTTCGCTCCATAAGACGCACTTTTTTCCTCCTAAAAAGTAAGGGGAAGTGTCTGTGCGTCTTATGGAGCGAATGTGTGGTCCCTGGAGCTGAACTGCCCAGGGGCAAAAGCAGATTGTGCTTTTTTTAAAAAAAAGAGAGAAGGGGGTGTTGAAAGGAAGCCCGCTGAGCAGCTGCTCAGCAAACGATGGGGGAGAGAGATAAGGGAGAGAGATTCCAGCCCTGCCCCCTTGCAGAGGGAGGCTGTTTCCCCAGCGACATGTGACTGGCTGATTAGATTATCTGTCTGGAAACTGTAGAAATGGCTTCCTGAAGCTGCAGAACTGTGAGTTAAACCCCATAAAACAGGGTTTTTTCCCTTTGCAAAGTAAGCTCAACAACTTTGAGCTGATCCTCAAAAAATGGGGCTTTTCTCCTTTACAAAAGAAGCTGCAGAAATTTGAGCTGATCCTCAAAAAAGTTGGGCTTTTCCACTCTAAAAACTAGGTGCGTCCTATGGTCAGGTGCGCCTTATAGAGCGAAAAATACGGTAACTCTGTGTTGTTGGGTCTATATGAAACTCCGTCAAAAATCAGGATGACAGTGCGTGGGAGAGAGGGGCTGTGAATCCAATGGGTCACCTGGCCAAGAGGCCCTACCCTTGATTCCTTCCACCACAAATCATCACGCTTGTATTATAGCTATTCCCAGCAGTGAACTCTGGGTCAGGATTCAAAGACCCTCAGGATTAGTTCCATGGGCACAAGGTGGGTGGTTGCCTCCTAATCATGCTACTTTGCAAGCTGCTTTTTAAACCAAGAGGGTGTGGCGTTGGAAGGAGCCGTGGAGTAGTGATGGAAATCAACTGTTAATCTCATGGGGTTGGTGGGAGCCTAACCAAATCTTGAATACTGGAATTTGGTTCTAAATCACAAGGGTCCTTTGGAGATGATTAGAGGTAGTTCCGCCCACCCCCTTACGATCAGGAGATTTGGGGCAGTAACACTATTATGCCAGATTCCAAAATAAATTTCTTATTACTAAAGATGTTGGGATGCTCACCTCTCCTCAACGTGTCCTTGTCACAACAAGTGGGAACTGAAAGGAGCTCAGCGCTGCCAAGACTATGGAAGCTGAAGAAGACTGGACTCAAGCATGGAGACCCTACAACCCTTGAGCCTCAGGTTTAGTTTCAGGCCATACATGCTACCACAAAGAAAGACACTGCCTTAAAATCTCAAGTCACCCCCAGTCTGCCTGCTTACCTTGTGAATTTTTGGATATCAACACAGGGATGGGGTCAAACTCGTCTCCTGCCTCCTTCTCAGAGCCCTCGGGGACATCGAAGCCAGAGATCAGGTTAGTATCTTCTGCAGCACGATGGGGAGAGGGGTGGAAGTTTTAAAAAGGAGCAAAAAGATAGAGCAGAGAAAGCTGGTTAGAAACCACCAAAACAACATTAGCTGCATGTGTTTTGTTGCAAAGAAGGATTAGCGGACCGAGAGTCTTCCCCAACCTGCCATGTCTTCCAGCTGTTTGGGTCGAAAAACTCCCACCAGAGTCCCAAACAGCTGAAGGACACACCAGGCGAGCAAAGGCAAGGTCGGAAGCTGGAGCTTTAAATTGTTACGAGTTAAAAAGGAGAGCGAGGTATAAACATGAAAAATAAACAGAAGCAGCAGCAGCAGAGGCAGTTTTGTGAGAAAGAAAGCAGCCAGGCTGCGTTAGAGAGTTAGTCATGTTCCCAGGGACCTGATCTCACAAGGGGCGAGAAAAGGCAGTGAAGAGAGAGACAAGCCCAAGCCCTGGTTCAGATAAGGCAATGCTCTGCTCCACCAGGAGGATGTGGGCCTCTGGCAGACTTTTTATTATTATTATTATTTATAGAATTTACATACCGCCCTATACCCAGAGGTCTCAGGGTGGTTCACAGAACGCAGACTCATGGTGGGAACACCGTTTGTGAAGGCAAACATCGTCTACCACCCCCTTCGAGATGCCACAGTTATGGAAAACAGGGCTCCTCCTCCAAGCCACGAGCTCAGTGACATTCCCACATGTTCCCAAGACACTCACAGTGGAGGGCAAGGGGTTATTTCAGGCTGGCCCAGAGCTGTCAGGTGTGGTTTCAGTTCTGGCACAGATTTTGACAAGAGATCCCTTCGAGTCACTTTTGAAAAGCGGCAAACCCCCAGCAAAAGCAGCTGCCACTTAGTGGTCCTGCAACGGAAGAGCTTCCTAGTGGCATAAGGTGCCTCAATGATGCTAGAAGAAACTCAGCATACCAGCTTCAGACAGTTTGCACACACCCCAAGAGAAAGGCAGCTTCTCTAAGGAATCAAATCTGCTTTCAAAGTGCTACTGACTGGAAGAAATGCAATGTCTGTAACACACACACACCCCAACTTTTAAACCAAGATTGTTAATTTCTACCTCCACCAAGAGGATGCCAAAAAATGACCAGGAGTTCTTTTAGATATGGGGACGCTCCAGATATTCTACAGCCCTCAGCACCCCCAACTATGGACCATGCTAGCTGGGGTGAGTGAGTTGGAATCCAACATCTGGAGGATCACAGATAGACCCCTTCCCTGCCTTATTTTGCTTTTTAGGTAATGAAATTAAGCAGATCACCTTTGCCTCTCATGTCATACATTTTCGCTTCTTCCCACACCCAGATTCCAACATAGAGACCAACAGAATCCTAACTAACCTTAACTAAGCTCATCTGCTGCCAAGCCAGGTCTGAGGTCCCTGTATTAATTTACAAAGCCCTGAACAACTTAGGTCCAGGGTGCCCTAAGGGCCACTTAAACCCTTATATCCCATCTTGATCACCGAGATCATCTGCAGGAGCACTGTTGGTCATCCCACAAGTTGACAAGGCTCATCTAGCAGCAATTCAAAACAGAACCTTGTCCTGTGGAACACCCTGCCACTAGAGATTCAGCAGGTGCCTTCTGATTCAATCTTTAAACACCTGCTGAAAACTCTTCTATTCTGCCAGGCTAACGTTGGGAATTAATAACACATATTTCCATAATGGCTTGTTGATGGTCTCCAATTTTATTTTATTCTTGTTATATATAGAGACTATTGTCCAACCCCCTGCAATGCAGGAACCACAACTAAAGAATCCCTGACACCCTTGTTTAAAAACCTCCAGTGAAAGAGAGCCCACCACCTTCTGAGGTTAGCTGTTATACTAGCAAACAGCTATCCTCAGAAACCTCATCCTAATGTTTAGAACAAGCTAGAACTGTAAATCACTCTTTGTTTCTTACTCCAGTGGAAGCAACATGGATCCGTTCCCGCTGCACTTGCTCACTGCACATCCAGCTAACTGATAAAACATGAAACAGGTGCTCTTGCTCGTAACAATTTCCTTTGTCGCTCATCCTTTATTATGCCCAGGAAAAGATGCTGATATACTAGAACTCCAGGCAGATGTAGCCCATACCAAGAGGAGTATTTTATTGCCGCTTGGTGGGTAAAGCTCACCTGGGCCACATGCAGGCAGCGTGGAGTGAGCCAGGAACTGAGAGCTGCAAGGGCAAAGAGCCCCACCAGGAGGCAAGAGCAGAGAACAAGCCAGGGGTGAAAAAGCAAGGCCAGAAACACACTGGGGATGTTCCATCTGGTACGCAGGCTGAGACCCTACCTGCCCGCAGACTGTCTCACCAGAGTGGTGCATGCTCTAGTTATCTCCCGCTTGGACTACTGCAATGCGCTCTACATGGGGCTACCTTTGAAGGTGACCCGGAAACTGCAATTAATCCAGAATGCGGCAGATAGACTGGTGACTGGGAGTGGCTGCCAAGACCACATAACACCGGTCCTGAAAGATCTTCATTGGCTCCCAGTACGTTTCTGAGCACAATTCAAAGTGTTGGTGCTGACCTTTAAAGCCCTAAACGGCCTCGGTCCAGTATACCTGAAGGAGCGTCTCCACCCCCATCGTCCAGCCCAGACACTGAGGTCCAGCGCCGAGGGCCTTCTGGCGGTTCCCTCGCTGCAAGAAGTAAGGTTACAGGGAACCAGGCAGAGGGCCTTCTCGGTAGTGGTGCCCACCCTGTGGAACACCCTCCCAGCAGATGTCAAGGCAATAAGCAGCTATTTTACTTTTAAAAGACAACTGAAAATTCCCTGTTTATGGATTTTTTTAATGTTTGATGCTGTATTGTTTTTAATATTCGGTTGGAAGCCACCCAGAGTGGCTGGGGAAACCCAGCCAGATGGGCGGGGTATAAATAATTTATTATTATTATTATTATTATTATTATTATTATTATTATGTCACGTGCATGCGACGAGCTCCCCCCATTGTTGTGCAGAACTTGGTGCCTCTGATCCTCAGCAACTCCATATAGGGCTGGGAGCTGCTGCAAGTCAGCACAGTCAATTCTGGACAGGATAATGGTCTGACTCTGTATAAGGCAGCTTACTATGTTCACTTCCTCCTATGTTCAAGCAAGGCTCAGCTTGGAAAGAAGTCCTTACATCCCTTCCTGCCCAACACAGAGCCAATGGCCAGCCTGGGCTGGGGAGGTGGGGCCAGGCCAGATTTGGAAGGCTCTTCCCAAAGGCCTGAAGCTACACTGCGAAACACACAAGGCAGCGGTCAGCCATTCCTAAAGCACTGCATGTGTGCCAAGAGGACAATTAATTTATCCAGCGCTAGCCATGTGCGTCCAGGGCACTTATCACCGTCATTATTATTCATTAAATGTATTAGTCGCTTTTATGTCATGGCAACCCAGAGCAAACCTGCACACATAAAGACTGGGGTGGGATGAGATACATTAAAATATACCACCCTCTCTAAAAGGTCATAAGTAGTTAAAAGCAAAAGGCCCGGTTAAAAAGGAATCTTTTTGCCTGGCGCCTGAAGATATGCAAAGATGGTGCCAGGCGAGCCTCCCCAGGGAGAGCATTCCGCAAGCAGGGAGCCACCAATGAAAAGGCCTTGATCTTTACAGGGTAACACAAGCAAAAGATGCTGAGAAGCAACATCTGACACAACCAAGTGGACCACAGGCAGGCAGGCCTCGATATCAGATTCCACCCAAAGGATTCAACTGCCAGAGGTTTACAGCTGCTCGCCTCTGTTGGTGGGCCTGCCCCACAAGCAGCTTACATTTAAAGAGTGAAGATGGAGAGACCAGAGGAAGAGCAAGAACTCCACAGCCAAGCGCTGAAGGAAGGCCAGCAATTTTGATCCCCATATTTCAGACCAGGCTGGGCAAATAGCGTGGCCATTCCCAACTTGGCATCTCAACCTGTCTGAGCTGCAGTTCCCGCCATCTCCAGGCAGCACAGCAGAGCTCCTGTCAGCTTGAGAATCATATGGCCAGGCTGTCCCGGGCTGTTGGAAGTTGCGGCCCAAAACATCTGGAGGGCACCAGGTTGGGAGTGGTTGAAAGAGTGTGTTGCTCAGTTCCTATGAGCCCAACTTGCAGCTCAAGCACTTGGCCACTAAGATGCATCAACTGTGAAAGAGCTATGACAAAAATGTTCGTGGAAGAAGGAAGTTTTGCACTGTGATCTGAAGAGAAAGAAAGTGGAAGGGGGTGCCAAAGTAGGGGTTCTGCCCCTCCCCCATCCAGCCCCCAGAAACATGTTAAGAGATCACACTGGACCCAGGAAAGAAGAGATGAAGGCATTATTATTTGGAACTAACAGGCTCCTGCTAATTGAACCACCATCCTGCCTTGGCACACAGGGGCCACCACAGATTTTAACACAGAGGCTTCCACCACTTTCATGTTGCACATCCTTCCCATTCCCCAACCTTCTCTCCCATACAGAACACTTAAAGGTACTTTACCTTTGTGAGCTTGGGTTGAAACGGCTAAAGGAGCAAACTCATCCAGAAGGTCAGCAGCAGGATTAGAAAGCAGAGAGCAGTCAAGCAGGGAGTCCTCCCCAGTGACAGAATCTGATCGTCCCCCGGTTAGCAAGCAAGAAAACAGTACAGAGAAGAGGAGGTTAGCAGTCACACCCGGCAAGCTGTCTGCTTGCAACTCATCCTGAGCTTGAATGCATCAGTTTTTAAAATCCTGGGTTGAAGTGGGGCCAAATTAGTCATGTTGAAAGGACTCGGCATATACAAGCAGCCTCTGAACAAATAAATTGATTTCAGGTGGTGGCGGTGTTCTGAAAAATATCAGCTTAAAGGGCTTTGGGGGAACCCTTGCTGCTTATTTAACAGCACTGGATTTTAAGGAATTGAAATTCAATGTGATAGGAGGATTACAGTTACAGCACTCTGGATTGTACTGTAGATGAGACTGATTCTAATCTGTTAGCTCGGTGAGAGCGTGGTGTTGATAATGCCAAGGCTGCAGGTTGCAGAATGTTATGCTGTTTAATACTTTGCCTTATTTAAATGCGTAGCATTTGGAGAGAGGTTGTGCATATATATATTTATGCACCCCAGGGAAGGTGTATGGATCTTTTTAAAATTTCAAATTAGCACCCTAAAGAAAAGTTCAGCTTGCAGACAATGCCCCAATGCTGAGAATGGAAGATACAGAAGCCCACCCATTTCTTCATCATGATGTCACCAGCTTGACACCATGGCCCACCTGAGCTCAAGCCCCCACCCTCCCACCCCCACCAACCTGCTCTGTTTGAAGCCACAGAGTCTGTCTGCGATGATATATGCTGCGACACAGGAGCCTCAAGGCCTGGGATGAGACTCTCAACTGTTAGCTCAGCTTTTCCTTTCCGAAGGCACAAAGGAACAGAGCAGAAGCCAAAAGTTAGGTGAGGTTGAGCAGAGGAAGAAAGGAAGAGGAGGCCATAGCCTGAAACACTAAGCCCTGGACATCCTACAGCAGGCAGAGACATTCCAACACCTGGATTGCACTACTAAATGTCCGTTTAGTCTGAGGGTGATTTTCAAAGGGATATTCCCATCGGCACAACTGTGCACTCCTGGGCACCCAGGAAAGCACAAAACAAAAAAGATCCAGCACACTGGCAGGTCTGTGCAAGCCCAAAACTTCCGAGTGTCAGTGAGGTTCCTTTCCAGAAGTACCTCTGACAGCATCAATGCCACAGCCACGGGAGGAGATTCCATGCCCCTCCAGGATGCAGAATCATGTGCGCAGGGACAACTGCAGGGGTTCTTCCGTTGTGATTTTTCTCCAAGCCAAGTGGCAAATGCTGCTGGCTGGAATCATGTGGCTTTTACCTTTCACACAGACTTGTGAGAAAGTATGTTTTGTTTATTTCCTGCTATGGAATGTACTGTTGTAATCCGAGCTGTCGGGCTCACTTGCTTTCACTTCACTGCTTGTCCTCAAGCCAGACGGACGGCGAAATGGCAGCACCGGTTTCACACGGGCTGGCAGCAGAGAAATCTCTGCACAATTACTTGGAATAAATACATTAGCCTAAATAATGGCTGTGTGTATTGTTTCTATCTGGGAGCAATCACATATTGACTGGCACTCCGGACTCCTTGTAGCCGGGTAAGTGCTGAGCTGATGTGCTCTGGCTTTTGGGGCAGTCTCACAACTTGCCACAGGCCGGGTATATCATAACACTTTCAACCTGACCCTTTGGCCAGGCAAAGATGGCGCAAGTAGCAGGTCCCTGGGGACACCCTGGGCAACTGGTCCTGCCCACTGAGCTGTGGTATTTGGGTGTATTCTGCACAGCAGAGCTTCTCTCATTGCTAGGGATGAGCAGATGGAGCCTGTCAGGCTCACCTTCCTTATTGCCCCCATGTGCTTTCTAACACAAGTAGACAAGTCTCAAAACTGAAGCATGTAGCCCAGACTCCGGTGATTCAGTTTCATTATAAGGCTTGGCTTTAACATGCCATGAAACTTCAGTAGCTGGTTCAATTTCTTCTTCCGGCAAATCGGCAGCTGGAAATAATTTGCTACTTAAAATGCTTAGGGAGGGTCTCTTTAGCTTTCAAAAAGTGTCCAGGATTATGGCATGCATTGAACTGAAAAAAGATGTGCTTGCAACACTGGTGGGCTTAAGTGCACCTTTCAAGATACATTTTTGGAAATGGAACATCAGGTATATATTTATGGCCATTCCATACATGCAACAGCTTTAAAAACCCCAATTTAATTCTCAGCTTTGTGAAGGGAAGATGTGACACAAGGGAGACCAGAGGATGGACTAGGCCAGCCAGCCTTGTTTGGACCCATTCAGGATGCTCTGGGAGCTTAGGCTTGCAAGGGCCAGAGGGTGTTTTGTATCCCGGGCTTTTAAGCCTTTGAGCAAGGGAAATAATGCAGCAGAGAGAAACAAAAATCTAGGGAGAAAAGCACTGAGGCTCCTCAAGAGCAAGAGAGACCCAGGCATGCCAAACTATTTCTAAAGATGCAAGAAGAAACACAGCAGAAATAGGTGGGCACATCATTTCAGACTGAAGAGCAGGACAGGGGTGGGGGAGAGTGAGGCCCTCTGGTGGATCAGGGACAGGTTAAGTTAGTAGATTGCAGAGAGGAGGGATAAATGGACAGCTCTCCAGATGGAAAGAAGTAGAAAGTGGAATCCCCCAAGGATCAGTATTGGGACCTGAGCTTTTTAGCTTGCTCATAACCACCTAGAGTCAGGGGTGAGCTGTGAAGTAGCCAAGTTTGCTGACAGTGCTAAATTGCTCAGGGTCTTTAAAACAAAGAGAGATTGCGAAGAGCTGCGAAAGGAACCTCTCCAAACTGAAGAAATAGGCAGCAAAATGGCAAATGCAATCAAGTGCAAAGTGATGCGTGTCAGGGCGAAAAGAATATTAATTTCACATATACGCTCGTAGGGACTGAACTGTAGGTGACTGACGGGGAACGAGACCTTGGGGTCATAGTAGATACCTCAATGAAGATGTCGACCCCGTGTATGGCAGCTGTGAAAAAGGCAAACTCCGTGCTAGGGATCACCAGGAAAGGAACGGAAGATAAAACTGCCAGTATCATAATACAATTAAATAAATCTATGGTGCAACTGCATTTGGAATACCCGGCACAATTCTGGTTGTCTCACCTTGAAAGGATATTGTAGAGTTGGAAAAGGTTCAGAAAAGGGCAACCCAAATGATCAAGGGGATGGAGAGACTCCCTTATGACGTTTGGGACTTTTTCGCTTAGGGAAAAGGTGAGTAAGAGACAACATGCTAGAAGCATATAAAATTATGCATGGTATAGAGAAACAGATTACAATTGGCATTGGCATTCTAGATACTTGGACAGACTTGCCAAAACTAATATGTTTTTAGCAAGTGCTGATAAGAATACAGTGAAGGCACCTGCCTGATATCCACAGGCAGGGAGATCCAGAGTATAAGTGCTGCCACACAAAAACTTCAAATTCTTACGAACACTGAACAGGTATTATGTGGCACCTGTAACAATGCCAGTTTTGCCGATCAAAGAGGTCAAGTGGGTATATATGGAAGTAAACTACTTCTGTTTATCTGAGCCCAGCCAATAATTAGGTTTCCCCCCCCTTAGGTGGGGAACCTTTGGCTCTCCAGGTGCTGCTGAACTACAACTCCCATCAACCCTGGCCATCAACCATGTTTGCTAGGGCTGACTGGAGTTGCAAGTTCAGTAACATCTGAAGGGCCAAAGATTCCACACGTCTGCCCAGTGAATGAGCCTTTTCTGCCCTCCTGTATAATTCGAAGTGGTTCAGTCCATTCACGTCAGGACTCTACCACCCCATTTTTGCTGCACATGTAGATCTGGCCTGAGTTTCCCACTTGGGAAGGATAAAAATGAGAGGAAGAAGTGACAGATTACAGAAAGTGGAGAATTAGTGGAACAAGGGAAGGGGGTGGTTTGGTGGTGATGCCCAGGGTGCAGGAACTTCACACGTCTGATTCGAAGACTCAATGATAGGCTAGTGAATTCCAAACACTGAACAACATCCTATGACCCTCTGTCTCCAAAGTCACTTTTTGTGGGCTCTGGCTGGCTTGACCTCTGGTCACCTGCTTGCTACGGTTCAAAACATGCAGTGTTGGTGGGTCAACATGCAGGACAGAACACACCAGAGAGGCTTTTCAGGATTTTACCATTCACAGCATCAGGGGTGCTACCGAAGGGATCAGCGAGAGGCAGGATATCAGGGAGGAGAAGTGCAGGCTCAGGAGATTTGAGGCCCTCAATCAGTTTTTCTAGCAGGGGAGGGGGAGAGAGCAGGAAATGAGGAAGGAGAGAAGCAGAAAGAAATAAAGCAAAAATCACACACACAAAATTGGTTAAAGCAGAACAGCAGTTGTTCAACAAGGTCAACAACTCACCTAACATTTAAAGGATTTCTATCAGGGTTATTTTCACCAATATATGCATTTAATTGCAGATATGGATCCTTTGGTTAAGCATGCAACAACCTGAAAAGTCAGGGCCCTGGATTTTTCCAGCTGGTCCTTTAATAACTGAATCACAGAAACAGAAACAAGACCGCAGACACTTTTCTTACTTGTTGTAGCCTCCCCAAGGTGTCCCATTTAATTGGCTCACCACAGTGAATGTTCTAGCATCCTTGCACTAAAACATCTTGTTAGCCAGTAGAGAATTGGCCCAGAATTGTTGCTGAGTCCTTTTCAAACACACACACACAAAACCCAAAGTGCCAAGCTAAACTATACAAATTAATCAATCTGCATTGCTTGTTCCTTTTAGTTTGAGTGTGGGGGGGTTTTTGGAGACACATTGAATTTTTAAAATGTAGGATTTAAATTAACCTCTTAAAAGTGCTCAGTTTTCTAGGCTCAGTCATACTTGATGATGTCTGGAATATGTCTGGAAGGGGGCATTTAACATAACTGATAGAAGGAGAAAATCAGTAAAGGAATAAAAGGAGGTGTTAGGACTGCAAAAATCTCAAATGGCCACATTTCATCTGAAGCTGCCCCACCCACCCACCCACCCACAGCTCTTCTCTCAGCTTATCAACATGGAGAGAGGAAACAGTCCCAATAAAAGCACATCATTGGCATTAGTAACTCTCTCCCGCCCTCCCCGCCTCCATGTCTTCAGGAATGGGTACCAGCAGGCCACGGCTCAAATGTACTTCTATGTGTAAGGAGAGCTGTAGAATCCCAAAGGCATTCATGAAACACAGAGACCTGTAAACTGCATGCTCCTGTTTCTGTGCAAGTGCTGTGGTTAGTTCACCAAAACTTTGCAAAACAACCATGCATGGTGTTAGCTACATCATAGAAAGATGAGTCACGCATCCTACAAATCGTTGCCCCCCTTTTATTGCATGTGGCCAAAAGAAAAGAATTAATCCTAGTTAATACCTAAGGCCAGGGGTGAATTGTCCAGTGGGATTCTGGGCTGTGCACTTTCTAGATGGCGGCTAACAGATTGAGGTTGAATCCTGACAAGACAGAAGTACTGTTCCTGGGGGACAGGGTGCGGGTGGGTGTGGGGGACTCCCTGGTCCTGAATGGGGTAACTGTGCCCCTGAAGGACCAGGTGCGCAGCCTGGGAGTCATTTTGGACTCACAGCTGTCCATGGAGGCGCAGGTTAATTCTGTGTCCAGGGCAGCTGTCTACCAGCTCCATCTGGTACGCAGGCTGAGACCCTACCTGCCCGCAGACTGTCTCGCCAGTGTGGTGCATGCTCTGGTTATCTCCCGCTTGGACTACTGCAATGCGCTCTACGTGGGGCTACCTTTGAGGGTGACCCGGAAACTGCAATTAATCCAGAATGCGGCAGCTAGACTGGTGACTGGGAGTGGCCGCCGGGACCACATAACACCGGTCTTGAAAGACCTACATTGGCTCCCAGGACGTTTCCGAGCACAATTCAAAGTGTTGGTGCTGACCTTTAAAGCCCTAAACGGCCTCGGTCCTGTATACCTGAAGGAGCGTCTCCACCCCCACCATTCAGCCCGGACACTGAGATCCAGCGCCGAGGGCCTTCTGGCAGTTCCCTCACTGCGAGAAGCAAAGCTACAGGGAACCAAGCAGAGGGCCTTCTCGGTGGTGGCTCCCGCCCTGTGGAATGCCCTCCCAGCAGAGGTTAAGGAGAGGAACAACTATCTGACATTTAGAAGATACCTCAAGGCAGCCCTATTTAGGGAAGCTTTTAACCTGTGATATTTTAATGTATTTTTATACCTGTTGGAGGCCGCCCAGAGTGGCTGGGGAGACCTGGCCAGATGGGCGGGGTACAAATAAAAGAATTATTATTATTATTATTATTCTGTGATCTCACTCCCTGGAATGTATAGGGGAAAGTCCTATAGATGTCCCTTCTCCTTCCAAATCTGGCACGGATGTTTTCTGCAACTTGCATGTTCTGCTACAGCAGTTTTATGGCAGATGTTCGGTTGTGACCTGGGACCTCATGCCAGCATGGCAACCACAGGGGACGGGCTTTGGTGCTGCATTTCAGAACTTCTTGTTTAATTTCAGCGTTTTGCACCATCCCCATAATGTGCACAGAAGCTCCCAAAGTTGATTCAGTGCAGTAAAGCCAGAACCTCCCTTCATTTACACTCAAGCAGAAGCAGGTGCAATTATTGTCTCCAAGATCTCTTGAATATCTGCCATTGTAACACAGTGATAAGTGGCTTGACTTCTCCATTTGGGACTCTCAAATCTCAGAAGCCAACATGATTTCTTTCTCTCTCTTTTGGCCTTTTGTCCCCCCAAGACAAAATGAATTATGCATTATGCAAATTATATTCCTGGAGGACTGCAATTAGTAGATTTGCATGAAGAGGGCTTTGAATCTCTCAACAGCTGTGTGCAAATTTTTCTCTGGCTGATTTGCTGTGTGCATGCACATTTAAGTAACCAGGATCCGCATGAAAGTGGGGGGCTGGGGGTGTTAAAATGGACATGGGAATAAAAAACCATACTGATTCCTCTTTTCCAGCCACTGGTGTAATTCAGCACTAGACCTGCAGCAACAAATTCAAAAAGTGCAGAATTCCAGCTGGAAAGGAAGAATTGGGAGCACAAAGAGATTCTCCCTTTGAAGTTGAAGCAACCAACCTCATGTGCACTGACAGGTGGGATGTCCCGCTCACTTGCCAAAGCGGCCTGTGGGGTGGGAGACTTTTGGATCCAGCCTGCTGACCAGATTCAGTTCCCCACCCCCTGGTGAATACGACAGCAGCCTTATCTGGGAGTGTGTCACACTGACCTTAATGGGGTGGCATACAGTGATATCCTATCAGAGCCAGTGTGGTGCTGTGGTCAGAGTAGGACCTGGGTCATGAAGCTCATTTATTGGCGGGGGGGGGGGGGCTTGGCTGTCAGTCTAACCTATCTCACAGGGTTGTTTATGGAGATTAAATGAGATTAAAGAGGAAGGACCATGTACTCCACCTTGGGCTCCATGGAGAACAAGGTGAGATATAAATGCAAGAAATAAATAATAATAAAATAAGTGATGTAAAAAATGGCTAAACCAAGTGAGGGTAGTCAATGGGCCTCAAACCCTCAGTGAGTTAGGGACTTCACCTACATGTGAAGACAGGCTCTGGCGGATTGAGTGGGTCCAATGGTCAAGAATGCGGTTTCTGCAGGTGGAGGGAAGTGAGGGGCAGATGGGGCCCATCAACCTGGGAAGGTAGCCCATTATGAGAATGAAAACTCTGATCCTAAACCTCTGCTGCCTTCTGGGATTCAGGAGAAGAAAAGGCGAAGGAGAAAGTCCTACACAAATCCAGGGTGGAGTCTCCAAGACAGTTGGATGGTGCCTTGTATGCCTCCTTCCAGCAACTCCTATAGCCAACGTGGTGCCAAACTTATTGCTCTGCTTTCCTTTGGAGTACACTAGTAAGACCAAGAGGGGTGTCTTATCGTCTGAGCAATCCAGGACCTCCATAAACACTGCCCAGGCTTGAGCCCCGAGGAGGTCATCAGTGCTGCTAACGGTGTCGTTTGACTTCACCCCTGGAGATGCACTCCATTGTCTCTCAAGATAGATGAATACCAACAGCTACAAGATATAAAACAACAACAACACAGGGCTCCTGCTGAGAACAAGGGTTTCCTCTTCCACACGGAGAGGAGAAGGACAGGCAACAGAAGAAAGTTGTTGCAAGCTCCACCCACCCCCATTCCCATCAGCTTGCAGGGGCTGCTGATGCAAAGCAGGTGCTTTGCAAAGCAGGTGGAAGGTGGATGTGAGTATTACTTTACCCTTGTGCAAGGTTGCAGTGGGCACGGTTGAGTCAGGTGGAGCTGTTTCAGCAAGTGACCTTGGGGATAAAAATATTTGCTTTTGCCACCTGGACTTCTCTTTTAAAACCACCCCATGCTGTCTGCATGTCCTGGCTAAAGATCCAAAAATAAACAGACAGTGCACACGTTACAGCAGGCATCCTTAATTAGGGTGGAAAAAAGAAACTCTCCCACAATGCAATTCAACCATTATTAATTATCACTTTGAATAATCAAGATGCACAAAACAAAAAACAAAAAAAAACCACCCCATAGTCTTTTTGAGCATGTTACTCACTCTTCAACCATGGAAGGAAAGAAAAGGGCAGCTATTTCAATAAAGCACACAGCAGCAGAGTCCTTTTCCTTGGACATCAGCTGGGGAAGAAAAACTATCTAGTAAGAATCCCGTCAAACAGCACATTCAGAATACCAGGCTTAAGAGCAGCTTTTGCCAGCCTAGTGCCCTTTTGGGACTACGATGCCCATCAGCCCTAGCCAGCACAGCTGTATAGCACTGCAGCTGATGGGAGAATGACCATGCTGGCTGGGGCTAATGGGAGTTGCAGTCCAAAACGTCTAGAGAGCACCAATTTGGCAAAGACCATGGGACCTTTCCAAGCAGCTGCTCTAGGCGGCTGCCATGTTTTTAACCTTTGAGGTGCCAACACGTGTTGATCTCCAAAACAAGTCAATCCCATCTTAGGAGCTCATTACATAGGGTGGCTAAAACTGTAGAAGGAGAAAGGAAAGCACATATTTCATGCCTTTTGTCTGTGAAATCCAAACACAGCTCAAGGAAAAACTGAATCTGCTATCCAGAAAACACGCAATAATACTTCTTTTGCACTGCAGACATTATTTTGGGTTTTGCTAGTCTTGGAGGAAGAGCAGAGAAATAGTTATGCTGTGGGACTCTGGAAATCTACCCATGTGGCTACTAAGATTTCAGCAAGCAGGTCCCCCCCCCCCACTACCCTTTCAAGCATATCTATACAGCTATAAGGACTATTTAAAAAAAGGCTGGGTGTAGGTGGGGAGCTGAAAAGAGATTTTCTAGAAACCAAATTTTGCATGTAACAGCTATTGGCCTGATCATCATTCTCACCACCAGTTTTATTTATGAAATAACAGGCATCAGAGAGAAGGGCTTGCAGTTCTGCTATGCTTTCATTTGACTACAGCATATGTTGTTAAAACAGCAGCCAGAGAGAGGGAGAATCCCCATTGATAGTGAAACCATGCTGGACAGGACATGCCAGCCAGTCACCGCCCTTACCTTGCGTTGTGGCTGGGAGGGCTCATCCTCATGAGAAAAAGGGGGAAAAACTAGTGCCTAGTGCACAGAATTAAAAGCATTACCACACTCTGTAATGACTAATCAAGCAAGACAGCCTGCCATGAGCTTATTTTAAGGAGACTTGGCTCCCTTCCATTCCAAGGCAGGAGAAGACGAATGCCTTGAGCCTGAACTTCTCATTTCTCAGTATTTGAACAGATGCTTTGCTGTCACCTCTGTCCTTCTTGCAGCAGTTACATTTCCATTAGCAGTTGCAGCTCATGGGTAGCAAATAAAACACTATTTAAAAAATAAAAATAAAAGCCAGGTAACACCAAAGCACATAATTCACTGGGAACATATCCCATGAAAACCCACTGATAGGAAAGCAGAACAGGGAGCTTTCATGGAATTAATAGATTTTAAAATGTTCAGCTGGTACATATGGATTTATCCATCATTCCCTTATTGCAACACTCCCCACCACAGTAACTTCTGAAAAATGAGATAGAAGTCCCCGACAGCCTGCCAGGCCAATAATTTATCGGTGACCTAAGAGACAACATCCACTAATACATTTTCTACCATGATCTTAAAAGATCAAGGCCAAATGTAAATACCTTGCACCCAACCCACCTGAGAATCAAGTTAGGACCAGAAGGGTGCTCAGAGGAGCCCCCTTAGTAGCTGCTGGCATCCAGGTACCTCCAGGAAGCACACTGAAGCAAACAGGTGACTCTCAAGTCGTATTGTGAATGGTTCAACATAACACACCATCTGAATTCACTTACTGACATTTGCATACAAGGCCACCCAAACAGTCACTTTGGGTGGCAACGCCTTTGGGTGGGATCCCTTCTGCTAAATCACATCTTGTTTATGCAAGTCACAGTTACCTGGCGTATCTGATAGTGGAAGAGGAATGAAAGGATCAGGAACAGCCAGAAGTGGAGGGCTAGAGTCCAGGATATCTTTTGTTTTTTCAGCTGGGTGAGCAGCAAGGGGGAAGTTAGGAAAGGAAGGAATGGGGAGAGAGAGAGAGAGAGAGAGAGAGAGAGAGAGAGATGTCAAGCAGAGCACAGAAAGATGCCAAACAGACCAAAGATGCATTGAAAAGTCATTTAATTGCCACATGCATCTGGGGGTACGGTAGTATTACCCTCCCACCCCCATGGGACCCCTCCAGCAAGCTGCAGATATTATTCTGCCACTGAACCAAAAAGTTTATCAGCGAATTATTGGTGAGTTGATCCAAGGTCACAGTAGACCACCCACAGAACCAAAGTAACAACTCTTCTTCCAAGGGCATCAGGTCATTCTACCTTCTCCAAACTCAACAGTTCACATGACAAGGATTAATTCATTATTCATATGTTCTGTTAGCCTTGGGGGGGGGGGCTACTGCGTTTCTTTGAGAGTGTCGCAACTGAGTGAAGTCTCTAAGTCAAGATGCATGGCTATACTATAGTATTACTCTTACCGACAGCTTTATACCACTATTCATTAAATTTCATAATGGTTTATAAAACCATCCAATAAAAATGGCAAAATCAAATTGATAAAACCCTCAAAAAGCAGAGCAGAGGTAAGCAGTGCCAGAAATTAAAGGCCCTCTGAAAAACATTGAACTTCTCCAAGAAGGCTGAGGCTGAATGAACCTCCCTTGGGAAAAAGTTCCAGAGCAATGGGGCCGCTGCACAGAAGACCCTGCTCCTTTAAAACAACAACAACATTAAAACACATAAACCGATATAAATAATCCCATATTCCCTGCTCCTTGCAATGGTTTATCTGCAACGTGCAGCAGGATTTCTACAGATGATCTTAAATGCAAGGAGACATCCCCTGAGATAATCAGAACTCAAGCAGTTTATGGTTCTAAGTGTCAAAACCAGCACTTTGAATTGTCCCATAATCAAATGGCAGCCAGCGCAACTGCTTCAGGAGATGCGAGATGAGAAGATCGGCCCACAACTGTCCACAGGCAGTGTTATGATATTTGTCCAAGCCGAGCGGCAAAAGCTGTAGCGAGGGCTGGTTTCACTTTTGCCTGTCTCACTGAACCGTGAGAAAGCTGCTTTATCTTTTTGTACACAGAATGTTTATGTATCACTGTACTATTGTAATCTGAGCCTTTGTGCTCTACTCTTCTGGCTAGTCCTCAAGCTGGAAGGACGCCATTATGGCAGCTCCGTCTTAACGGGCTGGCAGCAGAGAATCTCTCTGCACTATTACTACAATAAATAAAGGTAAAGGTAAAGGGACCCCTGACCATTAGGCCCAGTCGTGTCCGACTCTGGGGTTGCGGCGCTCATCTCACTTTATTGGCCGAGAGCCGGCGTACAGCTTCCAGGTCATGTGGCCAGCATGACAAAGCTGCTTCTGGCGAACCAGAGCAGCGCACAGAAACCCCGTTTACCTTCCCGCCGGAGCGGTACCTATTTATCTACTTGCACTTTTTATAGCCTTATTTATGACCTGTGTGTGTTGTTCTTCAAGCTGGGAACAATCACATATTACTGCGCCACCAGACTCTCAGTAGCTCAGTTGCTCTGGCTTTGGGGCAGTCTCACAAACTGCCCCAGGCGGGGTAATTGCTAACAGGCGGACCTCTGAGTTCTGCACTACCTAAAAGCTGGAAGCACGACGCATATTTCAATGTTGTGGGCCCAACTCTATGGAGGGCCTACCCACAAGAAGTTAGACTGGCACCACTCGTAACTGAGTTTCAGGTGCCTGGTCAAAACTGTTTTATTCAAGTAGACCTTTGCACGCTGAATGCTGCTCAGATGTTTCCCTTTTTTCTTTTCTCAAGATTTTAAATTCCTGAAGTTTTAGACTTTGGAACTTTAATTCATGTTTTAAAATGTGTGCAATGTATTTTTATTTATTTATTTATTTTTGCTGTGAGACCTACATAGTAAAAAGCAGGATATGTTTTTAATAAATTAATAAATAAATGAAGTTCCCAAACTATCTTCAACATCAGCCACAAATACAGCACATTGCAGTTGGACAGCCTTCCCCAAACTGGTGGCTCCTGTAACTCCCATCAGCCCTGGTTGCCATGGTCTGGGATGATGGGAGCTGGAGTCCAAAAATGTCTAAAGGACAGTGGATTGGGAAAGGCTTAAGTAGCATAATCTTGAAGTCACTCCAGAATTTATGACAACTACCAGGTTTGTGTTTTTATGGCGTATCCACCAAAGCTCTAAAAAACATCATTCTGGGCCACAGTTGCTGCCTCATCGCATTTAGCATTTAACATGAAAATATAGCAGGTAAAGCACACATTCAGGCTACTTGCCGATTATTCTTAAAGCCCTGTGCTCTTCTCCAAGGTGGTCTCAGCACACAGCAGGGGCTTCCAGCAGCTCCAGAAACCAGCCAGACTCAATAAAAACCTGATCATAACTCCATGAGATTAGAGGCAGGACTGGATCTAGGCTGGTCAGCTTCTCTAAGCCTGCAGAAGGCACCCGGGTTTTAGAAGGAAGCTAATGAACTGTCCACGCCAGATGGAATCAAGTACAGCCCATCCTGGGTCCCCACTTTTTCCACTTGTTGGGTAACCCTGCTCACATCTCTGAAGGGAATGAGGAGCCTCACAGCTTGAGGCTGGGTCCTGGCCAACAACTACCCAGGACCACAAGAGCTCTGGCCTCACGAGTCCTCTCTAGGCACAGGATAGACTGGAGTGTGCAGTGCCAACCCCAGTGAATGGCAGGCAGTAATAAGCCTCCCAATTGACCAGGCTTATAAATGCCAAAAACCTGGTCCTCCTGCTTAGCCAACTGGGCAGCAGCTTCTGCCTGAAACACTACACACTCCAGGTCCTGCCCCCTCAGGAAACCTGGGCTGGAGATTTGGATATGGGGGTCACCTGGCCCAAACTTGCAGCTGAGGCCCTGTGCTCCCCTATCCTCAGCTTGGCCAGCCTCGTAATGCCCACTTGTAGCCTGCTTTCCATCTCCCCTGATGGCAACTGAAAGACACACAACCAGAGTCCAGAATCAGCCTGACAAGCGCTGCCTGCTTCTACTGGATAGACCTTCTGCAATGAATTGGTCAGAGCTGCAAATAACATCCCATTCAGGCATACCTGACACAGGTGCAAGAGAGGATGACCCAAACGCATCTGTCTGTGTTGTGGAAGGAGCCGGCTGAAAGCCTGGGATCAGATTCTCTGCTGAGCTACCCAGCTTCTCTGGAGGTTTACCTGAAATTCCAAGGACCTGGTTATTTTTATATATTTTATATAATTTAAAACACAATAAAAACAACAACAAAATTCTGCCATTTCTTGGGAAAAGGCATTAACAGCAGTTAGAACCAGTATACAATGCATATTAAAGTCTCCACTCCAATAGGTCTCTCCAGATGTTTCCATGTGTCTGGGAAGGTTCTCTCGATTGTCATGTCTCATATAGGAGATGAATGGATGCCGCCTGTGGTGAAAGGATTCATCTCGTTTCTGGCCACCCTGACCTGGCAGGTCAATTTGTTGGCCAGAGCAACAGACCATACCTGAGCACACCATGAGTCTCTTGACAGGCCTACTGCACAGCGCCAACATTTAGCGATTTCTAAACAAGCAGCTACCAGCAAAAATGTCAACATCTCCCGATGAGCTAAAAGTTGGTTTGATTCATCTATTATTACTAACAAGCCAAAAAAGGAGCTGGATTTATCTTTATATTACAAATTAATCAAGCACCTGGTTATTAAGTGCTCTTATGCATCATGAGTTGCTAAGCATATCTTGGAAATATTCCAAACCCCCTGGATATTAATATTGTTCGTACTTATTGCAAGCCAGAGCTAGACCTGGTTTCTCAGTTTTCAGGATCAGCAACTAAGCCAAACAAACTCCACATGTTGCTCCTTCACTCTTACTAGGATTGTTCCTGATGCTTTTTTTGGGAGGAAACCAGTGCCAGTTACTTTGGTTTAGGCTACAATCATAAAAACATACTAAGGAACAGTCCACACTGAACAGAGTGAGAATACTTCCAAGCAAACATGCATAGGTTTGCACTGTGAGAGAAACAACATACGGTATGTCTTTTGGTTGCAACTAGGATACCAAGAAATGCAACATCTGCATTTAAAAATCTTATGCCCCTGATGGTTCTGACAAAGCATTGAGGATAGTGAACTCTGGCTGGTAGCACAGTATAAACACAACTGCCAGAGGACTCCCACAACACTGGCCCACATCCGCTGATCACCCTGCGGATGACTTCAGGGGAAGTCTATTTCAAGTCTATTTCAGGGGAAGTCGGCCAGCAATGGTCATATACTGCCACCACAGCTGTTTCCCTCTGTGGCCTCAGAAGCCTGGAAGGTGAAACTGGAACCTAATAGTACAATCAAGTGGAATTATGTTGTACCAAATTAACCTTGAAATATGAAGTCTATCAAGAGCAGGGGATGGGACCTCTGTCTGACCGTTTATGAGAACTCCAATGGTCTTGATTTAGGCCACTGGACCAAGAGAGCCTTAAAACAAGTCAGGTTGTCTGTTCCCAGGGAACTGCCTGGCATGTTTTGGGAGGCCCTTCATCTTCAACAGCCTAGGCTGCCACAGCTTCCACTCTGAGGGCACTTTAGCCACTACCGGATTGCACTAACCATCACTCAGTTTTGCAAAATCCTTGTTCAGCAGCTCCTCTGCTGTGAGCTTGGAGAAGTTGTCGTCATCAAAAGGGTTCCAGGTAGAGACATCTGGTGGATTGTAGACATTTTGCTGTGATGTCCTGGGGGATCCAGAAGGCGTTGTCGAGGCAGACCTGGAGGCAGTCACCCCGAAAAGGGAACAAAAACGGAAAATTCAGTTGCCGTCTTTACTTTGTAACGCCATTGCAATGTCTACAGATGCTGTTGAATGCGTGCTGAATATGCAGCTGGGTAGACTTTGAAGTTCTGTTCAGCTCTGTGAGCCTGAAAATTGTCCACACAGATCCATACAGGCAACTCCCTCTCCCTCCCCATTTACGCGCACACGGGCAAAGCAAAAAGGGACAGAACAAGGTGTTTGCAAGCTTTTCCAATTGTGTTTGAAATATACACAATTTCACTTAAATGCATGCTGCCTTAGAACGTCACAATACACACCAGAAATGGGGGTTGCCTGTACTTTCAACTGGAAACCCAGCCCAGCAGTGAAGTTGGTCCACAGGATAGCTCCATATCTCAAAGACAACCCGTGTGTGTGTGTGCGCACACACACCCACACACACACACACCCTGTTTCCCCTATTTTAAGACGTAGTCATAAAATAAGCCATAGCAGGATTTTTTCTCATTTGCGAAATATAAGCCGTACCCCGAAAATAAGCCATAGTGATAGGCGCAGTTCTGGAGGGCGCCAAGGAAAACGCGGGGCTGGGCTTACGTAATAAAAATAAGACATCCCCTCAAAATAAGCCATAGTGCGTTTTCTTGAGGGAAAAAATATGTAAGACGGTGTCTTAAAATAGGGGAAACATGGGACACACCCTTTAGTGTCTCTTCCCCAAACAGAGGCCCAGACAAAAGCCTCTTCGATCATAATAACATCTGCTTTAAAAGAGGATTTGACAAATTCATGATGGAGGAGGAGCATAGCAATGATGGCTATGCTTCTGAATGCCAGTTTCTGGAAACCACAGAAAGGGAGAGTGTTCTTGTGCTCAAATCCTCCTTGCAGGTTTCCCACAGGCCTCTAGTTGGCCACTGTGAGAACAGGACTAGATGGGCGATTGGCCTGATCCAGCAGGCTCTTCTGGTGTTCTTACGTTAAGCTTAGTTGCTAGCCCAGGGTTATAAATGCTCCTCTTGCAACTCAAGCACACTCCTCTATTCGTTCCAAGAGCAACAGCAGGAAGGCTATTAGGACATGGCGCGAGAAAGGCAGACAGAGGCAGGCTGCCCCCACATCAGAACAAAACGTAAAGAGAATCAAAATGCACAAAGGGTCGTTTAGCAGGAAGAAGAGACCCCCCCAAAAAAAATACACACTTGGACTTGTTGAGGCTGGCCTCAGCAGCCGCTGCCTGCAGAAGCTGTGTTGATTTGCTGGCTGGGACCCCGAAGACAGTGCTGTGAGTCACGTCACTCAGGATCCTCCGGTGTCCCGCTCGCTGAGTCTTGGGGGAGGACGGGGGAGTGAGGGAGCCCACCTTCTGCCCCTGGACAGCTGACGGCGGGGTGGTGGGGATCCTTTGATGTCGTGGAGGCGCTTGCTGGGGGGGGAGGGGGGGAGAGAAAGTTACCAAGTTTATTTCCTTAACCACAGGAGTTGCAAAGCTGTTTCTTAGAAGCAGAAGGGACAACCCAAACTCTGCATTCTGTCCCGGTGGCGGACAAAAGGGAGAGGGGATAAAAATAAAAGGTATGGATGCAGGCGTGTAACCTCTGGCTGAAACTTAACCTGAATCCACAGGGCCTAACTTCGCTACTATTAAAAGATAACTATCAATCCCGTTGGAGCAAGGCCATAGTAAAGAAGATGACAAGTATAGGCCTCCATCCATCTAGCCTCATGTCACGTGATTTTAATTCAGCAAAGATCATTGTTAAACAGAGGTTTACAGACATAGAAAGACAGAAGGATCTGAGTAAAGTACCTTACTTCCTAACTCAGGAGGAAAGGAGATACCTGTCCCGCCCAGCCAGATATTTATTCCGACTAGAAATACCCTCTCCTAGAAGAGCATTTACTCTAGCACGTAATCACATAATGCCTTCCGCAGTTCTCCAAGGGAAGTACAAACGGACCCCATTGTGCTAAAGATACTGCCTGTGCGGATCTGGAGAGGTGGAAACTACTGACCACATACTTTTGCGATGCTGCCTCTACGAGGAGGTGCGAGGCGAGCTTATCCACACGATGCTGACTGAGCTACCTGGACGTTCAGACAATTTCTATATAGAGTGGCTTCTTTCAGATACTAACGATAATGTGACAGCAAAGGTAGCCAAGTTTTGTGCTAGAGCCATAAAAATTCAGTCCGATCTAGCTAGCAGTATCCACACAACTTCAGGACAGAGCTAAAGACGAACCAGTGTTATAATTGACCGCAGCCCTATTTTTAAAGTAGAGATATCTTCTTTTATTTAATTTTTTTAAAGTTTAAAGTTTATATTTATAGTTTATATTTTACAATGTATTTTGGATTGTATTTATCGTTATATGTGTGTGCTGGTGGAGAACCATAACAATAAATTATCTATCTATCTATCTATCTATCTATCTATCTATCTATCTATCTATCTAAAAGGTAGACCCCTTTCGGGCAAAAATGTAAGAAAGACCCAGAACTTTATTCCCTCAACATGTTATTCAGCCAAACCTAGAAGACTAACACGCCAAAAGAGAGACCTTCATGCACACAGCATCTCCAAGCCACAACAGTTCGCTCACAGAAGAGCCAGCATGGTGCAGTGGTTAGAGTGTCGGACTAGGACCTGGGAAACCAGAGTTCAAATCCCCACCCTACCATGAAGTTCACTGGGTGTCCTCTCAGCCTAGCCTACCTCACTGGGTTGTGGTGGGGATTAAATGAGGAGAAGGAGAACCGTGGGCACAACCTTGAGCTCCTGGCAGCCCTTCTGTTCCATACGCTGAAACACTGGCCTGCTTGCCAGACACAGAAACTGGATTTCTCAGGATCACAGTTTCTTCTTTTTCTCCAGAAAAGCTTCTAAAAATCGTCATGGCTGAAGAAATGTCCAAAATGCTCAAGGGGTGGCTGCAAGACAGGAGCCTCACAGATTCAAGTCGTACTGACCTGTCTTACAAGGTTGTTGTAAGGACTCTTACTGTTGCTTTATCCTTTTCTATGCTCTCTTTCAATATAAATATTCTCACCAGGGATTTGAGCCTGGCTCTTTCTGGCCTGCTCCCTTCACCACACTGACTTCACAGAACTTGTAATCCTGAAAATATATCTATAATATAAAGAGGAGCGAACAGAATGGGATGTCCACACCTTTTGGAGGCTTGGGTTATTTTTTCCATCATATTTTCAGCTCCCCCCCCCCTGAAATACCACAACAAATATTAGTTTGAAATGATGTTGTGGATATATTTGTGACAGAAATAACCACCCCTTTTATGTTCACCCACACCCATTTTGTTAACATGAATAATGGAGGGGGGGAATCGTCCCCCCCCCATAATTCTTCATCCTGGAGTTCTCTCTCCAAATCTGCTCCCGAAACCAGTTGGTTACCAATAAATTTGGGCATTACAGGGGGAAAAATGTGGCAAGAATAACCTGGTATAAATACAGTTTCAGCTGGAAGGCATTTACTGTAATTTATTCGTATGCTGTGCATCCTTTTCATTTAAACAACACCCCCCCCCCACACACACAACAGTCAAAGCAGCTGCATTTTAGTACAAAAAGAAACAATGAGGAATGATTACACATGAATAGTAATGAAGTGTGTTTGTGTGTGTGTGTGTGTGTGTGTGTGTGTGTGTGCATGCAGTAGGAGAAGGCGGATGTGAAATTTCATTCTCAAGTATCTGCAGTGATGGGGGATCCTTGGCAAATTTCCACTCCTTTTATACTTTAGGCAGCTGCTCCACTCGCTACAGGGAAAACCCTGGTTCTCATTAAGTGAAAAAGCACTTATTTGGGATGAATGCATATATTATAGTCATCAAATGGAGGATTTGTAATGTTTGGTCATGAGTACATTGGAAACAAGAACTGGGATTAAGCTGCAAACTCTTCTCCAACTTGTTTGCCCGACAAAAATCCGGAGCAGGAGAAAGGAACCACTGGGTCACCCATGGGGGGTTTAAATACCTTAGGATAACCTTAACATCTGATCTCAAACAATTAAATCAAATAAATTATAAGTCCCTGCTCAAAACGATAAATAAAAAACTCTCAAAATGGAAATCGCACATGCCATAGCTGGCTAGGTCGTATCGCAGCTATAAAAATGCAAATTCTACTAAAATTATCTTTTCTGTTTCAGGTTTTACCAACAGACATCTCTCTTGCTATGCTTAAAAAATGGCAAAACAAATTACTTTTTTTTTACTTCATTAGGAAAAAGAGCCAGACTCAGTCAAAAAATCTCATTTAGGAATACCCAATCTTGAACTATACTACGCAGCTTTCCAAATTAAATGATTGATACCTCTCATTAAAGGCAAAGTAGATATTCCATGGATAAAGATAGAAAGTGGCCACACAAGACTATCAGTACACACTCTGCCCTTCATGAAGGAACAAGAAATGGTGGGCAAACCCATTTTTAAAAGTATAATTAATGGTGTGGCGGAATTGGAACCGAGTATTGGCTCCTAGGACTTGACTACTGATGCCTCTGCTAGATCACCCCTGATTTAAACATCCAGACAAATATAACCAACTCCTAGATTTTGAAACAAATGGTTTCTATAGAATTAGAGATGTGTTTGTAAAAGGTAAAGCAATTTTAAAAGAGGGCCTGGTGGCAAAGACAAAAGACATAAAACGGTCCTGGCTACATCTGTATCAACAGATACAGTCCTTTTGCACTTTTGCAAAGTATCTGGAACGAAGGGGTGAAGTCTTGAGACCCTTGACACCTTTTGAATCACTGTGTAACAGACCTAACCATGACACAAAAGGGACATTCTCAATGATATGGGCGATAAATGAAGCTGCATTTAAATTTTAAATTTTAACCTGTATTTTAATTAACGGTTTTTCTTTCTTTTATATTTTATTGTAATTTTTATTGGTGTTAAACCGCCCTGACCCTGGTTTCGGCTGGGAAGGGCGGGGTATAAATAATTTTTATTATTATTATTATATATGGTATTATATTAGAAAGCTTTGCAGGAAATGCGGAAGATATTCAAATGATATGGGAGACTGACATGAATTTCAATAAGTGAAAAAGCATGGCAATCAATATGGCAAAATCCAATATTTAAAAACCATTTTGGCTCGCCTCCAGGAAATTTCCTTTAAAATTATCTTTCAGTGGCACTGGACCCCCACACGCCTTGCAAAGATAAATCCTTTAAGCTCACCATTATGTTGGAAAGGCTGTAGAGAACAAGGTTTCTATTTTTCATGTTTGGTGGGAGTGTACCATGGTTCACAAAAGGGACGCGGGTGGCCCTCCAATTCTTGATGGATTATAGCTCCCAGCGGGCCCAGCCAGTAGTCAGGGGATGATGGGAATTGTAGTTCAACAACATGAGGAAGACCACAGATTCCCCATCTCTGGAACACTGTTGTATGAAACACCAAAGCAGGGCCAAAAAAGGGGATAATAACCTTAGTTGGATCAGCACTAATGCAAATTTCTCTCCAGTCTTAAGCATGCATTGGAGCAGCTGAATAAAAATGCATGCTTCTGTGGCTATCTACATTTTACAGGCACTGGAACTCAGGGCCACCTCTTCGGCTAACTTGCCCTAGACCTAGACCTGTGTAACTTCCTGACATAGTCACTGTCGACATGCCTTGTTATTGCTTCTTGTTTTATCTGTTTCATTCAGCGTGATTTTATACTTAAGGTTTTTAGATGTATTGGAGCAAAGTGTGTAGGGTGTATCTGTTGTATTCTGTGTACGTTTGCGGCGGGTTTCCGCCTGGTTTCTCATTGTGTGCTATGGCCATATGGCTAATGCAATAAATAATAATATTTGATTTGATTTGCATGTTTCTGTTTGTGTTCAGAGAGGGGGGGGAGAGAGAAGGGGTAAATATGAGCATCTGCAAAGAAGGAGAAACTGAGGACAACGCTGGGGTTCTTACCTGTTTTCACAAATTACCTCTGAAGCTTGAATATCATTGTTAGTCTGATACCATTCATCATTTTTAGTTGTTGCTTGTTAACAGTGTTTTATAGACTGTAATTATTTCACTGATTATTTGTTAATTACTCTACATGATTTATGCTCTACTTGCAATGTTCCATTATGCTCTATCATCAAGTTACTGTTGTTTATTGTTTGTAAGCTGCTTTGAGATTCATTTGAATGAAAAGTGGCACAGAAATCAAATCAGGGTCTTCGGGAAGTGGCCACATTCGCTCCTTCCCTGCTGTCCACCAACATGAGAAGTGGGGAGGGGCCGTGGCCCAGTGGCAGAGGATTTGGAAGAAGTATGCAAGCAACACTGCAAAGCAAAGACAGAGTTATTACCCAAAGGTTCCTCCCAATCCTTACCGGATGATCCTGCACAGGGACTGGCTGTGCCGCCACCTGTTGCACCTGCGGTTGGGGCAGGATCTGAGCCAACGGCTTCTGCTGCCCTACCGCTGCTTTCTGTGGGATGGACCCCTGTTGTGCCAGCAGTTGCTGCTGCTGCATGTAATTCTGCACAGGTTGCGGTTGCACTCCTTGCTGCGCCACTGGAAACTGCGGCTTCACTGGCGGCTGTGGGGCCACTTGGATCTACAACACAGCAAGCAAGCGTTCAGAACCCTTCCTTATGGATCAGCTGCAAGCACATGCAATGGAGTAAGAGCGTCTCCCCAATTTCACCTTCCCTTGTTACTGGATTGTTGCAACATGCTCTGTGTTGGGCTGCCTTTGAAGATGACTTGGAAACTTAACCTTCTCACCCCTTGCTTTTTCCTGTAAGACTAATTGCAGCCGTTAACAGTCGTCAACAGGTTTACCACAGCTATCAACCTTTCACCCATTTCCACCACCCCTCTGAGTAATACCCCTCCCCACCCTCTCACTATATATCAGGGTCTGGTGACTTCTGTTTCAGTGTATCTGAAGAAGTGTGCATGCACACGAAAGCTCATACCAAGAACAAACTTAGTTGGTCTCTAAGGTGCTACTGGAAGGATTTTTTTAATTTTATTTTGTTTTGACTATGACAGACCAACACGGCTATCTACCTTTAATTGGAAACTTCAGTTGGTCCAAAAATGCAGCAGCCAGATTTCTGGCTGGAGTTCCATCTGGGTCTCGTATAACTCACTTTTGAAACAGCTGCACTGGTTGCCAGTTTATTTCCGGACCTAATTCAAGGTGCTCACGTTGGTGTTTAAAGCCCTGAATGACTCAGACCCCAAACACCTGAAAGACCATCTCCTTTCCTACAGAACCTCTCGGGTGCTGAGATCGGCAGAGGGGGACCCCTGGGTAGCTCTTCCGACTTCAGAGGCTTGGTGTGGTAGTGGCCCAGGGGGAGAAGACCTCCTCTGTGGCAGCCCCAGAACTGTGGAACTCCCTCCTTGCAAAGATGTGCCTGGCACCTCCATTCTACAGCTTCCGGAGAAAGCCGAGACACACCTCTTTACCCTGGCTTTAGACACTTGAGGTGTATGTTTTTAGGACTCAACTTATTCTTATAGTTCTAAGTTGTTTCAAACTGTTTTTAATATTGTGTTTTAATGCTTTAACCTGCCCTGGAACCTTAGGGTGAAGAGTTGGAAAGGAAAGGGAAAGGGAAAGGGAAAGGGAAGGGGAAAGGGAAAGGGGAAAGGGAAAGGGAAAGGGAAAGGGAAAGAAGCCATCTCAAAGCGGCCCAAGTGCAGGGCTCACAAAGTACTATATATTATTCTTAGTGTATTATATATGACTAGTAAATTAAGCCTGTTAAGAAAAACAGGCGCTAGAAAGCTCTCTCTCTCTCTCTATCACACACACTAACACACCCCTCCCCCCCCCACTTACCAGACCTCCACAAAGTTTGGCTCTGTCTCCCTCCCTCTCCCTCACACACAGCGCCAGCCCACCGCCCCTTCCCGCGCGTCGCTTCATTCTGCGCGCAGCAGCAGCTGCCGCAGTTCGCGTCTCCCTCCCATCGCGGGCGGGCGGGCGGCGGCGGAGCAGCCCCTGTCCCGGGCGGAGGGAGCGTCTTGGAGCAGCCGCCGCCGCCGCGCCGGCCAACCGCCCCTTCCCGCGAGTGTGTGCTCGCGCCTCCCTTTCTCTCGCTGTTTTTCTCTCTCTCCCCTCCCCTCCTCCCTCCTCTTTTTGCTTTCCCTCCTCCTCCCCCCCCTCGCGCTGCCTTGCCTGCCCGGTGCATTCTCCGATTAAAGGGAGGAGGAGGAGAGCAGAGAAGGTGGAGGAGAGTGGTCCCTTCCCGGCTTCCGAAGGCCCCGCTGTTCCCCTCCCCCCCCACCAGCTCGGGCCGCCGGAGCTGCTTCCGCTTCGCTATTTTCTGTTTTCCTGCCTCCTCCGCCGGCGCCTGAGGGAAGCGTAGGCCTCGGCTCTCGAGAGCGCCTCGGGAAGGGGCTGGAGGCCGCCGGCAGCGGCTTCTCCTCCGCCTCTTCCCTACTCACACCGGCGGCCCTGGCCTGAGCAGGGGCTCCCGCGGTGACTAAGGAAAGGGCGGGATGGCGGCGGCAGTGGCCTCCTCCTCCTCGCTCTGGGCAACCCGCGTCCATTGCGGCGTCTCCGGGTTGGGGGAGCTCGGGGGCCCCGTCCGTCCCAGCAAAGGCCACCCCACTCGCCGGGCCGGGGAGGAGGGAAGGCGGCGAGCCCGATACCCCGCTTCGGATTCGGGGCGGAGTGTCGCCGGGAGTGGAGGGCGAGGCCGGCGGCGGTGGGTTGCCCCCTCAGCGGCCCGGGAGGGCGACCGTGCGAGGCGGCGGCACTGAGGCAACTGACGACGCGCCTGTGCACGGCTGCCCTCTCGGACACGCCCCCTCTCTGCCCGCTCCAATCCGTGTGTGACTGGAACGCACGCGCAGTTGCGAATTCCTGTGACACACGGAAAGTAGTACGTCCCGACACAGGCTCTTTATTATATAGGATTCTATGTGCTCAAACAGAGGCTCAAATTTGCAAGATATGGGACGGTGGGGCTTTCATTTTGTTAATACCTCCTGCGCCCACTCCTTGTCTCATATATTTTCTCTATGACCACACAAACTCGTTTGAAAGATTCCTGAAAACTGCCTTTGACTCCAAAAGTGGAGACTCGGAGATCCGCCCTTGGGTCCTTGGACTCCACCTCCTCTCTGCTGCCAAGTCGTAACGGCCTTAAAATTCCTGTGAAGAGTAAAGAAAAACAGCCACCCCCAAAACAGCCTCACCTGTTGAACTTGCAGGGGGGGCTGTGGCTGCTGCAGCTGCGGCTGAGGTCCTTGGGGCTGATAAAATGTGGCTGGCGGCTGCGCTGGCGGCTGCGGCTGCTGCTGCTGCTGCTTTAGGAACAGCTGATGCTGTGGGGTTGCGGCCTGGGGCTGAGCTGGAGGGGCTTGCGGTTGGGAGGCAGCAGGTGGCTGTACAGGGGGCGGCTGCTTAGGCTGAGCTTGCGGGAGAGGCGGAGTCGGCTGAGGCAGGGCTTTCGGCTGTGGGACGCTGGTGGGGATGGGGGCCTGACCCCCGGCCAAAGGCGCTGGAGCAGCAACTGCAAAGCAAGAGGAGAGGTCAGAATGCATCCGTTTCCTTTACTCCTGTCCCCCCAAATCCTGTACTTTTTATTTGAACACTTAAATGCATAAATATTTAGCTGTGATTTTTGCACTGCAGGAGTTGGGTTAGATGACCCTTGGGGTTCCTCTTCCAACTCTACAATTCTGTGATTCTATGAAATGAGGATGGATCAAGGGGCTGGAATATAAAAGAAGGGCAAGGAAGGCACAATAGGCAGCAAATGGAAGAAAGGGGAAGAAAAGCGGATGCCTTGTTTTTCAATGGTTTGCAACCTAATCTTCAAGAGAATTATGGTACGATCTCATCTTGCATGCATTTAACTTGCACAGTTTCTTTCTTTTTTATAATCATTTTTTATTAGTTTTATGAAAATACAATAATAAATTCACACATTTATCTTCACATCTTATACTGTTTTGGCTTTTTATGGCCGTGACTTCCGTCAAACCTTCCTTATGATATTCTAATATCTATTCCTTGTGTCTATATTTCCTAAATCAATCATTGTTTTATATTATTACTTTCTAAAGATTAATCACTATATCTTCGTATTAACAACAATATTTCTTCCTTACTCTACAAAGCTTCTTGAAGTCCTACCAACGTATTCAATTGAATACAATTTTCATTTAAATAGTCTGTAAATTTAGCCCAGTCTTTGATGAACTTCTGGTCCCGCTGTTCTCGGATTCTCCCCGTCATCTTGTCCAATTCTGCATACTCCGTCAGTTTCACAATCCATTCTTCCTTTGTCGGTGTTGGTTCTTGTTTCCGTTTTTGTGCTATTAGAATTCTCGCCGCAGTCACTGCATATTGGAAAAGCTTAAAGTCTTGCTTAACTTGCACAATTTCATCCAGATGCGGTTGAAGGGGGGTTAGTTGAAATTGCACACGTTAAATCCAAGCAAGTGGGAGAGGTTAAAAGGTACTTTCACGCTGGGTATGCTTGAGGTTAGCAAGCGCAAAAGCAGCTTTTAAGCTCTCCATCTTGCTTACTGGGCAAGGCCCGCTTTGCTGCATGGGCTCTGGGAGCACAGAAGACTATTTCTACCTCTACCCGCTGGCTGCAGAGCGGCTCCAAGGGTTCGGGTATGTGTGATTTTTGTGGAACTGAACCACCGCATAAATGACAATGTATTTTAATATCTGTTGGACTGTTGGAGGCCGCCCAGAGTGGCTGGGGGGACCCAGCCAGATGGGCGGGGTACAAAGAATTTATTATTATTATTATTATTATTATTATTATTATTATTATTATTATTAATGAGACTTTGAAAAGCTGGCATCAGTGGATCAAGTTCATCCATTTTGTTGAATTAATTAAACTAAATAGCTTTAACTGGGGTTTTAATAAATGTGCTGAATAAATCATTACTGTTTTGAATTCTATTGTGCTATATTCTTCCTTAGAAGCCGCTATTCTGAAATAAAGCTTTTTATAAGGTAGGGTAAGGGGCACTGGGGAGGAGTCTATGGAACCAAGCGCGCGGGGCCCCCAAACGGTTTGGGAACCTCTGGTCCACATGACCAGCAGAGCACTCAGAAGGAAGCCTGCCTGTGCATTTAGGAGTGCAAGTTTACCAATGCAGAGAGCGAAAATTAGGTTAGGAAGTAGCCTGCAGTGGGGCGCCCTCTCACCCTGTGCTGTGGGCCTCTTTCTGGGAGTCAGAGCAGGCTGGATGGGCAGGATCCCCGGGTTTGGTTGTGTCTGCCCAGCTTTGGGTCTTTGGCGTGGGGTGATGGATGTTTCAGTCGTGGGGATAGGATCTGTCAGCCTGCAAGGAGAAGGAAACATGGACACAAAACTAACATTTTAGAGGAAGACAGCATAGTGACCAGCCTCTTTCCATGACCCACCCTTTCATTGGAGCACCCCCACCCCGCAACCTTCCAGTTGGCAAATGCCCCCTGAAACAGCCAACCTCCCTCCCCCCCCCCCCGGAAAAAATCACACACAGAAAGAGGTGACCACAAGATCCATGTTATGCACGACAATGGCACAAATTACACAAAGCATGTAATTTTAAGCAACTCTAGGCATATTTTCTCCTAAACTGCATAATTCGTTCCAGCTGTGGAACTGGGGTTTTGCAGCCCTAGAAGTTTAACTGCAGAATCCATTTAGGTATGCCATTTAGGCCCTTAGAGCCACAAAGTCATGAGAGTTGGCACTAGCGCAGAGGAGATACGGGTAGCAGTAGAAGAGCAGGCGCTGAAAGCCAGTGTGGTGTAGTGGTTAGAGCACGGGTCGGCAAGGTTTACCTCGCCTGGGCCGGTTCACTCCAGCGGAGACCCCTCCGTGGGCCGGATCGCGCCTGCGATTTCCAGCGTCTGCGCAGACGCGATTTCCGGCACCGCAGAAGCGAGTCCCTGCGCAGCACCGATTTAGTGCAGCGCACAGGGTGCGGGCGGCTCGGTTCGGGGGCGGCTTGTGGACCGGTTAAATGACTCCCATGGGCCGCTTGTGGCCCATGGGCCTTAGGTTACTTAGGGCCCCTGGGTTAGAGTGTCGGACTAGGGTTTGGGAGACCAGGGTTTCAATCCCCACTTGGCCATTAAGTTCATTGGTGGTGACCTTGGGCCAGTGACTGCCTCTCAGTCTAAGCTACCTTATCTTGGGGAGGTTAAATGCGGTGGGGGAGAACCACGTATAACCCCCTTGAGCTCCTTGGGACAGAAATGCAGTAAATATTTTTTATATACTATAGAGGAATGAAACACACACACACACTAAACACAGAGGTAGGTTGGCTCAATAATACTTTGCAGAAGAAGCAGGTGGTGGGGAGGGCAGAGAGGAAGAGGGGTGTAGGGGGGAGAGTGAGGCCAGAAGAGGAAGAGGAGCAGAGCCTGGGGGCAGGGAAGGTGAAACTAGGAGTATTTCAGAAAACTGCTATACTGTTTTGTCATCCAAAGCCCACATAAGAACCACACCATCAAGGCAGAGGGTTCAGGAGCAACATATCAGACAGACCCACCATCGGATACTCTTAAGGCAGAACTCCAAAAGCAAGGCGGGCTTGCAAAATCCACCTGGCACATTTAATAAAGTCTTGCCTGTTGCATCACTCCCATCGGCCGTCACGACCGCCCCACTCGGCATGAAATAAAGGCCGGCTGGCACATGCTAAAATCAATTCGTGCGCAGAAATGTTGGAAACAATACACCATTTAAATCTTCACTTTTAATAGGTTTGCAGACAAGCAGACCAAAGGGCCCTGAGCCCTGAGCTTGCCTGGCAGTAGCCGGCAGCCTCAAGTGCAACTGTTCATGCCAGAGTCGTAAAAAGAACTGTGGTCCAGCTCTGGGCACTTTGGTTCTCTTCCATTACCACGATTCTACAATTATACCTGTGGGGAACATCTTTCAAGCAACACTTAAGCAATCCGCCCCTTCCGGTACCCTCACCCCCAGCAAAGACAATACAAAACTAAAATAAGGAGCAGTTGCACCACAGGAAAAAACAACAACAAGCCACTGGCCCAGATACTTCAAGAAAGTGAGACAAACCCTCAAGGAAAGGAATGAAACAGAGGGCTGTATTCTGTGATAAGCACTAGAGTTCAAGGACGGTTTTGATAGGCAAGGACTGTAGCTCAGTGGTACAGCATCTGATCTGCATGCAGAAGATCCCTGGATCAATCCCTAGCAGCATCTCTAGGTAGGGCTGGGAATTTCCCCTTCTTTAAAGCCCATGAGAACTACTGCCAGTCCATAGCTGTCAACTTTCGGATTTGAAAATAAGGGATTTTCCCAAACCTTTCGGATTTGAAAATAAGGGATGCCGCGAGGGCGGTGCAATGGCACCAAGTAGCATTGCCACCCTGCGCTCCAGAGGCTGCGCGCAAACGGGTGAGCGAAAGAGCGAGCGCATAGACGGCAGGCAGGCTGTCTGTCTGTCTGGTTGGGTGTGAGGGTCTGGCTGCACAAGGCATGGAAGCTCCGCCCCCAGTCGGTCTCAGACTCCTTATTGGCAGCCGAGCAACGCAGCTGAGGAGCCTCCCTGGCCGGCAGGGAGGGAGAGGAGCTGCTTCCTTTGAAATCCAGGAAATTTAAGGGATATCAACAATCTGGGATAGCAGAAGGAAAGGGCATTGGAATAAGGGAGTTTCCCGCCAAAAAAGGGGGGGTTGACAGCTATGTGCCAGTCAGTTTAGACAATACATGGGCCAATGACCTGATAGAAGACAGCTTTCTCTGTCCCTATAATAACATGAGAAAAGGTGGCATGGACAGGAGGGTCTAGAGCAGACACGCCTGGTGGGGGAAGGATGAAAGAGATTAATAACTTTAGATTGGAAGGGGGGGGGTGTTTTCATGAGATCTCAAAACAGTTACAAGATTGTCCACAGGAAGCAGGACTGAAAAACTTGGGCAGGGGGGAGGCTATGAGGAAATCGCCCCAGATCCACTTCACATATAGAAAAATGTGATTGTTTAAGTTATCAATTTTTAAATAGTTAAAGAAAACTCTCAAGGTGGTTCACATTGATCTCCCCCTCTTTGTTTAATCCCCACAACAACCCTGTGAGGTAGGTTAGGCTAAGAGGCAGTGGCTGGTCTAAGGTCACCCACCTTCTTGGCTTCGTGGCCAAGTGGGGATTTGAACCCTGGTCTCCCAGGTCCTAGTCAGACATTCTAACCACTTCATGGGTAGGTAAAATTTATTAACTACACCACACTGAGCAGAAACAGACACAAAACAATAAATTGTTATTTAAATGCAGGTTAATATATGCCTAGTTCCTCTTTTTTACACTGGATAAATGGAACGTGTGGAAGTTCTTGCATTTGTATTTCTACACTGTACTCTTTTCTCACATTTGTATTTTACTAAACTTGGAAAAGAAGAAATATGTTTAACATTGAGGCAGGTGTATATGAACTTGGGTGTGGTCTTGTATTTGTTTCATTCCAAGATTCTGGAAGCTTCAAAATAGTCATTTATCACTTCTGAGAGTGGAACTACTAATTAGGGATGGAGAAAGATTTCATTCACATTTTTAACAGGCTTAATTTACACATCCTGGATGAACATAAAAACCGGAACATAACTAACCTTCTGATTAAGTTATGTTACAAAACGTGTTCGTTGAAATAAATTGCCTATTTAACTGTGCATTTCATGATTTAAAAACATGTCTAAACACATATGACATAATGGTCTCCTTCATTTTGTTCTATTATTTATTTATTATAACCCAAAGTTTTATGGGCGGCTTCTGTTTTCAATAACGTGTTTCTTTGAAGATTTGGTTCCAAATGTTGTATAATAATATACATTATCCTTTTCCTTTATAAAACTATCTTACCAAGTTCATGTAAACTGTACAGGGATTTTGCCTACTAAGTGGTATGTACCTAGCAGTGATTAAGGTAAAGGGACCCCTGACCATTAGGTCCAGTCGTGTCCGACTCTGGGGTTGCGGCGCTCATCTCGCTTTATTGGCCGAGAGCCGGCGTACAGCTTCCAGGTCATGTGGCCAGCATGACTAAGCCGCTTCTGGCAAACCAGAGCAGCACACGGAAATGCCGTTTACCTTCCCACCAGAGCGGTTCCTATTTATCTACTTGCACTTTGACGTGCTTTCAAACTGCTAGGTGGGCAGGAGCTGGGACCAAGCAACGGGAGCTCACCCCGTCTCAGGGATTCAAACGGCTGACCTTCTGATCAGCAAGCCCTAGGCTCTGTGGTTTAACCCACAGCGCCACCTGGATCCCTTAGCAGTGATTATGACTGACTAATTTTAACCTCAAGTTCCAGCGCTGCAGTATGAACTGGCCCCAGCTCTCCAGAATGCTTAACTCTCTTAAGCAGCGCTGCTAGCATTTTCGCGTCTTTTGCCATGGTCCATGGAAGAGTCAGGAACCCTCACCTGGCTTTTGGCTGGCTCTTCTTAGCAGCAGCTTCACTCGCTTTCACTGGCTCTGGGAGTTTGGCAGGTATCGGAGAGTTCTGCAAATGGAAACCCACACACAGAGCAGAAAATGATGGAGGGCTGTCAGAGGCAACGGAGAGCAAGAGGCAAACTGAATGGGGAAACCTAAAGCTCTCCTAGGCTTCACTTCATGAATAGGTAAAATTTATTAAGATACTTAGTAAATGCTTGGGATGAAAGAGGAGAAACGGCACCGGGGACTTTTCCACTTAACAATCCCAAGCCAGACAGAATTAAGATACAAAACCCTTGCAATATTAGCATAGAAATTAAAGGTAAAGGGACCCCTGACCATTAGGTCCAGTCGTGTCCGACTCTGGGGTTGTGTATTTGGAGATGAGAATAGACAAGAAGGCAGCTCTGATATTTATAGATGCTGAAAAGGCGTTCGACAACCTGTGGCACAAAAAAACTTTTAAATTCCCACCTTGTTTGCTGGGCAAGGCCTGCTTGGTGTGTGGGGGTTTTGGGAGTGTGAGGCATACTCACTCTCTCCCCCTCACCCACTAGCCATGCGGAAATACCAAGGCTTTGGGTATATGCGACTTTTGTGTATACACAGAACCCTTGGAACTGAACTCCCTACATAAGATGCAATCATACTGTACAGAGAAAGCACACCTCCCCATACACCAAGCTAAATTGTTGTGGTTTCCCTCCCTGTTGTGTTGTCTTTTGTTTGCCCCTTCAGCAAAGAGGGATCAGTCATCACTTACCTGTACATTCTGGACCGGACATTCCCTCTTAGCGAGCTTGAATGCAAAATAGGAGACCTGGTAAATTTCAGGTCTCTTGTCAGGGTCCGGTTCCAGCATATACCCTAAGAAACAGAAGACCTATTAGGCTTCGGTGGTGTGGCATTTAGGTATGGCATAGGAGGGACAGGGACAAGTCTTACTCAATATCACTTTCAGGGTATGGATGCTAGAAAACTCAGCCCACAGGGACTTGCATAGCTTCCCAAACCCAAGGACATCCCACATTGCTTATTACCCTGGTTCAGACACCACAGCAAACCATAGTCTACTGCTACTAGAAGGAGCCTTAGCAACTTGTGGGCTTGCCTGCTTCTCCTCTCTAAGAGATTCAAAGTGGCCTTACTTAATGGCTTTGGAGTCTTGGAAGAGCTTCTAAGGTGGGAACTGCTTGGTACATTGCTATAATCTCCTCCAAGCTCTCCATAAAGGGGAAACACCTGGCAGAGAAGAGGGGGAAGGTGGGAGGAGCAGGTACAGTTTCACATCTTGACAGCTCCGGCTTCTAATTGGATAATTACTTTGCTAGTGGCCCTCCTTTACTTCTCATCACAGGGCAGGGGTGCAAAAGACTTGAGTTTGACGCATATGGAGCAGAACTTACTCCCCCCTCAAAGACCCTAAAAACTGTTTATTCCAGGGGTCAGCAACCTTTTTCAGCCGTGGACCGTCCACCATCCCTCAGAACATGTGGTGGGCCGGACTATATTTTGGAGGGGGGGAAATGAACGAATTCCTATGCCCCACAAATAACTCCGAGATGCATTTTAAATAAAAGGACACATTCTACTCATGTAAAAACACACTGATTCCCAGACCGTCCACGGGCCGGATTGAGAAGGCAATTGGGCCACAGGCCTTAGGTTGCCTACCCCTGGTTTATTCAGTTAACCCCTGCCCCTTTAGCATTTCCCAGACTGGTGTCCTCCAAATGTTTTGGGCTACAACTTCGATCTACAACTACAACTGATGGCAGTTGTGGTACAGGCAACAGTGTGGGGAGAGCTGCATCAATATAAGATATATATCCTGTATACCTGAAGGAGCGTCTCCACCCCCATCGTTCAGCCCGGACACTGAGATCCAGCGCCGAGGGCCTTCTGGCGGTTCCCTCATTGCGAGAAGTGAGGTTACAGGGAACCAGACAGAGGGCCTTCTCGGTAGTGGCGCCCGCCCTGTGGAACGCCCTTCCAGCAGATGTCAAGGAAATAAGCAGCTATCCTATTTTTAAAAGACATCTGAAGGCAGCCCTGTTTAGGGAAGTTTTTAATATTTAATGCTATATTGTTTTAACATTTGACTGTAAGCCGCCCAGAGTGCCTGGGGAAACTTGGCCAGATGGGCGGGGTAAAAATAACAAATTATTATTATTATAAGAGCATCTGATGAAGTTCATAGAAGTGGGCACCAAAATAAATCTCCTAGACTTGTGCCCCAAAACCTTTGTTCTTATAAACAGAAGTATTCTGGGTTCCATACCCAAACACCTGGCAGGAGGTAGGAGCAGTTTCATGTTAAGTTTGCTTTTCAAAACCAGAGTTGAGCTGTATTCCCAAATAGATACTCACGTATGAGGCAGTGCATGTCTTGAGAGTAGCGCGAGTTGTCAGGAATGGTGAAGTTTCCGTCGCAAATTGCTACTTGGCTCTCACCAAATGGCAAGGTAAAATAACAGAGTTTGTACAGCAAGCAGCCCATGGCCTGAAAGAAGACGAAGAATTCTTTAGTGTGCTGTAGGAACGGAGACCTGGTTACCTCCGTTGTCATGTAAGGCCTTGCTGGATTCTAGTTGCAACAACAGAAAACAAACCTCTCTTGCTGACATGACCTGCATCAGATTTCAGGTCAGCAAAAACCAGCCTGATTTGAAGCTAGGAATGTAGGAATTGCTGGCTCTGCTAGCAATTGTTCCAAGTTTGCCTCTGGTGAACCAAGATTGTTGTTTCTGAACTGGAAGAGATGTGTAACATCAAAATTTGCAATTCAAAGCTAATAAAAAAATTGGCAGAATTTTAAAGACCGAGCTGCCTCAATTCTCCAAAACAGAGCACTCTGAATTAAACTAATCACCAGACACTGCAGGCCAAGTTCTGACCCTTGTGCAGCTGACACCATCCACATGGAGGCCAAACACATACATCTCATTGGTGTGATTCCTTTTCAAAGAAGAAAGTATCACAAAAAGGCCTCAGTGTGAAGTGTCTACACAAGACATTTCTCTAGGCCAGTGTTCACTAACCTGGTGCCCTCCAGATGTTTTAAACTACAACTATGAATGACCATGCTTGCTGGGGTGGATGGAGTTACAGTCCAAAACATCTGGAGTGCACCAGGTTGGGGAATACTGGCTTAAGCAGATAGCAGGAAGGAAGGGCAACCAATTCATCCTCACACAGAGACCGTTGTTTGGTGTGTTTGAAACAGTCCCTGCCTGTGTGTGTTGTTTTGCAAGAAGAAAACTCTGGGAAGCTAGCAGCCCACAGGCCCTTGATGAGGAGAGCAAGTCTAATCCCAGCAACCATCATTTTCTACTATCTGCAGGTAATGATCTCTGTTACCTACTTTGGAGTAAGGCATTTAGTCTAGTTCAGGCATAGGCAACCTTGGCTGTCCAGATGTTTTGGACTACAGTTCCCATCATCCCTGACCACTGGCCCTGTTAGCTAGGAATCATGGGAGTTGTAGTTCCAAAACATCTGGACAGCCAAGGTTGCCTATGCCTGGTCTAGTTCTTCAAAAGCAGCATTTGCACATAAGATACGGGTCTTAAATTCTGTGTCAATTTTTAAAGAAGTGAAAAGCAGTATTCAAGATATGCGAAAATAGAACATAGAAGTAGGATACAAGTTGTCTCTGAAAGAAAAAAATGATGGCGGGTAAAGAATCATCTCAAAGTCCTTTCATGGGGGGGGGGGCGGATTCTCAATCAATTCCTTTATTGTGCTTCAAGGAACCTCTACATGTTTGGTTAGAGATTAAAGAACGGGGGTGAAACTCTCAGCACAGTACGTCTTGGAATTTTAAATGCATGACTGCAAGACACAAAGGTTACATCCATGCATCCAGATGCCCCCCTCCGTCCATCTGCTTATTTGAAGGCTGTGCCTTGTTTATGCTCAGGAGTCTGCTTTCTGAATGCAGTTTCTCTAACTTGTGTACATTTACAGGTATATGTTATTGGTTTTTTATTGATAAAAAGAAAAAAATCAATAATTAGTTATTTATGAGTTATTGAAGAACTGGAGAAATTAGTAACAGAAGAAAATATTTTTGGCAAGAGACAAAAACAGAGCAATGAACAATCAATTATTTTAAAAAATTAAAGTGCTATTTTTGCACCCTGACAAAAGGATGTTCTAGCACAATTAGAAAACAAAGGAATAACATTTGATGCCACTTCCACCTACCCAAGCGCATACAAAAAGGCTGTAGTTTTTACTTGGACTGCCTTAAGCAGGTATGAGAATTGATTAATTTTTTTTGTTTCCAAAACAAAATAAAAAAATTTCCTTCCAGTAGCACCTTAGAGACCAACTAAGTTTGTTCTTGGTATGAGCTTTCGTGTGCATGCACACTTCTTCAGATACACTGAAACAGAAGTCACCAGACCCTTATATATAGTGAGAGGGTGGGGAGGGGTATGGGGTGGGAATGGGTGGTGGGAATGGGTGGGGTGGGAATTAGTCTAATTGCAGATTAGACTGTAAGACTAATTGCAGTCGTTAACAGTCGTCAACAGGTTTACCTCTCCTATCAGCTAATCACCCATTCCCACCACCCTTCTGAGTAATACCCCTCCCACCCTCTCACTATATATAAGGGTCTGGTGACTTCTGTTTCAGTGTATCTGAAGAAGTGTGCATGCACACAAAAGCTCATACCAGGAACAAACTTAGTTGGTCTCTAAGGTACTACTGGAAGGAAATGTTTTTATTTTGTTTTGACTATGACAGACCAACACGCCTATCTACCTTTTGTTTCCAAAGTCACTAGTGATATAAAAAGAGCTCAGAAGTAGAATTTATGCTGATCACATCCTAGTTACTGGGAAGTGAATACAGAAAGAAAAAAGTATAGTGCAGCCATCTCCAACCAAGTGCCCTTCAGATGTTTTGGACTACAACTCCCATCAGACCCAGTCATCGTTTATGAAACCCAGAGATTTAGAAAAGGCAGGGTCTGGCCCACCCACCAATGTAAAATGCAATTATTGTTGTGGTGTGGGAAGCAGTTAAATCAGATAAGCATGCTATTGCAAAGGAATATACATGTTTTGGAAAAGAGAAATAAACCTGCTAAAACTTTGTCTAGAATATTAACTACAGGAGCAGATGATGAAGCAAACCTCATGAATGAAACAAAAAAAAAAAGGGAAATCCAGCTGTTTCACAGGATAAAGTATGCAATTCTCACTGAGGCAGCCCTCCGCCCACTCTAGTCTTCCCAGGTAAACAAGTCGCTCAAATAAATGCAATATGGTCCAGTTCACTTATTGGTTTTCTCTGCAAGAATAGACTGGATGGGGTGTGGGGAGGAGACCAGGGTGGTGGGCCTGAACTATGTACTGGGCTGAGAGTTCTGCCTTTAGCACAGTGGCTGATCAGGTCCTTGGTGCATCTAGTCCTTTCTTCTGAAATGCAACTCAGGAAGCAGCCTCTTGGAATAATATCCAATTACTCATTTTGATTTATTAAGCCTCATGCTATTCACGAAGGGTCACGAAGAGTTGGACACGACTGAACGACTGAACATGCTATTCACAAGGGCTCTGGGGCAGGTTACAACTTCTAAAGATGAAAAGGGGGGGGAAACTGAGGCACAATAACAAATCCAAATTGCAATGTAAATTCACTGCTAATTAAATATTTAAAAACAAACGTATATACAAAACCACATTAATAAAACATACTAATAAGTATGCCTCATTGCCCTGCTAAATATACCCCACATAACCAAAGGGTTGCCCAAAATGGAAAGTTTGCTACCCTGAGATGTCAAAGGCAGTAGATCAAAAGTGGGAGGGAATTTGGGTTGTAAAAGAGCCACATCACCAGCTGCTGGAGAAATTCAGTTCTCAGTCCCAGGAATCATTACTGAAGTGGTACATAAAGCTGCCATCAGGCACATGGGCACAAGGTCCGCCAATCAATCCATTTAGGTTGCAAGACCTTAGTCAGAGATACGATTTTAGTTACATGCCACCCATCACACTTTGATTCCATTTCTATCCTTGAGGAAGGCAAGAGAGTGACTGACCTGCAAGCTTCCAGCCGGCCATGCTGTAGTGGAAGCAGGGCCGGCCTGGCCATGAGGCAAGGTGAAGCAATTGCCTCGGCGTGGCAGGCACAGGACAGTTGGGAGTGGTGGCAGATCTGGACCCATAAAGAGCACGCCACCTGCTGCCTTTGCCGACACCACTATTGCAGCTGCCAACCGCCACTGCCATCTCTTCCTCCTCCACCTCTCCCCACCCCCACCCCCAATGGCCTCCTTTTACTCCCCTTTTTCTGATCGTCATTGTTGTGGGTGAGGAAGAAGGCGGCAGCGGAGGGTAAGGGCAGCATTGGTGGAGAAGGGGTGGCACTTTCTTGCTTTGCCTCAGTGGCAAAACGTGCAGGATCACCACTGTGTGAAGGGGCAGGTCTAAGGCAGTGTTCCCCAACCTTGGGCCTCCAGCTGTTTTTGGACTACAACTCCCATCATCCCTCGCTAGCAAGACCAGTGGTCAGGGATGATGGGAATTGTAGTCCGAAAACAGCTGGAGGCCCAAGGTTGGGGAACACTGGTCTAAGGGACTGGGAATCATGGCAGACAGAAGACCACAAGGGAGGGCCGTGCAACCAGGGCAAGAGGTTTGCCAGTACCATTTCTAGCAAGCCACATGCAGGCAAGTAACTTCACAGAAACTTCTACATACCCAGATGTCTGCTCTTGTAGTAATCAGCTTGCCGCTATAGAGGTTGACCATTTCTGGTGCTCTGTAGGATAGTGTGGTGTACCTACAACGAAACCAAAACTCACAGGGTAGTTGGATAAGTCAAAATGGTTTTATGAACTATGTGGCGTTTCCTCTACAACTCACATCAACGTTTATTCTTCCTTGAATGATTTCTAGATCTAGAACTGACAGCAGCTCAGGGCACTCAGAAATAGGAGATTTCAAGATAGCATCCCAGACTACCACAAAAAGAGGCTGCTGTGGAAATCCAATACAGTGGTCCCTCGACTTACGAATTTAATCCGTTCCGAATGGACTTTCGTAGGTCGAAAAAAATCGTAAGTTGAGTTCCCATAGAAATGCATTGGGAGAAAAATGTCCGGAAAAATTCGTAAGTCGAAAAAAACCGCATCTAAACTTCGTAAGTCGAGGAAACTGCATCTAAAACGGCAACGATTTCCATTTGGAAGTCGAAAAAATTCGTAGGCGCGCAGCCACTTTTTTCACTCGTAAGTCGAAAAATACGGAAGTCGGGTCATTCGTAAGTCGAGGGACCACTGTACATTTATTATTCGTTTGTTTGTTTTCTGCCCTTCACCCTAAGGTCCTAGGGTGGGTTATAGCATTAAAAACAATAGTTAAAATAATTTAAAACAACTTAAAATCATAAAAATAAGGTGGGTCCTAAAAACATACCACCTCAAGTGTCAGGGTAAAGGTTAGAAGCAGCCTAGCTAATTAAAAACCTTCTTCTAGTTTTGAAACCACAATAATTAAGATTTAAACAAATGTTCCAAAAGCACAGAAACAGGCTGCTCTTTCTCTCTCTGTTGCATAGTCAACATAGCTATGATGCTTTTCATGCAGAAACAGCCCCAAGCCAGACACAGCAGAGGCCCACTAAACCATCCCTCACTCACTTTTTGATTTCTTCCTCCACTGCATTCACTCCTTCAAGCTGAGGGTTCTGGAATTTGTTGGTGGCACTTCCAAAGTCACACAGCACATAGTGGCCACGATCGTGCAGGAGGATATTTTCCACCTGGAAAGAAAAGGTGTGCATCCCAGGATAAAGGAGAAACAGAATTCCTTTGCATAATTCCTTATTTAAGGTCCTCAAATAATAACATTTTGGAGGTCCCGAGGCACAAGGATGCTAGGCTGGCCTCAACTAGGGCCAGGGCCTTCTCAGTACTGGCCCTGACTTGGTGGAACAGTCTGTCACAAGAGACCAGGGCCCTGCGGGATTTGGCATCTTTCCGCAGGGCCTGCAAGACGGAGCTGTTCCGCCTGGCCTTTGGGTTGGTTTTAGTTTAACCCTGATGTTTCATTCCTTTATGGTTTGATTAGTGGGCTACTTAAAAATGAGGCTGCATTTTAAACTTTAAATCATATCTTAACCTGCATTTTAATTGATTGTTTTGTATGTCTTGTTGTGATTTTATTGGTGTTAGCCGCTCTGAGCCCGGTTTTGGCTGGGAAGGGTGGGGTATAAATAAAAATTTATTATTATTATTATTATTATTATTATTATTATTATTATTATTTCTTCTCTTTCCACCAGCAGGAACAGGAAACATGAACAGGAAACATGCAGTGGTGGCAACTGTGGAAAGTGCCCCTGACTTCTGAAAGCCACAATCCCCTAGCCATCAAGTCCTACTTGGTTTTCCCCCCTGAAGACTTTTCATGTGGTGACTGAGATATTGCCCATGGAGAAGGTCACCTGATACTTCATAGTCCAGCCTTCCCCAACCTGGGGCCCTCCAAAGGTTTTGAAATGCAGCTTCCATCAGCCCTCTCCCCCATGCTTCCACCATGCAGTGGTGTTGGCTGGGTCTGATGGGAGCTGTAATCCAAAACATCTGGATGGCCTCACGTTGGGAAAGGCTGCTGTGGACTATTTAGGACTTTTACAGTGGGTGTAAGATTCTGGCAGAACATTGCAACTGTCACTCCCTACTTATCCCATTGCACACAAAGGATTACCTCCGTAATGTTCTACAGATGTTCCAGCATTTATTTTTATGTTCTCTCAAAGATACAAATCCCCTCTTCCTAAAAACAATAAAGGGCACGATGCCAAGACACACAACAGCAACTATTCTTAGTAATGAATGATTGTTTCTACATTCATCTTGGGTACTTCTCATTTGCTTGGTGGGAATTTTGAGAAATTCTTTTTCTGATTTTGAGAAATCATTTCCCAAGAGCAAAGGCAGGAAACTTGTGTCCCTCCATATGTTTTGGATTCCATCACATCAGACCCAGCCAACAAGGTGAATGATCAGGATGATGGGAACATCTGGAATGGTACCAGATCCCCTGGTCTTGCCTTAAGAGAAACAAATATATTTCACTGAGAAACTCCGATAAGCAGAACCTTTGACATCACTTAAATGCCCTGAAAGAGATTATGATCCCCTGATTTGAGAGGCTGGGGACACAGGGTCAGCCCCCTCCATAAGGATTTCTAAGCGCACAATCCACGCACACCACTTTTCTGTAATCGTAGTGTTACTTTGAACACTCACACAACTTGGAATAGAGCCTCAAACACTGTATAATAAATGTGATAAGGTCTAACACCCGCCCCCAAAACAATGGGGGGGGCACCAGGTTGGGGAAGGATGCTATAAGCGGTCAGTGAGAAGCAAGACAATACCTACCAAGTGGGCTTCAAGGTTAGTCAGAAACTGGTGGTGCAAAAAAACCAACAGCCCAAATGTGAGTGATAAAGGTAAAGGTAAAGGGACCCCTGACCATTAGGTCCAGTCGTGTCCGACTCTGGGGTTGCGGCGCTCATCTCGCTTTATTGGCCGAGAGCCGCCGTACAGCTTCCGGGTCATGTGGCCAGCATGACAAAGCCGTTTCTGGCGAACCAGAGCAGCACATGGAAACGCCGTTTACCTTCCCACCTATTTATCTACTTGCACTTTGACGTGCTTTCGAACTGCTAGGTGGGCAGGAGCTGGGACCGAGCAACAGGAGCTCACCCCATCGCAGGGATTCGAACCGCCGACCTTCTGATCAGCAAGCCCTAGGCTCTGTGGTTTAACCCACAGCGCCAGTGATACCTGTGCACAAAACTGCTGTTTTCCAATACCAGCAAGGTAGTGAAAAGGAAATGCCTGTAATGCACCCAGTCATGAGGACCTATCACTGCTTTAATATCGAGGAGAATCTCTGGGCTCCAGAATACTATCCACACGCCAAGCATCTCTACAAGGACACCGTGTTTTACCTTCAAATCCCTGTGGATGATGGGCACTTTGCACTGGTGCAGCCTGGCCACGGCTTCGCAGGTGTCACAGAAGATCTGCAGGACTTCGCTTTCCGTGAAGCCTGTCTGCAAGCGCTGGTTCATGAGGTTCACCACTTGGCCTCCTGGAAAGAGTAAAGGCAGAGGGAGAGAGAGGGAGAACCAATACCAGTGGTGAGACACTGAGCTTTTTAAGAGGCTTCACTAACCACAAGGCACTCAAGGGAACATGGCAGCATGTTGGCACAGGGTATCAGAAGGTGCCCTGTGCCAGTGGTTCCCAAACTGGGTGGTACCACCCTTTGGGGAGAAGTGGGACTACTGGGGGAGCCAAGAAGCAATGGGGTGGCAGGAGGCACTGGAGATGGGCTCCTCCAAACATGTTGCTCACTTATGTACAACTGACAATGCTAGAGCCTAGAGCAAAACACATTCATTTCGTATTTAAAATTATACTACCGGTACTCTTATATTTTTCAAAGCTATTTCCTTTGGTCACGCTTGCTTGTATTTACAATTCTGAGTTGTCACAATATACCAATAACTGGCTAAAAAAAAGGTAAAGGGACCCCTGACAGTTAAGTCCAGCAGCGCTCATCTCGCTTTACTGGCCGAGGGAGCCGACGTTTGTCCACAGACAGTTTTTCTGGGTCATGTGGCCACCATGACTAAGCCGTTTCTGGTGAAACCAGAGCAGCGCACGGAAATGCAGTTTACCTTCCCGCCAGAGTGGTACCTATTTATCTACTTACCCTTTGGCGTGCTTTCTAACTGCTAGGTTGGCAGGAGCTGGAACCGAACAACGGGAGCTCACCCCTTCACGGGGATTTGAACCGCCAACCTTCTGATCGGCAAGCCCTAGGCTCAGTGGTTTACACCACAGCGCCACCCACGTCCCTAATAACTGGCTAGCAGCTATCAATTGCCTTATAAATTAGTTGCCACACATCTGTGGTAGGTGAAGGTTTGTGCAGGTTTCGTAAGTAGTTACCGTATATATAAATATGTTATGCATAAAAATCTTTTTCAGGCAATACCTAGTATCACCGGATCAGATTCATCTACTTTGAATTAACTAAATGAAATGGTTTCAACTGGATTTTGAATAAATGTGCTGTTTTGAATTTTATTGTGTTATCTTCCTTAGTGGGTCATGCAAATTGCTATTCTGAATAATGCTTTTTGTAGGGTAGGATCAGCGGCACTGGGGGTGAGTTTATGGAACGAAGAGCCCCCCCCCCCAAGTTTGGGAACCACTACCTTATACTAAGTCAGAGCACAGGTTCACCTAGCTCATTGCAGTCAACACTGACTGGCAGGGGTTCTCCAGGATTCTTTTCCCAACCCTATCTGGTGGTGCCAGGATTGAACCTAGGGGTTTTTTTTGCATACACAGGAAATGCTCTATTGCTGAGCTACGGTCCTCCCTCTGAGCTCAGAGGGAGTGTGGATGCTCCCATCTCTGCAAATGAGCACAGCTGCTTCTAAGAAATGTTTGGTGCCTCAAGAGGTTTCAGCAACATGCCCCAAAAGCTTTGCCCTAGAATCCCAGCACCCTATGCAGAATTATGCCTGCAGTCATGACTTTCCTCCTATGTAACATAATGGGGCAACACAACTCTAACACATTGCATAGGGGAGGGCTAAAAACTATTCTCCAAATCCCTATTTCAATCTGAGCTGGAAAATAATCCAGTGACTTTACAGAGCTTGCTTATTCCTTTGAGGTGAGTTGTGATGAGCCTCCAGTGTTCTCTTCTAAGCATGGCTTGGTAATGACTGCTTGCCAAGTTGCCAGAGGTGGGGTAAATCTTGTGGACTAGTATTGTTTGTGAACTTATTTTTAAGGCCTGAATCTTTTTCCATTGTGCCTTCTTGCATTTGAACAGCACTCCGATTTAGACAAACCTTTGAATATCTGGACATCGTGCAGGCCTTCTGAGAACAGGAGTCATACCATACAGGTTTGTAAACATGGCTCCACTGAACTAGTACACACCTCGGCAAAAATCCATGAGGATCAAGACTTCCCAGACATCCCCACTGCTCACAGAGTTTATACTGGAGTCAATAAATCCAACAATGTTCTTGTGTCCCACAAGGTCCTTCTGGAAAAAGTAAGAGAAGAGGTACTGTTCACTGCAAGTCACAACCAGAAAAATCTACATCTCAGTAAACAAACTTCAAAACAGAATTAAGCTACCTGCACATATTATGCCAGTGACATTTATCACTCTCTTCCTTTTACTTTGCTTCTCCTCATTCTCTGGGTACCCAAATAACTTTTCAAATTCAATTCTGCTACATGATTTTTGGTTTTTCTGTATTTCTCGAATATCCTGGCCAAGCTCTGACACCTGAACTTTCCACCCTCACTCAAGTTACTCAGTTTAAAGAAGCAGTTACATTTAAAACAACAACAACAGCTGGCTGTGTAGCAGTGCTAACAGGAGTGGTTTTCTTTCCCTCCTAGATCTGTCAAACAGGAAGGCCCAACTTTCCAATCCATGCAATAGTATCTATCCAAAACATTCTGCAAGAACTTCCAGGGTTTTGAGTCCTGCATTGGCTTACCATGATCTGAATTTCCCGCTTGCAGACTTGTAGGTCGTGTTCATTGTTGACATACATTCGTTTGAGGGCACATTTCATCCCATTGCTGGTTCTCACCAGAAAAACAATAGCAAACCCACCTGCGGACACAAGAGGTGCAAAAGTTCAGCTAGCAATTTTAGAGGATTGTCTGAAATCTGAGGGCAAGCAATTTTGCTGTTGAAACTAAGCAGGCCTGACCTCGGAGAGCCATGCAGAAAATCAATCTAAGCTCTCTGGAAGGAGATATGGCTATCTAGGCACCCAAGATACTTTCAACCTTGAATTAAAACTGGAGGAACTCTCACACTGGAGAGGAATTGTTTTTAGAGCATGTGAGCACAAGAATCACCTCTGCTCAGTGTAGTTTGCCCTGTATTGTTTCTGCATGAGTCACTGTTCTGGGTGTGCCTCCTGGAAGTCCCGGCCATCTAAAACAATGACTCATACGGCGATGCAATGGGTAGCAACCTCTGAAGGTGGGCAATTCTGCTGAGCCCCTGCAACTGAATCACAAGCCCAATACAAAGCCATGCCAGGAAGAGAGAGAGAGAGAGAGAGAGAGAGAGAGAGAGAGAGAGAGAGAAGGAAGGAAGGAAGGAAGGAAGGAAGGAAGGAAGGAATCATAGAATCATAGAGTTGGAAGAGACCACAAGGGCCATCCAGTCCAACCCCCTGCCAAGCAGGAAACGAAGAGTCTGAAGGGCAAAGTTTTAAATCAAAACATCAGGAGGGCACCAGGTTAGGGGAGGCTGGCGTAAGGTAAAGGACAGATGGACAGGACCTCAGGCATCATGGACTTGGAAGGTTCTGCCAGGGACTCACTGGGTTGTCTTGAACAAGCATTCCTCCTTTCTCAGCTTCATTGCTGATAATCTATGAAAGGAGCAGACAGCAACTGATTTCTAGACATAGAGGAGAAGCTTGGTCTTCCACAGCAGAATAACCCCTAGCACTTCTCTGGTTGATATTACCTCGAAACAAAACTCATACAACACAGTGAAAGGTGAGGTCTGATACAGTGGTACTATTACTTCCCTTGATCTAGATGCTATACTCCTATGGATGCAGCCCAGAATTGCATTGGCTTTTTTAGCTGCTGCATCACACTGTTGACTCATGTCAAGTTTGTGGTCTACCAAGACT